>CM054112.1:211307871-212544121 GCA_028673005.1 Tanypteryx hageni | reverse complement strand
TGAAAGGGTCGGCCTACGGTGGAGTGCCCGGATTTTATAGGAAGCGGCTCCATTGAGCTGGATTGGAAGTTCGTTCATTTCTTTTGAGCACATTTTTCACGGTTCTGTATATCACTCCGTTCAGTTTCTTGTGGTTTTGATAGAAAAGTGGAAAAACAATTGAATATGAAAGTAATATTACAAAACAGAAAAAATATATTATCTAACATCTCGTCGTAACAATAGGCGACAATCAAGACTTCAAAATGCGCATTTATCTAACTAAATATTATACCAACGTTTTCCGGCTACCCTTTTATCTTGGTATAATTTTCCTCCTTTCATTCTTCTCATTTCTCATGAGGTTTAAGAGATCTTAATGGTTTACTAATTCTTTATACGATGAAATAATAGGTATAATAATATTATACAACTTTCAAAATGTCGTTAATGCGACTGTGGACTGAGGTATATATAGGCTCTATTTCAAGACTCGTATTAATATGTAAGTAAAATTTCGAATTCACATAAATATAAATATATAATATAAATTTTCATATTTCGTGTTGTTTCAAACAGGTTTGCGCGCTGGGAAATTCATATTTAACCGCGATGAAAAAATAGTATACCTTATTCTTAATTTTTCCAATAGGAACTTAAAAATTAAGTTATTTTCACTGACACAAAAAATTAAAACCACAGACTATGCTATACAATATAAATCGATACCATAATTATCATGTGATAAAATGATAAGCTCAACTCAACCAAGCCTGAAATAGATAAAACAATAATACAAGTATTTATCAGATGAGAACATTAGTTCCGAAATGTTCCAAAAGAGAAAAAATAAGAAAGGGGATATCACGGTCATTATTCGAATTCTCGCCGCGTTTATTTTCCCACCGACTCTTTGAAATTCGACGTTTCGATTATTCCGTTAGTTGTCCTCTCGTTCCGAGTTGGGCGAGAAACTCTCCAAAGTCTGATCGACTAATTTTATTTTATGTTTTCCGAGTTTATTTCTGCCTCGCGAGTTCCGGCGAATTAGAGCAGCCGCCTACGGGTATTGTAAGTTGGTGATTTTGATGAAAGAGGCAACGGGGCGGTATCAATTGGACGGAAATTGTTCCCTCCTTTCTTCTCCAACAGAAAAAAAGAAAACTTATAAAACCGTCCAACAGAAGGCAATCAAAGTAATCCAATGGGAGTTTCAAAACTGGAAAATCCAGAGAACGATCGCAAAGTTGTCGAGTTCGGCGAAAAGTTTCAAAAACTCGTCCGCATTCCTTGAAAGCCGTGTTAATGTCATTTGGCTGCAATGTTGCCCCGGGTCCGGTCGTGGAAGTTAAATATTCACGTTCGTACCCAGGTAAAGATTAAAGTTTCAGAACGGCAACGTAACTGAATCACGAAGGATGTTACTCATAAATGAATAACTAAATTTAAGCTATGAGGAAAAATCCAATATGGAGTGCTCAATTCCCTCGTTAATTTTTTTTGGAATGTTCCGTAAAAAGTTTGAAAATGAGTGAGGCAAAAAACCTTTGATCCGAGTAAAATAAACATCAATCGAAAGTTTTAATTTTATGACCATCGAAAATTCATATATACTTTACAAACGCTCGGGTCGTAGAATTATTCATTTTTGATATAAGTTAAGGTAGCAAAGAAATATAAGATCAATTAAGTCAAAAAGACTTTGTTCACGCGTTCAACATTTGATGAAAGTTTTCAAGAATCAAAAGAAAGTTCAAGGCTAATTTCCATGACTACATACATCGTCCCGTAATCTCGAGCGAGCAAAAATTTTCGCTCAGAAAAATGCTCTTCGCTAAACTTGAAACAACACAAAAAGTCTTTTTTTCCTTCCCCGGTTCATGCAAAAACGACCATTTGACTAAACTTTTGAGAAGCGTTAACCGAAAATCTCTCCGAAATTGCGCTTTTTAGCCTAATTATTCTCGTTAAACGAAATGCTTCCCATCTCAAAGTAGGCTCGGCTCCAAAATTGCGGCGCAGGGAGTAGTACTACCGAGATTGAGAGACAGGGAGAGGGAGGAGGACGAAAATGGAGAAAGAGGTGAGAAGAGTGTGAAATATTCCACCGAGCCGGGAAAACTGCGGAAATTTCTGCGGGTCTCACCAGAGAGAAAATTTTCCCGCCTTCATTTTGCCCCTCCAATTCCTTCCCACTACCTTCCCCATACACTTTCTTCCCTTTCCCCATCACACCCTCCTTCGCTCCGCGCTTAATCGCCGACGAAAGGAAGACGAGCCACATATAAATAGAAAGAGTGAATGAGTAAAGTAAGGAAAAGGAATCCAATTACGCTACTAAAATCCTTAAATTCCCTTGCCCTCCCATATTTCACGCGCGCACCGTTTACACTTTCTCTCCTCCGTGAGTTCCCGCCCTTCCGATTGCGTTCCAACGATTCCCTCCGAGTAAGCCAGATTGTGCGAGACGGAGCTGTTAAAACCGAGGATTAGAGAACATTTTAACTGAGGCACTTCGACTCTTGCCGCCGTCGTGGAAATCCCAGGCTGGCTTCTCCGGGGCTTCGCAATGGCGTTCAACAATAGCCCCGATTAATTTAAATCGCACGATGTGGTGACCTTGTGGTCCCTTTGTGAGAAATTTCAAAAGGTTTTTGAAGAGGACCCCCAGAAATTCAATGCGATAATTCATTTGAGCTTAGTCCAGTTTTTCGAGCATGAAATAACATCTCATGGGATATAACAACATTTAATTTTGTATATCGGTTTATTATAATTGCTAAGACTGGTAGCTAGAAACCTAAAATAAATAGTTGTGAATTTTTCTAAAGATCATAAGATCATCTTATTTTCCTAACCAAATCCTGGGAACTTCATTCATTCATTCTGACGTCTTCTTAATCGCAATATAGTAATAAACTTTTATCTGCTCGCCCCTATTTTTTCGTAACCCACATTAGCATTTAAAATGGAAACTTGCAGTTTTTTGAACAGTTGTATAAAACTCCTTAAGCCAAAAAAATTGTAGGGTAAGCCCTATGCATTTCGCCCACTAAGTGGGCATCTTCAGGGGAGAACCTGCCTTGGCAGTGAACAAGGTTCAACTGCGACAAAGTTAGAGGAGAGGTTTAAAACGAAGAACGAAAAAACGAAAAACAAATGAGGGACGAAAAGAATTTATGCGTCAAGTTCGGTCAATTTGTATAAAGTTTTGTTAAAATCAGTATCTGTGTTCATAACATTGTTTCTGTTTTTATAGATATGAAGATTTTCTAACGAGTTAAGTGAATGATTGGCTGAAGTTAACAATGTTAAGTCCTCTATGTGTATACTATGTCCAGTTTCGAGGATATGAGTGGCTACACTTGATTTCTCAAACCGATTGTGTTTGTAATGGGCTAAGTGTTCTTTAAATCGTGTTATTATTTTACGTCTAGTTTGTCCTATGTACATTAAATTGCAATGTGAACATTGTATTTTATAAATTCCGGACTTGTTCAAATTCTCCGTTCTGTCCTTAGTGCTATCTAGTAAATTTTTCAAACTATGTGGGTTCGTGTATGTTATTGTGCAATTCTTATGTTTGAAAATTTTATTCAAGCCTCTGTTTAATATGGGACAATACGGTAGTTTTATATATTTGTTGGCTTTATTGTTGTCAAGTTTGAAAGTGGTGGAGTTGGACAACGTTTTTTTAAGATTGTGTTTCCTTATTAATTTATTGATTAAATTGGGATCAAAACCAAGTTTCTTTGCAGTTTGTTTTATATGTTTGAGTTCTTGAACATATCTATCTTTGTTAAGGGGGATGTTGCACAATCGGTGTGTTAAGAATTGGAAAATAGCTGTTTTTTGATTCATGGGATGGAAGGAGTTATTTGGAATATAATTGTCAGTATGTGTTGGTTTCCTGTAAATATCAAACTCTATTTGTTGTCGGTTATTGATGATTAGTAAATCCAGAAATGGTAAAGTATTGTTCTCTTGAAGTTCAAAAGTAAATTTTATGGATGGATATAAGTTGTTTAATTGATCCACGAAGTCTTCTACTTTTTGTTTTTTTAAATCAAAAATAGTAAAAATATCATCAACATATCTAAACCAACATTCAGGAAAATAATAGGGCTTACCCTACAATTTTTTTGGCTTAAGGAGTTTTATACAACTGTTCAACTTGGAGCCAAAGTGATTACGAGCTACCATCTACTGTTGCAGTTTTTTGTTTTATTTACCTTATAGTTTCGAAAAAAATTGAAATGCGTTTATCGTGCATCCAACCAAGGACGAAGTTATACTATAATCACTTAAAACAAGGAGGATTACATTTTAGCTCAAGTTCTACATCCGAAACATTCATCTTATATATATGAGAATGAAATTCCTTTATACTTGCATGTGGACTTCAAGTGAAGGGCAAGAAATAGAATATATTTAGATAAAATTAAATCCAACTACACTGTTATAATGCCATTTTAGAACCCGTCGTATTACATTTGAACTTATACATTAATTTTATTAAGTAAAATAATCGTAAAAATGCACTATAACCACTGTAAAATTGCTAGATACACTTATAACAGTATACTTATCTATGTCTATACATTCCACATTTTAAATGCACTGTGATTAACGTTAGCACTAGACCAAATTATCCCACATATCCCCCTCAATGCCACCAAATCATCGACCTTTGCGAAAAGTGCCATATGATGCATAGGTACCAAATATGAGGTCCGTGAGACCAAAAGTCCCAGTTATAAGCCATGGGATTGCCTGCTCTGGTTTCGAAATTTCGGATGGGTTTAGTCGAAGGTTCGAATATATATATATATATATAAGCTAAAACTTACTTGATTTGATCGGAATTCGCAGTAAATTTAAACGGAATCAAATTAAAAATTCCCATTTCATATAATTTTTTGTAAGAAATGAGGATAATTCAAATATAATGACCAATTAATTGTCACAAAACAAGGGTGGGCTAGAGAAAAGAGATTCTCTCGTCTCTTCCTTTGTACGGAAAACCATTCCAAATAAAAATATGTCATCACCGGGATAAAATTAAATTCGTATCTCGATGTTTGTGATGCAAGAATGGTAAGGCTCCGCCAACGGAAAAAAACGTATAATCGTTCGAAAGATAAACTCGATTAATTCAGGCTCGTCTTATGGCTGATAAAAATTCAAGAACAAACAATTAAAAATGTAATTTGGTTTTTAACCTTGTTGTGACCATTGGAGATACCTAAGGTAAGTACATTTTTAATTGCTTGTTCTTGAATAATCTCGATTGATGAGACGATAAAGCTTTAAAGAAAAAACTTTGAGCCACCATCAAAAAGTGCAAAAGTTTCTCCAAAACCAACATAATGCTATAGCTGTTGGACAAAATATTTTTGGAAAAAAAATTCGACTTTTATCCGTCATTTTCGGAGCTAATCAACAATGGCAGAAGACAAACGACAGGTAAAACGTATTTGTCTAGCCGTCGTATTAAAATCAGTCTCCGCGTTAAGTATAAAATGTCTTTAGGCGAAAAACAAGGGCGCCGAAAATAACGCAGGCAATGAAGACGCATACATCCGGACTAGAGTTTTGGAACCGAGAATTCCCGTTCCCGGTTCCTAGGAATTTACTCGATATGTCTTATTTTCGACTCCCGGGAGAATTTTTAATGATTCCCGGGAATTGTTTGTTCAAATTTTGTGTCGAGTCAAGCTTTTCAAGAATTGCTTCATTGCTGTTTTTTTACACTCTCCTCCGAATTTCAGCTCCAATGTTAAACTATCTAAATTAGTTTTGATTTTTTTGATTTTATGCATGTTGTAACAATAGAATTTCTGATGAATACTAAATATTTTTTCAATGAATGCTATTTAGTAATTGAGTTATTAGGAGTTTGAGATTAAGGATGATATTGCGTTTTTCGCTTTTAATTCAATTTTAATGGATAGCTAATACAATGTCAAAATGGCTTCTTCTCGCGCCCATGAATGTCGTTAGTAAAAAAAGGTCCAAAGGTAATGGTTGCATGAATCTGAAACTAGATGCTGAAGTGAACTACCTCCCCCTCCTATTCTTCTTCCTCCCTCCTCCCCTAATCGACCAAGTGAATTATATATATATATATACTAGGGAGATACCCGTTCAAATTCAACGGGAAAGATTATTTAAAAAAATTAATGAATAGATGCGACGCAAAGCTATTATCCAAATCAATGGTACCCAATTGTACGAAACCGGCAACAATGCAAATCACAAAGAATGCGTCAAATTCTTGCGTTAAAAACTGATGATCGAATCGACGCGTATTCAAAAATCGATGGCAGAAAAACAAACTTTGTTTCTTTCAGCCGTTCGTTGTTTCAAGCCTCGAACCCCTACGATAATTCGTAAGTGATTTTAATATTCGAATGATTAATGTTCTACGATACATTCAAATGTATTCCTTAAAGCAACGAATGTTGTTTAAATTGGTTGCTATGAAAAGTATTTCCCTCTCCTTCCTTCTCTCTCTCATATTAAAAACATTCAAAGCACGCTGTCACCTATAAAGAATGAAATGGCAATAGGATTTCGAAGTTTAACAATGTTGGTTGGCAAGGCAATGTCCCGTTAAATGGCAAGATTTCTCCAAATTATATGAATTAAACGTTTAAAATGAGAAATTTAGAACTGTAGGCGCAAAAAGATCAGCAGAATAAAAATATTATAATTTTTTCTTTAAAATGGTTTAATTCGAAGATCGTAGGTTAATTCTTTCTAATTTACATATTAAAAAGAATAAAAGCCTGCACATCTAAAAGTCGATTTTTACATGTTATTTTATGGGAACTGGAAACGCCTTCCTTTGTGTCGAACCCAGGACTTTTTTCGAGAAGTTCTTTTCTTCATCACCTTAAAATATGTAAATCGAGCAATCCTGCCAAATTTCAAAAATCTATCTCGATCCTTAATTGAGTTATTTGCATTTTTATAGCGTGACAAAGGGAGACCCAAAGGGACAAAAGAAGTTCTTATATATTTTAGATTGTTTTTAAACCTCTTACATACATTTTATCCCCACAATTTTAACTTTGAGGGACTTGCAATATAGGATATATTATAAGTTGGTATATTGTTATCTCCACATCGTCAACATCGAGGAAAGATCGGCTGCGCAATTCAAATTGCGTCTGAATATTGAATCTGCTAACAATTTGTCGCACTGACATCTCGATTTGCGCAATTTCGTGAAGTAAGCAGCCCTTAAAAACCGGTGAAATTTTAGTGTTCAACCAACATTTTGGATTAATTCGACTGATTTTTATAAGTAGATGTAAATAAAATTCAATTCAATTATTTTATCCGTTCCAAAGGTCAAGTTCCGAATTCCTATCGCGATTATAAATAACTTTAAAATGCTACGCTCGTTCCAGTGTTAATCAAATGGAGAAAAAATCCCTGTAATCACTGGAAAATCTGGATGTATCTGCTTAAAATCCTATTAGTATAACTTTGGTATTGCTAAAACTCTTGAATCAAAATTTTGTACCTAAATCTGTTAAATTAATTGTCCTAAATTGAGAATAAACTGTTCGTCATAGATAAACAGACAAAATTGGAACATAGTTATAAGCGATATTAAAATTTTTCTTTTTATCGAATGTTTTATATAGCTATAAGAGTTAAAGCATAGCGATACATCTTAAATAACTACATCGACAATCTTCATCATACCTAAAATTATTTAGTTTAGGAAGAACGATGTCAGTATATTTTTCCTTGTCTTCTATCCAGGATAAATCATCTTTGTTTGATCTAGGATCGCCAAAAGAAGAAAATTGATTTTTAATCTTATAAATATTTTAGAGTGTGTATATATGTGTGTTCTTTATACGTTAACACACCGTGGAAGGTTTCAAAAACAAAAGTTTCATGGACATCCTATGGACCAAAGGAAGAACTTGCTCTAGGTTTTCAGACCGTGGGGTCTCTTATAACCCCATGGGATCAATAAAATACAATTTCCATAAGAATGCATGGGAAATGGTGCGGAGAAACCCCAAAATCCCATGCAGACCTTCACTGATGTTTGTATTAATATACCTAAATATTAACCTACGATCACGGGCAATGGCTTATTTTACGAACGAAAGACTGAATATTTTAAATCTGTTATGTTTTGTCGTAATACACGTTAAATCGCTCGAAATTATCCTCTAAGCACAAAATTTATTATAATTTTCCAGGCGGCAACAAAGCTAAATTTCTTGTTGTCCTCTTCAAAGGGAGATAGCCATGTAAAGATTAATGCAAGGAAAATCCACGCCGTGGCGCGCCGTCGAGGAAGAATAGCCAACGCCAAAATAAAGTGTACAAATGGATTCATGCCAAAATATAGTCTATGAATACTTTTAAAGTGTGTCAAATGATTTAAAAAAACATTAGAACATTGTTATATTTCACCATTAACATTTAAAGATTTATCGCAACATAAATCTATACATCTACTTTCATTTATTCGGTAACCAAGACGTTTTTATGTTTTTGTGTTTTGGCTAATAGTATTGACATAATCCGCATATTTGTATTGCTGCTTTAATGGCTTCGGTGCATCTATCCACGTGAATATTAAGTAAGACGTTAATGCGTATTTATATTAATGGTAAAACTTTACAATAAAATACATAAAAAAGTAAATGTTAATGTAAACATCGCTTGCGTGATTGAGGAATGGAGAGCGGTTGGTAAAGTTTGCATCTTTTGTTTTAGGGGACTCCGTCCCCAAGCTCCCGAACCAGCAATTCAAAACTTGGGAAACCCAACATCAAAAGTAGGTAAATTTCTAGATTTATTGTATTATTTTTATTGTAATAATACATCAAAAGTGATATATCAATAAAAATAATAAAAATCGTTTGCTACTTAAAAGAAAACTCTTTCCCAAGCGAAGCAGAGCGTTTGAGCTAGACTTTTCTATAATGACGATATATAGCAATATATTCAATTACACGAAAATATAATTCAAAATAGTTCAAATAGAAATTTAATAAACTAGGGGATCCGCGGGATCTTCGGCCTCGCTCAGACCACTTAGGGCTGGTTGGGGGGGGGGAGGGGACACATGTTCAATATTATTATCGTCTTCATAGCTCTCCTGCATTTCATATAGTGAGGATGTAAAATTCGAATAGAATTGAAAGCGCTGACTTCAGCAGTAAAATATGTATGAAAGAAATGTAAATGTAAACGCACCAAATAAGGAACTAATGGCAAATTAACCCGAGCCATGTCTCTTCGTTGAGATAGCAGTTGTAGTAGAACAGACAAATAGACAAACAAACAGACAAATTGCACAGGGACTCAACAGGAGAGAAAGCGCGAACGCAAACTGCGCGCCTCTGGGAGGCTCGCTGTACATTTTAGAGAAATGGTTATTTGTCATTTTCTTCGTCGTTTGATGTTTTTTGTATGTAGGTTAAATTTTGTTTTGATTGGATAAGATTTAGAAATTAGCGAAATGCGTTAACGCAAATTGCGCACGAACTATACGGGTGCTGTTATAGAAAAACTATAAGCAGTCGACTCAAAACTATTTGTACATGCACACGAAATTTAGTGAAAATCAGACAACCGAGATAGCAGTTATAGTAGAACAAACAGATAAACAGCCAGACAGACAAAGTGCACAGGGAAAGACCTCGCTTTGCTCGGCCAATTAGAAATTCGTTTGCATCTAGACCTATTTTACCCTAAAATTTCTACTTCGTGATTTATCAATCGGATCACTGCATATCGATAGCAATTTTTACAAATTCCCAGCTTCCAGTGTTAGAAGCTGTTTCGACTAATATTAAACAAATACATACGTATATTTCAATATTGAAGAAAAAAGCCATGCATAAATCTCTGCTAGGTAAAAACCTGATATGGCTGCCACATAACTTTCTCCATATCTGTAATATTTCTAAAAATTCAAAATACCTAGGTTAAATGATAATAACTATTTTAAGGAACTGTGAGAAAAATTTAGAGTTCACAAAGAACAGAAATAAAATCAAACCATAGCCTCCTGATATTGGATATAACCACGAAGCTCCAATAATGAAAAAAATTAAAAGGAGCGTTACTAATTGTAAGACGTAACTAAGCGTAAAGTGTTGAAAATTGTCGCCGGTAGGTGGTGTGGTGGTGGCAGCTAAAAATTACTTTTAAAAATATCTCTTAAACAATGCATTATATGAGAAAATGTTTCTAACGAACATTGTATAAAAGTAAAATTTCTACAACTTTTATTCCAGCACTTCTTTTACATTTATCAAATATTAAAGCAAATATAAAAAAACGGATAACTGACAAGAGTAAACACCCACTTCCGGTCAACCGATTTTTACCAAAACTTTTGTTCTTTTCACTTTAACAACAAATGTCAAATATAAAATTTTTCGTTGATCTGATTAATGGTTTTTGAGTTAGAGCACCCACAAAATTCCGGTCACAGACACACACCATCGAGAAAATAGTCAAAACGTGTTCAAGGGACCTTAAAACATGTATTTCCGTTGAAACCTCGAATTCGATTTTTTCATTAAAACAATACTTTCTCTATACTAATATATGGATAAAGCAAGAAGAAGAAAAAGAACAAAGCGAATGACGTAATTCTTCGATATTTCGCATTGTTCCGCAGTATATCATTCGGTCCGTTTTAGTTCGTTCAAGACATGCTGATGGCGCTGCAGTATCCTCCCACTCACTCCTAAGACCTTTGACCATTACGCACGAGCAATGTTGAGGTCTTTTCGTGTGTAGAGTGAATCACAACCGTCATAAATTGCAACTCCGGCTCCTTTAGGCAAAAAAGAGAGATAGCGGGAGGGAGAGAAAGAGGGTTTATCACGATAGAAGGATGGGACAAAGGAGGGAGTGGGAGTGTGGAGGAGGAGTGGACGGGAGAGAGGGAAGAGTGGAAGCAGTAGAACACAGGTCGCCCGTGGGCCGACCTGCGAATGACGTGAATCTGGTCGAGTGAATAAAAAACGGCTAAACAAAAACCCATTTTTTGTTCCGCCGGCGGTGAAATAAAATAAATGAGAAAAAAACGCTGAACGATAAAGTTTTCCATCTGGCAGTCAGACAGAGACACAAATTACGATTTTTTCCGCTCTTTCCTGATGGGACGATTCATCGCCTTTCCGAGGGATTTTTAACGACCACCTGCGTGAAGGTCGCATTTAACATTCGCGTACGTATTCAAGATTGGGCGGAAATGGTATTATGTTTTATGCATCTACATTTCATATTAATTATATTTCACCGCAACGGTTTAGCGACATTTCGTCACAGAACATTGGTACTTGCTAATATTCGTCACGAAAAATAATTTGCGCTACGACTTTTCGTCACGCGATAATCATTGGTACTTGCAATCGTTTGTCGCAAAAAGGAATTTATACTGTGACATTTCGTATTGAATAAAGAATTTTTAGCTTAGTTATTATTGAAAACATAACCCAGCCCTAGTTATAGATATTACTTGCGTTATTGGCCGATGCATTTAATTTAATCCCTTTGTTAGTTTGTTAACCACTTACCTCTTCCCGTTTTTCTGGTCCAGTTATCTCCCTTTGCGTAATATTATGCACAACAAAGTCGCGATAATTATTTTCGTCTATGCTTTATATGGCGACTTCACTGAATGACAAAATTATTGTTACGGGAAGTACGCGACCAAAAGACGCCGTTATCAATTTTCTTACGTGACCAAATGTTAGTGTCGAGAAGTGGCAGGCTCCAATTTTCCGCGACGAAAAGTCGAGACACCACTGCGTCTTACTCTTCTGTAATGGTTTCGTATTCTCGCGTGGACGCCGTAGTTTGGGGTGAAAATAATAAACTTGATCCGAAAGATTACAACGTTATAGCGAAGACGGATAATAATACTTTCATTTCCGAGAGGGCGATTTAAGAGATTAACGTCCACGTCGACCATAAGTAGCCATCCTGAGAAAGAATGAAAGATCCCCAAGATTATTTTTCCTATCCTCCAGCAGGGTAAAGGTCCTCGAACGTACTTATCGCATCTATTTGCCCGGTCCGGAAGGAGTTCGTGATATATCGCGCCGTCCTATTGCGCGCATTTATTTCTTTTCTGGAAACCGAAAAGTGATAACTTCTCGCGACGCGGGGCATGGGCGACGGCCCATGAATGCCAGTGACATTCCTCGAGGGTGAATTTTTCCTCGCGTCGCTTTGTTGTAGATTCTAAAAGAGAGGGAGAGGTAGATAGGGAAGGGGAAAGGCGCAAAAGAGAGACAGGCGGAGAAATAAACGTACGTTCCGTTGATTTATTGAATTTTTGAAGCATCGCTCCTCTGTCTAGTTATATATATTTTTTTAATGGTTAAATCCCCACGGAATAAAACCACCTCACGGATAAATCGAACCGATCACGAAACACGGTCCGAAAATTTACGGAAAATTTGATGAAGGTGATAGAGCGCTTTGGTCGTAAATTAAAACGTGGCACGAACACGCTTTATTTTACGCTGCCCATTTAATGTTGCCAGACAACTGGTAGATTTAACGATCAAATACTTGTTGAATACGCGCGAGTAAATAATTCTGGAGACAATCTCGAGCATCAATATCTGTATTGCTAAAAATGTTTCCAGAAATTCCAAGTCATTTAAGAGATGCTATGTTGATGGTAAGAACGTTACAGAATCCTGCAAGGACACGATGAAGAACGGGGATATGGTATGTGGTACTTTACCGATCGGAGAAAATAGATTTCACAGACCAGTATCTAATGCAATTCACATCCGGGACTCTCACCTGCAACAAACAGAAACAAAATATCATTACAAAAAGTTCATCAATTTTTTCTTTTAATTTAATATTACTTTATGATTTAAATGTTTTCTTATATACTAAACAAAAATGATATTATATATATATATATATATATATATATATATATATATATATATAATACAGCCTTACGGAAAAGGAAAGGTAAAATGGATATATGGATGTCAACAAGGTGTTGGGATGAGGAAACTCAGTGAGCACTCACCAATCAGACGACTTCAGGTTGGCGAGGCCCCGGGGATGTCGAAGCGACACACGTAAAATAACACAAAACACAGAAACATCACAAGCGTAGAAGCTTTCGGAATTATTCCTTCATCATCCCAACACCTTGTTGACATCCATATATATAACAGCAAGAGCGATATCTAGTAAAAAATCCTGATTGTTTGACAACGTTTTTTCGAAAGAAAACGTTTTCTTCTTGACCTAACGTATAATTTGTATTTATACGCAACCTATATGAATATATATTTTGAAGCGTTAGTTAAATGAATTCATGATATACAATATATTAATAATTATTCAATTTAGTTTTAATCACCGGAGGTATTTGGGTTGTTTCTAAGCATGTTTTCATTATACCCTGATAATTACCAAAAATCCTCGTCTATAGGAGCAAAAAAATCAACGTATCATCCTAAAACAGAGCACAGAAACACTTTATGTAAAATGGAGTAATTTTCTAACATAAAATGTAATCGTTGCGATAGATAATTTCGGTAGAGGAAAACAAGACTAACAGGTATTGTGATGGAGGCCATTCAGTGCTGTTTCGGGACAAAAGGGATGCGGATCAACTAAAAGTGGCTCCATAGATGGGATGCGTCAATAACCCGTGCACGGCACTTAATCGAGACCACTCGTTTGATGAGCTTTCACAATACCCTCTTGGCTCGAGTGCCAGGAAAGAGCTTGCACGGGAATGAAGGAGCGGAGAAAATAATGTATTCATACGTGGTAAAGAGAACTCAAGCGAATAAATAACCACATTGATTGGAAGGAAATTACTCCCTTGAACTGATCACATAATGCTGAGCGGAAATTTATTATTACCTTATCTGACATAACTAATGCAATAATTATATCGGAATATATTTAATTTTGTTTTTCTAAGGTGAGGGGACATCCATAAATAACGTCAAGTAAAAAAATTGCAATTTGAGCCCCTCCTCTCCCTCTCCACAAAAATTTAAATCCCCTTCCCTTAAAATTACGGTAATTGTCCGATTATAGGGCGAACTCGAATATAATATTTCAGAAGTCACGTGAAACAAAAAATATCGAGGTATTGATACTAAATTTTAATTTCAAAATAGTTGATCGGTGACACTTACTTTACAGTGTAAATATAATTACGAGATAAGATTAATGAATAATTACGATGAAACATGCATATTTATTATCTTCCAGAGATCTCCATTAAATCTTTAATTTTATTTCTTAAAACGTTTAATACGGGACGAAGACATAATACTGGAGAAATCTGGCTGCGCGTACCATAAGCGTAATACTGTCATCTAAGGGTGGAGTAGACTATAGAACATAGAGGATTGAATTTTAGTGGGGATGAGAGAGAGAAGAGGAATAGAAGATATCTTTGGTCGCGATTATAAGGCGAGTATGAATATTTCGGCTTACATTTTAGAAAAAATCATCACCCTATAATCGGGAAAATACGGTATGACACTAATTTTTCAACCCCCCTTCCATCTCTTATATATAATTACTCAATGTCTGCACGTCTGTTTGCCTCTCCCCCTTTATCTCTTGAACAGTCTATCATAGAGAAATTCCATTTCGTTTCTGCCAACTAGAACAATCGGTGAAAACTATTTTCGTAATATTTCCGCTTGTTCCGCATTGTTGTCTCCGATTAAATTAGCGTCTATTAAGCCTTCAAATAGACGAAAGAATTGCGTCATTTGCTTAGCGGTTTTTATAAAGCATCAAAATTATTGTTGTAGCAACGTCAAACTTAATATATTGCAATGTTAATAGTTGAAGATAATTATTATTCAGTAAATTGCGTGTGGACTGTGGGCGTTTTTAACGAGTGATCAAAAGAAAAAATCGTTTTTTTTCAACATTGGAATATTACATTTTTCGTAAGGGAGAAGTACTTAAAATTGCACATATGAATTATAAAAACAAACATCACATTCAAAATGTCTGTTGTTTAATTTTATAAGGAAATATGGGCTATTATTTATAAATGAAAAATAACACATTGTGAAGTACAAAATTTTTTGGCAAAAAATCACAAGTTAAAAATTAAATTAATGGTTGAATTAATTATATATGAAAAAATTGCATATAATTCAATAAAAAGAAACAATTTAAAGCATTAATAACATAATACTTTGAAAACAATTGCCGTGTATCGTTATTTTCCTCTCTAAGATAATGTTGAAACATTCAGATTTCCGACTGAATACGCAAGGTTTTTGAGGGTACCACTAGCATAAATAAATACAGGATTTAATTTTTACTTATAAAACATTGATTGAGATATTATTTTAGTTTTAATTGAGTACATTACACATAAATTATAGGGAATGAATAAGAACTCCTGAACCGTAAGATAATCCAAGTGAGCAATCACACGTCAATAAAGAACGTGTGGTTGCTCACTTGGATTATCTTACGGTTCAGGAGTTTTTATTTATTCCCATTCTGTACACCGTAAACTCCAAATTTCATTTTCAACACATAAATTATACTTATTTTTTAATTACTTTTAATTAAATTCAATAAGGTCACATGAATTAAACTATCAAAATTCAAAGACAATCGAGTTGATAGGCCATAGGTAGGGGTTGCCTCTTCTTCAGTAACAATCGGAAGATTTCCGATTGTCACCCGGAGATCACACATCAGAGTAAATTTCGGGTTTATTCGCGAAGAAAAAGCAACGCATCCCATCGTGATACACGACGAATTCAGGTGCTTGGTAAAATTAATGGGTTTTGACAATGTTTGTCAAGATTAATTTTAATCCGAAGGTTCACACAGAGCCCTCCGGAGCCCGAAGATTTAAGCGCTAAACTTGAAAGCTTCGGGTGAAACGCGAAGAGGGGGCACCCCTAACCATGGAATGGAACGAAGATCGCATTAACCCATCTTTCCATCGAAAAGTAGGCTAAAATACTTACTGCAAAAGTAATTTGTAGTAACGAATAGGTATGCTTTGAATATCTTTTTCATCAAACCAAAGATGTCACGTTATCGAAAAACCCTCTCACCACCTCATCACGATCCGTCACAAAAATATCAACCCCCTCCCTTCTTGAGAGTGACGTAATTTATGGATGTCCCCGGAGATAATTATACAATCTTACGCATTAATAGGTATTGTTAACTTAAATATTATTCACATTTCAGATATCTCATTAATAACATGGGTTCATTTATGAAGACGGATAACCATTATAATATTATTTCATACAAACAAGTTAATAACATGAAACGAGAATAAAAATTACACTGCTAAAAATTCATCTCATCAGTGTCATTTGAAACGGTAAAATAGCTTCAAAAATTAATACATACTGTCTATAAACGCCTCGACGTTTTGGGGAAAAATATACTCTCCTTAGATAACCAAAACTTGCGGAATATTCTCTCCGCTTTTCACATTTAAATCCATCCTCCATAAGCGAAGATTAAACGATACGAATCGTACCTGGTCAAGTGCACGGTGGTCGGGAGCACCGCAGCCCCTAAGCCAGAAAACGTGCCCCCGAAATACGCCGAGAGGAAAGCCAAGCCACGACAAACGAAAGGAGATTGAAGGGAAGCACCGTTCGATAATGCAGGGGATGAGCACAGGGAGCAAATGGAAAGAGGGAGGGGTGGGGGAGGGAAAGCGATACATCGATACGAACACAAAAGATAGGGAAGTTTTTCGAGAGGGTGGTCGGGGTCAGGAGAGGGAGGAGTTAGAGGGAGGGAGGAGATTGGTATTTCAAGATAGAGGAAGGGGAGATGGTGGTGGAAGGGGTAGGAAGAAGAGACGGCGAGCAGGTTGGGGACATGAAAAAATTTTTGCCCTCCACTTCCCCTCTCCCTTCTGGTCGCACTGTCCATTCCAGCGATGGCCTTGACATTTTCTCCTCTCTTTTTATTTATTTAACGGCTCCGACCAGTCGGTTTACCCCTACTGCCGCCGCCCACTCATAATCACCTGCTCTCTCACAATCACTCCCCTCCATCTACCTCTTCTCTCTCCCTCTCATCTTTCTCTTCGTCTCCTTCTCATCTCTTCTGGCACCTCTTTCGTCTCGTCTACTTCCCTATCCGTTGCTTCATCCCATTCGAGATGTTCTCTTAATGGCGCGAATTGCAATTATTCCATCATATCGAATTTTGCGTTTATTCCTCTTCAACTTCAAACTTTCTCCACCGCTCAACATCCATCCATTTTGAAAGGTGCTATTTGAAATTCATATTACCTCATCCGGTTTGTGCCTAAATACATTAAAAGAGATCATATCAAGTATTATACTTGACTACATTAACACTTTATTTAAGTTTATTGCCACCGAAAGCCAAATAAATATCGTATAGAGTGTATGTACATGAAATGTTAATAGAGTTGCAATTGGCACACACCGCCGATTGTTTCACTTTTGTCAAAAACATGGCGTCTTGTTTTTTGACTAAATGTTTGTTTCCTGTTTGTAAAATTTCCCGTGTTTTTCTTTGGTAGGTATATCGACACATATTTAAGTAAATATATTTAAACAAGGAGACTATATATTTATATCGGTATGTGAATAACCCTCTTCATCAGTCTTCAGTGAAAAGTGTACTTTATCAACTTAAAGTGAAAAATTCAACAACTTCGGCTCTTTAGCAATCACCTATGATTATTTCGTTATCACATCTCTTTGTCAGCATATATTTATCCTTTTGTCACCATCTTTCATTCTTCGGACTCGATTCAAAATTTATGTTTTCCTAAATTTATCTCATAACCATCCCATTCACTCAATCCTTTAATTTAACGGTTCTGCTCCGTTTCATATACATATGGCATTTCATTTGTCCTTTCGCACGTAACCCGTCCTCGTATTTTATTAACCCTTCCAATTCCTTTCTTTGTCTCTCCCACGACTAATTTTACCTATTCCACTTCACGGAGCCCATTCGTCTTCGTTTCCTTTTGCAATTAGCCGGTTCCTTTCTTTCTTCCTTCGTCACTCAATTTTTCGTCCCATTTCCCGTTTTCCACTCTTTTTTTTAACTATCTTCGCCTCATCTCCTTTTTCTGAGCTTTTTGCGTGCACGTGTTCACTTGTTAAACTCTTCTTCCGCCTCCGTGATTTCCGCCCTCCGCTACGGACGTTTTTAGGTCCATCTCGTGCCTCCGCCACCGTAATGGTTCTCCTTAACTTCCAATCTCGATTCAACTTTCCATTCTCCGCTCTTCTTCATCTTCTCCTCCTTGCTCTCCGCTCCATCCATAGGAGCACTTATCTCACCACTCCTCGGCTCCTCAAGAATCTCTTCTCCATATCAGCTTGTACCGTCGTCTCAGATTGTTGGCTCGATTTATCTTCTTCAACAGAAGAGGTCAAAAGGTTAAAATCCACGTCCGAAGAAATGTTATCTCCGGGGAACAGCAGTCCATTAGCATACTACCTACGTTCTGAAGAGTTCCCTCCAGGCCGTGCGAGCGCAGAGAGTTTCCTTCGATGACGGAAGGCAGTGAAGTTATTTAGATTATTAATGGAATAAATTCCCATAAATTATGAGGGATACAAAGTAACTTCAAGCGCTTTAAAGGTTAACCTATAATTGGAAGGTAAAATAAGAACGAAAAGTGAAAAAAACGGAAGAAAAAATTCGCAGTCGAGATAAAAATGCCTCAGTTTGAAAATTTAATGAATTCTGTGGACGGAACACACAATTTTATTGCTACAACTGACTGAATAATATTAGTATTAACATAAAGTCACCATATTTCAAAAATTATAAAATATAAGTGATGTAGAATTAAGTCCGATAAATATAAAGCGGTTGGTAACTTATTACCAGTGGATTTAATTTCGAACCTCTTAATTTATTATATTATAATCATCATTAGTAATCATAAACAGCGTCATGTCAGAAGACTGGTCAGCGATTGTATGTAAAATCTAGTTCCCCACAGCCTCATGCCCTCCGCAAAAACTTCAACTCTTGGTAACTCTTATTCTCTTTCAATTCGTGGACCAACTGATACCTTTTCCTTCCTTTTCTCTCTTTTTGCTTCAAGTTTTCCTTTAATTTCACAACCTCAATTTACCTCACGAATGAAGATATCTTTTATTTTATTCGGATGAAGTTTGTTTTTTATTCAAGAATTCTGAAGGGAAATACAGCTCTGATACATTCATACTTCCGATTAAAGATTATAGCATATCATAATTACATATTCCTCTCTCACTCTCTTTGTGAAAAAAGATGGATTTCGTTCAAGGTAAATCGACCTTTGCCCTTGTTCATAAGATATACTACGTGACCAACCTTTACAAACACGACCGCGTAAACGGAACCCGTAAGATACATTCTCACAGTTTTCATCACGTTGGCGCTAACGGAAAACCTCCAAAAAATGTCGAGGAAATAAAAAAGGAATCTCGGAAATTACATTCCTTTTTTATTCTCTATTTCTCTTGAACGTGACTCGCGTCCCATTTTTTCCACACCCCGCAAAAACACACAATCCCGCCATCGGTTCGAAGCGTTCTCATTTCGCGGGGAATGCGCGTCCAGCTATCGTGAGAGGAATTTATGGGACTTTACCCTGTGTTCCTTTCCATTTTTTCCGCCTCCTCGTGAAAAAAAAGTCTCGTAACCCAGTTTTTCCTTGCTTTTTTTCTTTTTCGATCCCTCCGCGACTGCGACCCGCCGAACCAAACGTCTCATCCTTTTTTGTCCCTTTCATCCGCCCTAATGCGACCTGTGTTCGAATCCATCTCCTCCTTTATTTCCCGCACCGTATCCTCCTCCGCCTCTCCTTCTTCCAGTTTGCCCCTCCCGCTTGCCTGTTTTCCAAGGTTTCGCGCCGAACATCTGCCATACTTACGACTGGAATCAAGGAGAAATGGCGGCATTTCCGCGCGTCTCGCAAAATCTTGGTCGTTCGCACAATTTTGGATCCAAATGGAGTTCGCGTGTAGTAAAACCCTGATATTTTGTGTGTCCCTCCCGCCCGTATTGTCACTCAGCCCGCCCTCGTCTCCGCCCGCTTCTTCTCCCTCTCTCTCTCTCTCTTTCCCTCTCTCTCTCTGTCTCTCTCTCCTCTACCATTACAAAGATGAAGATTAGTTGGGAATCCGTCGCGAAGAAGAGCAAGGGATGGTAATTAAACGGAATGGAATGGATGATCGGGCTGTTTTTTGTTTCGCGTGTGAAATTATCAGCGTGGGGTTACGGTAGATTTTACAGATCTATAGTAAAAAGAAAAATCTTCACCCTTTGATATTTTTTGGTACATAACATTCGGAAAAAGGTGGTTTAACACCGCTAGAGCATGTTGCATATTCATTCATAAAATGAATTGCCGATTTCACTTTTGGGGTAAAATCTGACCGACAAACTATATCTCCCCATAATACCTTTTTTATGTCTATTGCGGGGATACAGTTTGTCAATTATTACTATTACTAGTATACTGCCAGTCAAAAATGACGGGTTCAAATTAATAAAAAACGGAATTAAAATTTTTAACTTTAAATAAATTACTTTAACTATCAATATTTATATTGATTTTGTTTCTAGCAGCAATCGGTTGTCAAGACAAACAAATTTTGAGGTAGGGGATAGATAGATAGATAGATAATCGTCTTTATTCGGGCGAAATTTAGACCAGAAGGTCCATTCTTACATTTAACCCTTCGTCAATATAATAAATACAAGAAAAAGAATAAAATGAGGTATAACAAAATACATTATATAAACATGTACCTAAATCATACAAATTAAAAAGATAAAATTGAATACAGATTTGTGTTTGTGGGGAAAACCTAGGTTAAAACAGACATGTCCTCCCTAGTAAAACCCACGCAGGAAAACACCCACTAAGAAGGGGGGTGTCAAAAACCTGCGAAAACCCTAGATAGTGTACATATGGTAATAAAAAACTACAACATTAAATAGAAAGGAGTATGTAATTTGGGAGTGTTCGTATATACAGCGTAATTATATACCGTCATACAAAAGTACACGTAAAGGTAATAACGTAATGTAAACAAGAAATATTCAAGAATGCAGAATGAGATGAAATATACATGAAATATATACAATGAATGAATATAAAGAATGTTGTTGGGGCATGCATATTATAAGAAAGCAGGCAAAGATATAAAATACATAAATAATATAATACAATACAAAATAATATAAAACAATAGAAAAAAATAAAAACAACACAAAAAAATACATAAACAATAGAAAAAAAATATATATATATATAAACAATACAAAATTATATTAAGAAATACAAAGTAATATAAGACAATAAAAAAAACTTGAGTAAGGATAATTTATGGGGAGTGTAAAGAGATGATTAAGGATTAATTTGTTGTTTTAGAAAGTGAGTGACACAGGTGCGTTTGAATGAGTTTAAAGAGGGAGATGTTTTAAAATTCTCATCTAAGTTATTCCAGAGTCGGCAACCGGAGACTTGAAAGGATTTATTGTAGATATTCGTCCTGTGATGAGGAATAAGGAGGTTATTCTTGCCTCTAGTATCCCGCTTGTGTACTGTATTGATTTCATTGAAGAGGGAAGAGAGGTAGTCAGGTTTGTTATAAGTAAGGATTTTGTACATTTGCATCAGGGTATGTAAGTTCCTTCGAGCGTCAAGTTTGAGCCATGAAAGATTATTGTAATGTTTGCTAATGTGGTCACTCTTTTTAAGGTCACCGATGAATCTCATGCAGGAGTTTTGTGTGCGTTGAAGTTTTAATGCCAATTCACAGGAGAGATCATTATAAACAACATCACAATAGTCAAAGTGAGGAAATAGGAGTGTGGTCACTAAGAGTTTACGTAAGGAATTAGGTAATAAATTTTTGAGTTTTTTGAGAGAGTGCAAGGAGGAGTTGATGGTACTACAGATTTTATTGGTATTAGGAGCCCAGGATAGAGTTTCATCTACTATGACACCGAGGTTGACTACTGATTTTTGAAAATGCAATGTGGACCCCTCAAGCGATAGAAGAGGAGATTCGCTATGATCTATGGAAGCCAATAATTTGGGGTAACCGATAATAATAGACTGACTTTTTGCGGGGTTGATCTTCAGAAAGTTATTTGTGCTCCAAAGAGAGAGAGAAGCTAGATCAGAGTTGATTTTAATGACAGCATCGGGAAATTCAGGTACGCGCGAGTGATAGTAGATTTGGAGATCGTCAGCATATAGGTGATAATTACAGTGAGTGAGGGCATTTGAGATATCATTAATGTACAGAGAAAATAGCAGGGGGCCAAGAATAGAACCTTGCGGAACGCCTCTATTTACATTTAAGGGACGAGATGATAAATCATGAGTAATAACCTTTTGAGAGCGGCCATTTAGATATGAGCGAAACCAGTTTCGAGAAGCGAGTGAGAAGTGCAAAAGTTCAAGTTTGCATAGTAGGATGTCTTTGTCGATGGAGTCGAAGGCTTTACTGAAATCCAATAGAGTTAGAATGGTAATTTTTCTCTGATCCATTGTTTGCGGACGTCGTCCGTTACTTTCAATACTACGGTAGCTGTGCTATGCGATTTACGAAAGCCAGATTGAAACGGGTCGATGAGATTATTTTTTGAAAGGAAATGAGTTATTTGCTCATGTGCTAGTCTTTCAAACGCCTTGGAGAGAACAGGCAAGAGACTAATTGGTCTGAAATCAGCGTTTTCGTGAGAATTGTTTTTCTGGGGGGTGGGACGGACAAGAGCTGATTTCCATGAAGTAGGGTATTTAGATTGAAGAATAGACCAGTTAAAGATATGAGTGATAATGGGGAGAATGATAGGAATTAATTTATTTATTAGTATTATAGATACGCCGTCATCTCCTATTGCAGTTGACTTAATTGCACGAAGTGATTTAGCTACCTGTGGTTGTGTGAGTGGTGTAAATTCAAAGATTGTATTTGAGGTGTGATTGGGTTTGAGGCTACGGATACGTTCAATAGTTTCAGATTTTAGGCCTACATCTATGGTCGTGGGAGGTTTAGTGAAATGAGCGTTAAGCTCGTTAAGGGACAGGTTTGGGGAAAGTTGCATATCTTTATTTTTACCAACACCCAAGTTCCGTAATTTTTTCCATATCGAGGACTGTGTTCGTGCAGAGTTGGTTGAATCGTGTACATATTTAATTTTAGCGTTGTGTATAAGTTGTTTTGTTTTATTTCGCAATGATTTATACCGCGATAGTACATCAGGATCCTTAGATTTCTTAAAATCACGATAAATGCTGTCACGGCGGGACATAATCGATTTTATTTCTGGACTTAGCCATGCAGCATGTGGCTTTGAGACCCGAATGATTCTGGGAGGGGCAAACTTTTCAAGTAGCTGAGACATATATAAATTAAAAGTCTGAACTTTATCGTCTATGTCTTATAGGTGCTCGATTAAATGCCAGGGTAGGAGCGCCGCCTCTTATGTTAATTGTGATTCATTAAGAGATTTATAGTCGCGAACCGTTATGAATTTCTGCTTAAGTTTTTGACAACGTAGGGAGTAAGCAATGTAAATCATATCGTGCGAAGAGAAACCGGGAGCTGCTAATTGTCCGTATTTAATTATTTTCTCGGGATTTGCCGTGATAGCAAGATCAATCCATGTGGCGGAGGTTGCCGTATGATTCGTTGGCTGGAGTGGCAAGACGTTTAGCCCTAGGGACTCGAAAGACTGTAACAGAAAGTTACTTTCATGGTTGGGTACGAGTAAATTAGCATTAAAATCACCAGTGATTATTAAATGTTGAAAGTCTTGAATGTGTTTGGATAGAGTTTCTTCTATATCGGAGAGGTGGTAAGAGAGAAAGGCATCTAGCCTTGAGACAACAATCCGAGCTCGAATTTTGACAATTAAATCGTCGTCAAGGCAGTTACGGTTAAAATGGCAATATTTTCCCTAAATATGTGACATAAACGTTCGATGCGAGCGATTTAGAGCTGTAGGCGGAAAAAGACGAATGGAATAATTTATTTTATTAATTATTCTTTGACACAGTTTAAATTGTATGATCGAAGGTCAGTTTTTTCTAATTTTAATTTCCAAAAGAACAAAAGCCTACACTTCGAAATGTCCATTTTTACGTGTTACCTTATAGAAAATAGAAATAATCCCCTGGGTCGATTTTGCAAATGTTTTTTGTCATTCACTTTTAATATGTAAATCAAGCATTTCTGAAAATTTCAAACCATTATCTTCTACTGTTTTTGAGATATAAACGATTTAAAATGATCACCAACCAACACTTGTGTATTATTGTAGAGATTATTTAGAAATATATTGCTATCGTCGTGGTTTAAATGGCTTTGTTTTTACCTATAATTTTGGATAAGTGATGAGAAATGAAATGGCCGCGGGCCTAGTTAAAATTTAACCAAAGAATTACTGTTTGAACCTACACAGAGATTATGTGAAATGAGTTGTATTCCAATTACAAGATAATTAAAAATTCAGCGACATTTGAAAATACAGAGAGAGAGAGATGGAAAACTTTCGTTTAATTGCTTCCTCTAGTGCTGCGACATATGATAAAACAGCTAATTAGACTATATTAAAATGAAAATAGCAATTAAAGTAGGAATGGCAACTTCAATTTTTAAATAATTCATATTATATCACAACCCTTATTCCTTCCTTAATGAAAGTGAGTATCGGCCGACCGTATTTCGACCAGTGAAGTCTCTCCGACTAGGCGTTATTTCGTATACATGCTAATCGGTTTCTTGCACCACTTCATCTCGTTTCCTTAACTAAATGCTTTCCATCATCGGATTCCCATTCCGGAGTGCCACTAGAAACCCCAAACAAACTGGCCTTCCATCGCTCTCGGTCTGCGACACACAATCTGTGGCTTATCAAATCATCTATTCCAGTTTACCTCACCCTCCCTTCATCTCCTTTACTCTGTCGTTCTCATTTCTTCTCTTTTTTTCTTTTGCGCCGCCATTATGTACCTATTGCGGCAACACTGCGTCAATTTGTCGGTGATGAGTCCTTTTCTTTTAAAGGGGTTTCTTTTGAAGCGAGAGAGAGAGAGAGAGCGAGAGAGAGAGAGAGAGAGAGAGAGAGATAAGGAGATCCATTCCTTTCAACAGAGATCTTCTGATTGAAATCGCAGCGCTTTCAATCGAGAAAATGCTTCCTTTTTGCTGAACCCAGCCTGTGCGAGTCGACCATAGCTCCTCCCTTCGTTTATCTCTCAAATGAGAGAGGATCTGCCATCTTATCCCATCTCCAAGACCTATCTCCTAATTTCCAACAGCCCGTGCATCCTAACCGTACCTCTCCCTCTCTACATCTTTGTCATTACAAGCGGGCTCGGTATTGCACTTTTTTATGACTAAGTACTTTTTTAGAGAATAAATAACATATGGGTTGATTTGTAGGAGCCGTGTACGGGACATTTTTGCCTCAAGTTTTTTCGATCAGCCGTTTGGAATTAGAGATCAGAAATAACTCGAGAATGTAATATCGATTTTAAGCGAATCTATTGGCAACCGTAGTGGAGGGAAATTAAGCCTAATGTCTTTCAAAAAAGAAACTCAAGTCGATTGATTATTCACAGACTTCTGGAGTTGCAAACAGAAAAGATCAGTCGAACAATACCAACTAATTTACCGTATTTTTATTTATATTGCATATGATTTTGAGATACCAGACAACTGGATGTGAAAAGAACGATTCCCATGAGAATATCAAAACGCAGAACGCTGCGGATATCGTTATTTCCTCGGCTTGTGTACGGGTTGAAGGAAACAAAAAATATCGAAAAAGTGTATTTACGATTATGACGAAATATTTTAATGATAAATTTAAGGAGTCATTGGCTTCCTCTTAAGTAGCTTAAGTGAGGGAAATATAACATAACTTTAGCGATACAGAATCTATCATTTTAATCTCTATCAAAATTAATGCAATGGTGAAATTCAAGTTACCCAGCATATTTAATAGAACGATTACCTTGAGATAATTACGAACATTTTCTACTCGTACTAAGTCGCATAACTTCCTCTACCGGTCATGTAACTTACAGATGCCACTCCTTTTAAATGGACTCGACAGAAACAAAGTCCTATAATATCCGAATAGTCAATATTTACCCAGGTATAAACTTTTTCAATACTCTATTTGGGCAGACTCGGATCTGTGAAATAAATCTCAACACGACTCGAAAAAGAAAATAAAAAAATCGTAACTCGCCAAAAATCCACGCTCCGGAGGACAGCGCTTAATTCATCGCGAATTAAAGCCGAGGAATAAAGGCGGAAAAACGCGCCACTCTTTAAAACACGTGCCGCTCCGATGGGAGCCATTGATCAAAAGCACTTTCTCTTCCTCTCGGGGGAGGAGGTGAAGGGGGTGAAGGAACCGGGTCACGGAGAGAAGGTGAGAGAGGTTGTCCCTCGCCCCCTGAAGGGCTTTGCGTCGCGGTGGGATTGATTTCGCTGATTTAAGCATTCAATTTAACGAGCGGTTGAAGCTGTAGCGATACCTCCGGGAAACCGGTCGAACCGTGGTATTGCGTGGCACATCGGACTACGCGCACAGAAACGCGGAGACGTATACAAGTACATACACAAACACATAGAGACCCTAACGTACACATACATAAACAGCAATGAAATGCGCAGGAGACAAAATCCTACCTCGGACATTCTTTCAGAGAAAATACGAGAGGTGAGAATTCATCCCGAGCGCGTAAGAGGAAAGGAAGAAATGGTATGGTGAATGGACGGCCGAAAATAGGGAAAGACGGAAAACATTTTCGGACGATTCTTTCGTGTGCTGGAAAGGGAAGCATGATTTAAAGAGGGTTGAAAATTAACAAATAAATTAAAGTAAATAGCGCGTAAATATTAAACAAAAATAAAGGAAGAGTTGGTCTGCACCACGGTCGGTAGAAACCCTCAAACGAATATTCAAAATATGTTAGTTTAATAAAGTTTAATTATGTAGTTTATCAAATAAACATATGTAATGTTTGGACAAGTGCTTGTGGATACGTTAATTACCAAATAAAGCACATGTATAACATGTAAAAATAGATATAAGGTAAACTGATCACGTGACAAAACAAATAAGGGAATAATTTCTCTTGGATACAAGGAAGAAATCTGAAAACCAACAGAAGAAAATTCATAAAAAATAATGCTGATTTTGGTCAAACTGCACAAACAAAGTTTAAAATAAAGTTATTTATATGCACAAATTATTATAATAAAATTGATAAGTAACATTTTCCTTAACTATATGACTGTAAGTAGAAGCCTTTTTTGTATGAAACAAGCAAAAATATCCAAAGTAGTGTACCTAACTTAAATATCATCAAAAGAGGAATTTCTGAGAATTTAATTAAAAAATTATGCTGATGTTTTTGCATCTCTTTAGGGGGAAATTAGCAAAGTTCCCTTAAAATTCTTTATCAATAAGAGCCCTTGCCAACTTTGACATTTTCAATCCTCTGACAAAGATTTTCTACAAATGTTTAATTTTTTAAGAATGAGCATATCCTTTAGAGATAAAAGACCAAAATGGTAATTCTCGTTGAGTGGAAAGGAACAATTAATATTTACACAGAAAAAAACTTTTATGGGATATGTTGTGTAGCCACCTAAAAAGAGATGAATGTCCAAAGAAAAATATGACTATTATGAACATGCTTAAAAGAAGACAACAGGGAAAAGTGGAAAATTCAACAAGTTTTATAATTGCTACGTGTAAGTCAGATTTGTTAATGTCTACAAATGAAGACTTAAGATCGTAAAACCCTACTAAGACGACATACGATACATATTTGTATTCAGTGGTGAAGCTGGAATGCGTTTTCCTCTCTCATTATCCTTTCCTGCCACGACATCCTTTGTATATATAATTATACCGGTGGTTCTCTTCGTTAATGAAGGGAAAATACGATAATGTGGAGCAAATTTGAAGTATAATTTTGAAAGGGAGGGTAGTGTAGTGAGATTGTTATTAAGAAAAAGGAGAAGTATTCAATTAGGAACTATACGGTCCTCAAAGGTAGTTTTTAGGGGATGGTATCAACCTTTTCAAATACTTGCAGTTAAGAGCTCAGGATACAAACACGTGAAGATGACAGAATTATATTCATGAATGTAGAATTATATTTGTAGGCGAGGTTGTGAGTAGGAAGTGAATACTACAATTTTTTAGAAACAAGGTTCGAGTAAGTTGAAATAAGCAACACGTTCTCGAATATTCAAGGAACAATCATACGTCGCTTTGCATGACGCTTGCGTTACTGAAAAGGTCGCGTAAAGCGAAACCATGTAATGACAATATGTAGCGTTATACGTATTTGAGTGCCATCTTGAGGTAAGCATGCTACAATTTAATTGCACAGCATTCGTTTCCTTTAACCTCTAAGTCGAAATCCGAGAGCACTGAACATAAAATTTATTGAAATATCTATATTAAAGATAAATATCAAGAGAGTACATAAAAAACTGTTTGATGCGGTCGAATGTGACATTTCAATAATTGTTGAAGCATTAAGGAACAGAAAAATACACATTATTTTCGTAATTAAAGAGACTCATTGTTAGAAATATCTAGAAACTGACATTTGACTATATTCAATCTAAATTACCAACTCTAAATCGGTAAACTTCTACATTAAAAAAGATCAATATCCATATTCAAAACTTATCCCGAGACACTATAACTAACTTAGAGATAAAACATGAAACGAAGAATCTATACAAAAATAGCTTTACAACATAAGTTATAACATCAATAAAATACCACGACCATAAAATGGTCCTACAAAATATTTCAGCGCATAAACGTAAAAGTGACGGAAGAGGGGAATTTAATTCCTACTCAACACATTCCAAACTAGAGACCCCTGAAGAAACGTAACATTTTTTTCCAAAGAAACCAGCAAGACGCGGGAAAAGAGGCATTTGAGCGGCAACCGCAAGGCATTCATTCAGGCGTTGAAGTCTTTTGATCTCTAATTCGAGCCCTTATTTTAGGAGCCCCTTAAAATCCTCCCGCTTTAACTCCGGCCCCGTTTCGCACTCTGCATAACGATAAGGGGCGACGGGTGCATCTCACCTTCCACCACAGGAAGCGCGCCTCTCGCTGCTACTTGCATCCTTCCCGACGCCCTTATTCCTCGGCAACTCCACTTTCTTCATCTATCCCCATTGCCTCTCATTACTCTCCGTGCATAACTTAAGCGATTGAAGCGAGATAACTTTGAAACGCGGGCACAGACGGGGTGTGAACTGGCAGATAAGTATTACCCCCAAAAGGAGAATGTGATGTCGAATACTTTTTGTTTTCTACTTTAATGAGATCGCGCGATGGAAATTAAGCAGGTGGCTCTGGAAGGAGGGGAAGGCGGCGAGTTGAACGCAATGGCGCGGGAGCAGAAGCAGATGTTTCCCCCTTCATCCACGGAGAGGAGAAGAAATTTTAATAAATAGGTCGCCTCTTTCCAAAACTAATACATTTCATAATGTCAAGTCGTGGGATTCTTTAGTTTTTGCTCGTCGGGCTTTTAACTGCTGGTTCTAAAGGTTCTGTAGGAGATACAATTGATAAATGGTTCGGTTCTAAACATAACGGAAACATTGTTCAAAATAATAGTCTCATGGTAAACACGAAATATTATAAATATTGAAATGTTGATAAAGTCAATGAGTATTTACCATACAGCAGAGACACAAAGAGGGTTAAAAACAATGACATGTAAACATAAGCTATATCAGAGTAGAAATTACACGATCTTATTAAGATTAAAGACAGTTCGCTACGTTATTGGATTTTTTCTATTTTAAAAGAATTGACGTGAAGCGAGGTAACAAACTTCATAACTTTAAAGGATTATGTTAATTTTATGAATATTTTTTCAGTTGACATTGAATTTTAATTTATAACTCAAAAGTAGTATATATATATATATATATATATATATATATATATATATATATATATATATATATATATATATTCGGCTTATCAGCTCAAAATTAATTTTTAAAAAGCTAAACAACCATAAAATCCTGAAAAATAAAAAAGGTTCCAAAGGACAACTTAATTCCAACTAAGAAATTATACATGATTATTAATAACCTTCTTAGCTGATAGCAAAATAGTCAAATATCTTTGCCCGATTCGAAGTAAATTTGTATTAATGCCATTTACGATTCATAAACGTTCTCTCACTTCTAAAATGAAAATAAATTTCCACAATGCCAACTTTCAAATTTCTCGCAGGAAACATTCGTGGATCGATGCTAAGTGCAGGTAATGAAACGTATTAAATAAATAAACTTTCCATTTGCAGTCTATGTTGGTTTACTCTTGATTTCACTTAAGCATCAAGTAAAAGTGCCTGCTTGGAATCCGAATTGTGTGCGCGTACACATTCACTACTCCCAAAAGGACTCCCTTCGCGGTTCGCGCCTACAGGTCATGTTATAAGAAGATGGTGTAATGCGCTCTCCTTGTAGAGGAAGATGCAATACTTAGACTTTATACACTCAATTCCTCTCTCTGCACACATTTTTTCATATACGTTCCCAATTATATCAACCTAACTATATCAGCACAAGCGTTCATGTGTTTTAGTCACCCATATATCGATTTTAAAAGCGTCTGCGTAAAAATCGATATCCCACATTTCGTTCTACTATACCATCAAAAACCTCCATCTTCCTCACTCTCTCCTTCTCTCTCTTACTATTTCTCATGCGCCTCACACGCGTGGGCATACGACATTGTTTTCCACTGCCGTTACCATTTTAATTCCGACTTTGCTAGAGCGGAACCATTTCCTGAACGTTTCATACGACCCAATCTCCTGTTTTTTTTACGATCTTCCTCTCTCTCTCTCTCACCCTTCCATCCCTTCTTCCATCCCTCACTGGAACAAATGGGATATCAAACCTTTTTACCTCCAGAAACTCCGCCTTCATCCTTCCCTCGGGGACATATGTTTCCAAATGCCGCGCCGCCACCCAATTTCCCCCTTCTGTCTTTACGACTCCCATCTCTCACACTCTCCGGAACGCCATTTAAGTAGTATCGCAGTGACGTAACTCCATTTCCTTCGTTTCCGATTCAGCCCGCTGTGCACATCTCTTCCGAATGACCCGGTTGTCACCTCTGCATCATTAATGCAACGACCGCCATGATGGTCTCATACTAATGAGTGTCCAAACAGGTCTGCTTTTCGGAACGTTTTTGATTTATTTGCTGGTGAGAAAAGTGTGAAAATCCACCTAAAGATTTCTCATCTTAAGCTAATAAGCGGATCAAATTCCGTTTGAATTGTTAGAGATAGAGTACCGAAGCTAATTACAGAGAGAGAAATTTGATAAATGGTAATTTTGTCGAGGACCTAGATATACTTTTAATACATGATAACAAATTTTCAAAAAGAAACATTAACGATGAACATAAGATAGAGCAATGTGATATTATGTGAAATTTGTTTCTTAACATGAAAGGGAAATGTGGTATATTAGTCATACACGCCGAACAAACTACATTGAAATTTTAGATCTTCTGCTCTACAGAACCTTAAGCAACATGAAACTAAAAAACAGAACCTATGTGAGTCATCTAGTTTCAAAACCAGACAAGTCCAAAAATTTGCAAAAACATTTTTTGCGTTTTTTTACAATTTCTAAGTCCCTTCTTTCTACCCAAAAAGTTTTACAAATCAAAACCAGCTACTTCCTAATTAAATTAAATGTCGAACATCTCCAGTCAGTTTCAAAACCAGCCAAGTTCATTAGTTTCTGAAAATTCCGCTGTATCAATACAATTTTTCTATTGTTGTAGGAGATTCAAAAACAGCTTAGTAAAGATAATGTGCGATATTATGAATGGGATAAAACTCAAAATGGAAAAATGTCCAATGAAGTAGCCTCAGCTGTCAATGATTGTCTGTGCCAGTATGATTTTTTCCCTGAAACTACTAAGACTCTCCGGGTCATCTGTGGGGGCTGCGGAGGGCAGAACAAAAACACCGCAATGATAAAGATGCTGTCTTGCTGACTTTTGTATAATGCTCCACCACACATCAAAGTAGTCGAAATTATATTTCCGGTAGTAGGAACTCTTTTCTCCCCTCATAGAGGGTTTTTACACAAATTGAAAAACGTATCAAGAAACAAGTCATCATCATAGGTAGTCTGTCCGTAGACAGGTCCGTGATTATTCTAGGTTAAACCTGGTTCTCCATATACTACTATATTCCGCTGTCCTCTTCATATCTTGATAACTTTCTTTCCCTTTCAAATCGTCTATCAGCTGAAACCTTTTCCTACTTCTTCCCCTTTTCCCAACTAGTTTTCCTTCTAACACATCTTTAATCATACTATCTCTCCTCAGGTTATGTCCAACCCAGTTAGCCTACCTCTTTCTGATAGGCTGTATAATCATTCGCTTCTCTCTTATTCTTCGTAGCACTTCATCGTTTTTCATCCTATCTGTCCATTTATCTTCAACATTCTCCTCCAAGTCCACATTTCAAAGCTTTCCAAGTATTTGATGTCATTTTTCCTTAGCGCCCATGTTTCTGCCCCATACAATGCTATACTCCATACGTAGCATTTTATCAACTTCTTGCGGATATCTTCCCTTATATTCCCTGTAAGTAGTTGTTTCTTTCTCCTGAAAGCCGCTTTTGCTTTTCCTATTCTAGTTCTGATCTCATCCGTACATTTTGCCTCTCGTGTTATGATACTTCCAAGGTATTTATATTCTGAAACTTGTTCTAAAGGCTTTCCCCCAATAGTTATGTTCAGATTCTCTTCTTTACCCGATATTCGAATGACCTTGGATTTTTCTGTATTTTTTTCCACACCGTATTTTCTACCTGTTATCGCTAGTCTATTTATCATTTTTTATGGCTCCTCTTCCTTTTTTGCTAGAAGTACTTGATCATCTGCGTATTTTTCTGTTCTTATAATCTTTCCTCCAATTTTGAAATCTCCTGTGCCTTCTAAAGCATTAGACTTTCTCCATATATATTGAATAGGGTTGGCGATAGGCAGCAGCCTTGTCTTACTCCTCTACCGATATTTATTCCGCAGGTGTCCACATTCTCATACCTGACCTTTACAACTTGATTCACATATAGATTCCTAATCAGTCTCTGTCTTTCCAGTCTACACCTATATCCTTTAATATCTTCATCAACTTTACCCAATTTACTCTATCAAAGGCCTTCTGCCAGTCTACGAAACATGCGCAGATATCTTGACTGTATTCTATTGCCTTTTCTGATATGATTCTAACTACTCCTATAGCATCTCTAGTTCCTCGTCCTTTTCTAAAACCGAATTAGTCTTCCCCTATTATTTCTTCTGCCTTTTTCTCCAGCCTTTTACTAAGAATCCTCGTGATGATCTTCGATGTGTTTGACAGAAGGCTTATAGTTCTGTAATCTTTACACTGCATTGCCTTTGGCTTCTTCTTTAGAGGGATCATTGTTACTTCTAGGAAATCCTGAGGCCACTCTCCCGTGTCGTAAATCTTATTAATTAATTTCGTGATCGCTTTTAGTCCTTCTGACCCTATGACTTTAAGTATCTCAGCCGGTATTCCATCGCTGCCCGTGGCTTTCCCCTTCTTTAGTTCCACTATCGCCTTTTCTACTTCGCTCTCCATAATACTTGGTCCTAAGTTGTCTTCTTCGATGTTTTCCTCATTTTCCAGTTCTATTTTTGCCGCTCCTGCCTGTTTGCTGTATAATTCCTTAATGTATTCTTCCCATACCTGTGCTACATCCTTTGTTTCTGAGTCTATCTTCCCATCCGTATTCATAATTCCTTTACCACAAATTCCATTAGACTTCTTATCTTCTAATTCCAGTGCCCTAGCGTACATCATATCGTACCGTCCTAACTTCTCCATTTGTTCTATTTCATCACATTTTCCTTTATCCAATCTTCTCTAGCTTTATCTGTTACCCTTCTCAACTCATTTCTTATAAGCCTAAAGTTGGCTCTACCTTCTTCACTGTTAACGTTTTTCCTTTTTCGTCTCTCATTCATTTTCTCCAGCATTTCCTTTGTGATCTATGGTTTTTTTATTTTCCTATCTTGTTTTCCAATCTCTTTATCCAAGGTATCCTTGATACTGGTTTTAATTTCATCCCATTCTATATCCACGGTCTTTGGTTTGTTTTCCAAATTTCTTAGGCGTTCTTCCACCTTCATGCTGACTACATCCTGCCTTTCTTTCAGTTTTTCTAGGTCCCAGGCCTGTCTTTCTCTTCTCGTTTTTCTTATTTGTTTGAGCTTTGTACTCACGTCAAGTATTAGAAGGCTGTGATCTGAATCAATGTCCGCTCCTTGTTATGCCTTGGCGTTCTTTATGCTGTTCCTCAATCTTTGTTTTACAAGGATGTAATCTATTTGGCATCTCATTCTATATCCTGGGCTTTTCCATGTGTATAATCTTCGTTTATGGTTTTTGAACCATGTAGTAGTCACTAAAAGGTCATTATTGATGCAGAATTCTACGAGATTCTCCCCACCTCGATTTCTCTTCCCAAGTCCGTATTGCCCGACAACATTTTCCTCCTGTCCTTCTCCGACTATGCTGTTCCAATCTCCCATTATTATGCCGAAGAAACAAGTAAAGGTATAAAAACGAATTTTTTTTAACAAACTTTTATATGGCTAATACTTTAATATGAAGAAACTTAATAATATAATTATGATAACCTTACAGCTTGCATGGGCGTAAAAATTTGTAAAAGTGTCTACCAGCTCTTGAGTGACATGGGTGTCTCTCTATTTTATCTTTTTACAGCTGAGAGAATGGCAGACAGAAGTACAGAACTCAGTGGCAAACGTAAGAACGTTTGGTATATAAGTAGTAAGAAGTTTGATAGTATCTTTTGTTTCATTAATGGAAATACTAACTTATCCATTCATATTGCTTCATATAAACGACAATATACTGCTATTTCAGAGTAATTCAGCTTTAGATACTAATAGGAGTGAAATTGTTCAATATTTCATATTTTAGTCACCTAAATAAATTGTTATTTTCCTAACATCACATCAACCATCCATATAAAACACTGTATAAATATAGTTATCTGAAGAATTGCTAAACTACAAAACACTTTAAAATGTTTCATTTAAATTTGTTCAAATTAACATCCTTTACAACTGTATTACCTATTTAAATAGTGAATAAAGACAAAGTATTTAAGATAAATAAAAACTTACTATCAATAACAAATACGATAAATAAAAACTTGCAATTATTATTAGAAATATCCCTTCAAAAATATACAATATATATATATATATAAAGCGAAGTTAATATAAAAGTTGGTAAAAAGATACGATCCATCCGAATATGCTACAATTTTGTTTTCAGTTTGGTACAACGGCCCCTTTAGAAGACAGTCTTTAACTGGAAAAGCAAATGGAAGATGTTTAGAAATTATCAGGGCAGTGGCACTTCAAATCTAAGGCAGGAAAAATATTTTATTTAAAAAAATTAAAATAACAACAATATTTCTGTGAAAGATGATATGAATAACCGATTTGACAGCCGGAGTTACAAAAGCATTAACAAAAAATAAAAAATGACTCGACCACAGTCTGTGCTAATAGGGATCCCAATAGCTCCCTTGATGATAAGGGATGTCTAAAATTTACTTGTAAAATACTATAGTGAATACTGGGCACTTTAAGCTCGCTGACTTTCTATTGCAAAGTCATTAATGGAAACGAAGGCATGGTTCATAATAATAATAATAATGAACAATGTGAGGAATAGCGTAATAAAAATCACATGATTTTTCAAAATGAATAAAATTTTATTTAGTCAATATTATTTCACTCCGTATTTGTTCCAATAAAGCTAATTTTGGAACAGAAAAGTTTTGATTTTTATTGTGATTATTAGCTACTGATGTTACCCTAATAAGCTTTATGTTTTGTACATATCTTGTCTAAGAGAAATAAAACATTTTTTTCTTCCTCCTGATAAATTTTATATTTCGGACTTGTCTGGTTTGGAAACTAGACGACTCATGTTAAATGTAAAGAAAACGAAATATGAAAATTAATTTTTAACTTACATATTATTCAGTGCAATTAGAATTATGATACGGTGAGTCCCCATTTTTAAGTCGTTTAGAATGTTTGTTCTAATTAATATCTAGTCATAATTGTTCTTCAATTTTTTGACGAAGTTAGGAAAAAAAGGAGAGAGTGAGGGCAATAGATTTTATGGATGGAAGAAAATACGTAAGGGTGGAAAGTGAATTCTTCGACTATCATTTGATACAGTAGGACGTAATATTAGTAATGAAAAAATTCTATGAGTTAATAGGATTTAGGATAGAAAAATTGCGAATTGCACGAACAATTCATGATTTTTTTAGTAAAAACGTTTCAGAACAGTATTTTAAGCGTTGTTTTCCCTTTTTTGCATTTTATGTCTCACCTATCCCTCTGATAATTAGTTTTTTCGTTATCCTTCTCTCTCCATCACTTTCTCTCTCTCTCTATCTCTTACAATTAATTTTCTTATTCCATTCTTTCCCAATTCATTTAACCTCTTTCTTTAACGATTCACTCTCTCTCTCTCAGACTATTTCTTACGAATTCCCTCATTACTACTCTCCGTTTTCCTATTAGAACCCAACCCCTAAGGTAATTCCTTTCCCACCCACTATGAACTACTCTCTCCCCTCCACAGTCTCCTCACTCCATCCACCTCTACCTCCCCACCTACTTCTCTCTCTCGCCTAAACTGGGTCCGATCAATATTGCCCCCGAATATCGCCGGTGGAATTGCGAGTAGCGTCGGGCATTACAAATTTGGGAGAGTTTTTGAAAACGAGCTGGTTTAACTGGGCATTGGTAAAAAAATAAGTGCTATTATTCAACCGTTAATCGCTTTAATGATGTTTAGTTGGCAAAAATGAATTTTGATTTCCTTCAATTTTAAACTGAGTAAACTTATTTTCCTCGCTCTCAAACCAGAGATTTAATTTATTTTCGTTTGTTGTCATAGTCTAAACTGTAAGGCAACGTTTCTAGCGGCAAATTTATTTAAAAGAGGAAAAATATAACGATTATAAAAAGAATAAAAAGAAGAAAAGAAAAGAAAAACGTAATTTCACTATGAACAATGAGCAAAAATGTTTATTCGTTTAAAAATTTAAAACTAAATGCAGGTTGGCCCAAACGTGGTATTCCCGGATTAAGGTGCATAAATAAAAGTAATTTTAAAACACGGTCCATAAAAACCGAAAATATAAAAAAACAAGTTATGAAGATGCTAATATATTACCAACGCTTAGTACAAGTAAACTAGTCAATCGATTTAAAAAATATTGCGAGTGTAAATGCAAAAGTACTAAACGTAATAATTGCCTACCATATGTGTCAGAATTCCAATTCCCACATCTTTTTTATTATCATTAAACCTTTGGATTACTTTAATACAAGGGCCTTAAATGTGTACTGTCACGTTACAAAATCAGTCGCGGAGTGAATGCAACCTTTTTCTGCTTTGTAAACAGAGGGATTATGAGATAGTGTCTGATGTAGCTTCATTTTTTTATTTATGGAAAGAATGAACCTGATTCTCTGGCTATGAATACATAGCGAATCTGACGTTTTGGCATTGGGACAAATGAGGACGGGGGAGATTATTTTTTCCGCTTTCTGAATTGGGAGAGACCGAAAAAATCGCAGCAAAGAATTTTGTGGTTTCTCCAAAGGCTACCAATCCAACTTTTATACAAAAATAAATATACGGGATAAAATAAATTACTCGATAAGAGCGTGGGATTTTACGGCGCTATAAAATAAAAGGGTGTTTAATTTAAACACGGTCAAGTGCAAGCATAATATCCCACATAAAAATAAAGGATGCGACATTAAAAGGGACAAGATTGATGAAATTAAACTTTTTGCAACATGGAAAAGATTGTCCCAATTTTTTTATTTTTTATAAAATTCCTAACTTTGTTTATTAATTCGAATGGTAGCAATAGAGCCGTAAAGATTCCCTCCAAAGTTAATCGATTGCAATTTCCTATATTTTCTGCGCGTGGAAATTCCTTTTTTGTGATAACATTTGCTTCGACCTTAACTTTACCCAAGGCATTGAAAATGTCATGCTAGGATTTCCATTTAATTACCACATTATTCCTCCCGCGAAACTATATTTCATTTTTTCGAGTGAATATTTAAACAGAACCGACAAAATAAAACCAACTGCGACGAAAAATAGCCGAAATAACCCGCGATATTTTAAATATAATAAATAAATTCCACTGTAGGGGGATCTTTGAGGTCTTGCGTGACATGGCAGGAGGAGGATACGAATCCTCGTAAAGATCGCCTTCTTAAAACCCTTTTCTCCGAACCTTAATACCTTCGGGGGACAATATTGTTGTCTTGTATATACACTGGCCTTTATCCCCCCCCCCCCCCTCTTCGCCCCTCCCACTATTCTCCTTTTTTCCTCTTTCTTCATCTGTTCACTCAGACAATTATTGACAGTGGGGATATGGGAAAAAGAAGGGGAAAAGAGAGAAGGACTACGGGACGAATAAAGAGGGTTCGTGCACGGTCGATAGCCGACGCCGGAAGCCTGACCTTACGGCGCCGAGGGAAAACCAACGAAGCCGATGCGGTTGTATAGGAAAGATAAGGTAAGAGCTCTTTTTCGGCAATATTCCGTGACACGCAGGAGTTCGTCCCACGGAAAGGGAAAAAAATGAATGGATTTGAATCGGATTGAAGCTCCTAAGCAAAACACAGAACGAGAATGATGTTGGAAGGACTTCGGTCAGAGAGAAAAACTTTGCACGCGTTCCCGAAAACACCCACTCGGACAATTCGGCGATTTTTATCGTTCAAGCTATAACGGAGCACATTCTGAGCAGTGCTTTCATGTCAAGTGCGCCTTAATGTCATATTTCGAGCGTTCGAAATTTGACGTATCTTAGGTCTAGTTGAGTATAGTGTTTAATTCCGATTGTTATTTTTTATCAGATTTGTATCGATTTGGAACGAGTTACTTTCCACACTAGTACATGTTGAGTTGGTAGTGGGGATAGGATTGAAATAAATACATTCGTTCCTTGCGCAGAGCGGAGGTCAAGTTCTTGGAAATCGTCGCATTTTGCAAAAACTCAATGCGCCATTTCTAAAAAACCAGCTGTCCATGGAACGGAATTACTCAAAAACCGGACATTTTAAGCTGAACAAGACATTATTTACGCCTATTTATAAAGGTCAAGGAAAACTTATTTCAGAGAAGACCGTTAAGTGAATGACATGATGGGAAATTTAGAAGTTTTTCAAAGAACTGTGGTTTATGGACTTCGTACTTTATCTCTAGGAAAAATTGTAGAGGGAAAGGATGGCAAACGCGTGCCACTTTTGGCATCCAAGACGTTTTTAGTTGGAACATAAGAGAAAAAAAATATTTACTTCCTTCTTTATATTTTTCCATTTTTATGCAATGTAATAGAGTATTTCTGGTGGTATGTTGATAAAATAACTGATTGGTAACTTTTATTCCGAGGACAAGATGCTTATTGCTCCCTAATTGCCATTCTTTCATAAACGATCTGGGACAATGAGATAATTTGGATGATCAATTGCATTATATATATATCGTTTTTCGAGCTCTAAGTCTGAGAATAAATTATCATAGCTAAACTATGCAATTATTTATTTTTGTATGTAAATTGGTTTGCAAGTTCGAAAAGGAAATCCAGTTTTTTAAATGAAGGCATGCTTGCTAAAAACATCCTTGTTATCGACTATGAGCTATCTGATGTCGCATACATATGTTAAGTTCGGTGTACGTCTATTTCAAAATACCATATAATTAAATTTAATACATTTTGGATAGGTAAGCATCATATTAATTGATACGTTCCATGAAATATGCGTTGGGTAAGAATTTATTGCACTAAGATTTTTCGGGCCATTCCACTATACCAGGGGTCGGTCGGCAACTTTTCAAAGTAAAAAAGACATTTATCTGCTTTTTATCTCATTATAAAATACTTGGGGCCATACACAAAGATAAATTGTAAGACTTTCATCGAGATTCGAGTGATTGCAACAAGCATGTTCCATGACTGATAACGGCTAGGGAGCTTGGCTTACTTCTAAAGAGCCACAAGTATTATATACTCAAAGAACCACATGCAGTTCCAGAGTTGCAAATTTCCCACACCTACACTATAATAATCATTCGTCTATTCGGACCAGAGCGACGCAAAAATATTGAAGGCTAATATCACATTTTGATTAGATTTAAAAAATAGTTTTCGGAATCGTGGATATGAGACAAACTGCGGAAAATCACTTACGTGAACATGTGCTAGTCATCAGCAAGAGAAACCAGCCGGAGCCGAAGTAAAAGCAACTTTTTTAAAAGTCCCAATTATGATTCCCGCGCTTCCTCAATTATGGAACCGAATTTTGTGAAAACAGAATCGAGAGAAAGGTGCGACTATTGGTGTGAACGCAAAGGGAAGAGGAAAATTAAAAAAAAAACATTGGGATTGGGATCAACGGTGTGTTCACACGAGGCAGTCATATGGGATACTGCTGCATTGAGTGTCTGCGAGCGAAATAACGAAAAGAGAGAGGATGATCGAGATTCGAGCCGAGGAAAATGGGAAGGGAGGGAGGGAGAAAGAGTGAGAGACAAAATCGTCAAAGTGCTCACTCTAACGAAGCCGAAGAAGGAGATTATGGAGATTGAAAGTGAGTGCGAGTTGATGGGAAAGAGAGAGAAAAAGGAAAAGTGGATCCCTTAAATTAGAGGGAGAAAAGAATACATGAACGGCAGGATAACTTTGAACAAAGAAGGAGAGAAAAAGAGGTAGCAAATGAGGAAAGAGCTTGAAGAGAGAATATTTAGAGGGAGAGAGAGACTTCGCTGGTAAGTAAATTGGATAAAGGGAGAGGAAAGAGCAATATGCAGAGAAGGTGAGATAGAATATAGAAAGAGAGGCAGGAGAAAGAATGGGAAGGAAGAACACATAGAGAGAGGATAGAGAAAAAAGAGAAGAAAGAAGAGAGACGGATAGAATAAGTGAAGGTGAGAGATAGAGAAAGGAGGGAGAGAGACGTGCAGAGATAGACGGAGAGAAGAATAAATAGGGAGAGAGATGGCGAAATAGAGGAATAGAGAAAAGAATTGAGAGAAGAATAGGAAGAGAGCTAGATAGAAGGATAGAGAGGTAGAGAGAAAGGGATAGAGAGCGGGATAGAGGCAGGTAAAGATAGAGGATGAGAGGGGAAAAGAGGGAGGGGAGAGAGGGGGTGAAGGGATAGAGAAAAAGGGAAGATGGGAAAGCGACACGAATAGAATAAGAGAAGGGAGATATACAGATAGAGAGGAATCGAGATAATATAAGATAGAAGGATGGAGAGAGGATGGAGAGAGGAGGGAGAGAAAGTAGAGAAGAGAATAGAGAGGATAAGGAGAGAGGAACAGAGACAGGTAAAATAGAAGAAGAGATGCGGAAGTAGGGAGAGGGGGAGAAGTAGTAGCGTGAAGTATAGTTGTCAAGAGGGAAGTTGATTTGCATCCGTAATGTACTTCAGCGTGAGAGTGCCAAATGTTCCGCCATCCAGAACCTCGAGCCCGCAAACTACCTCCCCCATTGCCTTTCCCCATGATCTTTCTCCCTCTGTTCCTTCGACACCTTTCCTTTGGGGCTTGCGCTTCTTTTTGTCCCTCTCCGCTTCCCTTCTTTTCCCGAGCCAACCAGCGTTTTTCTCAATCTCCCTCCTTCTTTATGCTCTTCCTTCTCGGCTCCTCCATCTTCTTTCACTGAACTATTTAGGAATTTTTCGCAGTTTTTTACACCTTTCTTCTCTTCGTAGGTGTTTTCCGCAGTGGGAAATCTTTTCTGTGTTAAAATATAGCTGATACAGTTTTTTTTTGACCCACAAAACTAACAATATTCTTTGGTAATACTCTGCGATGTATTATCCAATATATAATTAACTTGAAATTTGTATATATTTTACTGTAATATTTATGTAACTTAATTTCTTTTAATATGTAAATATTGTAATTTTTATATGGTGAAAGGGTTAAATGTAAGAAGGGACTATACAGTCTCAATTTCGCTCTAAATAAGTCGTTTGTCTGTCTGTCTTTCTGTCCATTCTCGTGGGCAGTGGTCACCGCTTACCTATCCCAAGGGAGGGTGCCATAGTTATAACGCATGCACATTCAACAACCGCCGAAAAAATAGGAATCCGCTCGATTTCGGGAAAGATAATCTGCGTCTCTTTTATTTTGAAATCCGTTTTTACATTCGGCCTTCCGCTGCTTCTCTATTGGAACAAAATAATCCATGGATAGACGGGGAGGGGGCAAAAACCAAAACAAATAGCACGGTACCTGAGTACATCGTAAAAAGTTTTACGCAGGGATGTATAGTGGAAGCCAACACGGGGCATGAGGAACAATATTTTTACGCCTAATAAAAATTTTGTACTGTGGGTTTACTGGTCTAATGAACTGCTGTCCGAGTGTGAAATAAACTTTCATGTGCAAAAAGGGTATGCCTAAATGAAGTATGCCAATAATTACTTTGTCAAGGGAAAATTTTTATAACAGCGTCACCACAAAAAAAGAAACTGAGAGAGATTTTCCTTTGGAATTATATAAACTTACTTTAAAATATAGGCAAAAAATCGATTACACTAAATTCCTTAAGAGATATAACGTTAAAACGAATTATATAGCACAATGTTGGGCTTGAATCCACTAGAAGATCAATATTAATATATTTATATTCGATGAGAATAAAAAATATTTGCCCATAATAAAAATTTATGTAAAAACTTGGAACTTGGGCAAATAACTTCAATGAAAATTTATGTCACCTCTAGCACACTGAAAAACAGATCCAATAATTTGATAATTAAGTAAAAATTAAAGGTCGTGTGTATTTTGGAGGAGAGCATGAATATCGTGTTGAATAATTAAAGAAAATAAAAGACATGCTAGAAATAAATTTAAAATGAGAAGTCTTTAGATGATAACAGTATAACTATAAAAATTTTAAGAAAAGAAATTAGAATTTCATCGCATGAATTCATATGAATGAAATGCCGCATTTTAAAAAGCTCCATAATTTTTAATGAAGAACTGTTATCAATCGTTTCCCATTAACCAAACTAAAATATAATTTCAATGTGGATGGTGTCTCTAATTTTTATTTTACTTACGCGGGCTAAAGTCTGGCTAATCAAACATGTAAATTTCATTCTCATGAATACCAACAACAACACACCTTGACGCTTTCCCTTGCGGGGTAAGCCGTGCCATATGCCTTCCTCCACACACTTCTATCCTTGCACACTTCTTTTGCTTCACTTACACTCATATACTGAGTCGTACATTTCCTTTTATTACTCATACTTTTCACGTCCCTTTTTCTCAGTCTCACCAACCACATCCAACCAAGTCTTGCGCGGTCTGCCTCTCCCTCTCTCGCCATTCACTCTTCCTTCATATATTTGTTTGGTGATTCTACTCTCCTACATTTTTTCTACATACCCGAACCACCTCAACAGACCTCTCTCATACATATCTGTCACACTAGCTTTCACACCACATTCGTTCATCACCCAATTATTCCTTACTTTGTCACTCCTAGATTTTCCACAAACTCTTCTCATGTATCCCATCCCAACCGCATTCAAACTACTTTTATGCTTCTCCTGACACACCCATGTTTCACTGCCAGCAAGGTAGGCATTAAAACAATCTCGTATACAGACATTTTCGCTTCTTTTGACAACCATTCATTCTTTGCAATTGACCACACACTCCCTGCCACCTTTCTACCAGCATTCACTCTCCTTTTGATTTCCCCATCTACTCTACCATTTTTACTGATCATTCTACCAAGGTATACAAATTCATCCACTAACTCAATCGTTCCACCATTTATGCTAAATTGACAGTCGTTCACCTCATTCTCCCGATCGAACACAACTACCTTGGTTTTGGCCACGTTTATCCTTAAGTCCATTCTCACAGTCGTATAATGCAGGATATCTAACATTCTCTGCAATTCTCCTTGGTTCTCAGCCATTAACACAGCATCATCAGCATACAAAAGTACACGAACATTCTCTCCACCAACTTTTACACCCACCATATCCATACATGCCTGTCTCACACATTTATCCATGAACACATTAAATAACCAAGGGGACATAACACATCCTTGTCGTACACCTTGCTCAACTCTAAACCAATCACGCATCATGCTATTCACCCTTACACATGCCCTACATCCAGTATACACTACCTTTATAGCATTCAGCAACCAACCATTCACTCCATACTCGCTCAGAACATTCCACAATTCATTACGATTCACTCTGTCATAGGTTTTCCCTAGATCAACAAATGCACACTACACTTTCTTTCTTACATCCATGCACTTCTCAACCACTTGCTGTAGGGCAAATATTTGGTCAGTTAAACCCCTTTCAGGCATGAAGCCACATTGCACTCCCCATATTTTATCCATAGGTATCTTTTGTACTCATTCGATCAAAACTTTCCCATATACCTTTCCAGGTATACTCAGCAAACTAATCGCTATATAATTCTTACATTCAGTCCTATCTCCCTTACCCTTGTAGAACAGTACAATTACACCATCCTTCCATTCAGCAGGTACTCTCGAACTCCTTGCACACAGATTGCACAGATCACACATCCAACACACAAGCAAATCACCTCCATACATCAACATCTCTCCCGTTATCCACACCTGCAGCTTTTGCGTTTTTCAACATATTCACTGCTTTGACTACCTCGTTCTTACTAATCCCCTCATATTCATTAATATTCACTCCAGCAGATTCACTCGGATTTTTAGACCCATTCACAACATTTCCATACAACTCTTCAAAATACTTTTTCCAACACTCCCTTACTTCACTCTCATTCCACACCATATCACCATTCTTTCCTTGAATTCCGCTCACACCCTTACTCACTCCTTGCCTTGCTCTCTTCACCCATTTCCAGAACAACTTCTTATTCACCTCAAAATCATTCTGCATTTTCTCAGCTTTATTCATCCGCAATTGTTCTTTACTCTCTTTCACAATATTTTTTGCAGCTCTCCTTTTCTCTTTATACATTTCATACAGTGCCTTTCGTTCATTTTCATTTTTAGCAGCAATCATTCTCACATATGCCTCCTTTTTCTCATTCACAGCCACTTTAACTCTCTCATTCCACCATGCATCACCTCTCATTCTTCCAGCAAATAAATAAAAAATATCCACGGCAGCAAGCATTGCGTATTTCGATTTCGAAATTTTCTTTATTTTTCAGTTTTTTGGAAAGGCATTTTCAGCAATATGCGTTTTGCAGCGAGGTATCAACTTCCATTCCTCCGTTTTGATATCTTCTTTTCTTTTCACGATTTCGAGGGGTCCCCATGGAACGGTCGGTCCAAATTTCGGCTAGGTCCGTCTGCCTGTACGTTAGGATGCGCCCTAAATTAAAAAAATTTGAAATGTTATGATGCTTCGATATCATTCGGTGCCACTGCCGGAAAAAAATAATCCATGCAAAATTTCAGCTCGATCGGACGCCATTTAGGGGTCGCTCACGGGCCTCAAAGTTGCCTACCTACGGGCGCGGGGGTTTGGGGTCGCGTTTTGCACTTCGGCTCCCATCGCCAAAGCCGACTCAACTATCGGAGCGCAGAGTATCTCTACATGTCAGCTCGATGCAGAGCAGCTGAGTACCCGCTCGCTGCGTAGTTAACCACCCCACCACCCGCCGAGCCACATGGCTGCCGCGAGCGTGTTCGGACAAGTCGCGCGCGCCGCTTGTCCAGGCGTGTCATTCTGCCGCTCAGTTACTGCGCTTCAGCCAACACGAGCTCACGTAGCGGCGAGGTTTCGCACGTGTCGTACTGTTTTTACAGAATGTTTTTGGTTGCTCGAAAATTACTTCGCAACGTAGTAGGCGTAGAGGATTTTATCTACTCGGCCCAGAAATGGAGAACTTGTTGGGTTCTAAACTGCCGTCTCGTAGACAGGCATTGTCCCTTATCTTGCAGAAACACATCACTGAGAAGAAAACTTTGCATGAAAGTGCCAGGGAGGTATTCCAGGAAATCAAAACAATTTGGGATGGAGCGAAAATACCATGCATGGAAGAAAAATCTTCATTCCAAAACTGAAAAGACTGAATCTTGATACATGCAATTTACAGAGATTCCAATCCTGTTGGCATGATATCGATCAAAACAAGTATAAGACGGGTATTATGAATGACTGTTAAGAATGTTCTGGCTAGTGAAATGGATGGCATGTTGAGTTTCGCCCTAAACCATCTGAAGATAGGCACTACTCGCGCTTATTTTATTTTATTTATTTTATTTTTTACGTAATGCTTGTTTTCTCATCTCTGTTAGTAGACTGAGCAACCACGAGAAGATTATCGAGAGCTACTTGAGCTCGCCGTAATATTTCTCGGAGGTATTCCTCCTCGCGGTGTGTGCTTTAGACTTTAAAGTTTAGAGCACCAGGTGCCCTCTATAGTGGATGGGTAAAGCCAAAGGCGGTAAAGCCATCTACAGTTTCAAGATTTGGATGTTCAAGATCAGTTCAAGCTCATGCCACGTCAGCTGAAGGGATATGAGGATATCTGTATTTTTCTTATTAAGATCTGTCTAACAGCCTGGTACACTCCACCCTTACCAGTTTCTGCACCCCGCAATGATCTTCTACTGCTGAATAGCATAATCAGGTTGGTATACTCTATACACTGATTTTACACCCACAGCATCCTCATCGTACAGTCACTAGTTAAATGACTGAGTAATTAAACGGTAACTTCGGTTATTTTTGCAGGTATGAATACAATGCTGACGTGTCGAAAGCTGCTCTTGACTAGATAGTGCGTCATCTATGGTATCTCAGTAAAAATCTAGTAGGACTGGCATTTTTCGACTCAGATATGCCCACTAAGGTGAAAAAAAACATGGTTGTTGCTCTACAGCGAGAGGGATCAGAAGATCCACCTAAGAGGCTTCGTCTGAAGTCAAAAGAAATACCCAAATGCAGAGATCGCACTTTAGCAGATTTTGTTACAAAAACACGATTCAGTTCTTTTCTACGTTGAATCTCGCCACCGATTTTCTTGGACTAGACCCCAGAAAATGGACAGACCGTGATGATTACCGTAAGGCTCTTGATGTAGCCCTGAATTTGAGGGTTAAAAATGACGCGGCTGAGAGAGGCGTAGCCGTCATAGAAAAATACAACGCATCACTGACAGGAAATGAAGAGGAGAAGCAATATCTGCTTAAGAGTTGTTGCTGAACACCGGAAAAGATACTCTGATTTCAATAAGGTGACACTGACAAAATCGTTCTCTGCGAACAAGATATAAAAGTAACAGTCTATATGCATAGTCAAGTCCAAAGTTTTATCTAGACCCCAGAAAATGGACAGACCGTGATGATTATCGTAAGGCTCTTGATGTAGCCCTGAATTTGAGGGTTAAAAATGACGCGGCTGAGAGAGGCGTAGCCGTCATAGAAAAATACAACGCATCACTGACAGGAAATGAAGAGGAGAAGCAATATCTGCTTAAGAGTTGTTGCTGAACACCGGAAAAGATACTCTGATTTCAATAAGGTGACACTGACAAAATCGTTCTCTGCGAACAAGATATAAAAGTAACAGTCTATATGCATAGTCAAGTCCAAAGTTTTATCTGAAATAAAAAGTTTGGACCCATCAGTCCCGATTTTAAGCATTTATGAGTTACCTTATCACCCTTCTCGTCCGTGCCCATATGTAGACAACTTTGACGCCCGTGAGTGACCCCTAAATGACGCCCGATAGAGCTGAAATTTTGCATGGATTATTATTTCCGGCAATGACACTGAATGACATCGAAGCATCATAATATTTCAAAATTTTTTAATTTCTGGCGCACCCTACTGTACGTATATATCATGGAAGATCGGGCTGAACCGATTTCAATCAAATTAGGTAGGTACCTAGAATCTTTACATAAGTATATGACCAAAATGGCATATTTGGACCGGATAGACCAAGCAGGGGTGCCACAATTACAAAATAAAATTTTCTGTTATGCTTTTAGAAGGAAATGGCCCAACCGAATTCAACCAAATTTGGTACATAGAATTTTCACATAAATTCAGTGCCAAAATGCTATACTTCGATCCGATTAACTAATTAGGGGTGCCACAATTGCAAAGTTCAACTTTTCAGTAATTATGCTTTTGGAAGGAATTGGCCTGCCCGAATTCAAAAAAATTTGGTACATAGAATTTTCACATAAATTTATGACCAAAATCCTATACTTCGACCCGATTAACTAAGTAGGGGGCCACAATTGCAAAGATAACTTTTCGGTAATTATGCTTTTGGAAGGAATTGGCCCACCAGAATTCAACAAAATTTTGTGTGATGGAGTTCTGCAAGATAAAAAAAATAAGATTTTGAGGATAAATATACAAAGTAGGGCTGCCAAAATAAAACTAATCAAAATTTTCATTTTATAAGTGTTTGTGTTGTACTGTCCGCATCGATTTGAATCATATTATAATGTTTATTATGTACACATATATATATAAAGCCATAATAGCATATTTGGACCGGATCAACTAAACAGGGGTACCACAATTACAAATTAAACTCTTTCAGTAACTATGGATTTGGAAGGAATTGGCTCAACGGATGTCAGCTAAATTTTATATACATGGTTTTTACAAAATACCATAATGGAATCAAGATTTTTAAAGCGGAGCTTAAGAACAGAGCTACCACAATTAATAAATAATAAAAATCATTTGCAACTTAAAATAAAACTTTCCCGAGCGTAGCCGGGCGTTTCTGCTAGTCTAATATACAAAAATGACTTTGTTGTGGTTGGTGGGTGGTAAAGCGGAACTGTAAAGCTATTTTTAACAAACTTTCCAAGTATCTAGAAGATTGACATTTGGTGGGTATGTTTGATTCTTAAAGTAAAATCCATTTAAGAAAAAGAATTTTCCAAAATCTACCCGGGTTCGATTTCTGATAATGATTTCCATTCCCCATAAGATAACATAGATAAATCGTTATTTCGACCAGAAAACATTTTATTTTGCTTATTAAAATTCACAAATTTGACCTTTGATCTCCGGACTAAGCCTGCCTTAAAGAAAAATGGCAATAGTTTCTTATTCTTATCGTCTTTTATCTCCTTCGAATCGAAATCTCTCGAATTTAACGTATTAATATCATATTTTGAATAAATTTACCGTTTTAAGAAGTCGCCTTGCCAACCGATTGCATTGTTCAAGTCGAAATACTATTGCTCTGGCATATGCTCCCGTTCCCTCCAAACCTCCATGGACCCTCCTGGTCCAATTCGTAGGTATCAGAGATATCTCAGAATTAGTTTTTACTTTCTCCATATACGTAGTATAGAGAAAGTATCGTTTTCATGAAAAAATTTGAATTCGAAATTTCAACGGAAATAAACATTTTGAATCCCTCTGAACACGTTTTGACTATTTTCGCGATGGCGTGTGTCTGTCCATATGTGATAGGATTTTTACTTTCTCCATATGTAGTATAGGGGAAACTAGTATGAACATGAAAAATGCGCAAAAGTTAAAATGATTGTGTTACCATATGACATAATTTTATTCGCCGAAGACGTCTGGCGTAGCCCAGGCATCGCCTGTTACTTTCTGCTAGTATGATACCTATAAAATGGGCAGAGGTGGAGAGGTCAGCGGAGGAAGGAATAAAAGGTGGACAAAGGAAGTTTCTACCGTTGATGACCTTCTCCCTCAGTAGCCGTCTTAATTCTCCTCGGGGTGCTTGGCCACATGCAGACACGGATATTCGCCTCTCTCTCTTTCCACATCCAATCCTCCTCGACCTCCTCTCCATCCCTCTTTCTACTATTCCTCAAATTAGGTTACCGAAAAATGCGCGGCCACGATAGGAAAGAGAGTATTGAGGTTGAGGATAGGGATGGAGAGAAAGATAGGGAGAGAGAGAGAAAAAGAACGGGTGAGGTTAGGAAGGGAGGTGGGGAGGGAAGAAGTTTGGAGCGCGGGGAGAGAAGAGAAGGGGACGTAGGGAAAGCCGCTACGGAATCGGCTGTGGGTACAGCTTTGTGAGAAAAAAAGAAAAAATATATAAATACGGTTGGAAAATAAAGGGATTTGCTTTCGGCGAATACTTTCCAAAACCCGCCCTAGATCAAATCTGACCCTCCCCCATTCCCAACCGCATGACAACGAAACACCCCCACGAGAACGAGAGGGGTATTTTGGGAGCCATCTCCGTCATGGAGAGCGGATTACCGGAGAGATGGAGAGAAAGAGAGAGAGAAAGGGGAAGGGAGAGGGAGCTCCAGAGAGATAGAAAGAAAAAAGAAAATCGAAAAGGGGGGCACGAGAGGAAAGAGGTGGGATGCGAATAAAATCGATGCTGAATTGCATCGATTTCGATACGAGATAGAGGAACAGAGGACGTTCCCCGAGATCCTGTAGGAATTGCGTCAGAATGGGAAAAAAATCTTTCGGACTTTTGCCACGCTTTTGTTCATATTTTTTCCGACGCGCTCGCATGCGGTAAAAGGTCGCCGTTTAAAGTTTTCCATTCGTATTGAAAACTGGATGAGAGAGACAGAAAGAAAGGAAGAGGGAGACAAGAAAGAGAGGAGAAAATGAGGGTGAGAGAAAGTAAGAGAGAAATAGTGAAAGAGTGAGGGAGCGAGCATTGGTATTGATCCGTTTGTGATTGCTTATGAAGATAAACTTCCCAATTTCCGGATGGCGAAGAGATTTCTACTTGCATTCCATGAGTTTTTCCCTCCATTTTCCGCTACCGTTACAGCCGGTCGGAGATTGAACAGAGTTTTTTTTTTTGTTGCGACGGTAACGTAAAGCGGGGTGAGCAAATGGCCGCTCTCCATTCACGTTTATCCGGACCTTTTCCTCTCTCGGTGGAGGATTGGTCAACGGGCACTTTTGGGAGCGATTGGAAGTATTTTCGCACTAGGAGGTTTTCTTTTCAGCTATTTGGATCTCGGGAGAGATGCCTATTGGGTTCTTTTTTCATTTCCTTCTGCGACTATGAAAAGACGAAGAGATAAAGACGGACGGAATAGCTGTGGCTGGAGTTCCGAAATAGGCCTCTAGTGCCTGTTCATTTGCGTCTTTAAAAAATAAGCAGAGTTTGGGGCTGTAAAACTACCGCCAGCAAAAATATCGAAGAAAGTGAACTCTAAAAAAAATCAAAAATAGACATACGAGGTCGTGGATAAAAATTATTTCTAGAAAATTACTCTTCACGATTTGCAAATCAAATTGTCCAAAGAATTAAGTTTAATGTCGACAACTACTTGTTTCGAATGGTAATAAGTTAAGTGTTTTATAGATAAGAAAATAAAATACGTGGATTTCGAATTTAGAAGTAGATTCAGACAAGCAAAATTAGTATGAAAAAATGTGACATTCTATCTTATGAACAACAGGCCATTTATATTCTCGTTTCGTTCGTTGACTGCAAAGGTTCCATGAATCGTATAACCAATCTCTGAATTTTGTCATATATCAGTAAACTGATTTTTATTATATTTATACAATCTCATTTTAGCGATCACAAAATGAAAAACTTGAATTTCAGATTTATCAAAAAATATTTCCCAATATAATTCTTCGATAAATCAACATTCTATGATTCATATTTTCCTATAGCCGAATATTTATTGTATGTAGATTCTTGGGAAGAGTCACAACTAGTCGAATATGTATTCAGTGATGAAGGGCTGTTGTTGTTGTTCCAGCTAGTCGGAATACTGCAGCGGCTAAGAGAAGAGGGAAAAATGATCAGAGTGGTCTGTCTGCTTGCACGTAATGTTCGATGGACTGGAGATGTTTTTTCGAGATAGAAAGCCCGGGGGGGATAAGCATGTCAACGGCACACCATCTATCACGACTTGGGAATTTTTCCCATTTCCTGAGAAATTTCAATACACGCATATTTCCTTTCTATCCCTACGTCACGGCGAACCCAAAAAACATTTTTCTCGTTCGACAGAGAGTTTGAGTAAGTGTATCCGAAGCATGTATATGACTATAGGAAAACATTATTTTCACTTTTAAATACTTGCGATGGATAGGAAACAACTCCTTCACTTATAAACCAAAGCGCTTCGTTCAGAAACGGAAATAAAATAATTCAATAGTCACAATCATTTTAGCCGCGTTTTTGAGCGAAATTTCTGGTAATTTTTCAAGACGGTTATTAGAGGAAATTTATGCTAAATATAGCTTCAGAAAATTGGTCAGTTTGTTTTCCTTTTGCAGAAGGAATGAAAGGAAAAGGAAAAAAAGAAAAAAGGATGGGATGGAAAGCTTTAAATCATCTTTACGGCACCTTTTGCCACAGGTTTCACGGCAATTGTGCAATGGATTTTCTTCCTTATATTCCTGGCGAATTTATTTTTTAAATTTTCATCTCTTATATCATATATCAGCGGTGTCCAATAGGATTTTGATACTAGCCACAATTGTGGTTAGCTGATAATACTACTAGCCACATAATGCAGAAATATATAGTAATGAAAGAGAAATGTCATAAATTTAAAAAAGATTTTATTTATTATTTACGATTATTATTACGAACATATAAATAAACTTATTATTGGTGTTTATTATAATATGAAACTATTATTTATTCAGAGTGCATTATTATGTATGTAAGTAATGTACTGTAAGGATAAAAATGGCATAATAGACATTATTTCATTATTACAAATTTGGCAACTTTTTCCTCACTAATGCAATAAATTTTGGAAGGAACTTTTCAAAAAACTGTACATCTCGATTCTGCCTTCAGATTCCAGCATGCGTGATTGGTATTTTTACTTATAGTAACTCAATGCAGAAAAGTTGATTCTCATAACAATGTTGACCCGATCATCGAAAGATGCTTTGTTATGCGTAAATGGTGATCCACGAATTCATTTGACTTGAAAAGCTGACGAAAAAGCATCAAGACGGATTCGTCTTTCGGCTGATAACTGCTTTGGCTCGGGAGCGAAATCAAATTTTCTTCGTAACTGCACTTATTCATTGAGAGAAAGTTAGCAAGATGATGATTGCAAATATCCAAGTGAAATGGAATACGCCTGAACTCAAAAGCGGGCTCAATACTTGAAAAATCAGAGAAACGCTTGCCAAATTTACCAACCAGGTCCTCCAACAATTTCACATAGCACTGTCGGTTTTTTATCTTCGGTGTACCGCTGTAGATTTTGAAAATGTGTGAAATCTCGATGTTCAAGTTTTATGTTTAGTTCATTCAGGTGGGCGGAGATGTCTGCAAAAAAATACGTCACATTGCCACATGTTATCCTCGATCACAGTATGTTGCAAACATTCCTATCTCTACAAAAAGGTCACGGCAAATCGTTACAAGGATTTTCCACGCCTTAACCACCTTACATTTGCAAAATAGATAAGTTTGCTGAAATCTGTCTCTGTTTCTATCAAGAACTCCAAAAACAGACGATGATTCTGAGGCTTAACTTGTATAATATTAATGATTTTGACAACAGTGTCCATCATATTAGATTTACTTTATTTTATAGGAAAAGATAGGTAATAACTTTCTTCCTGAACTTTTTGAAACTGACCAGCTATTCATTGCACTAACTCTTAGATACCTATTGCGCGTAGGCAAGAGGGAATCAGTAGTTCTTTTAAAAAAAATGTGTGTCCATCACACATCTCAACATGTCTCCTTCCACCATTTGAGCACAAAGATTTTTCTGATGCAAAATGAGATTAAATTATGACAAATTATCGCCATTACGGCCATTCACTGTCTTATGGTTCTTTAGAAGAAATTCAGAGGATTAATCTGTAAATGTGTGGTGAAAACAGCACCCTCTCAAATCAAATCTTTTAACACAGAAATGGAGATGAAAGTGGGACTTTCCTAACAATATGATGCTCACAATTTTTAATTTCCAACAATAACTGAAGGACTGATGAAGAACATTGGCTAGCCACATGTCTGCGGCAGACAAGACACATGTGGCTAATGGCTACTTCGCTAGACACCGCTGCCATATATATTAAGAAAATATTTTATTCAATGAGGATCATCTTATATAAATACATTGAAACAATAATTTTCTCATATAAACTAAATAAAATTATTTTTTTAGGTCCCAAGAATAAATATTTAAACTACTTTTAAGTCGTTTTAATATAAAGAATATGTATTCAAATGTAAATGGAGATTTAAAATATGTATACAGTTTGATAATTTCAATCAAATATATTGTTTATAATTAAGAAATAAAAACGACTACATATTTTATAATTATGTACTTATATTTATCATGATATAACCTTGATGAACCTCCAAAGCGTTGAATTTCAAAGTTTATCCACAAAAATGGTGACAAACGAAGAAGTCTTCGGCAATTTTTCTGGCTCCTGACCAATCTCTTGCCTCCCACAATCCAACTATAATTTTTTACATAATAGTATTTATAGCACCTCAATAAACCTTCCATCGCTTCTACCGAGTCTATTTTGATGCTATGAAAAATTTGGCAAGTCGCCTCCCTCGCATATTATTATTGGTACAAGGGCATATGACGACTGCAAGGTGAGTACAAAAGAAACCGTGCAACACATTATTTTGCGGCGTTGAAGGTCGCGTCGACAGGAAATGTCGGAGAATGAGTGTGAGTGGAGATTGGCGGGGGAGAGTACATTGATGTCTGTTAGGATGGTAGGACAATGTGATGTTCAGCTAAACGGAGACAACCAACGGAACAGCGTCGAGAGCAAACTTCGTCGCGCAATTTTTTATTTGCCTCGATTGATACAACGGGGTAAATGAGATTCATGAGAAGAATATGAATTCGATGGGAAAGCTCCAGAGCTCGTAGTAACTTATATATAAGTGTATCAGACCTTTCCGATCCATTTGGGCCCCGGGATTTATCTTAACGCGATGGCGAATATGAATGAATTCGCTTTTTTCCTCATCTGAATTCCAAATGGGTCGATCAAAGTTTGGCTTTGGAAGTGCAGCTCCTATCGCAAAGGTACCGTTCGTTGTCAAAGGGTAAACACATGCTGTGTTTGACTGAGGTGGTCGATATAAACGAGTCTAGTAGGTTATTCATTGACGTGATGATTCTGCATAATACAACAAAGTGTACCTGAATAAATAGTCTATGATTTAAGTTAAATTTTTATACACGTGTACATAAACACTCATTAAAACGCACTAAAAGATATTCTAAAATAAAAAAATATAAATTTAAATTAGGTTATCTTTCAGACAACTAAACGATGTTGTGCGTGTTGCACGTTAACATGGGAATTTTAGATTTTTTCTATACATTATACATGTGTACTTTAGAACTGGGAAGTTCATGTATCTTTACTCAAAATCTAGCAATTGCCCACAAATACATACTCACTTCGGAAAATCTACTAATTCAGTGACACAAATCAGCGCGAATATCATAGCTCGGAGTGGATTTCTTTTAATAAATCCTGAACGATTTCTATCTTATGAAGTATAATTAAATGACATCGAAGGCTCATTTTGTCATAAAAAGATTGAACATATTATAAATGTCTTGAATCGTATCCACAAAAGAACCTTCGGAAGGAGCAATTATCACAAAATGTATTAAAGGCATAACATTAACTCGATAGTTATTTCAAGCACTCACGCATACAGGCGAGTGAATGCGAATCAAAAGTAAAAATTCGACGGAAAAACGCTAATTTTAAGGACGCGATGAAATTAAACATTCACCATTACCATTTCTCTCTCTCTCTCTAACTCGCAATCTGTTGAAATAAGAGAGACGGCGTTGCTCTAGCGAAGAAGCGACAGGGAGTGACAGCATGTCAAGGGTTAAACGTGAAATTGCTAGTAGGCGTAAGAGCCAGAGGAGACGTAAGAAGTGTGGGAGGCAGATTTTGAGGACAGGTCTGAGAGAAGCACAAGGAGTGAACAAGGAACGGTCTCAAAGTGTGGGCCCTGCCGCGTGTTGTGGTTACGAGCCAAGGTCGGCGGACGGGTGTTTAACCTCAGTCAGCTTTATGTCATCAAATGCTAATGGAAGTTGTAAAAGAGGGAAAACGGCAAGAGAAAGGCTTGGAAATGTCAAGGTAAAAAACGAAGGACGAAAAGAACAGAAAAAGTACCAAAATGAATGATTACAGGGGTGTAGTGAAAAAAAAGGAAGAGAGAAGAGCGAAGGTTTAACGCAACAAGAGTTTCTTCGCAAAATAATAGGTTTGCGTATACGCCCGCAATTTAAAAATGAATGGTGAAGAAAAATGTTCTCTACAATTCTCAATCATGGAAAGGAAATTCATACTATCTACTAGTTTAACAAAAGGAGAAAAATACCGTTCTATCTTAGAAATGAGATCAAATGTAATGGACGGGAAATGTTAATCCAGAGATGATTAATTAATGCAAAAAATTGTTAGAAGGGCATGCTAAAAATGCAAACACTGCCAATTAATGTCGTTTTTCGAGTTTAAAATAATAATTATCAGATAATTTGAGTATTTTTATATTTTTGGAATAAAAAAGTAGTACGAGCAACAGAATGGTGAAACAAATAGTGTTATCCATAAACACGAATAAAAATATCGTGTTTTTTTTATTTTTCATGTGGCTATACCACCACATATTCGGTCCCTAGAGCCCCGTTTGTTTTATAGTAGGGGGTACCACGTGAAGCTGAGGTCAGCGTTTAAATGAGAGAGACTAAGTTAGCGTTGTATTGCGCATTATCATCCCACATTAACATATATTTTGCACACAAATATACTTTTTTGAATAATACGTAGATACAATCAAAATGACGCGAGTTTAGAACGTAATCAATTATGTATTAAAATTTTGAACGTTTCCCTATCCGCCCCAATAAGTTTTTCAAAACATAAAATTTTTCAAGTAAAAGTGGCCTCATTCTATAAATGTACACTCAAAGTTTCAGATTTCCATCTTTTATACCTTCGGAGATATAAGAAAAACAATTGAAAATTATTCACGAGGAACTTAACTTAAGTAATTGTAACTTAACATTTACGTTCAAGTTCATTCCTTTGTCGTAAATTATCCATTCTTTTTCATTCGCAGAGCGCAAGAAAGTAAAATTAACATATTTACGTCCATTTCTTCGACGAAGGCAATCCATTTCCATTCATTTACTATGTTCTGTATGAACTCAAAAGGAAATAAAACTTATTTACGTATTTGTAGTAGATCTTGTTTACTTCAGTTGCTACGAGGACTGTTTTCTTTGACAACATTCGATAAAACCTTGTAAGACGCTTTTCAAGTTCAAAATAAATTCCGACTTTCCTGTTGGATTTTTTTCAAACTTCTGAAGAATAAATGGCATTATTATGGAAATGTACGCTCAACTGTTTAGCTTTCCAGCTTTTACACCTTCGGAGATAAAAAAAATTTAATGGGCCCCAATCCGACCTTGTATATTTTTCAAACTTCAAATCTAAAGAAAAACAAATGACAACAGAACAGAAATCTACGCTTCAAGTTTAGGGTTTCGTCACAACTTCAGTGTAAACAAGTACACAGACTCCAAAAGAAAACTATATGCGCATTTTTTAAACGTACTTAAAATGTATAATCACACGGGGAGAAGCGCGTCAGGATAATCTAGGCATGCCAAAACAGAAGTGAAGACGACATTCGAACGCGAGAGAGTAGCGGAGTTGAGGGAAACATTATTGCCATGGAAAAGAGGAAGAGAGAGAGAGAGAGAGCGAGAAGCAGAGCGAGAAGGGAGGAGGAAGAGATGGAACATCTCCGAAATTTTGGAGAGCAATTCCAGAGATAAAATACGCCGAGAAGGGATACATATAGGTGATGGATGGCTTTCGGGAGATAATGGACTGTTCGCGTCTTTTATTTCCCCGCGAACAATTTTTTCTCAAAAAAAAATTTAATTTTGATTTATTCTAGGCAAATATACGTTCCTGGAGGGGTCAGGGGGGCGAGAAAGTTCTCCAGAAAAATTCGGTCGCAGGTGCCTTAGAACAAAGATAAGTAAACGCTAGGTAGGCATTGAAATAGACAAAATGCGTCTCTCCGAAAGTCTTAAGTACCTTCAATTCACTGAGAAAACCTTAATTTCATGGAATTTCATCCTAAGGAAATAACACAAAAACGCCGAAAACATTCCACTATATACAGTGAAATTTTTTCAACGTTTTTGTTTTATTTCCTTAAGAATCTTTGTTTGGGTTACTGAAGACGCAAAAAGTTTTTCATTTTGAATTCAGCCTAGACGCGAAACTTTCGTTAGCTATTTCCGAATAAAAAGTTAAGTAGCATGTGGGGCAATAATGTACATAAACCACAAAATAACCATGACATTTAAAGACAAAAAAAACGAGAAAGGGAGAACTAACGGTCTTATGAGTCGTATTAAACTTCCGAAAATATTTTCTTTTCACTTGATAAGATTTGTTTGCTTCGAGTCGGTTGTTACAGGCATCAAAATGCACGAAAACGGATCTCGTAATGCCAATTCCAGTATTCCAACCCCAGTTGGAAGTGCGTGCAAGGAACTAATCCCGAGATATCAAGAAAGGACCAAGCTGAGCGGTTCATACGGGTGTAAGAGTTAACCAACCCGTGAAGCATTCAACTCCGTGGTAGAAAGCAGGAGACATGAGCGCCGTACAAAGATTATTAGGCGCGCGAACGAATTAACACACAGGTGACGCCGATAACGACGCCTCCCTTTCTCCGCCATAAGAAACCATCACACCAAGCCGTTCACACGATACGAACAGAGAGAGAATGACAGGCAAAAAATCCGACTCTCCCCCTTAGGAAAGCGAGGGACGATGAGATCCGATAGAGAGGAGGGGGCGTAACAATCAGTTATGAGAAATCTTATAGGATCGCTTAAATTCGGGAACGAGGCGGAATTCGAGATTAAGGATTCGCTGAAGTAAACGGAGGCGAATGGGATAAGGAGCAAGAGAAGGAGGAGGGTGCATCGGATGGAAGGAGGAACAGAAGACTGGATAGGGAAGAGATATACATACATAGCTACACGTGGAAAGATTTTGCGAAGCCACGAGCTGATGACTGGCTCATAAAAAAAATCCTACATTCTCGAAATGGAATGTTTTTCTGGCTGCGGGTTGAGTGCCGTTTTGCCTTAAAGAGGCGTTAATGCGAGAAGAAAAAAGATGATAGATAATGGGCAGAGGGCATAGAGACGAAATACTCTCTCTGAGAAAGAATACGAAAGAAGGGCAAGGGGATAAATGATAAAGAAAGCAGAATTGACAGGATGAGAGGAGGGTGGGGTGGGAGAGAGAGGGCAATACAGGAAAATAGAAGAGGGAAGACAGATGGCCAGGCTGACGGCTTTATTCGAGCGAAAATGAGATTATTCAGTCCCTTTTTTGATTTACTTAGTATACTCGCCGCGTCTTGCGTTCTTGTCGGTTTTATGATTCAGATTTCAAATTGCACATGCGCAGGTACAGAAACGCCTTGCTCGTTTCCCAAAAATACAGTAAAAATATCAGTTAATACAAATAACAACACAATATAAACATCTATTATTGTAAGTATTATCAATTAAAAAAGTAATTTATAAAAAATTCTTTCTACATTGTCGCGTTTCATTTATCCCTTAAAGAGAGAGAATTGGGAAGAGAGAAAAAGTACTATAGAATTTTTAGGAGGATGATGAGATAAATAGCAAAGAGGTTACAACAGAGGAGATAGAAAGTTTTGGGGAAGAAGAAAGCAAGGAAAGGTCAAACTCCGAGAGAGATGGAGGATACATATAAAGCGGAGGATTAAGAGAGAGCGAGGGAGCAGAGAAGGGGAGTGACAGGAAGCAGAGGGTTCAAGTAAGCAAATTAAAAGATAGAAAGGCTCACTGATTGAGGAGATAAAAAGATAGATAAGGTAGCATATTCTGGAAGAATTTAAATTATTCCTATTTCCAGAGACTCGGCAGTAGAGGAATTAGGACTTCTGTAATCGCATAAAAGACCGCCCGTTGATCTACGGGGCGAAATCACGGAAGACAAAACGACTATAGAGATAAGGGGAAATGTCCTACTTTCTACTGCGACTAAATTACGTCTTGAGAGAGAGAATGAGATAATTCTTGCGCAGATAGAGAGAGAGAGAGAGAGAGCTAGGGACGATGAAAATTTAGAAACGGCGCTTATCTCTTTCCCCTGTAGCGAGTACCATAAATGCGCAGTAAGTGGAAATAGCGAATATAATTCTGGGAGGAGAGAATGTTGGGCAACGCAGATTCATTGAAATTTTTCCGTTTTCGGAAACGGGAATAGTTTTGCAATTAATAATGTAAGTTCGTTTCATTATCCACTACTGAAAAACTGCCTCGCTTGTTTGAAAATTTTGGAGGACCCCTGGAAGTCGTTTAATCCAAATTAACGGGTGGTTCGGATACAGTTGCGTTGAGTAGAAAAAAACGCTTCTACCCGGCTATAAATTAAGCGAATCAGATAGTTGGATCTCGGGCAGTTCCTATGCATTTTTCACGACACGGAAGCCAATTAACTTTTATTGAAATGCACGAATGACCCGCTGAAATTGCCGCTCCGATGTCACTCGCTCGCAATTAAACCCGAGGTCCCAAAAAAAATAAAACATTACTTCGTTCGGAAATAGCCCTATGATATCACGGATTCCATCCCCTCTAGCCGTTACTATTACTATTGGTAAACAACGAGTTTTATAAAGCATCACAGTACTAAATATATCCGTGAATTTCTGATATACGAACGCGCAAAGACTATTTTCCCGGACCGATAACATTTCTGAGGCACGTAAGATTTTCTTAAAATATATGAAAGAATGCATCAACCACGCTGCCAAGCATTAAATGCATTCATTAAACAAATTCAGCCGGAAATACAGCAACTCACCCGAACAGAATGCTATATACCCCAGGCTCTTATGCATGTTCGACCATCCGTTTAGAGAGAAACCGTTTGGGCGAAATTGGGATGTCGGGGGGATATAGGAGGAGGAGGGGATAGAGGGAGAGAGGATTAAGGAGGAAGAGTAAAAAGGAACGTGGGAGGCGAGGTAGAGGAAAATGGAGGAAGTTTTAGAGGGGAGGAAGAGGAGGAATAAATAGCCGTGAGAGGGCGTGGGAAAGTGAGAGAGAGAGACGGGGTGTAATGGCGAAAGGTTGGATTACTGGCGGATGCGATTTCGGGAAGAATGAGGAGGTAATGAAGTAAGTGGCGTGAGATAGAGGTGCAGGAGGAAAAGGGAGAGGAGGTGGAGGGAAAGGGAAGAGAGGCTGACGTAACAGAAAGGCGAGGTATAGGAGAGAGAGGGTGGAAGTTGGGGCGAAAAAGGAGTGGACGTGGGCGGAGTGGTTGGTGGATCGGCAATAGGAGGAGGAGATAACGAGAGGTTAGTCAGAATGGCGCAATGATGAGTTCGGAGGGAAATGGAGGATCGCGGGGAGGAATCTTTTGAGAGTTTGAGGGAGACGGAGATGAATTCGGGGAGGGACTTTGTGGCCAGGAAAGGAAGAAAGCGAGAATTCAAATGAGGCGGGAGAAGAATCTTCGACGTAGAGAGAAGGTAAGAGAAAGGAGGAAGACCGTTAGGTTCCGAGAAATTCAATATATTTGCTTAAGATAATCAGGGAGTTGGCATTCTCTTAGAAAATTCGTTCGCTTTAAAGTGGTGGTGTTGAATGTAAAGCGGCTTTTCTGTTGCTTTTCCTTTCTCGAGTACGATATGGAAATTTCGCGCAAGTAATTGATACCGATGGACTCGTGACGGAGAGAGAAGGATCGGAATATATTTATAGTTTTATCAATTGGATTTCGTCAGCTCGCGCGGCATGAGAGACCTATCGTGTTTTGTTTCTTGATCCATGGCGTAACAAGGATGGTGTAAGGAGGAAGTACAGAATAGCTCATCCGGGGAAATATACATGGAATGAATGTATTACAAGCGCTGAATAATAAGCGAGCAATAAAGGGGTGCCCAGGGTAATTGGATGGAATACTCTCAGCGTAGCGGAGGAAGAATTGGATGCATAAAAATAGCATTTCTGGAAGATGCTGAATCATTTGGTATTTCCTACACCGCCGGACGACTCGGAAAATTTGATGGAATGATTAAATTACTGATAGACGCAAAATAACGAAATCAACGCGTGCAAGAAACATTTGAAAGTAGGAATCAATAAATTGCCCTCTGTAGGCGTTTGAATAAGAAAGACGCAAATGCGACGTGTCTTTTGGCTGCTGCGATTCTGCGAGACGGTTAAAATGTATTATTTTGGAGCAATAAAGCATTTCAAATGAAATTTAAATGTCTGTAATTGTTGGGAAAATCGCCTCTTCATAAGAAAGACATCAAAAGTTGTAATTAAGAAACCGTGCTTCATTTTTAGAATTATTTAACAGAAATGTGTAAAATTCTCCTAAAATCACATAAATATCACCTGCACCATGCTTGGAGATATAGAGCTGATCTCTCTATAATGCCTTTTTCGATTTATGAATATTTTACTCTCTTTCGCTCATATATAAACTTTGCAAAGTAAATAAAAGTATTTTTTTAAAGCTAAATTAAATTAATACCCGCTGAGAAAAATCAATCGACTATTTGTTTTGATAAGGAATTTACATCAATATTCCCAATTACTCTTGTTAGGAATAATTAATATGTCCAGAAAATAAAACAAAATTTATATGATAAACCCTAAAGAAACATGTATTCCTCATGATTTTGTTAATTCTGCGATATTAATAACCTCGAACAAACAATTTCACTATCATTAATCCTGCCTTTTTTTACAGCTGAGGTAAACATGTGTAACAATAAATCGAGTAATGGAGGGAAAATAATGGGGAGATTCATAAAAATTCTGAAAAATCGATAAAATCACGGAGAATGCGCATTTTATTGCAACCGGCACGGAATGATTTCGCGAATACCAACATTTCCATTAATGTTAATCTAGTATTCAGCGCGCATATCTCTGGATTATCCCAATTATGGAAACCACTATAGAATTATAACCCACCCAGTCAATCGACAAGCTTTTAGGCGGAGCAGGATACTCACAGCATATATATTCAGGATGCGAATCGTTGGCGGTATATAAAATACAAAATTTCGGACTTCTGGATCGTTTCCTTTTCATCTAATATTCATAAAGTAGGAGTTTCTCATAATTTCAACAATCTTATTTTTGTTGGAATATTCATCGGGACGGGGATAAAAGAAAATATTGGATGGAGCAAAGAGAAAAAAATTACTGCGCCGACTCCGCCGCAGTCGCCAGAATACAAACGAGGCACGAATTACTACTGCGAAAATTCGCTTCCGTTGAAGATTAAAGCTAGTCATTTTTCGTAGTTAGCCCATCATTATTCTTGAACGCTGGGTTCCATCTTTCATCTCACGAATAACAAACGGAGTCCGATTCTAGTTTTGAATGCTTGAAATGCGCTCGTGTTGATTTTTAACTATGCCAACGAAAAATTCACGACGTGTATTCCTTCTGCGTTCATGAAACTGAAAAATAAAGAAACTGCGTCTTACATATGTTACACTGGTTTGATGTATATAATGAATTCTCTTAAAAGCCTTTGCCGTAAAACTAAATTTTTAATCATTTTATTTGAAAATTAATTGATATTAGCCTTATTTAGTTATAGTTTTCAATATTTATTGCATTCTAAATTCAATAATTTTTAACTAAGCCTACAAAACGTAAGTCAGTCTAAACAGTACAGTTTTGTTTCGATGATATAGTCCATCAAAAAATAAATCACTATTTCCTAATTCTCTAAGATGGATAAATAAAACATAAATTCGTTCGGAAAACCTACAAAAAGACACGGTATTATATAATATTAATATTAAAGGTACAATATTATTTTTTATCAAGTAAATATTCAAACAGCTATAAATAGGAAAATATACTCATATTTTTTCATCATAATATAACTAAAAATCTTATGTAGAGGGCTTTATAGCAATTTCTTATTAATATAATTTAATACGCTCTTTCTCTCATTATTACGATGGACGTAATGACTATTAAACTACAAACCTCTTCAAAAATGTATATAAGTTTGAGAACGTGACATTACAAACGAAGTGCAGTTAATAAGACTTACTGAGACTTGATACAAAGAAATATTTTTATTTTTTAGTAGTAAATTGTAGGGACAATCGATAAATAATACCCGATAATAATCGATGCTGCTTTTGGACATCAATTATTTGACTTCACTTAAGTTCGGTTAAATATTAGTTCAATTAATTTCACCAGAGGAGTACTCGATTGTATGTAAACTTGACATTTAGAACATTCACGAGGAAACAAAGTCTCCTCAGCACGTCCAGCTTTGAAATTCTTGTTAGTTTTCGGCAACGGCCTGAATTTCTCTTTAAATTGATCCTTCCAGAGTCAACACGAACAACATTTGCTTAGAGGCAGCTGCAATCAAGTTTTTTTATTTTTTAGAACATTCCTTTGAAAAAACTGCATAGGTTTACGCTTTGTTTGTTTGTATGCCCACATAGAGCACATATCCCGAGTTGTACAATATTACGACCAACTAACGAACTAAAGATAACAAAATTGTCTGCGTGCTTTTCCCTATTCTAGAGTAAAGCGTAGGAACATCTCATACAATCTTTAGCGTACAAATGTTAAAAAAAGCTCCTCAATTAACCATTCTAGGAAATTTGTATTATCTGATTAATCTTTTAATCTAGCCATGTGGCTAGAACCGAAGAATGAATATTTTAGTTGGCGCACGTAACATGCTTTTAAGGTTTTATAAAGCTTAAGTAATTGTGTAATTAAAAGTTCTATACCTCACTGGAAGTTAAACATCCTAATCACTCCCATTCAAGATCTTAGTCTTCATTTTCTCATATCCTACTTATAATAAACCCAACGTTCCTCTTAGCCAATTTCCTATCATCCTCCATTTGACCCACCAATTCCATCTGTCTCACACTTGTCACTATAACGTACTCTCGTATTAAGCTCCTTTCTTTCTCTATTGTCCTTAAAGCTTTATAATTTGCTCACCTCTCAGTCCAACCAATTTTTCCCCATCTACACCGCAGCTACAGATGTTCATATCTTCTTTCTTCATAGTATACGCCTCATAGCCGTATAATTTTACATTAATTTCATTCCACGTAAGTTTTACTGGGCTTTTTAATATACAATTTACGTACATATTCATAAATATCTCCTTTGCTCTGCCTATTCCTATCCTCATCTCTCTGGTATAGCTTCCATTCCGAACCAGAATAATAGCTAAGTCACGTGTTACACTTATGTCAGCCTTTCCATGCCCACTATTACATTAACCTGTAATTCTTCACTCTAGGTAAATCTCATTTTTTTCCCTATTTGTTTTCATTCCTAATACATTTGCATTCTCTTTAAACCAGTTTAGTAACTTGAATCTGCAGGTGTTTCTCTTCGTTAGTCATTAATGCATTGTTATCCGTAACTTTACAAAATTTTCTTAAGCTGTTACCTAAATTTATCCATTTCAACATATTCCTATGCCTATTTCACCATATTTTAACATAAATATTAGTGTGCGCTGCAGATGGTAGCCAACACTGCCTCACTTCTTTATCTCAGTGTTGCCCAATGCTAATGTCTCTTTGATACACCTCTGTAGTCTGATTTACGTGATGATTTTTTGATTAAACGGCTATATCTCTGGTCCACTCCTATTTTCCTTGATGATTTCATTAGCCTTGGCCATAAGTATCCAACCTGGGCCTGAACAGGAGCGACAATACTGCAATGGACATCACCGAAGAGCCGCAGTAACATGTAGTGAGCTGTTAAAATATTTTACACGCAATATAGCTGCTCATGTTAACCAGGGTGAACACTATAATCGAAAAACTACGGTATATATTACACAGCCAAAGTTTCAAAGAGCTGCATATCACCTCTTAAAGAGCCGCATGCAGTTTTGGAGCCGATGGTTGGCCACTCCAGGTTTAGACCATAAAACTCGATGAAAGTCCTTTTGTAAACTCAAGAAAGCATGCTTCCTGATTGTATTTTTTTTCTATTTTAAGTCCTTGTCACCCTTACGGCACCTCTAGTGCATCGTTCTTTATAAAACCAAAGTTGATATTCACCTATATAGCCACTTTCTTTTTATTTTATAGTATTATCAAAATACTGAAAAATACTTATACCAAATCTGAAATTAAAATTAATGTCATATAGAATTGGCAACCAGTCACCTTACACATTTTTCTTCCAAGAGATCTAAATTGACCGAGTGAAATCCTTTGACCACTCATGAATTTTACAACACAATTTATACAAACTTTTTTCCCCTCTTTCCATATACCTTTAGCAATTCTATTTGGATTTTTATCTGCCCCTACAGCTTATACATCCTTATCCTTATGAGCCTTCTCAAACTTAATGTCCCATATTCCTGAGCCAAAATCGTCAAAGACTACTTCCTCCTATTCGATCTTAAATAAATGTTTGCTTTTGATCTTTTCCACGTGGCTCTTCAGTATATTCTTTTAATCTGACTCTCATTTCCCCACTATGCGTTACACTAATATTTTCACCCCAAAATCCTTTCGCTTCTTTCTACCAACATTCGCAGGAGCGAAAGATATTTATCTCACTTATCTTCATTTCTAACTCTAGTTCACCTTTTATAAACATCGTTCTGACATTCCACGTTCTCATTCTTATCTTGGTTTCCATGTTATGAGCTGTGGAAAAATGTCGTAGGATGATTACCGAGATGGCTTTACTTTCAGTGCTGCCGGACGTGTCTCCTACTCTAATGGCCATGGTCCTACACACGTAACACATTGAGTCACATTACTCTTTATTAACTGAGCCATGGTTGCTTGGGATTATGGCGGACGTGGTTCCCCTTTGCCTTCCTCAATAGCATTTTTAAAGTGACGCCATCACTTCATTTGGCCGACCCACAGGGGACAGATGGCTTTAGCAGCCGCCTCTCTTGAGTTATATACTTTGGATGGACTACTCTTATTCTGCACTTTGCCCCCCTACCTAACGACCTCGCTGTTATGGATGACCCCACCAGGAGCAGATGATCCTACCAGTGTAGCTCTCAATGTATACGAAATATTCAATCCATTCTACCAATGTCAAGGTTGTACAGTGAAATAGAATATCGTTTCGGATGCACACATTCCCAACAAGTCACTCACCTGATCAATTTAAATTAGCGAATCGGGATTAGGGAATCCTGCTTTCGTTTTATTTTCAATGTTGTCCCATACCAAAAATATTCAACTTACGTTAACAGCAGTAATGTTCCGGAAAGTAGCAATGAAAAAAAAACATAAAACGGAGATTTTTGACTCGTATTTCCTAAAAAATTGTTGTAACCTCCCACTTTTCTAATCGAAGATTACCCAACATAAATTTTATTACAAACATGCCTTTACGATGTGGCGATGGAGGGGCCGAAAGAGTTTTCAACGAATACTGTATGTTTGACTGGAAGCAAGTGGATACGATTTCAATAAAATGAAACCCAAAGCTCGTTTGACAATCAAAACTCGACCAATATGCATCTTGCGGCAAATCAAAACGACAACCGATCGCAATTTCTTCACTTGGTTTACAAAATCAGATCTTACTGCGTGTGTGAAAATGGAGAGAGACGCGCAAGTAAATGGTGGAGAACTGCGAACAGTCCCGTGACGACTCTCCTTACGAGAGCGTTCCAAGAAGCCTTTGACTTTTATCGCCCTGTTTTGACTCTTTCGTGGGCGAAAATGATTCGATTCCCTGGCACAATGGGAAGCTCCGAAAAAGCCGCATAATTACAGACTCAAAGAAAATGTACGCTATGATGACGTCACTTGAATCGATCGAAAAAAAATTGTGTGATACGTTCAGAGAAAACCTTTTTATGAGTGCTTCACGCGGTTGGATATTTTTTTCTCGTATTCCAACGATGACGTAAAGAAGAACACGGGATAATTCGAGCGAACCGCCGCGAAAAGTTTTCCACTAAAAATTTTCTGTAGCACTTGTAAAACCATCCAATTATGTCAGAACATTTCCTCCTGAAATCAACGGGTAAGCATTTCATGAAAATTCCATTTGGCTGAACTCTTTTATGGCGAATTTAAAAAAAAGATAACGTCTCAAATGCCAGAGACCTCATTTTAAGATCGAGTTAAATGCGACGACGATGCTTATTGGGTCGCTTCAAAAAAGTTAAGACCTCTCTCGAAAATGATGAATGTCGAGTCTTTCGATGTCGGATTGATGCGATGATGATGTGCGACGAAAAGGAAGAGGATATCTTTTCAGACTGAACACGATGTAAGCGAACAAAGAGTTTTGCCGCTGCATAACGGTACCGAGGCTTGCAGGGAAAACGCGAGTAGGAACTTCATGGGAAATAAAACAAATTAGCATCGCCGAGATTGCTTTGCGCTACATTTTACAAATGTGGACCTTTAATCGTAAATTTTCATGACTATCCCGAAATCCGCCTAAGCTTGTGATAGGTTCTTACGTTACTTAAAACATTTGATAGCATGCGACACCACTTATGGGAAATCAGCACTATCAGGAAAAAATATTGCACACGCAAATTCTCCATAAAATCGGATCTACGTGTATTTAATAAATTTCCGTTCGTACCTCGTTATTATACATTTAACTGTCAGCCAATTCATTTCATTTAAGAGCTCTGTCACACTAACATCGTGACAATAATTGCTCTTAACAAGTCGGACCGCTCTATGCTGGACTATTTAGATAAGCTCCTATTCTATATAAGTATCATCTGAAGATTTAAATTCACTCTTATAAGATCGCCTCGGTGTGCGTTTGTGTGTCCCTAACATCTTCTTCATGAATTAACTGACTTCAATTAAATTTGGTACATAGGATATGCACATACATTAATGACTAAAATGACATATTTGGACCGGATCGACTCAGCAGGGGTGCCACAACTGCAAAGTTAAACTTTTCGGTAATTACGAATTTGGAAGAAATTGGCGCAACCGATTTCAACAAAATTTTCTATGAAGTAGGCGTGTAACATAAAATAACAAAATCAAGATGTTTAGTGTAGATATAGAAAGCAAGGTTACCACAATACAATGAATAAAAACATTCGTTTTACACGTATTTGTGTTGAACTGCTCACATCACTTTTAACCAAATTTAATACTTATAATATACACATATAGTATACAAAAGCGTATTAGCATATTTAAACGGAATCAGTCAATCAGGGGTGCCACAATTACAAATTTAACTCTTTTATTAATTAAGGATCTGGAAGGAATTGGCTAAACAGATTTCAATGAAATTTTGTATATAAGATATGTACAACATACCGTAATGAAATCAAGATGTTTAAAGCAAAGTTAAGAGTAGGACTACCACAGTAAAAATTTAAATAATATTTCTTTTACGCGTATTTCTAGAAAACAGACCTAATGGATTTTAACCAAATATAGAATATTTAATCTTCAAATATAAATAAATAACCAAAATATCACATTTCAACCGGGTAGTCTAAACAGGGCTACCACAATATCAAGGTTATAATTTTCTGTAAATATGAATTTAGAAGGTACTGGCTAACGGATTTAAAAGAAATTTCGTATTAAGGGCGAGTATTGAATGGGAAAACGAGATGAATATGTTTAGAACGGATCAAAAAAGCAGGGCTATCACAATACAAGAAAAAATAATTTTTCGATTTAAAAGCTAATACATTAGTATACGATTATACTACGGCGAATTTGACGAAAATCACTTATGTACCACGGGAAACCTGTGTACACCAGTACTTGTTATACATTAAAAATTGTATTGAAAGGAAAATAGGCAGATTAGTTAGTTCCAGAACTACTTGTTACATGTAACTGGCCGATGGAGTAAACCTATCCCAGGCTCCATTTAAAAAATAGAACGCGAATAAAGGAAACAGACGAAAACTCTTTAGCTCAGATAAAAATCAAGCCAACGATGCGCGCTTCCAAGGAGAGTACTAAAGATAATTGGCTAATTAAAGGCAGTGTCGAAGTAATCTGCAGATATTCAGGACAAATGAAGACCAAGGTAAAAAGTCAAGAGATGAGAAGAGATTGTGGGCAGTTTGTAGTCAGCGCAGAGAGGTTTAAGAAAGTGAGTGAAAAGCTCACTCTCTCTCTCTCTCTCTCTCTGGTTGTGACGAAGGAACACGCTCTCGGTCGTGCCTTTCTCTTTTTCCGCTCTTCTCCCCATTTGCGCTTCACTTTTCCAGTGCTTTAACTTGCAAAACGAGGTAGTTTAGTTCTCTAGGTTCGGCGCTTTTGTGCCGCATAAACACTTCCCATTTATGACCTTTTCTCTCTTTAACGCTACATTTTACAGTCAGTCAACGTTTACTTTCCCATCCATTCACCGACGCTCTTTGATGTCATGCGTGAAAATGGCAAACGATTCATTAACGAGGTGTTTTATAAATACGATCGATCAACAATACATTGGACCCTCATTATTCTTCCGGACAGCAACACGGATCGGTTTACCGAGTTTTAAAAATAAATATTTCCTCTCATTTTCTCCCCCTACACATAATATCCTCTCCTCTTCATATTCATCATTCTTTCTTTTCTATTTACTTCCATGCTGTACCGCTTTTCTCATTCCATTCCCTTCCTATGTCTGTATGTCTTACTTTCTCTCGTCTTTACACTTGCTTTCTCATTTTTATCACCTTCCTTTCATCCTTAACTCACATCATCCAACTTACCCCATCATTTACTGCAGTTTTTATGACTTTCATCCCTTTCCCTGTCTCTTACTTTCTTCCTCTTTCCGTATTTCTTCTTTTCTCATTTCCTCTCTATTTCACACCCATTCTTTCTCTAGTTCCCATTGTCTTCTAACTCTGTCTCTCTCTCTGTTTCCCTTCCCATCTTCCAAAAACCCTTTCCGTCCCTCTCTTGCAAAACAGGCAGACCGGAAACACCAGGCAATGGGTAGCCACCACAAAGTACCGCCCGTCTCATTCTTTCCCCACTCTTCCTTCCTACCTCACACCTCTTGCCTATTTGTCCCTATGATACTCCTCTCTCACTTTCCCTTTCACATCATCGGCCAGCGGGCTGACGAGTTTCTGAAGGATTTGGTTGGCTGGAGACTTTTGAAAGTGAGGTAATTGGTTATGGAAATAAGGCGGGGAAACTTGCAATACGCAAGGATTGACAAAAGGGGAAATAAAGTTATTTCAGAGGGATAAAGTAATACCTACTTTTTTGACACAAATTCTATTAATTTTTTCCTGTATCGCCGACGCCAGAAATTCTCTCTACTTTGGTAGAAATTTTTGTTGTTTGTCTGTCCCTTTGAACGAGAATGAAAGGATAAAGGCCTCGAAAATAACTCGGATTAGGAAGCAGGGGCTGGTATCCCTTGTGTTCTGCTCTGTCGCGTGATGAGGTACGCGACGCGTGATCTGCGTGGGTCACCACTATGTTTGCATAAAGTGTTTCTCTTCGGCACTTGGGGTTCAGATTGTGTGTTGATCAAACGCGGCGATGGAAACGAGCATGTTACCGAGTACGATTTGTAAATCCACTGTTAAATTATAATGCGCAAATATAACTAAATGACATGTAAGCACGAATTTTTTGTATGCCTACCAAATGAAAGGATATGTTCATATCAGTTACTCTTATTTTAAAGAAAATTTTACACCGATACAGTATTTGTTTACGTGTCGTTTCTTCGTATTGAAATCAACCTATAACTCTCGCGCCCAATAATTTTTCTTCAATACGTCATATCTCTGTTAGATTAAGCATCGCTAACATTGATGTTTGCAGGGGTATAAAAACTAAAATTCACTACAAATAAAATATGTACTTGCATTCTGTTAAGGGAAATTTTAAAAAAGGTTTAAAAAAACTGCTGAATTCGCAGGTCTGGAAATGATTAATCGTAAACATTAACGCATCTGGCAAGAATTTACACCTCCTCACAACTTTCGCACAAAACTGTTAAGATCACGCGGTTCCGAAGAAGTTTACCAATTATAAAGCTATCGCCGATAAAAATTCCCATTTGCTTTAAAGAACGGAAACTTCGCCATAGGATCGTTTCGTAAGGCTCGTATTGGTATGAATAAATCACGCAAAAATAGACGCGCGACCCGGGAACAAATATGCATAAATTATTAACTCAAATTTACTCGAAAAAATATCCGATTCATATAATGAGCATCGTATCTCTTAGCTCTTCCTTTTGCACACTCCCTCCCCCTCGATGAACTAACCTTCCATTCGATTTGCTCACCGTTTTTTAACGATCCCGCATAACGCTTTCAACATAAGCCGTAAAGCATTTGAGCGTTGACTTTTACGGCGCTGCGATGAACCGACCGTGTTTGCACAGCTAGCGCATATAGCGTAGCCGAGGAAGAATTTCCTAGGACGCAAAATAAAATCGGGGTTCATGGAGGTTCGATCGCACGGAGAATCTGCGCATGCGCGCGCGTGCATAATTATAGGAGGGCGAGGACGCTGTATTTTTCGAGGAAGATACTTGATTTACCATTTGTTTACCTCGAGCGCGTAATGAATCGCAATGCTTTCGACGAAAGGAGGAAGCGCTAAGACTCGACTCTTTTTCGGAGAAAACATTTAATGACATTTCCCTTTCTAGATTTCTTCTGCTCAATGAAACAAATTTCATAAACAGGAAATATTATGACCCATGCGTAGTCATTGGCTGTTTGCCGAAAATATGCCCCTGCCGGAGTTTCCAGCTTTGTGAAAGATATGTCCCCCAAGCAGACGTTTAAACTTTGCTGCCATGATGGTGCAGCAGATGTACCAGTTCGCCAGAAAATTCCAACCCGAATTGTAAGCCAACTTCTCTCTGACTGCACTTTCGGATCCATCATTGCAACGACACTAACGACTATAAATCCACCGGTTTTCACCCACATCTAGAGTCAAATGTACCGGATATCCTGAGATTAAATGCATTGAAATGTCTCTAAACTTTCCATTCGCAGATTTTATTCTCTTATTATGGTCGTTGAAACTCCATGTTGTGAACTCTGGCTATCATACTATGACCTTTGGCAGTCATGTTATCATAGCTTTAGTGATGATCAGTTCAAATCCTAGCCAAAGTGTTTTACATGTATTAAATACTTAAGATTTTGTTATTGCTACATGAATCGAATGACCTTTGCGATTCTTAGGGATTTATGTAAGTAAACCCATTATGGAGCAGTTTATTTGAAAAAGGGTAACTCTCTAAATGTTCAAAAAGGATTGTATCTCACCTTCGTCCTCCCTTTGAAAAAAAATTTGCTAGTCCTTTGTGAACATAACAAAGTTATGATTTGTTTTCGTTTTGGTGGAAACAGTCGCCTTATTACATGTTTAATTAATAGGAATTCGTGATCCTTGAATGCTGCAGGAGACTGCCATGGATCAGACGAGGATTAATGATGTTTAAAGAATTAACAGTTCACGTTTTCCTTTTTTTAATAGAGTGCAAACAAAATGGATCATGAAAGAGGAAAATGCTACTATCATTTAGCTCTCTGATGTCCCCTTGTGACTTCTCATTTGATCCTACTCGAGTATACGAAATAAATTAAAGGTCATCCCGTTTATACTTTTTAAATGCCCCTAAAAATACATACTACGGTACTAAATCGCATATGAACGATTACAAAATAGTACAAAAACACAATTCCTAGACGTCGTCTAACCAAAATTTCTTTCCTGTAGCAATTATTACACTTTTTCGAGCGTTTTAAGAAAGCAATATATTTTTCGTTAGGAGCTATACATGGTCCTACTCAGTCTGACGGTTTGCTTTGTTTTTATTTTCAAAATAACTTTACGTGGATTTTATAAATATTTGAAATACAAAATATATTTCATCAGCTGATTTATACCAATAAGTAAAAGGAGTGATGCGTTTTTGTTTTAATAAATAGAATAGTTTATGTCTTAGGACCATGACGTCATAATATGATAACGCCGTTGGATGAAATCAACTATAACATAATATAGTATATTAATTCCCATTAAAGCATTGAATCAATACTATTATAATTAGATTCATAATTCCTATTGAAAATCAATGAACTTCTTGCTACGAAAGATAATATTTACCACTGTTAAAAACCAGAACATTTCCCCTTTTTCTCTGATCTAAAAGACATTTTTACGTTAATTCGGTACGGATTTCAATTTTGTCACAAAAACATTAACTTTAGCATCTCATCCACAGAAATGTTCATGTTTCTTGTCCAAATTTAATTTATTTCAGAATGCAGTTTTATAAAGTCCTGCACTGATTTACAGACTTTTATTATGAGAAGTAGGAATGAAAGAATGGGATCAAAAAACATTCATTAAAATTAATAATTTTAAGATTTCGCAATTTTTCCATCGGTTGCATACAATAAACTATCATCATGCCAGATTTCAGATTTATAACTCTTCTAGAAGCAACTTAGGTTTTATATCCTCCTATATACTGCATACATATAATACGTAAGAAGCAGCTATTCATAATATACAAAGACCTTGAGCGACAATAATAACATGGTCGCTGAATAACCACAATATTCTAATTTTCTCGCTCAACGAATATGCTGTGTCCTCTATGGCATTAAATTCATAAATTTGTCTGTTTAATCTTTTTCTGACATTTTAAAAGATATTATAGTGATGATGATGGCGATTATAATCTTCGTTATACGATGAAACTTTCCCTCCCAGGTAAGTCATTAAATAGATCCATTGTATTCAAGATTAAAAGGTCACACGAACCGCCACTTATACGACGACAAAATGCCACACGGAATTTACGATCTCTTTCGAACAAAGCCTTGGTTCTGCTATGTTCGACAACTGAAACGTAGAAAGAATAATACCAACAAAAAACTGAACGCATTCTATAAAATTTTTAAGAGAATCAGTTTCAGAAAAAATGGATTCCTCCAAGCAAAGTTATTTAACAAATAACAATATGACTCATATCAACCCCTATGATGTCTTCATTTCCAATAGCTCGCAGAATTTAAATCTCCGCCATTCCAAATAACAGCTCGGTAATAGCTGCAAGAGCAAAATTTTGCTGTCCGCAATAAACTCAGTTTATAAGCATTAGTATAGCTTTATATATAAATGAGCGGAGATATACTCATTTTCAATTGTCTCTGAGAAGGGCGCAGGTTACAAAACGCGTACAGAAAATTCTGCAATACTGCAGTAAATATAATTGCCTCGATTAGCAAGTAGCGAACGTGACGTTCATCGTGGGAGCCGCTAAACACGTTTTGACCATTTTCTCGATGATGTCTGTGTGTGTATGAGATACCTGTGGGTGCTCTAACTCAAAAACTATTAATCAGGTCTATGCGAAAATTTATATTTAACATTTTTATAAAAGTCAGAAGAACATTAGTTTTTGGTAAATATCGGTCAACCGGAAGTGGTTTACTCTTGTCACTTATCCGTTATTTTGAAATATTTGCTTTGATATTTGATAAATATAAAAATGTATCGGAATAAAAATTGTAAGAAATTTAATTTTCTACCTACTTTGTTTGAAACCTTTTTCCATATAATTCATTGACACTTACTTACATCTTAGTAACGCTCCTTTTTCTTTTCTTAATTGTTGGAGCTTTGCGGGTATATCCAATATTGGAAGGCTATGGTTTGAGTTTATTTCTGTTCTTTGTAAACTAAAATTTTCTCGCAGTTTCTTAAAATATTTATTAATATGTAACCTATTTGGAATTTTTAGAAAAAATACAGGTATGGAGAAAGTCATGTGGTGGCTATTTCAGATTTTTTTCTTTCCATGAAATGTCAAATTTCTTTAATACGTTATTTAGGATGTACTATTATTGAAGGTTTTACACAAAAATACGAGTAATCTTTAAGAAAATTTTATTTCTCGTAAACATGGAACATTTCTGATGCTATGATTTAATGATTTATGTTTTGTATTTCATGCCAAAATTACAAATTATTACTATAATAATCTTTTAGAATATCATTTCTTTTCTTGTAATCATGCACTACTTCTGATTAAATAATTAAAATAGCTTATTTAATGAATTTTATGCTTCTTTTTATCCTAGGTTAGCAACATTACATTACGAGAAATAAAATTTTCTTAAAGATTACTCGTATTTTGTGTAAAACCTTCAATTATATGTAAAATAATTATAACGTATTAAAGAAATTAATGACATTTCATGGAAAGAAAAAAAATGGGATTGAACCCGAATCCGCTGCTTCGTAGGCCAGCACTCTAGCCACTAACCTAAACCACACTATACGATGATCGCTCTCGTTGAACAGACTTCATGACCAAGTAGTTTTCTTCATTACAGTGTTGCCACATCGGCGTTCACTTTAACCGTGTTTTTCGCAAAAACTATAGGTCGGCGGATATTTTTGCAAAGAGCATTGGTCTCTTAATTTTTGCCAAGGAATCGCGTGGCGAAGTCCGTGTCCGTGAATTTTTCATCACCCATATATGCAGGACCGTAGTGACCACTTTTGTCGCCCTGGGCAGAGGAGTTTTTGGCGCCCAAAAATGAGCTAATAAAATTATAAGTTCGTATTTTTATAAGATTTTTTAAATAAAAATAAGCAATAATTTCGTTAAAGTTTTATTTTTTAAGCTTTATTTGCAGTAAACATATTGATTGTGTCATTGAAATCTATATTTGTAGGAGTGTCATATTCAATAGATAAGATGGCCAGACCATAAATTCTCTTAGTTTATTGTTGAATGTAGGTAATTTTTAATCAATTTCAGTTTACTAAAAGAAAACTCTTCAGTTTAAATTGATGTGGCAAATGTCAGAAAAATTATCAGTAAAATTTCCACATTGGGAAATGAACTTAAAATTCGTATTCGTGGAAAAATCCTAAAATTTCTTTCTGCGTAAATTTTAGACTTTATATAGAATGCAGGTAGTATTTCAAACAGCAAACTTCTTCGATTAACTCGCGTTCATCCACATAATTTTTATACATAATACCAGCATTTTTACAAAAATTTATAATTTCATCTTCGTTCCTGTTATATACAGCACAACTTAAAAATTTAAAAGCATTATCAATTTCATATAACGATGTAAATCGTACCGACAGTTGCGATTGAAGAGATTTATTGATTTATGCACTGCATCGTAGAGAGTATTTTCTGTTGTTTCAGGTATTGAGGGCGCTTCAATTTCCATCTTATAACAAAATTTCCTTTTCCTTCCTCTTATTTTCGTGTAACTCACATTTTATAATAATGTATAATAAGACTTTCATATGGCGCACCCTTACGAAGCTGCGCCCTGTGCACGTGCCCCGGTTGCCCCACCCTCACTACGGCTCTGTATATATGTATATGTAAGGTAAAGCGAGGAGATATGACAGGGAAAGGAGAAATTAAGTATGTCTAGTTTCCATAGTAATAGACGGGGCAGCAACGGCAGTGAACAGTGGAGACAGTACACGTTGACAAATTCATTCTTTATTGTGCAGTTTTTTGTGTGATTTACAAACGAATTTCGTTAACAGCTGTTGTTGGCAAATGCTTGAATTTTCATATATCATTTCTATCGTTTTCATTTTGCATGTTTATCGCGGCAATAATGAACAACTTGTTTTCTGTAGATGAAGTTGGGTAATTGGACATGTGGCATTATTACTTGTATACTGTTCCGCCATGTTTTGTCTGGAGGAGAAGGGCGCTTCATCCATCCTAACATTTTAGGAGAGACGGCCGCTCGCGGAGGGAGGATAGAAGATGCAGTTTTACTTTCTCAGATAGGTACTTAACCTTTATCCGCCGTATTTAAATCCCGACTATAGGGTCTGGCTGCCGTATTTAAATCGTGATATTTAAATATTTTGCCTATTACTGAATAAATGTACGTATCTCCTGAACTATTGATAGTTTAATAAGCAAATAAAAAGCATCTTCTTGCAGAAGCAATCTGCTGCTAACATTACCGATTCAGCGTATATCACAGAAAAGAAGAAGAAAAATAGTATCCAAGACCAGAAGAATGATGACAAATGCAAGAAGATTGAAAAATTGGTCTCGGAGTTACAAGAACTTAAAACAACAGAAAAAAGACGCTGAAAAAGTAAAACAAGAAAAACGATAAAAACAAACAAAATGGGTCATCTAAGAAAACTGTTAAGCGGGAAAAGAGGTCAAGACGCCGTTTTACTTTCAGTCGTCATCGTCATAAGATGACGAAGAACCAATATTCCTGCCTGACGATCAATCTGAAGACTACAACGTAGATGAATGTGGTCAGTACCTTGAACATTATTCTAACACTCAGTCAACATCAGACTGGACCCGGTGTAAAGTGTGTGGTAGATGGTTACACGATACCTGTTCTATCTATTCTGACACGTGTGCTTTGTGTGTTATAAATGAAAAGAGAAAAGAAAATATATGTAAAATAAGTTCATTTTATTGCTTAAGTTTGTTATGTTTACTCTTTGAATTTTCCAATTATTGTAACCAATATTCACTATATTTCATTCTCATGATCGTCTTTTTCAGAGAATATTACTTTTTAATGTCTTTTACATTCTTGCTGTCTTATTATTTTGAATTATTGTTCATTTCTGTGTATTTTCTGAACTTTGGGGGAAGCTTCGTCGGTCCTCGCTGGTAACAGTCAAGAAGGCCAATTTTTTAATTGACCTCTCATTTTTACACTTTTTGAGTTTATAAATTACACCCATGTCGATAGTTTTGTAATAAATATGAAATATAAAAATTGTGGTATCTTAAGTAGATCTTGATTTTCTGTTTACCTAGAGCCATCTCTCCTACCCATAGTGCGTCTTTTTACATACCCTAGGCGGAGAGATGACAAGAAACCGGTGTTTTGGAAAATAGCTTTTTTAAAAAATATTTCTATTTTTCCTAATACATATAACTAATAACTGTAGATCTCACGATTTCTCACCTATACTAAAATCCAGGATTTTTTGTTGAATTGTGCAACATCTCTATTTGCTATCACACACACACATATATAGTATATCTATATAAGTCACCATACACCAAGATCTAAACTCACAAACCAACGCGTCAACATTTGAAATACGCAGAGCCCATATAAATAAGATAAGTTACTCAATGCGATAGTTTCCATGACAAAAAATTGATACAAAGAGTGTTATTAGTTGAACCACTTTTATTGCCCCTCTTAAAATAATTATATAGCTCACACCATTCATGCCTTTTCGGGAGACGACTTTCCACTAAAAACCTACAAGAGTTTGCGCCGAGTATTCAGGCAAAAGATTTGTGGAAATCAAGCCGACCGTTCTTGATTTATTTGCGTTTATACTGGGAGGTGACGTCACTAGAGATTTAATCTGTTTTTGTCCTTCACGCGTTCTATTTAAAGCTTATTGTTAGTGCAAATGCACTTGAAGCCTGAGTATAATAATGCAAAAATCAGAGATGAACAATGTCGGCTACCCTATTAACCTTCTTTTTAAAATGTAAAAAATCCGGAGAAAATAAAAAATGAACTTAAAATATGAGCAAACAGGAATTAAACAACAGAATCGGCGGTAAGAATAACAATCTTCATTTCTTTCTGCGTTAAATGGTATAAATCTCGAGTCAAAGTCTCGATTTTAAGGTATTTTAAAATGGGAATAATTTTGAAACGAGAAAAAAGTCTGCTATGACCGGGAATCGAACACGGGTCTTCCACTTTCCGGGCGGATATTCTGCCTCTGAACTATCGTAGCAGAACAATTTTTCTCGTTTCTGAACGCGGTCGTTTCTATGGCAGTTAATTTTTTTCATTGTTGAAAACCGAAAAAAATTCATAATTTTATAATTAAAATCAAATGTTTACTCAAATTCAGCATGGATTTGAATTTTGTCTCCAAGAAAAATAAACATCAGTCTTTTTTCCACAGTATGACGCATGTAATAACCTTTTATCTTAATTGTAAATAATTTAAAATAAAGCAATATTATATACCCCTGCACAGTTTTCAATGCTTTCCTTATGGGTGTTTAAAATAGGACAATGGGGTCTAAAACACCACTTAAATATAACAATTTCTAGAATCTCTGGAATTTTTTCCAGGGGTTGTACCCAATGACATATATTAATGCCAAAATTCAGCTCTGTAGCACTTCTAGAAGCTCCTTAGGTTTTATATGATATATCATATATATCCTACTAGTAGAAGGTGCTTGCATTCTGCAATCATATCATCTCAGCTTGAAAAACATAAATTTTTCAGAGATATTCAATTATTATAAATATTTTTTAATTTAGAAGATTTCCCCTCTGTACCAATTTTCGTTCTTTCTTTATGGAATAATATTGTAATAAAAGCAATATGTAAATATGCAATTTTATGAACATTATACTTTTTCCATTGTGGTGAATTTATGCCCCACATTTCTGCCAAATTTTAAAGTTATAGTACATATAGAAGTGAAATAATATTTATCTAATTGATAAAATTTAAAATATTTTAACGGCCGCAATAACAACTTTCATGGAGATAATAAATTTTTATTTGTGCATTTGCACTATGCTTTAAATAACTTTAAAATTTCAGCTCCCAATCTCGCACCGCAATACATAAACATTTATCTATTAGTTTTAAATTAAAGAATTTTTAACAGTCAAACTAATTAAAATATCAAAATTTCCATACTCCCCATTTCGTTTTATTGCCAATTCTACCTTTCAGAAAAATTTCAGCTCTGTATTACATTCGGAAATAAATAATTCTTGAAAAATTGTTTAAACAATTGAGAATTTTTAGCGGCCGCATTATTGATAATTTTTAAGATTTCCTTTATATATATATATATATATATATATATATATATATATATATATATATATATATATATCATCATCATAGGTAGTCTGTCCGTAGACAGGTCCGTGATTATTCATGGTTAAACCTGGTTCTCCATATACTCCTATTTTCCGCTGTCCTCTTTATATCTTGATAACTCTCTTTCCCTTTCAAATCGTCTATCAGCTGAAACCTTTTCCTGCCTCTTTCCCTTTTCCCATCTAGTTTTCCTTCTAACACGTCTTTAATCATACTCTCTCTCCTCAGGTAATGTCCAACCCAGTTAGCCTTCCTCTTTCTGATAGTCTGTATAATCATTCGCTTCTCTCCTATTCTTCGTAGCACTTCATCGTTTTTCATCCTATCTGTCCATTTTATCTTCAGCATTCTCCTCCAAGTCCACATTTCAAAGCTTTCCAAGTATTTGATGTCATTTTTCCTTAGCGTCCATGTTTCTGCCCCATACAATGCTATACTCCATACGTAGCATTTTATCAACTTCTTGCGGATATCTTCCCTTATATTCCCTGTAAGTAGTTGTTTCTTTCTCCTGAAAGCCGCTTTTGCTTTTCCTATTCTAGTTTTGATCTCATCCGTACATTTTGCCTCTCGTGTTATGATACTTCCAAGGTATTTATATTCTGAAACTTGTTCTAATGGCTTTCCCCCAATAGTTATGCTCAGATTCTCTTCTTTACCCGATATTCGAATGACCTTGGATTTTTCTGTATTTATTTCCATACCGTATTTTCTACCTGTTATCACTAGTCTATTTATCATTTTTTGTAGTTCCTCTTCCTTTCTTGCTAGAAGTACTTGATCATCTGCGTATTTTACTGTTCTTATAATCCTTCCTCCAATTTTGAAATCCCCTGTGCCATCTAAAGCTTCTTGCATTAGACTTTCTCCATATATATTGAATAGGGTTGGCGATAGGCAGCAGCCTTGTCTTACTCCTCTACCGATATTTATTCCGCAGGTGTCCACATTCTCAAATCTGACCTTTACAACTTGATTCTCATATAGATTCCTAATCAGTCTCCTGTCTTTCCAGTCTACACCTATATCCTTTAATATCTTCATCAACTTTACCCAATTTACTCTATCAAAGGCCTTCTGCCAGTCTACGAAACATGCGCAGATATCTTGACTGTATTCTATTGCCCTTTCTGATATGATTCTAACTACTCCTATAGCATCTCTAGTTCCTCGTCCTTTTCTGAAACCGAATTGATCTTCCCCTATTATTTCTTCTGCCTTTTTCTCCAGCCTTTTATTAAGAATCCTCGTGATGATCTTCGATGTGTGTGACAGAAGGCTTATAGTTCTGTAATCTTTACACTGCATTGCCTTTGGCTTCTTCTTTAGAGGGATCATTGTTACTTCTAGGAAATCCTGAGGCCACTCTCCCGTGTCGTAAATCTTATTAATTAATTTCGTGATCGCTTTTAGCCCTTCTGATCCTATGACTTTAAGTATCTCAGCCGGTATTCCATCGCTGCCCGTGGCTTTCCCCTTCTTTAGTTCCACTATTGCTTTTTCTACTTCGCTCTCCATAATACTTGGTCCTAAGTTGTCTTCTTCAATGTTTTCCTCATTTTCCAGTTCTATTTTTGCCGCTCCTGCCTGTTTGCCGTATAATTCCTTAATGTATTCTTCCCATACCTGTGCTACATCCTTTGTTTCTGAGACTATCTTCCCATCCGTATTCATAATTCCTTTACCACAAATTCCATTAGACTTCTTATCTTCTAATTCCAGTGCCCTAGCGTACATCATATCGTACCGTCCTAACTTCTCCATTTGTTCTATTTCATCACATTTTCCTTTTATCCAATTTTCTCTAGCTTTATCTGTTACCCTTCTCAACTCATTGTTTGTACGCCTATAGTTGGCTCTACCTTCTTCAGTGTTAACGTTTTTCCATTTTCGTCTCTCATCCATTTTCTCCAGCATTTCCTTCGTGATCCATGGTTTTCTGATTTTCTTCTCTTGTTTTCCAATCTCTTTATCCAAGGTATCCTTGATACTGGTTTTAATTTCATCCCATTCTATATCAACGGTCTTCGATTTGTTTTCCAACTTCCTTAGGTTATCTTCCAACTTCATGCTGACTACATCCTGCCTTTCTTTCAGTTTTTCTAGGTCCCAGGTCTGTCTTTCTCTTCTCGTTTTTCTTATTTGTTTGAGCTTTGTACTCACGTCAACTATTAGAAGGCTGTGATCTGAATCAATGTCCGCTCCTTGAAATGCCTTGGCGTTCTTTATGCTGTTCCTGAATCTTTGTTTTACAAGGATGTAATCTATTTGGCATCTCATTCTATCTCCTGGGCTTTTCCATGTGTATAACCTTCGTTTATGGTTTTTGAACCATGTATTAGTCACTACAAGGTCATTATTGATGCAGAATTCTACGAGTTTCTCCCCTCCTCGATTTCTCTTCCCAAGTCCGTATTGCCCGACAACATTTTCTTCCTGTCCTTCTCCGACTATGCTGTTCCAATCTCCCATCTCCCAGTTTACCTTTCCTCTTCCGTCTTCTTCGTAAATTTCATTAATTTGCTCATAGATCTCATCTATTTCTTCATCGTCATGAGCTGACGTTGGCATATATACCTGGATTATCAGCATGTCCACTGGGACTGCTTTTAGCTTTATTGCCATCAGTCTATCGTTCGTTGCTATTATCTTTGTCACGCTTTTCATCATATCTTTCCTAAGTACCAGAGCTACTCCCCTTTCCCCACTATTTCCTCCAGAATAAACTACCGTGAATTCTTCCGAGTCGAACTGTCCTTCTCCCTCCCATCTAGTTTCGCTTAGCCCTATAATGTCAACTCTATTTCTTCTCATTTCTTCTTTCAAGTTCTCTAGCTTTCCTGCCTTTCTCATAGTTCTTACGTTCCAAGTCCCTATTCGTAATTTACTTTCGACAAATGTTTTCCTCAAGGCAGTCCCCGCCCGGAGATCCGATTGGGGGACTAATTTACCTCCGGATTGTTTTACCTCGAGAGAACTCATATTGTCCAACCATATAATCTTTACTAGGGATTGTAATGTGGTAGTTTCCCTCTTGCTTTCCACATCGCAGTACTGTAGCCATTCAAATCGTCCTGATCACGCCTACAGCTGTATTGGATATAGACCCAACCAACATCATTTGTTTTCGGCTCTATACCATACTGACAGTACTGCTGCCTACTGCCAGGCACTGATGATAGTTTTTTTTTTTTAAATAAAACCTCCATTCGAGGGGTTTGAACCCCCGAACTTTGCAATAGAAAGCGGACACGCTAACCACTACACCACCAGTGCTATAATATATATATATATATATATATATATATATATATATATATATATATATATATATATATGTAGCTGAAGAAGGAGTAGTTCCGAAAGCTTTACGTTTGTGATGTTTCTGTGTTTTTGTGTTATTTTACGTGTGTCGCTTCGACATCCCCGGGGCCTCGCCAACCTGAAGTCGTCTGATTGGTGACTGCTCACTGGGTTTCCTCATCCCAACACCTTGTTGGCATCCATATATATATATATATATATATATATATAGAATTTGCTACAAAATATCTGCAAAAGCTCGTAGCTACAACTTATAATTTCTGTCATAAAAATTATTAAACTTTAGTGTACAAATTGGATAAAAACAACCCCCTAAAAAATAACAATTTTGAAATTTTGATTTTTATAGGTTGTGAGCAAAATCCTATTATCGTGCAAAATTTCAGCTCCAAATTCCTTTTCGATTGGTCTTGACTCTAAACATTGGAATTCTTTTACCCCATGTTAACTTATGGCAGATTTTCTCTATTTCCTGTTATCGAATTTTGACCTCGTTATAATTTTACGCCGTAGTTTTAAATCATTTGCATTATAATACAATCCACTGATTCTCTTTATAAGCATTAAATTAAACCTATTATTATATACGGTTCATCAACCCCCATAATTGAAGGAGTAACGTTAATTTATTTAATAACATATATCGCGTTTTAAAATAATTACGTCATCATATGTATACGTCTTTGGTTGAAATCAATAGGACAATAAGAACTTCCCTATTCAAAAGCAATAAAGCGATGATATTATAATACGGATTGCCAATTCCCATTGAAAAGCAATGTCCTGGTTGCTATGGCAGCTGAAGTTCTTTATTGTTGAGCATCTGCTTTTTTACGATTAAAAACATTTTTTCGTCAATTCGGCACCAATTGGAATTTAGTATTAAAAATAAGAAACACCATTCTTTTAGCTATAGAACTTTTTTCATCCCGAGTTTCTATCTGAATTATAACTTATTTAAAAATGCAAATTTATGAAACCACAGATTTCCATGTTTTTCATATGGAGTACCGAAATGGAAGATTGGGGTCAAAAATACCCCAATAAAAATAAAAAATATATGGAATTTTCGATTTTTGTCTGGTTGTACCTAATAACCTATCATCCTGCCAAATTTCAGGTCCGTGGCATATCTAGAGGTACCTTAGGTTTTATATTATATATAAATATATATATATATATATACACTATATCCTCCTCCGTAAGAAGCAGCTATATATATAGACTAGGGAGGTGCCCGTTGAAATTCAACGGGAAAGATTTTTGTGAAATAAAAATGAACATAATATACTTTGACTTTCTATGGATGGCAAGAAAACAAATTCGTTCTTTTAGGCGCTCGTTGTTTCAAGTTTCGAACTCCTATGATGATTCAAGTACCTAATTTTAATATGCAAATGATTAATGTTCTACAGTAAAATGTACTCCTTCTCGTTAATAACGCAACGAATGATGCTTACATTGGTCGTTATGAAAAGAATTTCTCTCTCGTACTATATATATATATACTATAGCTGTAACTGGAAGTTTCGGAGCCTGTGGCTCCGAGAATTGGAGCCTAACTAGAATTGATCCGAAGATGTGGTTGGTGATGGTAGCGGGAAAAAAAGGAAAAGCAAGGTCGCTCGTAATTCATAGATTTCGATGCATGAAAATGTCGCGCACGAATAGATAGGGGATAAAAAGATGGAGAGGAGGGATACGGAAAAGGAGAGGAGCAAGAGAGATTGGAACGCGGTGAAAATGGATTTTTTCTTCTAAAAAGCAACTCATGCGAATCAGATAGGGTAAATTAATGTGGATTCCGCTCCCACGGAACCTCTTTTATTTGCGGCAGAATATGCAGAATATAAGGGAAAATTCAATTAAATGTTAGTTTATGATCATCCAAACCTTCGATCAGATTTTGAAGCCTGTATTTTCTTCGACAAAAATTAAGTTTAATGTATTTTAACAGTAATTACTATATTTTAAAATTTATCGCTAGTAATTTCAATTGCATTTGTTCTCTCTATGTTTGTAATATGAATCAAAGAACGGAGACCACTTGATTCGAACAGAACATGGTTTATCTGCAACGGAACCTACCGTTTTCGAAGCGTAGCATTTCTACGTGGTTATTGGGCGTATTTTACCAGCGAAGCGGCAGTAGTGGAAAGCCCTATGGGCACGTTTCGCTCGTCCGTCCGTCTGACGCGACTTTCATCTCCTGAACCGCTGAACAGATTTCAATTAAGTACGAGTGATACTTATTAAAGTTTATCGCTGAATTGTAACTTTGAACTACATCGGCTAATTAGAACTTTCACTTCAAGTAAGCTCTTGAGAAACACTCGTGCCTCGTTAAATCGCATCCAACAAGCAACATTTAAAATCCATATTTTTCTCTCCCATGCCCTTATATGAACTGTGAGGTATTAAATTTTTTAAAAATATTCAGATCGAAGACACCAGTCACTGCAAAAAAAGTCCGCGGAACCACGTAATTACGATGTCTAGATTTGGAGATAAAAATTGGTGGGAACCTCAAGAAAAACATCACATATTTCATTCACACCGATCGACACGACGATTACATCAGCAAAAAACAATTGAAAACAATATGTTTCTCTCCAAAGCTCTTATATGTGAGGTATAGATTAAAAGCTTATTCGGATTGATGACCACATCTACCACAAAAATGTCTCCGAGACCATATTATTATGACTTACGAGTTTCGGAGATAAAAATTTGAGAACCGCCCAATCCTTCGATGCCGTTTTATTCGCATTTCCCCTAAAGAACGCCTTTGAAATCTCCGTGTACTCAATTCGTGAAGTACACTTTTCCTTCTTGTTTATTATTTTAAATTGCATTTAAGGACATCGACTCAGGAATATTCAACTGTATGTTAATTAAGATTCATACTTTACCTATTAAAATAGTCTCTCACTCGCTCTCTTTCTCGCAAGACATCAACTCACCTGGAAAAAAGGAAAATAAAAAAATCAGTGAAATGTGAGGGTTAAAATTTCCAGGCTACTATTTATTTCATTCCAAAATGCGATGTTTATAGTAATCTACTCAATGTGATACGATTTATTTCATAAAAAATGGAGAAATTCTTGGTGAATCAAAAGAAATATTATCATTCCCAGATGGCAAAAGACTGTTATATAAAGACCTAGAGTTAATTTTAATTGCATTTATAGAAAGAGAGAGAAAAGTATGAACTAAAATATAACTAAACGCTGTTTGTAATGGGAAGTGAGGAAACGTTTTATACAATTCCAAACTGAGTGAATTCGGCTCTCTAAATGTCCTTTACGAGGGTTATACATTGTAACCTAATATACAATGGTTTATTTAATTAAGCTTTGTTACATTGAGTTGATAATTCCAGTACATATATAATAATTGTCTTCTACTCAATTACCCATTTCGACAATTGAATGTTTATTGTCATGAATATCCTTTTATAAATGTATCGTAATAGGAAATATCCAGTCTCTATGCAGTAAGTGACGCGTTCGACACGCTGTACTTTCCTCGCAACGTGTTATAACACTGCTAGCGTACTAACACGGGTTGAATATTTCTATATTTTTATTGTAACTTTTGTGCTAGTTCATACCCCTATATGTCTTCCCCGAATTATAACATTTCTCTAGCACAAAGTAATCTAAAGAAGAGAAACAAGAAAGTCCTAAATCTTGAAACCAAAATGGATATCATCAAACGGATTGAGAGTGGTGAAGGAGCTTCTTCCATTGGGCGTATGTATAGAATTAATGAATCAACCGTACGCAACATAATATCATGTAAAAAATCTATAAGAACATCTATCAAGAATTCGACACCATTGTCTGCTAAAAAGGTAAGAAAAACCAGAAATCCAATGGTGAAAAGAGTCGAACAATTGCTGATGGAATGGATTGAGGACAATAACCAAAAGCGTATCGGAATGGACTCAATATTTATCAGAGCAAAGGCCAAAAAGATATACGGCCATCTAATGCAGGAAAAAGAATCACTCGATGTGGAGGAATTTAGTGCAAGCAAAGGATGGTTTAAAAGATTTAAAGAACGCCACAATCTTCATAATATCGCATTCAACGGTGGAGCCGCTAGTGCAGATCACGTTGCTGCTGCACAGTTCCAAAATGACTTTAAAGCAATGACAGAGGGATATATGCCACAGCAAATATTTAATGCAGATGAAACGGGTCTCCTGTGGAAACGTATGCCGAGGCAAACATTCATATCTAAGGAAGAGAAAACACCTTCTGGATACAAGGCTGCCAAGGATAGACCTACTCTACTTTTTTGTAAACCTCGTGCTTTAAAATATGTAAACAAGAGCACACTACCTGTACACTGGAAAGCAAATAAATCCTGGATGACTGGCGCTATATTCGAAGAATGGTTATTATTTTAGCCCGGAAGTTGAAAGTTATTGTCATGAACAAAACATTGGATTCAAGGTATTGCTTATACTTGACAATGCCTCAAGTCACTCCGCAGGTAAAAATACTTGTAGATCAAGCAGCTCAAGAAGCAATGGAAATGAACCCTAACTGTGAAAGGAGCTTAAAATTTAAAATGGGCTTGAATCACTGCTTGCTCCAAACAAAGAGATCAACCGGGAGAAGGAGCATTCTGCAAGGCAGCCTATTTCAGAACTGTGATTTCGTGATGGTTTGATTGTGTTGTAATGGCCTCACTTCTGTGTCAGAGAAGTGGAATGTTCGCACCTTGTGGTGGTCTTGCTCATGTGCCAAATTTAATGTTTCTGACAAAATATACAGTAAAGATAATTCCGTCTTTCTTTCTGTGTGCTTGCACAGTTATAACAAATGTGGTGCAGCACATTTATCATTTGCATTTTAAAATCATTTAAAATTGCGACATGAATATGGGACTTGCAGAAAACGACTCTTAAAAGAATGGATATTTATTTTCCTGCCATTGATTTTCGAATTCGCGTCGAATGGTTCTACAATTTCGTTATTAACACTAAAATTTGACACAATTAAAAAAAGTCGTGAAAGGCGACGTAATTGTTGCTGATTCAGCAAAATTACGTCTATATCAAAAAGCGATGACATAAACTTTAATAGTGTGAAATCAAATGGTAAAACTTATAATTAAAACATAAGGCCCAGTATCCGCGAATTCGATATCCGCGACGTTTTTGCAGAACGTATCCCTCGCGGATATGGGGGGAGTAGTGTTTATAGTAAAAGAAAAGCAAAAGATCGAAACTGAGATCTTCGATTACATAAAAAAATCTCCGTAAACGCTTTCAGGTTGATCATCTGCCCATTGTAGGAGCTACGCCTCATAAATAATTTTCCATGGGAAAAGGGATCGTTCAGGTTCTGTGTGCGCTTTCGCTTTAATTGGATCAACAAGGTCTGACTCGGGAGTCCTGACTTGATCAATCATTGCGACTTAACTCCTTTTATCGCAGTCGCTGTCTATTTTTTTATTGCTTCGTACGCTGTTAGCTCCGCCGGTTAAAAGTCTCGGTCCGTTAGCCGTGGCCACCAAATTGAACTTCTAGACCATTCGTTTCATTCGGGTCACGGGATTTAAAACGTAGATCACGAAATGTTTCCCGAGTACAAAGACTGGACTGGAAGAGCCGATAACTCCTTGTTAAAAAAGTTTTGTAGGTCAGTCGGAACTATGAATGTGTCGATCCGCAGTATGTATATGGAGCATCGCCTTTTTAAAACAGCATAGTTCCAACTTGGGTACTTGAAATACGATAGAACAAAGGAAGCATGCGTTTCATTTGTCACCGGTTCTAGTGAATCCAATTGAGTTAGGACTTTTGAAAGAATAATTCATTCATCGAGATTTATGTTTTGATATTTCCCATGTATTGTATAAGCTAGGGATCTTCAATCTTTTTTTGCTGACGTACCATTTGAGCATCTTTTTAATTGTTGCGTAGCCCCGAGTACATTTGAAAGTGGTAATGAAATGATAACACCTGTTTAAATATACATGAATCCCGAAAATAACGGTATGATTTACAGTTTTTTAATTTCTTTCTCATTTATAACGTTATTCTTACCCGTAAAATTAAAATTTTGATTCCAGTGTCTTGTATGAAAGATTGAATGAGAAGGAAAATTATTAACTTTAATACCTAAGCGAATCCCCTTAAAACTCTGGAGGAGCCCCAAGGAGTACGCGTACCCCCGGCTGCTCCTAGTAAATCTAGAAAGATTTATTTCACCTATAAGCCGAGAGTACATTTAATATATAATATATTTTAATCGAAAACGCTCTTATTCTAAAACGTGCGTTAATGCATACCTTGGTTACACAATGATTTGATTTCACTGCTAAACTGATCATAGTTGTAACCAGAGTCAGTTCTAATTTCAAATCCCGCGGAGCTGCACTTAAATTTATACATATACATTAAACAGCTGTTTTATGTGCTTAAATTTTGGAAATAAAAAAACAGTTAACAGCTTCCATTGATTTAAAAACAAACTTCTCTGCGAATCTTTAAACCTATCATTCATACTTTTTTGGAACTACGGACAGCATCTCTCAGAAAATCTAAAGAAAAAATTTGGAACATTCCCGTTTGGGAAAAAGTTTCTAATGATACTCTGAGCGTCATAACTTTCGGTGATGTTTTATGGTACGGATTTGCTCGAAAAAAATGAAAGTCGGATTCCCAAAAAACTCATCCGAACTAGAAAATGAATGGAGGAGGAAAAAGACCGCATCATCCGATCGGAATTATTTATTAGGAATTCTTATCTCCATGTCTTTCCTTCCATTCCCCTCCCTCGTAGTTCCTTTCCGTGTTATTTTTTTACGTTTCCTTTAACTACCATCCATTTTGGCATGAAAATGGCAAACCCTCCAAGAAAATAAAAACTCCCTCAAGGACCATCTATTTGTGTGAAAGAGGAAATATGAATATATATATTTTGCTTTGTTTTGATACAACGTTTTTATTATTCATAAGCAACTACCCTGCGGAAAAGAGCATGTACTCTAAACTCGCGGAAAAAAGGGCCCAATTCCCTCAGAACTTTCACCTCGGACGAACGATATGGCTTTTTTCATAAGATTCTTGGAATAACATTTTTAATATAAACATTTTCTTTGTTTTGAATATATGTCCAGATACGCCATTACCAGTTTTCACCCAGATTCGACCCATTAGAATTGAAAATTAGAGAAATGTTTGACACTGATTACAGTGATAAGATGTTGCAGAAAAATCAGCATTCTTATATTCCCGTCTTACTCTTAACGAATAAATAAAAAACTTGAATATATTAAAGAAAGAAATTTCTAGTATGATAGTCACAATATGTGTTTTTCCACTCGGAAAAATTGCTTATTCATCAATTCAGCGGCGTGTAACTTTAAGAGAGCATTGCAGTATAAAAAGATTTATAAAAAACAAGTTCCACGACGGCAAGCGTCGTTATATTCAAATTCGATTGCAAAAAGTTACAGAATTTGCATGATAAATGTAATGTTAGTTTATTTTATACCAGATGATTTTACACCATTACTCTTTAGCAAAAAAAACATTATCAACACGTTTCATATTAAGGCTTCACACTGCAATACTGAACAAAACCAAACCGCGCGTATGAACGACATAAACAACTAGCTCTAAGTGCTCCATAAATCAACCGGCAATTGTTTACACGACGCGGGCAACAGTCGACCCTACTACGTTTTACTTATAGGTTCCGTGTAATTAAGATTTCGAAACAGCAAGCAGCGGCATCATCGACCGCCCCTCTTATTCGTTTGGTTGTTTGTTTTGCATTGAGATTGTAAAGCGTTAACAAAATCTGGCCGTGATGTGACTTGCTTCAAAAATAACCGAGAGCCGGAAATCGAGTTATCAATCTCGGGTAAAAAAACATAAGTACAGAAAAGTCCCGACGCGACAAAAGTTGAAACATCCCAGCAATCTTTTAAGGTTACGCATATATCCGCATTCCCAGAGCCACGTGAGGACAAAGTACAATTAATGAAAACAAATTGCGGAACACGAAGGGAACGGGTGTGCGACCTCATCCCCAACGCGCGGCGGGACCTTGTTTTTTTTTACTCAGGCCTCGAAAAATATCTCCTTCGCCGAGTACAACTAGTTGACCAGAAGGATCCTCTATCACTCACACACCCTCTCTCCTCCCGTCGACCAATCGCATTTAGCTGCAGAAACTCTCGAAGCCGAGGGAAGCAGCAGAGAAGGAAGGAGCAGGGGTGAGGATATGGCGGATTGAGTTGGAGGTTGCCAGGGGGTTGAAAGGGTTGGGAGAAATGGGAACAGGATGACGGTCGGGGCATGGAATTGATGTGGGAGCGGCCAGGGTGCGGAGTGGAGGGGGAGGAGGAAGCGAACGGAGGAGGAGGGGAGGGTGCCGGTGGGGCGGGACGGCAATGGAGGAGCGACGGAAGAAAGGGCGCGATACTCACAGTGTTAGCCCCCAGGAGACGAGACCACCAGGCGATGACGTGGGTTTAACCTCGGGGAAAAGAGCTTTTTGGGATTGGCAAAGGGAGGGGGAGGAAAACAGCGATGAGGATATGGCGAAGAGAGGGGAGGAAGTTAGGGCGAGGGAGGAATGGAGAGAGGAGATGGAAGGCGGCAATGCTGAGGAAATGACGTGAGATGGAGGAGAACGTAATACGCAAGGGAGTAGGAAAAGGGCAATGAGGGAGGGTTTGAGAGATCGTATAAAAGCGAAGTGGGAGTAGAGGGTGAAATTAATGCCGAGGCTGAATTTTCCCTGGCGAAAGTAATGATATAAGAATTCGGGAAAATAAACGAAGCTGAGATCCGCGAATTGGGGAACGAGGAGGGTTAAAACACTTTTTTCTGTCTCACTCGGATAAAGATTCTTTATGTAAGAAATATAAAAATATTACCAAACGATGGATATATATATATATATATATATATATATATATATATATATATATATATATATATATATATATAAAGTTCTTTATAAAATAGTTAAAATAGTTACGAAGACAATGATTTCCGAATAAAATACTTATTAGATATAAGAGATACAGCAGCTTAGACAAATCAAATTAACGAAATTTATAACCACAATAAACCCCCACAATTTTCTTCTGTCAATGTCATCAGAGCAATTTTGCGACAAGGAAAATTTCTCCTGCTAAATTGGTTGCAATTTGCTGTATTTATTGCGCATAAATCAAGTAAAAAATTTAAGGACCTCGCAGACTCGGAAATCGGTTACGCTGAATAATAAACGGAGCAATTTTTATTTTTAATTTTCCATTACCGGCTCCCATTTAATGTTCGGCGCCACCGCAACCGAATAGAATGCCCGTAGGACAATTCGACAAGTTTAAGTCTGGGAATGTGGATAGGGGCCCACTAGAAAGCACAGAATAGATTATGCCTGCCAGAGGAGAGACGCGGGCGAAATATCGGACTACCGCACGCGATAACATCATAAGCGCGAATGGATTAGAACGAGGATTCGGGTTCCGCAACTGGGGCTGGGAGGGAAGGTGGGGAGGATTCCGGGATGGGGAAGGTAGAGCGAAAGGAGGAGATGGGAGAGAAGGAGGGGAGAGGCGGCAGATATGCGAGTCGAATGGGTTCCAAAAAGGAAGAGATGGCGAGAAAAGAGTGGAGGATTCGTTCTTTTCCTTTCTTTTTTTCAGTCGAGAGTCCACACCGTGCCAGTCTCCCACAGTTGTGCGCGACGACGCCACTGCCAACACACACACAATTAGGAATAGATTCGCCCACGACGGGGGTAATTCATTCTCGCTGTTTTGCCCCAGGTTTGCGAAAGGTTAAAGCTCAGGTTACGTCACTTGGATGTTTCTCCTGAGGCGAAAGTTCTGAAATGAAATATATCGATCGTAGGTTTTCCACTAGCTCCGAGTCATTAGAAAATTCAGAGAACATGTAAAGGAAAAAAGGGTCAATTCCGAAACTAACATAATATGCTTTTCTATCGTTATAAATCTAAAAGGCATTGTAGAATGAAGAAGAAAAACTTTGCGACTACTGGGAATTATTTTGATTTAACGATAATTCTCTTCTTCCAGAGGACAGTTTAAATGAGAATCATCTTTTGTATTAGGTTGGTTTTCTCTTTCGGTTGGCCCTTGATTCATTTCTCTGAAATCTATTATTACTGCAGACAACCCTATAAACAATACACCACCATTTTAACCTGCAAGTATGGAAGTTGTTATTAAGTTTTTCAAGACTTCTACAAAGCAAGGTTGCAAAAATCGATTTTCAGATCTCAGCTCGTGGCTGGAATAACATTGAAAATAAATACGAATAAAATACCGTCGACCGTTGAGCGGCTTTATTACCGAAACGTGCATCTGGTTCTCCCAACCGTTTTATGGCATCGGAAACAAACAAATACAACATGGGATCTCGTGCAAGCTTTCAGCAAACCTATCGACCAAGCAAACCAAAGTTTCGCGCGTAAAAAAACATCCTTTTTGAATGAGTAAATATCGCGAGATTGATATCGATAACCCATATACACAAACGGGAGAAGAGGTATTAGCATTTCCATCTGAACGAGGGAGACGGAATTTATTGCAATTCGAAAACGGAACAAATAATAATATCCTTCGCACCAACAAATTCAAACCGACTTCCTCGTCAATGAGCATAACCTCGCCAAATCGGCGATGATAGCAAACGGAATGGGGGCTGATTTGTTTCCCGAGATCTGAGTTCCCACACGATAGCTTCCGAACCGCCGTCCACTTCGTCGGTCCCGAGAACAGAGAGGTTTTGTGGATTATTACGCATTCTAAAGGTTTCACGAAAGCTGGTTTGTACATTCGTGAGGGTTTCTCCAAAATGATAGGTCCAAGTTACATTTTCGAAATATTACTTTTGAAATAACTGTACAGAAATTAAAGCAAAAATGCTGCCCACACGCTCTAGAACCCTGAACCGCAGATTGAGATGTGGATTTTTTATAAACAGCATACTTTTCACAACATTTAAGTAATTAGAAAACAAATAACGATAGATGAGCGCTCCGTCATATGCGTATTTTACACGCATACATATGGTCAAATACTTTCCGCCAAAATTTGAAGCAAAAGTCGCCTCAAGAATCAAACTAATTATTTTCCACGTCATTTGCCCACTACACCAGCATATCTCATGTTGCGAGATCCTTGCTATGACGTAGCCTCAAGCGACGTTCCTGTTTCACGCCATACCCCCTCCAACTCCTCCGGCGTATAACCTCCCTAATCCCTTAGCGCCGCGCAAATCGGAGGATGCAAACTATTTTTTCCACGCGATAACAAGTTGCAAACCCTCTAGGAGTCTGGAAACGATTTTGCGCTTTTTCATTAGGAGTTTACAACTCGGCCAAGAATTCCGGTGAACATGGTAGGGCAAATAAAGAAAGAGGGCGAGGGAGTGAAGAGATATTGGCTGAGAGCGAACGCGTGCAGGCAGTTGCGCAGAGCGGCGGCTCATAATTATCCTGCGAGAGAAACAAAAAAAGAAGGAAAAGCAAACTGAAGAGAATCTGAAATAAAAAAAACCTACTCCTCGATCTCCGATATTTTCGCGCGCTTGGTCGACAACAAAAAAAACGACGATTTATCAGGCGCGAAAATTCTTCGGCTGAGAGGATAGCATATGTATCCCCGGCTACTTCGAGGGGATAGCGAGAATGAAGTGGAAAAGGAATGGCGAGGGGGAAAACTAAGGGGTAATAAACAAGTGAGGAAAGAATGGCAGTGCAAATTACACAAGGCGCTTTGTTTCGCCGACTGCTATCTTTCCATCGGAGTAAACATCTTCAGAAACGATATATTAGAGCTACCTACATTTGCATCAGCATGTATAAACATTTTAGCTAGTTTTTTCGATTACTCCTCAGCAGATACTTCTATACTCATTAAATATTTACAATGTCTAGCTCTTTTATACACCAACCTGTCCTAAAAATATGGTATTTCTATAGAATGCAGGATTCCAGATACATTGCTTGCACAGACAGACAAACCGAATGTATAAACGATAAAAAAACTAAAAAGGGATGGAGAATTATATAGGAAGAGAAACGAGAGGGAGAAGGAAAATAGATGCGAAATTACAAACGACACGGGCGCTCCTGAATACCTTTTTTTTCGAAAAAATACCAGGATATCCGAGTTTGTATAACCATACTTTAAAGTAAATGTCCCCAGACGGTGGGAATGCGTGCTCTGACCTTGCTCTCGGTCGTCGCTGTTATCGCTTAATGACCCGGATATAAAGCCTAAAGGTGGGTCGTTTTACTTTCTGAAATTACCTCCACGGATTCTGAAGAGAAGACTTTTTTTATAATCCATGGGAATAAACTCGGAGATATTCAAAGCATTATTTTATTTCTCGCCTGAATTGTTTCGTACTAGACTTTCACATGGTTATTTCTTGTGTTTAAGAGAGACTCGCAAATAAAATTACGAGAAAATAACTGTAGAAGGAAAATGTTTGCACTGCAATTGTTAAACATGAGGAAGAAATATGCGCCGCGATACAGGCTGGGTTGTATCGAGCCTGATCATTTGAAATGCAGCGTGAATATGTGATAATAAGAGGATATAAGGGATGCCGAGAGTATTTTGTGAACATTATATAGCAGTGGGGGCTATAAAAGAGAATATGAGAAGATAAAGAATAAACGTGAAAAATAAGTAGGGTGCGAGTAAAGCAGGTAAGGCAGGTTAAAAAAATATTTCGTCATGGAATTACGGCCAGTGATACAGAGTCATAGGGAGATAACAGGTAAAATGCTTTGGCTTGGTTTAAATATGCCACGAGTTTACCTAATGAAAATATTTTTTTCATTTGAAGATAACAAAATGCGAAAAAATCTCCCTCGCAAAAACGTATGCCGAATACATTCAAAAGAGAATTGTTGAGGTCACCAAATGACTGAAGTCAAACTGAAAAAAACCGTCTCCAATACCAATAAAAAAGTTGATAAAACTAAGTGCGCCTTTCAGCTACTTTATCAGGGGCGATTAACCGATAGAAGATTCTAGTACTACTGCTTTGTCAAGACTAAATACATTATGGCATAATTTAAATGCAGTTTCTATGAAAACATTTATAGACACAAATTAGAATGAAATGATTTATTAATTTGTGCAGGATATTTCGTACATGATGTAACTTGAAATATTCGCTAGACGCCAACGAGACCGGTGCTTGACTGTTGAGCATCGATCCAACCCGCCTTGCTTTCCCAGGGTCTTGTGGGTTAAGGGTTCGCTTGAAACGATCGATTATCCGCTCAACTGCTTTTAATCATATCCCAGCGGTCTTATCGGCCTATATAATCAGCAAACCGAATAAAACCCCTCAAATCTTCGCTGAACTAGTCCATTAATTTAACTAATAGTCCTTACCAAACCTGTTGACGTCTCTCCTCTAATTACTTCCTTACCCAGGATCTGCTTTGAAAGCCTCGAAATCCGCACAAAACGATCAGAGGGAAATATGAGAAGAATTAATTTGTTTTGAGAATATCACTGACTGAGATTCAGGAAGTGAGCGAATAATGGCAAATTCTTTCTTTTCAGACATAAGTCTCAAGTACCTATGTATCATGAAAGTTCCTGCATTTCTCCAGCACGGGAATTTATTGCCTTCTTAATAACTTTTATATGAACTTGCCTACTATATATATATATATATATATATATATATATATATATATATATATATATATATACACACGAGTAGTCGGTGCTTGCCTACTGCAAGCGCTTCAAAAAACCACGATACACCACGATAAAACTCGTAAATAAACCAACGCGATCTCCAGGGCAACAGAACTTCAATCATGTGGTGCCTATATGCATTAAATAATAAATTCCATGAGTAATAGCAGTATATTTATAATTTTCCGTGAAATTAAGGGAACTATCTGTAATTTCCAAATTCCCTGGCATTTGGCTCTTGTCCACAGTTTCGTATTTCAAGTTTCATGTTTCAGATCACCTTGCATTAGCTATAAGAATAATCATCATTAATATAATACCTTGTACACTAATAGTATGGAAAAATTGGGATATTTTGTGTTAAGGTTATGGCATCATCATCCATGCCTTTAGCACGTATTTGGATTAAAAATATCGAGAAATAGATATAACGCCATTATATTTACCAATTAATATAAGTTAAAATTTCTCGAAACATCACGAAACACAACAATAAAATACTTTAATTTAATTCCCTTTTCCATATTAATGTAAAGGCAACATCATTATATATCGACGACTCCTACAGAGGAGGATATCATTATTATATATAGACGTTCCTTACAGAGGAGGAGGAGGAGGAGGATATAACAGGAGGATACTAATGTCCAGCCTAAACTACAAGAGCTACAGAGCTGAAAGTTTTAGTTTTTGTAGATATAATGGAGAAACCTTCAGATAAAATGAGACTTCTTACCTAAGTGACATGAGTTCGACTCCAGAAATTCCGAAAGTTGCGTTTTTTCCCATAAGAAAATCATTGAGCCATTTTTGTAAATTAATTATGGGCACTTGCCGGTAAGCTAGAAAGATGAAATTTTCAGTGTTGCTAGATGGCCGCAATATCTATTGAGATTTATTATTACTTTTGCTTACAGTGTCTTGGGTTCGACTCCAGAGACCCCGGAATATAAGTTAGCATGGAAAAATGCAATCCAGTGTGTAGACCAATCTAATAGGTTTAGGAAGCTGAAATTTTGCAAGATTATAGAACTTTTCTCATAACCAACTATAAAAATCGAAAATTTCAAAATTTTTAATTTTTAGCGGTTGTTTTGACCGCATTTGAACATTAAAGTTTAATAATTTTTTAGGTACTACGGGATGAGCTAGGAAGCTGCAATTTTCAAATTATTTACAGAACAGTGCATTTGCACAACTAAACATTTCAATCTCTTCATATATATATATATATATATATATATATATATATATATATATATATATATATATTGCGGCAACCGTTAAAAATGTTTAAATTTTAAACAATTAGAAAAATATTATTTCACTTATAGAAGTGCTACAACTTTACAATTTGGCTCAAATGTGTAGCATTAGTATCCCATAATGGAGAAAGTGTAAAATGTTTAAAATTGCAACATTTGGGGATTGTTTTAAACTATTATTTTTACATGTGGGGAAAACGAAAATCGCTGCGTAGGTGAAATCTTTAGAATTAATAGAATATTTTAAATGATGAAATATCTGTCTGAAAAATTAATGTTTTTTCAAGGTGAGATGAAATGCTTGCAGTATGCATGCACCAACTACTAGTATGTTATATGATGTTATATCCTCCTCTGTAAGAGTCGTCGATATATAATGATATATAACATATAGGAGGAAACTAATGTTAACGCACTTCCAGATGAGCTGGAGATTCGAAATTTTTTTCTTAGGTAGGATTTTGTGCAAAACCGACTAGAAAAAACGAAAATCTTCAAAAAGTACAACAATGCGGCCGCTAAAAATTCGCAATTGTTTAAACAAATTTTCATGGTTTATGTATTTCCGCATGTGCTACGGAGTTGAAATTTTTTTAAGTAGAATTCTTAAAAAAACGAAATAGGGATTATACGAATTTTGATATTTTAATTTTTTTGGCAGTTAAAAATTCTTAAAATTTAAACAATTGGATAACTGTTTAGGTACTACGGTATGAGCTAGGAAGCTGAAATTTTCAAATTATTTACAGAGTAGTAAATTTGCAAAAATAAACATTTCAATTTTACCATATATGAAATGTGGCGGCCGTTAAAAATTATTTAAATTTAAACAATTAGAAAAATATTATTATACTTCTAGAAATGCTACAACTTTAAAATTTGGCTAAAATATGTAGCATTAGTACCCCATAATGGAGAAAGTATAAAATTTTTAAAATTGCAACATTTTGGGATTTTTTTAATCTATTATTTTTACATGTGGGAAGAAAACAAAAATTGCTGCTACGTTGAAATCTTTAGAATTAAAAGAATATTTGTAATGATAAAATGTCTGTCTGAAAAATAAATGTTTTTTCAAGGTGAGATGAAATGCAATGTATGCAAGCACCAACTACTAGTATGTTATATCCTCCTCCTCCTCTGTAAGGAACGTCTATATAGAATGATAACATATAGGAGCTTATTAGTGAGAGTTAATAGACGTGAGAGGTTGATGGTGTCAGTCGCTTTGGTTCTGTTGCTATGCTTTATTAACATAGTTGGTAGTGAATTTTCAAGCACACAAGAGTTAATTTCGAGGCAAAGAGTGTAGTGAGACCAAACGTATATGAGAAAGTTGGTCCAATGTATATTGCGCCGTTTATTTATATTGTGTATCGTTTAGTGTTAGTTTGTTGTGAGATGGCCTTTGGAAATACTATAGCGGTAATTTTCATTCGTCTCCTCCAATTGGTATTTTTTAGTGGTCAGGATAACCGGCTCTCACCCGGGAGGCCCGGGTTCGATTCCCGGTACCAGAAATTTTTTGTCGGTCTTGGTAGACCGGTGGTTAGAGTTTCTGCCAACGGATGCTAAGGTCGCGGGTTTGAATCCCGCCTAGGACATGGATGTTTGTGATTGTAATATCAGGGTTATATGTAAGAATGAACATTATTCTCTAAATATCGCCCTCAATAAAGACGGATTATTATTATTATCGAACGTTTTATCTTCGAGTTTGCAAAGACGATGGATCGCAAGGATATGTTCCAAAAGAGCCATCTGACTTAGAAATTCATGCAAAATTGGTTCAATTCAGAAACAAACGCATCAAATTCTTATTTTAAAATTACGATTCCTTGTCGCCAGATGCTGAGCTGTCGCTTCTCGACAGTCAAATGAGAATCGGGACAGAAAACTCACACCTGTTCCATTATAGTAGAGATTCATTGGATTATATGGAAAACGAGGAATAGTTTGTGAATATACACCAGTGACATCCGATAGTAAGTTTTTACTGAATTAAGTATGAATATACAAGTGCTGAATAAATAGATGTGCTTCAGACAAGTTCAATGTAAATTTTTTAAATAATGTGACATAAGTTATTGAAAATAACATTACGTTAATGCATATAAAGTCATTATCTACATAAACGTTATTTATAAATATTCATTTTATATTATTACTTGTTGACTTCGCATCTGCCGCGTGAGCATCTGGAATCAGACACGTTGAACGATAACGTAAATATTAAAAACATTTATAAAGAAACTAAACTATTTTGATGAAAATGGAAGTCTAAATTGCAATTTTTTAATAACGTTCAAAACTTTTTACTTGAACTATTGACAAAACTATGTCAATGTGCTATAAAAGAGATAAAAAAAGTACTTCTGCACATGTAATACAAGACAATATGCCGAGATATCAGCAGAAACATTTTTCTCACAAAAAATAAACAAAAATAAACTCAAAAGATAAGGAGAGGAGTCGAGATAAGAAATGACGGAGACAAAAGCAATAAAAAGAATCGGGTAATCTATATTTCCGCCGTAATAAGGAGATATTAAGTAATCTGCGTCTAGTGTTTCTCCGCTTTATAACAAAAAAAGAGCCAAGGACACAGAAGGTTTCATTGGCAGAATGAAAATTAAAGTGGCAATAAAAAAGATTCGGAGCCAGCGGACGTCCCGGCATTCAAAAGTCGGAGAGTTAAGGATCGAAAGGAATTAAGATCATTTATGGCGCAGACTTGGGATCGGGGTAACGAAATTGCGGACTGCGAATGGGTGAAGAGAAAGGGAAGGGACGTCCTCGAGCGAAAATATGAAAGTTTAGGACGGACGGGGAGTAAAATACAAACGTTTATCCAGACATTAATAGGGTATGTTTTTCCGAGCCGGATTGACGAGTTAAACAGAACGATTCCTCCAATCATGGAGAGAATATTGGCACTAAAGTCACGCAAGCGTGGGTGCAAAACCTCCGGCGTCGAAGCCGTCGCATTCGCTTCTTTCGGGTTGCGACGTTTGCGTTTCGACTTCCTCCGACGTCGAGCGCAACCTCAAAATGCGGGTTTACCAGTCCCTGAAAAAAACCATACAAATTCCCCGTTGACTTGATGCATCATCGCGGCAAAAATGATTTGGTTTTAAATCATTATTTTAGAATCGCGACGCCGTTACTCGCGTTTCTAGGGAAAACGTTCCGTGCCTCCATCAATCTTCCTCCCTTTCTCGCCGATTTATTCCCGCGCTACTGCTAACCGCGTGTTTCCACCTCGACATCTTTGTTATACGGGCTCCTAACGCAAATGAAGACTTATCGCATGCCATGCGAACAATAATCTAGAACCGTCCACAGATTCCTTCTCTCTCTCCATTCAAACACTACGTCATGCGAGAAGCCGGAGGTAACAGCTAGCGTCGAGTCTCGACGTCAAAATATGCGAAATATTCAAACACGTATTGCGCGTGTAAAAAAAATAAGCGAGCGCCGTACGTTATTCCGTCTCCGAGCGTCGTTAACTGTCGCGGGGGCGTTAACGGCCGTTGCGTATTATCGCGAACACATCTACCCGTAGGATGCGGACAAATGATTCGAGATGGGATTTTCGCACGGAAGCGATACGGTAGATGGGAATATTGGGAGCAGGTGAGGTCGCAGCAGTTCGGCTTGAGATATGACCCCAGCCCTGCTGTGATTTTAATGGCGGTAAGGGTTCCCATCTGAGGGATGGAAGGCAGGGGGAAAGAAGGGAACGTATGGGAGCGGGGCTTGGCAACGGGATTTATAAAGGGTTGAAGAAGAAGCACGGATAATTTCCATTTGCTCGCCTTAATGGCAACACGTCACGCGAACCACGCCCCTTGCAGCAGGACGACTTTAAGTGCTTTCAATGTGGAAACAGCGCCACCTCCCTGCCTACACGGCCGAGTTAATGAGCTAAAATATAAAGATTTATTACCTCTTCAGTGACGAAAATGGGAACATAAAAGATAAAACGCTGTGACATAAAAACTGTTACGATGAACTAATAATTTTAACTAAAAACATTAAAAAACAAGCACCTTTTTTAACAAAAATGCTTTTCAGTTACGACTTAAAATTTTAATCATGCTATCGTCTCAAACTGTTCAAGCTTAAACCATGTCATGATAGTTTTTATAGACTTTTAGTTAATTAAATTACGTATATTTAAAGTTTTCTCTATGGCTGAAAACAAATTAAAGAAAAAGCACTTCAATATCAAAAATTGAAAAACAGGTAATTTATCTTAGATATCTTCAATCAATTTAAGCAATTATTGGAAAACAGTTTAAAAAATAAATATTGATGGCGTACAATAGTTTATCCAAATGGAAAAGAAATATGAGATATAACACCGGATTTCTTTTTATGTAGTCTATTCCTATGAATATCTCTAGTTTTATCAAAATTATAGGTCAGATTGAAAAAGAACAACTTGAAAATATTTACCACATCGTACAAGATATTTATTCAATCTTAACGGAGTTGGAAAAAATACACCGAAGAAATTGTAAATCCATAAAGTAAAGCGCACTAAGTAATGGCAATTTTCCTCGAGAGAGGTGGAGAGGAAATCAGTCTGTCATGTAAAAAGATGCGATGAAAGTATGATAGAGGAGAAAAGGAAAAGAGCGAGAGGATATTAGGAGAAATTTCCTATCTGTTGGAAACATGATTTTTCAAATAATGCGGTGCATTCAATACGGGTGCTACTGACGAAACATGGTGGGAAATATATGCATAGATAGAGAGACATCTGCCAGAGAGTGAGAGGGACAGGATATTGGATGGAGAAGTACGGATTGTCTTCCGGAAACGGAGAGCAAACGGGAAGGAATATGGAATTGAAGTAAAGGATGGAGACTCAGGAGAGCGATGGAAGACGGGACAAAAAAAATTAAAGGAGAAGAGAGATAAACGAAGATAGCAGATAAAGCAGAGAGACTGGAAGGACAATAACAGGCTGGATAGGAATGGAAAATATATTAAAGACACGAGGATATTTAGAACAAGGTAAAGGGAAAAGAAAACCTCGAGTATTATAAATGCGTAAGATATCGTTGCTAAAGCAAGGGGTGGAAGAACGTATTTATTATATTAAATTCAGGGTTCTGGTTTGCCTCCCCTTTGGAAGAGGGGCCGATCCGCACCGTTAGAATGTAGACCCTTACTAGAACTTTCCATCCGTGAAAATTTCACTCTTATAGCTTCTGTAGGTTGGCTACAATACCATTTCAAAGTTTTGAATTCCCCGACTTTGAAGCCACCCACCAAACGAAAAATAGGTGAATTACTGGGAAAATTTAATTGGTGGAAAATTCATAGATTGATAAGAGCTGTCCAATTCAAAAAGAATTTTCCAAATAATTCTGTAAACAAAAAACTTTGACTGTTCTCAGAGAAAACGTGATAAAAACGGAGTAATAAAATTTAAAAAATGTGTACTAATGAGAGCAAGGAGAACGAATATATACACACAGCAGAGAAAGTATTAAGAAACAAGATGACCCAAACAGAACTTATGATGCATACTTTTCATTTAATCATTTATTTAATCCCTATATTGGCTTTAATAGCTTTGTGTTCCAAAATTTCATAATTTAGCGTTATAAAATACTGCAAATACATTCGAACGGAATATTAAATTGATCACGAGTATTTTTGCGGCAAAAATATTCCGTGTACGTATTAAATTAGACTATACCGAACCCAAGTCCAACAATAGTTGTTGCTATGGCAACACTCTCGTAATGAGTGATAAAAACTGCAAAATCGCCAGTATTTACGCGAAATTCTAAGAACTACAATCAATAACAAAAATTCTACCTGAAAATTAGAATCTTCATTCCTTTCCTCAGAGAATAGTTCAAACCTAGCTCTGATATTACAGTTCTATGATATTTTAATGTGAAAGATAAAATTACCCTGCACGATGTATTTTAGATTTCCCATGTAAATCAAACACAAAGTATAGTTCCTGGAATCGAACCCAGGGCTTCAATTTTCGCAGACAAAACTATCTTCGGGAGCTCTGTTCATGTAGCAAGAGATTTCCACCAAGTTTCATGAAAATCGGTCTTTCGATTCAAAAGTTAATGCGGGGGGACGGACAGACAGACAGACAGACACAACGACAAAACTATAAGCCAATTTCCATTTTGGAAAGTAGGCTAAAAATGGGAGGCGAGAGAAAAGTCATATATGGTGAGATATAGAAGGAAACATACAAGAGTACAGAATTATAAATTAAACGAATAATAAGATAAAGCGAAAGTTGTCAGAATTGAGGAATAAATTGCGAATGAGTGATAAATGAAGGAAAGAGGTGAATAATTGCGTAGTAAGTAGACAAAATTTTTCTAAAACCATCACAGGTGGATATAAAACTATTTTCGAGGCGAGCGAAAAACTTTTTGACACCTCTCTTTCAGCAAAAAAACGACGTCCTCGTTCGCGCCATGAATACGAATTTGAATCGCCTCTGTCAAGAGGGATTTTTGAAAATATTTTTCACCCCATCCCGACGCCAAATTTGCATGTCTAAAAAAAAACATTTCCGAACATGACGGGCGATTTATTTCGATTCTTTATTTTTTTCGAATGACTCATTTGGACAGGAAGAGGACGAAGCCAAAGCAGACCCTCGCGCCTGTAAACTCATAATAACCGGCTGTTGCTAATAAATGCCCCTTTTTAACGCCTAATTAATCCTTCATTAATACTCCTACCGTGCATGCCTTCGCCATATTTCTCTTCCTAGATGCATTCCGAGAACATTGCTTTCCATCGTTTCACCCTTCTTTGTCATCTTCTTGTCTTTATTCTTCTGATTCCGTTTCCCTCCACTTTTTATTGTTTTATTTTGTATTTAAATTATCCTCTGGAATTTCTCATCCAAGATGTCTTTCGAGTGTTCCAGTCATTAAAAAAACCCTTATTTAGGTCATTTTTCCTCTGGCGTCTGTGTCAGTAGCGTTTGTCATCTGATTTGCTTTTCCCTCCATTTCAGTCATCTATAACGCCGCGCCTCTACGCATGGAATTTCTTTTCGTCTCCTCTGCGTTCCTCAAGGCTGCGTCGCCCATTTTCCACCCGCACCTCTCCAATTACACCATTCATTGAGTAAAGATGAACAATTATCGAGAGTTTATAAAATGAGTTAGAGGTATGTCAAACCGGGTAATTACACTATGCCTCTATAAAGCACGTCCTATGTCTTTATTATCAAATCGTAGGTTGTAATATACGATTTTCTTTATAGTATCGTACGTGTTACAGTTTTTCCAACTTATTTATATTCGCCAAATGCCTGTAAAAGTGTCAATCGCAAAATTTAAAAATACCGCCAATTAGTTCAAAAATTAATAATTATTGTTTTCAATTAAGTTTTCCAAAGCATAAATTTAAGTATGACGACTTGCTATTTCAAAGCAAGCTATTTTGAAAACTTATACAGCTGTGATCCTTGACATATAAATTGAAAATAATCTGTATTATAGCTGCACGAGTTTTTCCTTGCGAGAGCATAAATCAAAACTAGAGCTAAAACACAGTCGTAATGAATACTTAAAAAAAAATCAATATCCCAACGAAACAATTGGACCAATAATATTACGTGGCTTTAAAAAGAAAACATTGGGAGAAATAATTATCCTCTTTCTGCTGGATATATTCATCGATTTCTCGCAAATGCGAACGAAGAAATAGAGCCATTCTTACTTTTATATATATATATATATATATATATATATATATATTTATATATATATATATATATATATATATATATATAAAAGTAAGAATGGCTCTATTTCTTCGTTCGCATTTGCGAGAAATCGATGAATATATCCAGCAGAAAGAGGATAATTATTTCTCCCAGTACATTTTGGATTTTGTGCAAAACCGACTAGCAAAAACGAAAATCTTGAAAAAGTGCAACAATGCGGCCGGTAAAAATTCGCAATTGTTTAAACAAATTTTCAAGGTTTATATATTTCCGATTGTGCTACGGAGCTGAATTTTTTTTTAGAGTTAGGATTTGTAAAAAAAACGAAATAGGGACTATAAAAATTTTGATATTTTAATTTGTGTTGACGCTAAAAATTCTTAAAATTTAAACAAATAGATAACTGTTTAGGTACTACGGTATGAGCTAGGAAGCTGAAATTTTCAAGTTATTTACGGAGTAGTGCACTTGCAAAAATAAACATTTAAATCTCTCCATAAATATAATGCGGCGGCCGTTAAAAATGTTAAAAATTTACACAATTAGAAAAATATTATTTCACTTATAGAAGCGCAACAAGTTTATAATTTGGCAGAAATGTGTATCACTAGTACCCCATAATGGAGAAAGCATAAAATTCTTTAAATTGCAAAGTTTGGGGATTGTTTTAATCTATTATTTTTACATACGGGAAGAACGAAAATCGCTGCGGAGGTGAAATCTTTAGAATTAAAAAAAGGTTTGTAATGATGAAATATCTCTCTGAAAAATGAATGTTTTTTCAAGGTGAGATGATATGCTTGCAGAATGAAAGCACCTTCTACTAGTATGTTATATCCTCCTCCTCTGTAAGGAATGTCTATATATAATGTTATCCTCCTCTGTAAGGAACGTCTGTATATAATGATAAGAGAGAGAGAAAGAAGATTTAATTCAGATCGTTTGCGCTGGTTAGCGGGTATTTCGCGTATTTCGCTTATGCACGTGTGAACAAGTGCACGCACTTGAGAATGCGGTTTTCAATGCGTGCGTTCCTCTGTGCGTATTTGTTTGCGTGGGCGTCAGAGAAAAATTGTGTTTTTGTGTGCGTGAGATAGAGATAGAAAATAGTGGTAAGACAATTGAGAGGAGAACGATAATAGGAGCCGTTCACTATGCGGGTGTTTGTGTGTGCCCAAAAGTGAAAGGAAGCCAGACAGTCGAGTATCAAGCAGCGAAAGATGAAACGGCGAGACGGACGTCGGCGGAGGCTGCTCTGTTTTAGACTGACATATCCCTTTAGCGAGGGCGGCATTCTATTTGGAGAATGTGAACAAGTGGGTTGAATTTGCTGGGGAAGAATATCTTCCGAGGGAGAAATCACGTAGAAAAGGTTCGGATAAGCACAAGGTTTAAAAACGAAATTGAAAACAAACATCTTGATGAGATTATAAGTTTTCAATTAGGTTTAAAGATCCAGACCATCAATCTAAAATCTTCATCTCGTGAGTTCTTCCACAGAGACATTGGTGCAAGTTGTTTGTAATCAAGCAATCTAAATACAATTCCAATAATAATTTATTAACTATATTTAAGAAAATTTATGAATGTTATTCCATCTCAAATTACCTTGTTGCAATATTTGACATTTATTAGACGCTGAGAGTAGAACATAAATGGGATTGATAATTCATTATAAATATAAAAAAACACAAAACTGAAATAAAGAAAACTGTGTCTCCAAAACATTTCCAGAAAAGATACCGAACCTATTTTTACAATATAAATATTACACAGATAATATTTTTCCTATGTAATCTGTTATTTCCTCTTCCAGATTTAACCTTAAATAACGAGAGCCCTTTCTGTTGATTAAAATGCGTGAAATGTATCGGCCTAGGCACTGCTATTATGATTAACAGTAGCAATTACATTTCGTATTTTCTACGTTATATATATATATATATATATATATATATATATATATATATATATATATATATATATAACGTAGAAAATACGTTATGGAAATAAATACAGAAAAATCCAAGGTCATTCGAATATCGGGCAAAGAAGATAATCTGAATATAAAGTATTGGAAGAAAGCCTTTAGAACAAGTTTTAGATTATAAATACCTTGGAAGCATCATAACAAGAGAAGCAAAATGTACGGATGAGATCAGGACTAGAATAGGAAAAGCAAAAGCGGCTTTTAAAAGAAAGAAATATCTACTTACGGGGAATATAAGGGAAGATATTCGCAAGAAGTTCATAAAATTCTATGTATGTATGGAGTATAGATTTGTACGGAGCAGAAACATGGACGCTAAGGAAAAATGACATCAAATACTTGGAAAGCTTTGAAATGTGGACTTGGAGGAGAATGCTGAAGATAAAATGGACAGATAGGATGAAAAACAATGAAGTGCTATGAAGAGTAGGGGAGAAGCGAATGGTTATACAGACTATTAGAAAGAGGGAGGCAAACTGGGTTGGACATTACCTGAGGAGAGAGAGTATGATTAAAGACGTGTTAGAAGGAAAACTAGATGGAAAGAGGTAGAGGGAAAGGTTTCAGCTGACAGACGATTTGATAGGGAAAGAGAGTTATCAAGATAAGAAGAGGACAGCGGAAAATAGGAGTACATGGAGAACCAGAATTAATCATGAATAATCATGTACCTGTCTACGGACAGACTACCAATGATGATTGATATATATATATATATATATATATATATATATATATATATATATATAGACACATATGTATAGATATACAAATCCATATAACCTTGCAGGAAGATGGGGCTCGAGCAATGACAGAAATATCACCGACACAGTGAATCTTCACATGAGGTCGTTGTTCGGACATTATCGTCAATCTTTTGGCTTCATTCGACATTTCATCGGAAGCAGATGTTTTCATTCCTTCTCCAAAAATACTCGTCCGCTAACGAAAGATTGATCGAATTGTAAACCCCGACAGCAGAAGTGAAACGTTAGATCGAGCTGATAGTAAATATGACTGGCAGGAAATTGATGAATAATTATGTTATGAAGTCGTAAGCTTGGCCATTAATATATATTGCACTGGTTATTTATACGCTAAATAAATTATAATAAATAAATAGTAAAAGAAAGATATGCGCAAAAAACGTGATGTATTATCAAATAATCTATCTTTCAAACGTGTTCTGTATTTTTATTTCTCCCAATTCATCGCAAACGGGAAGAAATTCGTGCAGACATCTGAGAGTATAAAACATTCATCTCAATCATAAATTACTAAGTTCCCATCAGTGCAAAAAATCAGCTCATAGCGCAAAATGTGCGATAATGTGCTATTAAAATTCACAACGATGGAAGATTTCTATTTTATTGCACTAGATAAGAAATCCACGAAAGTGCCGGAAACCAAAATAAACAAAATAATCACGGAATAGGTCGCGAGAAAAATTATGTGACTACGGGAGGAAGCATGAGATAAAAACCTAGTGAGAAGGACTGAAAAAGGTAACACTAAAGAAAAATTATAGAGAGAAAGAAACGGGGGAAGAAAAGAAGGAAGAAATAAACAAATACAAAGGAAGAAATAAACAAACAGAAAGGAAGAAATAAACAAATAGAAAGGAATTGAAAAGCGGAGAAGATAAAATAAAAGAGAATGTTTCATAATAGCATGCACATCAGGAAAGGCGAAGTTGGGTGCGTAAACAAAGATTCAGAAACGGGGAAAAGTCGACCAACAGAGAAGAGAGAGGAAGACTCGACGGATGCGGAATAACACTCCTAAGAGAATAAAAGGGATGAGCGAAAATATATTTAAAGAAGAATTAATAAATATTAAAAGAGTTATTGAATGGGGACAGAAAAAGGTATTGTTTAAGGAGAATACCTGCGGAGTTAATAATTTATCGTACACGTCATGGTGGTAGAAAGCTAAAATAGAAAATAAACAAGTGAGGGAAGAATTGCTGAGAAAATTTCATAAGGAGTTTTTTTCTTGTTTTAGGACTATGACGTCATCATAAGGTTATATCTTTGGATGATATCGACGGCCTCAGAATTTAGTCTATTGTCCCTTTAAAAGCATGTTTTCGATGTTATTTAATAACGTATCCCATTTAAAAGCAGTGAACTCGTTGCTACTGTAGTTTCTTTTTCCTTTGTTAAAATGTGAAAATTTTCCCACTCTTTTAATTAAAAAAACCATTGTTAACATTCATTCGGCACAGATTTGAATTCTGTTTTCAAAAATTTAAATCTGCCTTTCAGCTACACAACTGTTCATGTCCCGATCTCCTATCTTAATTTCAACTAATTTAACAAGATGATCCAAACGGAACTTAAGATGTCTACTTTCTATTTAATCATTTATTTAATACTTATATTGCCTTTAATAGCTTTAAAATCGCCACGGATATGTTACTTTTTGTGTTCCAAAATTTCATAATCTAGCGTTAATAAATATTACAAATACATTCGAACGGAATATTAAATTGATCACGAGTATTTTTGCGGCAAAAATATTCCGTGTACGTATTAGATTAAACTATACCGAATCCAAGTCCAACAATAGTTGTTGCTATGGCAACACTCTCGTAATGAGTGATAAAAACTGCAAAATCGCCAGTATTTACGCGAAATTCTAAGAAATACAATCAATAATCAAAATTCTACCTAATAATTAGAACCTTCATTTCTTTCCTCTGAAAACAGTACAAATCGCGTTCCGATATTACAATTCTAAGATATTTTAATGTGCAAGAGAAAATTATCCTGCACGTTGGATTTCAGATTTACAATGTAAATCAAATATGAAGGATAGTTCCTGGAATCGAACCCGGGATTTCAATCTTCGCTACAAAATCTATCCTCGGGAGCTCGGCCCATGTAGCAAAATATTTCCACCAAGTGTCATGAAAATCGGTCTATTGGTTCAAAAGTTAATAGGGGGAAGAACAGACAGACACAACGACGAAACTATAAGCCTATTTCCATTCTGGAAAGTAGACTAAAACTGCAAATTTATAAAGCCCTGAACGGAGATCATGCTTTTTTATGGGAGGTAAAATTGAAACTAAGGGGTTGGAAAAAAGATATCAATTACTCCTCTGCAGCCGATCCTAGATACACCAAATTTGTACCATATTTAGCCCTCGTGTAGGCCGTTCCATCCAGTGAACTTGACATCTCCAAGTTTCAGCATTCAAGAGATATTGCCAAAAAGACGGACGTACGGACAGACAAACATAATACATAAGCGATTTCTTAAAGCGCTAAAATTAAGCAGAGAGCGACGGAAAACAAAAAAAGAATCTTGTCAATAGAATATAGGTAGACTTATTAGCAAAGGGTAATAAAAAGCATGCGGTTGTGTAGCAAAAACAGCGACGCCTAAACAAATGCGTTAAGTAATTAAACTCGGAGAACAAATGCCGTTATCATCAAAGAAAGGAATGGGCATCCTGGAAAAACAAAGAAAGACACCAAACGAGACGAGACTCAGTTAGTGCGATTTAAATTTCTTAAAGGGAACGGCAAATAGATGTGGAATGGAGACAAACAAACGACGGATGAAACTGGATCAACACACACACACACACACACACAGACACGCATAGAAGAAGATTTGAAAAGCGACGGAACTAGAATGACAAGAGATGCGCGGGAGCACGTCGGTTGGCTTGGAGATGGGGCAGACAAAAGAGAATCGAATGTGAAAAGGAAACAGATAAGACGGCGGAGGGTAGGAAAGAGCGACTCGAGGAGGAGACGCGAAAATGAAGTGGATGTGGAAGAGAAAGAGGGAGAGGGGGGAGGGTGTTGCAACGCAACGGATGTGAGAAGGGAGAATGCGAAAGATGGATGGAGGAAAGGGAGGTTGTTGGAAAAGTACGGAGGGAAAAAGGGAGATATCTTTTCAAAGAACGGAGTCGCACAGATGGGAAAGAGACGAATGCGAGAGAGCGGGGTAGAGAGAGGGAGAGAGGCTTAGAGCGAAAAAGGTGTGGCGGGGTTTTGCAGGATGGGGTTTTTCCCAGATCGATGCGTCGCAAATTGAAGATGTTATTGTGGCACACGTAGTGGAGTAGGACCGCTGGAAGTACCCACCCCTCGTCTGAGGGAACTCAAAAAAAGGGACGGGGAGGGTGCATGGTGGAGGGAAAGGAAGGGTTGTAAATGCGCTTGACAGCCGTCGCAAATACATCTTTCTCATTCTATACCTCTTCATTCTCCTCCTACTACTCTAGCCTGCTTCCATAGCTAAGAAGGCTTCCGTAGAAAGCTAACACGTAATCCCGTAATCGATTCTCGCCGATTCCTCCATTCCAAAAGACCGGATAGAGAAGGTTCTAACCACGAATCCGCCGTTATGGGTTTACGTGGAAGATATCTGTTCCTCCCGTGAGAAAAATAAAAATCTAACGAAAATTTATTCTCGGCCGTGGATATGTTTAATATTGATTATTAATGGCGATTTGGGGTGGGCTTGGGAGAGAAGCCGGGTACGAGGTTCGAAGTGTTTTTTTTAATCAATATTCGCGGCGAACTACTCAATATTCAATTATCGGTGAAATTCCAGAGGTCGTTTTATCGGATGCTGTATATTTACTTTTTTTTAGCTTCGAGTTATAAGTTATGAATGTCGACGGTTCAAAATCCGCTGATACGAGTTTCCTCTTCCCCCAGCTCAGAGCCTCCCACATGCCTACACTAATGAATGTTTTTATCGAAAGAGCGTTAAATAGAAGCGATAAATTGAATGTGCCTGAAAAGATTATTTACTTTTGCCACTACAAGTTTATGACACATATATTACTGTGAACAATAGGCTATATTGTCACATTCTGCATCCCTGATTGATTGCTCATTCCATATCCACAGAATTTTACATTATGACTATTCGTTAACAATTAGGCCGTTTCAAATATATTATCGCTCGTAAAGCGTGAAAACAAAACTTTGTTATGGGAGAGAATTACCTTAAATCGTTTTATACTATCAATTCATTCAACTGGAAGCGTAGGAAAAAATCAGCAGAATCTCTAACACGGCGGTTTGCAAACATTTTGTAGGCGCGGCAACCTTTCAAAGAAAAACTGAATTTCGCGGCACTCTTAACGGCAAAAAAGGCGTTTTTTTCACATATGGGTATATACTTGCTATGGGTGCATCCATTTGTTGGTACTACACCCTAATCAATTTATTGAAGAATAACTACATTACCCTTACTTCTTATCAACACATCTAAATCGTTGATTTGCTAACTAAACAAAAAACACGAGAAAAATAACTTTTACAATACCACAATTAAAAAATTCTGATGTCGCCACCACATTACTTTCTCCATACCTGTAATATTTATAGAAAATCCAAATAGGTTAAATTATAATAAATATTTTAAGGAACTGCGAGAAAAATATAGACTACAAAGAACAGAAATAAAAACATGTATTTCCGTTTAAATCTCGAATTCGATTTTTTTTTCATGAAAGCAATAATTGAGTACTGCACTTCGTATATGGAGAAAGTAAAAATTGTTATTCTTGTCGTTTTTTAGGTACAATACCACCACGTGAAGGCCCATACAGTCAAGTTTGTCAATTAAAGTTTTACGCAGCTTTGCAGTGATTCATAACACAGTTTGGGAACCACTGTACGAAATAAATACGAGTAAATAACTGTAATACACACGAGTTAATTAAAGAAAAACAAAATCCATTCGTAATCGAGTTTCGTTTCCGCCATATTATTCCATCCTCGGATGCCTCGTCCTTGAACTTATCCACAGATATTACGTGCGTTACTAATGTTCGATATAAATTCGTGCAAAAAGTATGTGGAAATGGGAACAGCATTTTATTCAAAACAAACCGAAATTAAAGCAAACCAACCTCTCTTTCAACGCTCGCGGGTTCAGCCAAGTAGGTGCATATTTAACAATGAAAACGTCACTGGATTCTCAGCAATTGCGCGCCTGTACGCGCATAAGACGGGAGCCATTATCCCACGCTTTTCACCGCGGCGAAGATGCAGCAGCACGTTGCTAACGATCGCATCAGAACCGAGCCCGCGCCTCAATAGTGGGGCGAGGCCTCGCAATTACGCGGCCGAGTGTGCCTTCGCTTCGTCCGCGTTCCAAACGAAACGATCTCGACACTTGCCCCCGTAAAAACCTACAAATAACGCGCTCGCTCTGAAACCTTAAAAAGAAACCCAAGGCGGCGAAAGCAATGACAGAGGACGTCGCGTACCTGCGTGTATACGCATGCGCGCAATGCTCGCGTGATAGTGGAGTGCTATAAAAAGAGGGAAAAGGGGAAGAGAAGAGATTGCGAAGAAGACTTTTCCTGCACGCACGGATTCGAGACCTGGTCTACTTGCTTCTTCCGCCGCCAGGAGGGTTGGAGGAGCGACCGTCTGAGTGGAAAGGACCGAGACGGATCCAGGAATGGGCGTAAAAAGTCGGTAAAGAGAGGTGGAGATAGAGGAGATGAGAGAGACGCGGAAGAGTAGCTTGGATCGAGGAGGTGGTTGGCCGACTACCTCGGCGAATTAACTGCCTTCTCTCTCTTTATTTCTCTCTTTATTTTTCTCTTTATTTCTCTCTTTATTTCTCTCTTTATTTCTCTCTTTATTCCTCTTTCTTTTCCTCCTGTATTCTCGCTATCTGCCGTTCTTGGCAGCAATAAAACGCGCGAGATAACGCCTCATCGGGGTGTAAATCTTCTTTTTAAATGCTTAGCAAGGATACAGAGTAGATAGGAGAGTTAAGGAGAGATTCTTAAGGGGGCGAAGAAAGATGGGCGAAATCGATGGATGGTCAGCCGAATACATACTTAAAACGCGAGAATGAAAACGGAACTACGTCGGTTCGAACGTGCTTGCTTTTTCGAGGCGGCGATTATATTATATATTTTACTTGTACAGAAAGATTCCTCCTCGCAATCAATTTAAAATTTCGTCTCCTTCCAACATGTGTCGAAGTAGATAATGCATTATAAACGTCGGGTAGTCCAGCCACATTGAAAAAGAGATACTGATCCGCGGCCGGAATTGAGGAATTTCCTATCTTTTCAACGAATAACCTTACCTAACTTTTTGGACGGTTTGTATCTTTATTACGCATTTTATTTTCGTTTATACTCATACATATAATCAACGGACTACAACCTTATAAATATTTTAGTGTGTGTGTGTGTATGTATGTAGGTATGTTCTTTATACGTTTTTACACCGTTGAAGCTATCGAACTCAAAAGTTTCATGGACCATCCTATGGACCTAAGGAAGAACTCGGTCTAGGTTTGCAGACCGTGGGGTCTCTTATACCTCATGGGGTCAACAAAATACTATTTCCATAAGAATGCATGGGGAATGGTGTGGAGAAACCCCACTTTTTCATGCAGCCCTTCAATTATGTGGATATAAATATACCTAAATATTAACTATCGATCACGGAAAATGGCTTATTTTACGCTCGAAAGACAATATTTTAATTCTGTTCATGTTTTGTTGCATTACATGCTAAAACGCTCGAAAGTTTTCTTAAAGCGCAAAATTTATGGGTTAAAATTACCATTTTCCAGGTGGCAACAAAGCTACATTTCTTAATTGTTGTCCTCTTCAAAGAGAGATAGCCATGTAAAGATGCAAGGAAAATCCACGCTATGGCGCGCCGTCAAGGAAAAATAGCCAACGCCAAGATAAAGGGTACAAATGGATTCATGCCTAAATATAGTCTATGAATACTTTTAAAGTGAGTCAAATGTTTTTTAAGGAATATTAGAACATTTTTATCTTTTACCATTAACATTAAAAGATTTATCGCAACATAAATCGATACATCTACTTACATTTCTTCGGTAACCAAGATGATGTTTATTGTTTACGTTTTGGCTAATAGTAATGACATAATCCACATAATTTTATTGCTGCTTTAAAGGCTTCGGTGCATCTATCCATGTGGATAACAAGTAAGACGTTAATACGTAATGTTATTAATGGTAAAACTTTACAATACAATACATAACATAGTAAATGTTAATGTAAAAATCGTTTACGTAATTAAGGAATGGAGAACGTTTGGTAAACTTGGGGTATCCAACACCGAAAGTAAGTAAATTTCAGAATTTATTGTATTAGTTTTATTGTAATATGACATCAAAAGTTATATATCAATAAAAATTATAAATATCGTTTGCTACATAAAAGAAAACTTTCTCAAGCGAAGCCGGGTGTTTCAGCTAGTGAGCATATAAACGATAACACAGAAGGACCTGGGACCATAGCATTGGGATACGTTTACCACGCATCCACCAAACGTCGGCCAATAGAAGAGATAATTAATACTGGGGAATTTTCCACGCAATGTTTTCTTCTTAGGATTTTCGTGCAAAAATTGAAGAAACAGTCTACTGGAAACGCTAATTTATAAGTCGATTTCCTCCGAATATTAAAATCATCGCGTAGGTAAGTGCCGCATAAATTAAGCTTACACAAACCCAGCTACAGCAAAACGTCTCCTGCTATCAAAATTATACAGGCGTAATAAAACCCAAATAACATTAAAGTGGAGAAGAGCGCAAATCACGCGGGGAAATACGGTACTTTCGTTAATTTAATCATCTTTCACTTAAAACTTGGCGTTCCCAATTAAGGAAGCTATCTCGAAAATGAAATGGTCCTCTCTTAATTTAATTGAAAATCTTCACTTAGACTCTATAGACTCCTTTGAAAGCCCCTTTACTGACTTATTCTGAAGGGCCGCGATATAAATTTCTCCCACCGCACCTGCATCTGCTTTTGAATAAAATGCTTCTCTTGGAATTCTGGGCTATATTCACACGGTTATCATAAATACAAAACCGAATTCAACAATTGATTTATTACACTACTTTCCAAAAACCGGAAGTAGTTTAATGAGATCGCCTCGGTGTCCGTGTGTGTGTGTATAATTTGTGTGTGTCTGTCCCTAACATCTTCTTCATGAATGAACCGATTTCAACTAAATTTAGTACATAGAATATTTACATAAATTAATGACCTAAATGACATATTTGGACCGGATCGACTTAGCAGAGGTGCCACAATTGCAAAGTTAAACTTTTCTGTAATTATGAATTTGGAAGAAATTGGCCAAACCGATTTCAACGAATTTTTTTATGAAATAGGCGTACAACATAAAATAACAAAATCAAGATGTTTGGTATAGATATATAAAGCAGGGCTGCCACAACACAAGGGATAAACAAATTACACGTATTTGTGTTGAAGTGTTCACATAAATTTTAGCAAATTTTATACAAAACCATATAAGCATATTAAAACCGAATCAGAAAACAGAGGTGCTACAATTACAAATTAACTCTTTCAGTAATTAAGGATTTGGCTGAACGGAGTTCAATTAAATTGTGCATATAAGATTTGTACAACATATAACAACGAAATAAAGATGTTTAAAGCGGAGCTAAGAAGCAGGACTACCACAATAAAAAAATAAATAATATATTTTGCACGCATTTCTAGAGAACTGACCTAATGGAATTTAACCATATATAGCATATTTAATCTTCATGTAAATAAATAACCATAATGTCATATTTCAACCGGGTCGACTAAAAAGGGCTACCATAATATTAAGGTTAGAATTTTTCTGTAACTATGAATTTGTAAGGTATTGGCTGAACGGATTTCAAAGATATTTCGATTGTAGGGCGAGCATAGAATGGCAAAACGAGATGAATATGTTTAGAACAGATAAAAAAGCAGGGCTACTACAATATGAGGAAAAATAATTTTATGATTTCAAAGTAAATAATATTATACTACAGCTAATTTGACGAAAAGCACTTCCGTTCCACGGGAAACCTGTGTACACCCCTACTTGTGATATATAAAAATAGTATTGAAAAGAAAGTAGGCGGATTAGTTCTTTCCAGAACTACTTGCTTTTAATGGAGGCGGCGAATTGTAATTGTAATCCCAACGGAGAGATAAGCAACGCTATAATGTTTCTAATGCATTAACAAACGGAATCACTTCAGAGACGACTTTAATGACTGTGTCAGAGGTCAGAAATGCCCGGAATGTAAAATAACTACCGATCATATTACCTATAAAGCAAATAACTAACTAACCTGGCATACTAAGTTAATAGTTTTTCAATAAAAATACTAATAAAAATTTTATAGTATTAATAAGAATGCATTTCTTTTCCGACAAGAATATAGGTGTATTATTATATATTATCTTATTCTATCTCCAGAAGTCATAAATATTCTTCTTGAAAGAATGCATAATAATAAAACAACATATTGTAAAAAGTGTGTCGGAATTAATACTAATGTAACTTTTCATTTTGAAATAATAAATAAAACAATGTATTGTGATTGATTTTCGTACACCTCAAACGAAATTTTAAAGCCAACATTCTCTAAGCGACCCTTAACCTTTGACCTTATGTTCGAGGTAAGAAAACCTCGGTAATCCAGCTAGATCCCGGTAGAGTCGTCAATCAGAAAAGGGTAAGTCTTAAAGACGCTCATGACCCTTGTCTCTGGCGCCACGCTCTTTGATATGAACCTAAACATAACATTGTTACTTCCATTTACGTTACGCACAAGACGGTAAATACGACAACTCTTCTGATCGCAGATCATTCCGAAGCTATTTTAAGATTTAGCAGGGAACATTCGCCATTCGCTAAATCAATCACATGAGCGCTAAACTTTATTTAAAACTAACATTTTAAAAGAAGCGACGACAAGGGAAAATACCCGTAGTCCAAAGGACGACAGTAGAAGGAAAACGAAGTAAGAGGCTTTATTCGACTAAACAGAATTCCTATGCTTAATTACTCTACCAGCAACGTATGTGAGGAGAGGGTTATAGGAAGTAGAGAGAAGGGAAATTAAACTTAGAACCATGGGAACTGTAGTTTTGTTTATGTTTGGACATTTGCACCAGATCCCAGCAGCGGCAACGTGGAAAGCGGGGAGAAGGGGTGGAGGCGGGGCTTTAGACTTAAGACGCCCTTGGTCCGTGGAAGGGGGCTTAAAGGATACGCGCCGTGCATCAAGCAGTCTTAGGCATAGGGCATAAGGTGAAATTTTCCACCCTAGGGACAAAGGCTGCAAGTGAGGCTCTAGTATCAGACCTAGGAGACGAACACTTTCCTAATTCCACCTTCGACCCTTCCTTATCCTCCAAACGTATGGCACGGAATTTCGAAAGGTGCCTATTATTTTCTGAAAACATATCACATATAAGAACAATGTTTCTTCCACAGCGATACTTAATTGAAAAGACGAAAAATTCAATAAACATACGTAGGAACTACGCGAAAATTTTAGCGTTATGATATATAAGAACAATGCTTTTATCACAGTATCATTTAATTGGTAAAGTGTAAAATGTTATTTTCATGCGTGAGACTTATGCGCAAATTTTTGCGTTGCTAATGATGAACCATTTCCCACATTATCTATTTTTACAGTTAAAAACGAATTTCTGCGTGAATTGGATGAAAATACTGCCAAACATTGTAAGAAAAACATACTTATATACTACGCAGTCAGGAATAAATGACGAAATCCTGAAATTTCTTCCTTACCCTAAAATCATCTTTGAAATATTCTATGCCGATTACTTGGAGAAATAATGCAGACAATTATACTAAAACCCAGAAACTATGGATGAAAATATTAAAATTCTGATTTAGTTCTTATTGCCTTATGGACCGAATTTTTAAATATTTATTGCAAGAATATTGAAGAAAGATTTGAAGTTTTCCTGGCGAATGAATATGAGAAATTTTTCTCGGGTTACTGCCCGGGTAATGTCGTCGTTCAGGACTAAAGGTCCTGAACGACGACATGACCCGAGCAGTAACCCGAGAAAAAAAATTCTTATACTGCAAGAATATTGCTTCCATCAAGAGAATTCATGGAGATTACAAATTATGCCGTTGTGGCTGCGCAAGACCAATTAGACGACAAGATGATATCAAATTAAATATTCAGAATTAATCGTTTTAGTTATATTGCTGCAATAGTACACTGCCCCTATGATGTTAAGGAAAATCCACTGCCTTACCAAATGTGAATGGGGAAGGTAATGGATTTCGCGGAGGAAAGGTAGGGTGGGTGGATGTGGAAAATTTTATACGATGACATTTTCCAAGAGGAACGAAACTATAGTTACGAAATATATATTTTAAGTTTACATTTCGATATTCAGTTTTACGGGATATCCGTTAAAACAATAATACATGTTTCTCTTACTGTTTTAGTAATTACATCTAAATAATACCCTCCAAGTCAGCTTTGTGGTGGATGGCAGGGGGGTGCAATGCACCAAGAGTCCATAGTTTTCCTATGTTAACTTTTCCTATTATGGTCTCTTATCGTCCTAGGGAAAAATGATCCTCTATATCGCTCCTTTCTACAATCGATCTCGCGAATCTTATCCTCGCTGTCCTGCCTTCCGAGATACGTCGGGCTTCTGATAAGACCTACTACCTCATTTGCTAGTCCCTCCGGCATAAATTTTTCCAGCAATTTAAATTTAGCCTGCAGCCTACGTTCCCTTAACGATGTCCATTTCAGACTGTCTATTAATGATGTTACGCTTTTTTACTATCTTAATTTCTCTTTACATATCTAGCTGCCCTGCGCTAAACATTTTCTATCTCGTTATTGAGTCCCTTTTCGTAGGGATCCCACACAGCTGACGTATATTCGACCTACGGTCGAACCAAGAATAAATAATATAATTCTTTCACTTTTTCGAAGCTACTTCGAACTATTCTTCCTATAAAGGCCAGCTTTTTGTTAGTGGCACCTATCAATCGAATGTGGGTGTCCCACGAGAGATCACGATGGACCGGGACTCCAATATATTTAATCGAGTCTGAAACTGGAATCTCTACTCCACCCAAAGGATAATTAACATCCAACGAGATATTCTTGGTTCTCTTGAAATTAATGACGCAGCTTTTCTTTTGATTGATCTCTATCTGTCATTCCTTACACCTTCTAGATCATTTTGGAGATACTGATGGTCTTCCGGATTGCTTATTTCTCTATAAATGACGGTGTCGTCCGCGAAAACCCTAATTTTACTTCTGACTACTGAGCTGATATCGTTTATATGAATTAGAAATATTAACGGACCAATAACACTATCCTGTGGAATGCCAGAAACAACCTCAAATAAGTTCGAGGATTTCCCATCTATAACAACCTTCTGCTTCCTATGATTTAAAAATTCACGAATCAAACTAACGATTTTAGAATTAATGCCTAAGGTTTCTAATTTCCTTATTAACTACCTGTGAGATACCTTATCCAAGGATTTCCTAAAATCTAAGAAGATGGCATCGATCTGCCTATTATTTTCTCCGCTTCACAGTATACAATTCAAAAAAGATCGAGCTGAGTATCACAAGACCTACCTTTCCTGAAGCCGTGTTGACAATCATCTAACAATGAATTACTATCAAGAAATCGCATTATTTTGCTAACGAATATATGCTCGAGAATCTTGCACGATATCGAAGTTAAGGAAATCGGCCTGTAATTTTCTGGGTTCTCATTGTCGCCGCCCTTATGAATAGGGGTAACGTGACCTAACATCCAGTCGTTAGAGACCTCACCGGTGGAAATGGATTTCTCGAATATTATCCGAAGAAAAGGTGCTATTTCTTCAGCTAATTCTTTTAAAACGCAAGCAGGAAGTTCCTCGGGGCCAGTGGCATCATTATGTCTGATGGAACTTAATTGCTTTGCTATTCCCACCTCAGAAAATACTACATCGTCCTTCAGCTCGCTCCTTACAGCGGATGCAAAATGTACGCATTGGTCGTTGACGGCTGTAAATAGTTTTACAAAATGACCGTTTAACAGGTTGACTTTCTCTACGCTATCATGAATAACGGAATCCGCGTCATTACGCAGGGAAGGAATGTTAGGGCCTCTAACATGGACCTCTCCCACATAGGACCAAAACGCTTTAGGGTCCTCCTTCAAATAATTATTTAATACCTTATTCCTGAAGTTGTTAAAAGCCTCACGCATAGTATTCTTTGCTTTAGCGCGGGATTCCTTATACGTCTGAACTTTAGCTGCTCTATACTCGTCGGATGATGTAGACGGCATATTTCATATTTTCGCGAGGCTTATTCTCTGACGCCTAAGCGCACTCCTAACTTGCTTATTGTACCAACGTGGCTCTTTATTGTCGACCTTCAATTTAATTGGAATGTACTTATCGATGCCCTCTAGCATTATATCCTTGAATAATGTCCATGACGGTCATATCACGGAAGCCAGGTAGTATTTCTCGTAGGCGCGACCTGAAGCTTGAAAAGTCTGCTTTAGCAAATATATAAAACTTTCTTTGAGGCTTAAGGTGCCTCTCGATTTTCAACTTACACTCTGCATATACGGTCAGATGATCACTTATTCCATATTCAATGGCGACTTTTTTATTCTTTCTGGGACGTTAGTTGCTAATAAATCTAATATGTTTCCCGATCGCGTTGGCTTTCCGACTAATTGAAGGAGAGAGTGCTGGCAGAATGTTTTTATTAATGCCTCCCAGGTTTCGCGTTCTTTACCTCTAGATTCGAAACAGGTTTTTTCAATCAATTGAGTGTAAGTTAAAGTCAACGCCGACTATAATGATTCCATCTTGATTTATCATTCTAAGCTTTTATAGTTGCTTCTCGATATTTAAAATAAAATCTACACCAGCGTTAGGTGGCCTGTAAAACGAGCATAATAACACCTTTTTGGAGCCTTCTCTACCTAGACGGCACCAAACACTCGATATCCTCGTCACTTATCGGAATCTCACTGCTACCGTACTTATCGCTAACTGCTATGAAAACCCTCCCGCCCGAACTATTAGCGCTATCTTTCTATGGACACGATAGTCTCTAGGAAATATCTCCTGACTCCGAATCTCTTCCGTTAATCAACTTTCTGTGCCCATCACGATGTCGGCGTGCAGACTGCGAATAATATGCTCGAACTCAGAATTTTCCTACGAATGCTGTGACAGTTCAGTACGACGTTTAATTTCTCACTATCACTTCGCATATTAATCTCACCCTTGACTTTCTCTTCCACTCTATAACTACATGCGCTCCCATCACAAGCACTCCCACGACTGTTTAGCATCGCATCAAAATTGGAATCGCGACCTTTCGCATACTTTACGGAACATTCTATCAATGACCTATTGCGAAATTGTTGATGCATGTTACTATGAACTTCCTCCTTTTCTATCGTATTGCGTGTATTAACGCTCGGAGTATATTCTATCATTACTTAATCTATCGTGATTCTTATTTTCTACGAAATCATCGATTATCCTCATACCTAAAACTGGCCTACACCCTACTACACCCCTACTCTCTAGCCTAAAAAATCCCTACTGTGCTCAGGAATTCTACACGCTACTCTCAGAGCCGATTCGGGCGTATAGTGAACACCAGAGTGTTCCAAAAGTGTCCTGCACGATTCGATATTCGGCCGTAGGTCGACGAAGTCCACTCCAAAGTCCCGACAGAAATTCCACGGCTTTCGGTTCAGACCGTCAACCCTACTCCTAACCTCAGAACCGCGGTCAATCCTAGGAACTATACTGCAGACCAAGGGTCTCCATCCTTTCAGCACTCAAGATCTACTTTTCACTTGTAAATTTAGCGAGGATCGATCCAGAGGCGTAGCTGTGTCTACCTGAGCCATGATGCGAGAAATACTGTTTTGAGCGGAAGGAGGGATAGATAGATAGATAGATAGATAGATAGATAGATAGATAGATAGATAGATAGATAGATAGATAATCGTCTTTATTCGAGCAAAATTTTGACCAGAAGGTCCATTCTTACATTTAACCCTTCGTCAATATAATAAACACAAGAAAAAGAATAAAATAAGGTATAACAAAAAACTTTATATAAACATTATGTACCTAAATCATACAAAGTAAAATGATAAAATTGAATACAGATTTGTGTTTGTGGGGAAAACCTAGGTAAAAACAGGCATGTCCTCCCTAGTAAAACCCACGCAGGAAAACACCCACTAAGAAGGGGGGTGTGAAAAACCTGCGAAAACCCTAGATAGTGTACATATGATAATACAAAACTAGAAAATTAAATAGAAAGGATTATGTACAGTGGGAGAGTTCGTATGTACAGCGTAATTATATACCGTCATAAAAAAGTACACGTAAAGGTAATAACTTAATGTAAACAAGAAATATACAAGTATACAGAATGAGATGAAATATATACAATGAATGAATATAGAGAATGTTGTTGGGGCATGCATATTATAAGAAAGCAGGAAATGATATAAAATACATAAATAATATAATACAATACAAATTAATATAAAACAATAGAAAAAAATAAAAACAACAGAAAAAATAAAAACAACAGAAGAAGAAAATATAAAAACAATAAAAAATATATAAAAACTACAAAATTATATTAAAAATACAAAATAATGTAAGACAATGCAAAGAAAACTTGAGTAAGGATAATTTATGGGGAGTGTAAAGAGATGATTAAGGATTACTTTGTTCTTTTAGAAAGTAAGTGACACAGGTGCGTTTGAATGAGTTTAAAGAGGGAGATGTTTTAAAATTCCCATCTAAGTTATTCCAGAGTCGGCAACCGGAGACTTGAAAGGATTACTACTACCGCCTCTCTCACGGTATTGGTCACCTTCGGCACCGTGCCTCCTGATATACATCTGTAGAAGACCCGCTCTTCAACTCTCTCCCAGCGGGCACTGGATAACAGGGGTGCCATTACACGCCGAACGTTAACGTTAACAACCCCTCTTTCCCAACCCGACTCCCCTTGGGCCCGGCCTCCATCGAAGGGACGGGAGTGGGTACGGGCGGAGTGGCCGTGGAGGCGTCCTCCGACAACACCTCGAACCTATTACTGACAGGAAGAGGGTCCGCCGAAGCTTTCCCTACTCCCTGCCTCCGCAGCACCATCCCACGATCCCCCCAAGTGGACACCACTCTCCACTCATCGGATTTCCCAGCCCGAGGACCCTCAGCCCGCGGTAAGGAGTCGGGCAACCCCGATCGCTCTACCGGCTACCGCACTCAGGCCAACCCGGGCCGCCTATTTGGCGCGGCGAGTTTTTGGGAAAGACCCCGCACCCCCCACACGAACCAAGGGTGCCTTCAACCTTTCCACCCTCTGAAGGAGGTCCGCAACCACCCTCTCCAGCTCCGTCATTCGAGCCCTCATGGCCTCGAAACCAGCGGCGCTAAAGAAGAAGGAAACGGGAGTCATCTACATCTATCTACATCTACATATTACCCTGCAAGTCACCTTGACGGTGGATGGCAGGGGGTGCCGCGCACCAAGTTCCTAACTAATTATTATTCACAGTTATCTATTGTGGTCACGTATTGTCCTAGGGAAAAAGGACTCCTTATACCTCTCCGTCCTACTATCTATTTCGCGAATCTTGTCGTCATTATCCCTCCGTCCGATATACGTTGGTTGTCGAATAATATCCTTCATTTCATTTACGAATATCTCCGACCTATATTTATCTAGAAGTTTAAGTCTCGCCTGTAATCTACGATCTTTCAACGATGGCCAACTCAACTCATCAATGAGTAACGTAACGCTCTGTTTTTTATCGTAATTCTTTTTCACGAATCTAGCTGCTCGCCGCTGTATTTTTTCTAAATCCTTTATGAGTCCCCTCTGATATGGATCCCAAACCGCTGCTGCGTATTCCATTTGAGGTCTAACCAACGATAAATAACAGGATTCTCTCACCTTTTCCGTGCTTTTCCTGACTATCCTACGCACAAAAGCCAACTTCTTATTTGCCGCACCTATCACTCGTCTTATGTGGGTGTCCCAAGACAGGTCACGATTCAAGGTTACCCCGAGGTATTTCACGGATTCCGAAACAGGAATGATCTCACCATCTATCGAGTAGGTAAACACGGACGATGGGCTTCTAGATTTCCAAAAGTTTAGAACGTTACTCTTTTTCTGATTGATTTCTAGCTGCCATTCCTTGCACCAAACAGATAACGCATCCAGATCATCCTGAAGCCTCGGTGAAGCCATCCTAAATTATTACCTAATTTATATACTAACAATATAAAAACAACAGCTGAAATGGTAGAAGGCTAAAGTGTCTGGTCTAAGTTTTGGCGCGGGGAAGCTCTTCGTGAAGTGCACGAGAAAAGGTCAAACGCTGGCATTTGGAAGCGTTTAAGCATTGCGAAACCAACTTCGAGGTTCGCTGAATGGTTACAGCGGGTTACATTGGGGGTAGGGGGTTCAATGTTGCACTATAAAGCACTCTTTCTTAACCCATTAACGGCCAATGTCCCATTTTTGGGTCGGAACTTAAAATTGCAACAAAACATTAATTTTTAAACGTAACCCTTTATTCTTTCTACAGATGTTTCATCTTTCCTCTTTGAATACCCTGTGCGAAAATAGCTCCATTGTGTTAGTATTTTTTTCTGGTATGTGGCTCTGAAATCCGAGATTTTTTCAAGCTCGACAGTCTTCCACTTCAGATAGCTCAATTACTCGCTACCTAAAGTTAGGAATAGAAGCAACATAGTGTTCTTCAACAGTGGAATACTTGTGTGAATGCATAACTATATAATTATATCAGTAAAGGTAAGTGTAATACACTCCAAAATATTGCGTCCCATTTTTGGGACATTGGCCACTTAGACTTACAATTGTATGAAAACCTTTTATATTATTCCTATGCATTTCTACTTTGCTTTTTCCATATTAAACATTTTATTTATTGTACTTGCAGTTTAACTGTTATTTTTCATTACAAAAATATTTTATACATTTTAGCCAATTTATAAATGATACACAAAGTTGTTTTAAAACACCCACAAATATGACGTCTTACCGTTCAGTTTTTACGCGTTACAAGAAGTTCCAAAATTCTTATGGAAACAGATGATCATGAAGAAACGACTGTGGATGATGTGGAGGTGGCTATCATCCCTCCAAGCTCAGATGAATTGAATGATGAGGGAAACTTCGATGAAGATGAACTCCATGACTCTACTAAGCTTCAAGACGTAGCAGGCAAGCTAGAGTTATGTGTTCGAAGAAGCAGTAAAAGGGATGATGATTGTATTGAGGATTCAACATCAAAGCAACAATTGTATAAACAAAGTAAGACTAATATGTGTACAGCACCAAAATGGAAAAAGTGCTCGCCAAGTTATAGCTCTGAAATGACTGTATCTTCTCAAAATATCTATGAAAAATTACACAAATTGCATGGTAGGAGTATGGTAAATATCTTTGAAGAGTTTGTGAATGATGATTTACTCAACTTTATTTTTACACTGAGTATAACATATGCCAGTCAAAAAAATTGTCCTAACTTTACAATTGACAAGAATGAATTGAAAATACTTTTTTGAGAATTCTTCTGTTCAGTGGCTATCACAAGCTTCCTCGGCAGAATATGTATTGGGAAAAATTGCCAGATGCAGGAGTTCCTCTTGTGTACAACGCTATGTTTAGGAAAAGATTCAAATAAATCTAAAGGTTTCTGCACTTGAATGACAATGCATCACTAGATAAAAATGACAGAATGTACAAATTGAAACCTTACTTAGATGCCCTTAGAAATAATTTTCAAAAATTTGGCGTTTGTGTCCCTCATCTTTCAATTGATGAAATGATGAAAAGGTATTATGGAATGCATTCTGCTAAAATGTTTATGAGAGGATAGCCAATCAAATTTGGCTAAAAGTTTTGGTGTCTCTGTAGTTCTAATGGCTATTTGTACAATTTTTCACCTTACCTAGGTAAAGAACATGAAGGTAATGAAGGCCCCTTAGGGATTAGAGTAATAAACAATCTCACGCGTGTGATTCCTGTTAGTGAATCTAAAAATTATGAGTTATTCTTTGATAACTTTTTACAAGTGTTGATACTCTGAAGACTTTGAAAGACAGGAAACTGAAAGCCACTGAAACGATTCGTGAGAACCGTACAAAGAAAGGTCCCCTTATAGCCTCCCAAGTTATGCAAAAAAACTACTGAGAGAGGTTTTATTGACTACAGATTTGATTCAAACAATGAAATTTTGATCACTAAATGGCATGATAACACTGCAGTGTCTGTTGCTACAAACTATAGTCAGGTTTATCCTACTGTTAGTGCTAAACGCTATTCCCAGAAGGACAAAAAGGACATAGTAATCCCAATGCCCGAAGTCATTTCAGAGTATAACAACTTTATGGGAGGAGTAGATCTACTCGATAAACGAATATCACTGTATTGGATAAGAATACGTGGAAAGAAATGGTGCTTCCCCATTTTTACACAATTGCTTGATATAGCTGTCATAAACATCTGGAGGATTTACCAGATAGTAAAGTAAATCCAAAAGAGACTGTTTCCTTGCTTGATGCAATAAGACAAATATAGATAAACTCGCTAAATACTTTTAAGTATCATTTTAATTTTTTCCATTTTCTCTTCTTATTGAAGTGTGTGCTCATCTGGATTGTTTTATGGTTCAGGAGTTTTATTTTAATTCCAATATAACTTGTGACCGGTGGAGAAATCAGATGGAATGACAATATTCTGGGCTGCTGATTTGGACTCCGCCAGTATCACATTCCATTGCTCACGAATTTGGTGAATGTCATTGATAAGACGTTCAATATTATCCCTCTCAAGAAGTGTAGTATAGCATGCCTCAATTTGTAGATTAGTTTGATGGATCAGTTTATGCAGTTGCATCCACAAAGTTGACATTAGAATAAATTCAAATGTGGACATATATTTCTGAATATACTGAAGCTCAGCTCAAGCCTGCGCTGTGAGATTGAGACCTTCGAGCTCATTTATAGTCTTTCTCAATGAATTCATATGCTGCTGAATTGGTTTAACACCACCAAACCTTGCGGATCACCTAGTTTTGGAAATACCATGCAGTCTAACATGAAGATGTTGCTTCAGAACTTCCCACCATTGTCCACTGTTTCTGAATAAATTGTACATTTGCTGAACAGTTCCAAAATATGCAATTTCCTCATTGCATGATTGAGCGCAGTCAACACTTATTAGATGTAATGTGTGGTTTCCACTGCTGAAGCAAGTACAGTTTGAATAATGCTCAGTCAGAACTGCTCGTACACGTTTGTTAGCCATATCTGATACATTGTCATAGGTTTGGCCAATGCATACTTTAAAATCTAACTTTAAACCTTTTTGGGGAGGGTATTATATGGCAGAGAATTGCTTAACGACAAGCGGCACGTTTATTGAAGCCTCCTTCCTCACCTTCCATACTCCTATGTTTCACGAAGTTAGAAGGTAGATAAACAACAGGGCACGTTTTCCATCATAAATGGAGAGAACGACCGCAAGGAAAATCGGAGGTGGTTGGGCTAGCATGCCTTTGTTTTGAAGCAATGCCCTAGGAGTGGACTTCATTGGCGGCAAGTATGACTGCGGAGAAAGGGATAATATTTGAGCGAGGGGAAGTCCCGTCTTCAAATTTTCGGAACGGAAGACGAACATAAGGTTTTAGGCTAAAATCGACATTTGGTGAGGCTCTCTTTTCGACGAGGCTCCCAGTTTACCCCACATGTACTTGTGTAAAGATCCGCCCCGGAACAAGTGCCAAAATTTGAGGCCCCCTCGAGTTTGAGGCCCGGGCCAAATGGCCCTCCTGGTCCCCCTTTCGTATGGCCTGAACATGGCTATCCTGACCTCTACATAGCATTTAACATCATCACTTCCCTTTTTGCTCACAAAGTCAGAAGGAAAACATTTTTCGTTAAATTTAAAATTTAGCCAAGAGGTAAGCACTTAATTCGCCCCTATATCATTCGCCAAATCGTTCTGAAAACAGGTGGAAATCAGCGTATATGACTCAGAAGAAATATTGCATTCCTTGCTTCATTAGTGCCTCTTAAGTAGATTTACGCGGCATTAACTGCGTCGAATAAATACTTGTTAAATCAAGAACATTATATAAATAGAGGTATTCCAAAAATGTGCTGACATCTTTTTACGAAACATTACCTTTTCTCATAAAATAAATTTATCTCATTTTGTCTACAGTTATTTAAAACTTGGTTTAAATAGTTATTAGCTATAAATATCAAGCATTGGATTTGGGGCTATGTACGAGTATCAAAAGTAAAGCAAGTTGTCTTTTTTAATATACTTTACTATAACCACTATTTGCGACACCTTATTTTTAAATCGTTTACGTCATTAAGCATTATATCGAATTGAACAATTTGGTAAACAGGGAGCGAACTAACGACGAATGCAAGCTTGATATGCCAAATTACCTATTTTTTTGCAGTAAACCTTCTGAGAAAACTGAACATTTCCGAGAGTAGACACGGCACGAAATTCGAAGATTTTCAAATTAGGACAAATGAAAAAAAAAAACCTTACCCAGCGGCAATTCACGCTCAGCGACATCTCACGAAAGAAAATATTACGTTACGTTTCGAAAAAGCGTCTCTTCCAAATACGCTAGATTCTAAATAATCCCGTTCTCTCCAGTTTATCATCTAAGGAGTAAAAACTTTTGCGCTCAGCAAGAATTTGCTCAACTCTTCACCGTCTCGAAATCCATTTCCCTTTTCTCCTACCAGTCTCTCGCGTTTTCCTCTCATCCTCCCTCTCTACCGCCCTCTTGTGTTACTATGGTGACCCCTCACACCGTCCCTCAACCCGTATCCCGCCACTCATGGGTTAAGTTGCCTCCACTCGTCCCTCGTCTCGGAAGCTTTGACTTGCTGGATGGATGGCGTGGGGTGAACTGAAGGAGGAGGAAGGGTGTGGAGACGGTGAAGTTGCCGAGTCTCTGCTAGGCCTTGCTATTTAGAGCGGAGGAAATCTGCCTCCTCACGGCTGAGCGTGCCTTTTGGAATTACTACGCGTGAGAGAAGTATTGGGCATGTGGAAACCCTAAAAAAGATAAGCCAGCGCTGTGCATGCTTTACCTTTTTGGATCGAAAACCTCAGAAAGGGTTGGTTCGTTTAAGAGCAGGTGCCTTGGGGGCAAATTATATGAAAATACTTCGACCTACTCCACAAGGAGAGAATATTTTAAAGGAAAAAAGTCTTGATAAAATAATACACCAGAACGGCATTACCTATGTCTTTAAGAATTCAATTATTGGTTGGCACCAGAAATGATTGTGTAACGTAATGATATAAGTTCACTAACAATATTTGAGTAATATGAAAAATATCAAGACATTTCAAGAAAATATTAATGCTATAAAAAGTTGGACATCATTGATTCAATTAAATTATGTTTGATTAGATAATTCGACGAATCATAATTTTTGTCGCAAACAATACTGCGTTTTAAATGACTTTGCAACTGACAATTCGTTCATACTCGGGACCGATCGTATGTCTCCGCTGCTAGGGGGTGGGAGCCAAAGAACTGAAACTCGGCGTTGCCGCATCTACTACACTGGAATGCACCTTGCAGTGGGCTCGTGAGACTAAGGGAATTCGTCAACTTCAGCGGCGTAAGCAATTGGCAACAGAGCGCACACAACTCGATGTTTGCACGGGAGGGACCGGAGTTTTCGTCCGTGGAGAACCCATCTCCATTCTTATTGGTTCCCTCTAGGCCACGCTTTCGGAAGCTTTCTCTTCCATCTCTCTCTCTCTCTCTCTAAACTAGGGTGGTCAGACGTCCCGGAAATCCCGGGACTTTCCCGGATTTTGACTTAACGTCCCATTGTCCCGATAAAGTTATTCGGGAGACCCATTTGTTCCGGATTTTTTGTTTCTGCCTTACAAATTCTCTTCCTCACAAAATTTCATGAATGTGTTTAATCGAGATCAGATTATATTGGAAAATGCAAAAATTGCTTATTAAATATTGTTACGATTGGTGGTATTCCTATTTTTCGGCACTGAAATTAAAGAGCAGACCACAGAGATGAAGAAATTGTGTTGCTTTTGGTTTGTGTTTCAGACACAGTGCACATGTAGAAAGAATGTTTCGGTAATAAATGTTGTATTATCTGACAAACAGAAGAGCCTTGACGTGAAAACAATCGATATCATTATATCATTTGTTTAAATCAATTATTAATTTTCAAGTTTTTTTTTCGATCATTACAAATAATACAAATTTGAATGAGACAAACAAATTAATTAATTAATTAATGAAAAATTATATAAATTTATATTAAGTGAAATAGAAGCCATATAAAGTTAAACCTTAAATAAATAACATTTTCGAAGCATTTCCACTTTCTGATACCTTATTGACTTTTCCTTACTATAATTTTCAAACTTAGAAAACGAATATTAAAATTTTGGAGAGACCCTTCTCCGTTCTTTAAAAAAAAATCAATACAAATGGGAAAAGGAAATATCAGGCTGGAAGATGATATTATTTTCAAGGGCAGAGGAAGAAATTTCTCCAACTCCGATCTCCATTCTTATAAAAGCAATCCCTCCAACCTCCCAAGTATAAGAAACGGAATTACTTTCGTCCGCATAGGTACTTCACGTATCTTTTATGTAACGTCAAGCGGCTTCAACTTTGAGTGTGAAAGAGAGGAAAAGACCATGAAACAATTAGAAAATGTGAAGAGATCCTTCCAAAAAGCTGAAAGAATATGAAACTTCCGCATCAGAAGACTCGTCAGCTCGTTTTGTTTTCGTGAAGACGGAAACAAAAGACAAACAAGGTGACGTATTCCTATGAGGTTTTTCGAGGATCCTGTTTGCTTGGTTATAGGCAAGTGGAAGGTGAGAGGAAGATAAAGAGAGAGGAGTTAGAGAGAAAGAGAGTAGGTAGAGAGAAAGAGATGAGGTAGAGAGAAAGAGAGGAGGTAGAGAGAAAGAGAGGAGTTCGAGAGAAAGAGAGGAGGTAGAGAGAAAGAGAAGAGGTAGAGAAAGAGGGGGTAGAGAAAGAGGAGGTAGAGAGAGGAGGTAGAGACAGGAGGTAGATAAAATGAGGTAGAGAAAGGAAGGAGAGAGAGGAGATAGAGAAGATAGAGAAAGAAGTAGAGAGAGACTGAGGTAGAGAAGAAAATAGAGATAGAGAAAGTGGTAGAGAGAGAGAGGAGGTAGAGAGGGGAGGTAGAGGACGTAGTGAGAGAGGAGGTAGAGAGAGAGGAGGTAGAGAGAGATGAGGTAGAGAGAATGAGGTAGAGAAAGGAAGTAGAGAGGGGAGATAGAGAAAGAAGTAGAGAGAGACTGAGGTAGAGAAGAAGATAGAGGAGATAGAGACAGAGATAGAGAGAGAGAGGAGGTAGAGAGAGGAGGTAGAGAGGGGAGGTAGAGAGGGGAGTTAGAGAGAGGACGTAGTGAGAGAGGAGGTAGAGAGAGAGGAGGTAGAGAGAGATGAAGTAGAGAGAAAGAGAGAATTAGATAGGAGGAGGAAGAGAGGAGGAGATAAAGAGAAGAGATAGAGGAGGTAGGGAGGAGAGGTAAAGAGAAAGAGAAAATGAGAAAGAGAAAATGAGATAGAGAAAGAGGTAGAGATACGTGGTAGAGAGAGAAAGAGTTAGAGAGAGAAAGAGATGGAGAGGAGGGGGAGAGAAATTCTGTAAATTCCCCATCTCATCACCAAGCGTGCCACTACCGCCATCGTACTGTTGCAAGCTCTCCCAATCCTCTTCCTCCCATCTCTCCTTGTACCCTTTAACCGTCCTACGTCCCCGCTTCTTCAACATCTTCCCCATCCAGACACCGACCCGTTCCGCCTCTCTCTGCTCTTGCTTCTACTCTCTCCACCACCCTCTCCCCTTACTCTTTCAAAACTCTGCGTCACCTCATCCCATCACTTGTTTTCCCCGAGTGCGGCGTGCACGAAGAGAGAGAGAGTGAGAGGGAGGGAGGAGGCGGGGCATCTTGCGTGCCTGGCATACGGGGAGGGGGTTGGAAGAGAGAGAGAGGTCGGTAGGATCAATAGAAAGGAGACCTCGGTCCCGCCGTATGTACGTACCAAGGATTTGACTAAGCTACATAACTGACGGGAACGAGAGAGAAGTGAAATTTTTGTTCTGACGTACTGATCGGAAAAAATTATAAGGTGAAAATTTCTAACATGGTTGGCAATCGCACCCAGGTCTTCCACTTGCCGGACCATATTCTATCTCTGAACTATTGCGGAAGTCTAATTCTCCTGTATCCGAATGCAGAATTTCCTGGGGTAGGGCTAGACATGCTAATATTTATCTTCCCCAACAGATTTCCTCCATGAGGTACCCAAAAAGAGAACGCCACCACCTTCTCGTTGTTGGAATTGACTTTAGAATCATAACGGAGAGTACGGACCGTAAATACCTTTTCTGAAATGATCGAAGATATATTTTCAATGCGATTATTCTACCGACGGGAAAGGCAGCGTTAGTCATCGGGAACTCAAGTTAACTTCTACGCTGTTTTAACGAAGTCTATAGTATTTCATTGATGTGAGACTCGTATATACATAACTAGTTTTCCGCCTGTAGGCCAATGTCCATTCAGTCTCTCATTCTCTTATGCTTTGCGTATTAGTACTATAGTAAAAGAGATGAGAGTGGAGATGATATCGTAGAGAGGAGATGAGAGTAGAGAGGATATTGTAGAGAGGAGATGAGACCGAGATTTCTTATGATACTGTTTGGGCACACTTGAGAAGTTTTGTCTCATTGCCCGCGAAATATGCGTTGGGCCAAGACAGCCCTTCAGTACTTTAAACTTTCACTATTATGTCACTCAGAACAGCCAACACTTGTGCTCGTCTGCTTCCTTTTATTGGCGAGTATAATTTAGTGTTAATGGTTATAAGTTTGTATTTAGCGCATAAGAAGTAGTTATGGAGCGAAGGAAGAGCGTCTTGGAGGGAAGTTAGGATTGCTTGTGGAACGTATCTCTATCTTTTACATGTAACTATAGGTTCCGTTAATGCGCATTCGCTTTATGCGCCACTTTCCTGGGACGCAACCCCCGCATAAAGAGAGGGAAACCTGTACATATATAACTAAGTTTTCAGAAATTCATTACACGCAGTTTTTATCGCATTTCGCAAGTAGGTATTTAATTTTACCGTAGCCGACAGGATAGAGTTGCGAAAGCGCGCGTAGATTTAAAATGACTCGATTTGAAAATCGCGCATCACAAAGATATTATTAGATTTGCTTTATCAGCACACAAATCTGCTAGCGATAAAATGGGAAAAGAAATGCTGAAGTTCCTTCTTTCCAATCCTACTTTACTACGCAAGCGATTCCTAAATCCTCATTTCACGCCTCTTTTCTTTTCGATTTCCAAACCATAGAAAAGCCACAATGGCAACTTGGCGTTCCCATACACCTCTTTTCGGTGAAAAATATTTTTATTTTTGTAAAACTTCCCCACGGACAGCTCAGACTTTCGTTAATCCACCCTGGTCCTAAGTTGGCCTCGTAGTACAGTGGACCCTGAGGTCCGTCCGTCTTCTTCTGCCAGACGTAATGCATTCCAGGGATTTCCACCCTGATATATCGCGCTAGATTTCATTCTCTGGATAGAAATTGTATCGAGTTAAAAGTACTCGGCCACTCCAAGATAAGCCCGTCATTACGCGTTTCCATCCAGTGTCCACATAATTTTATGCGATTTTTTTCATTTCGCTCGATTAGGTATGGAGTATATTATTAAGGTCATCACGAATGCTATTATTTTTGGCCTCTCCTTATTCGCAATTCGTTTTTTAAATATACATTTATATTAAAAATCTTTTTTTACTTAAATTAATTTTAAAATGTTGAAGAGTTGAAAGAGTATTTGATTATTTGATAACCATCGACAACAAGCAAACAAAAATCTCAGTTAGCATAGCGCTATGATTTTCCCGATTACCGAGTTAAATATTCTGCCTGTGATTTAATATCAGTAATAACAATGAAAACATTAAGAAAAGAGGGTTTAGAATCAAATGCACTTGTAGAAATAAAACGTTCCTGTAAATTTTTGTTTTATCGTTTATAATGAACACAGACATATAATTAGATGTAATATTTTCGGAAAACAAAATTATTGCTTTTAGGTTATTGAGGAACATGGAATTATCACACTAAGAAGAAATAAGTATGAATTAATTATAATCTCGATTGAGAGAGTATTTCTTCCATAATATATATCTTGGAATACAAAAAAAACAACAGAATAAAAAGATTATTTAAATTTAAATTTATGGACCGTTAGGGTTACTGTTGGCCAATCTAAATCTGTACTTAATTCACGCCAATAGGGTCCATAAATGATGCACACAATTGCTACAGTTAAGAAGGTCAAGTACGTATTTTAAATGAATGATAACGATATTTAATATAATGCACTATAAGTTGCTTTACTTTATTTGTTGCATGTTGCAAAATGAAAACACCAATTCACTTTAAAGTACAATTTATGGCATCAAAGCATCATTCAAATGTTTCGTTCTAATTATAAATGAGTCGATTAATCGCGAAGAGGGCAATGCGTGACTCATTATCCAGACCATTTAAAAGTGCTCGCCACCAAATCCCATAAATCCTATAAATACAAGAAATATGAGCAAAAAATCATTTTTAACTCTTCGTCCGCTCGTGACGTATCGAGGATTGTTGCCTAACTCTTCTCGGAAGTCCAAGGCCATTAAAAATAGAGTTGAAAATTATTATGACAGATTTTTTTAGGTGGGGAAAACTAATTCGCGGCGACGAAAAAAGCCGCACACAGTGACGCTATCCTTCATTAGCACTCGCCGAAAATTCCGGCAGGCGCCCAACTCGCTTTCGCAAGCTGTTATATTACGGTTTCTGGAAAAAATGAGAGGGAAGAGGTTTTAAAGAAAACAGCCGGAAAAGAGGGTGGAAGGAAACTTCTGGATTGACGCGAGAGTAAAAATACATATTATCTGTCATCCAACACGCGTTCCCTTTTACCGCTGCCCCGGCCCAGGCATTTTTCACTTGAAATTAGATTCCGCAACAGGAATTTTAATCCCAATGCTATTACGCATAGAATGTAGTTAGATCCGAAAACTGCATTTTTCAGATTAAACCTATAGGCAGAAAGGCCCTTTTTTACGTTTTCTTAAAAGAAAATACGTGCTTGATTGGCCACTCTGTCCGTCCGTCTGCGGACAATCAACTTATTTTTTAAGAGATATTTGAAAAATTATTTCTGAATTACTAAATCCATTAAGTTTCCACAGATTGAACTTACACGGTAGTTCATATATTCTCTGCTAGATGGTTTCAAATTCTAAAATTTTAAATCTTTAACTTTTGGAAAATGGATAATAATTTTCCTGATATTGATATTTCTATTCCTCAATCGTCGTTCGGTGAAATTACGGAACGCATAATAAACTACTTGACAAGCTCTAAAACGCATATAAATGTTCCCATAGGATCGCACAAATAATACGCAAATGTCTTCTTTCCTCCCCGTTTCTTGAGGTTTAAGCAAACAAAAACAACTAATTTCCTAAGCATAAAATTTGCCATTTACCGCCATCCTGTTTCAGCTTGGATGAAGAAAAAATAAAGCAAGAGGAATCCAAAGGGAAACTGCGACTTCCGACTTAACAATCCGCAGGTGCGTAAAAGTTAACTGAGTAAGGACACGCTAGTAAGCGGCCCATACGCCGTACGCCGCACGTAACCTTACTTTGTCACTTTTCCGCCCTCTCTCTCTCTCTCTCATTTTCCATCTTTTTCAAGATATCCGCTTACTTTCACTTGTGCTCGCAGTGCATTCCACCGGTCGGTCTCGGTAGAGGTAATGGTGGCGTGACTGCTTCCTCGGAAGCGAGGGAAGGAAGGAATTCACGGCACACTCACGTAACGTGCCATGCGCACTCTTCTCTCTCTCTCTCTCTCTCCCTCTCTCTCTCTCTCTCTCCAGCACACAAAAGCACAGGCATACTTATGCAATTGCAGCGTCAGAAGCAATGAAAAAAGCAAAAACACAAATGGTCCCAGTAAACACGCAATAACTAGCACACAAGCATCACCTATTACACACGCGTACAAAACACTGGCAGGCGACCCGCTAGTCTGGTAAAAAAGTACGCAATAAATAAAATATTATGTAAGTACTAACGTAATTGCCCGTCAAATATGACAGGATTATCATAAAAGTATTCCGAATATATATAATTTCGATATGAAAAATCAGTAAGACATGCTATGATCTGGTTTGACTTTCATGCACAATCAAATCAGTGTTTTTGGAAGTATCTTTGTTTTTATTATACTGTTTAAGTAATTATTTGAGGAGAGGCCAAATGATTATCCAAATATTTCCTGAAAATGAGAGGAAAATCGAAATAATAAGACGTAATGCATAAAGAAGTAGCTGAAATTTACTTGAAATATTTGAGCAAATTATAAGTTATTTAAAACGATTAGAATGAATTATTTTACTCTTATTAACTCGTAAAAACAGGATAAAATGTGAACGAACTGTCAATTTACCATTAAAGGAAAAATGTGTAGTAACTTACTCACTATTATCTATATAATTACATGAACTGCAATGAGTTTAACTATATTTTAAGATCGCACTTTTATTTTAACTATATTAGTTTTGAAAATTTTCCAGAAAAATCACTTTAGATAAATAAATTTAAATAAAAGTCATAAAATGTTATTTTTCACTGTAATATCAGTTAAAGAAATCCATTGAAAATTAGGTGACCTATATTTAGTTTTATGAATTCCCACCATTTGACAATGGCGCATGATTCAACAGTATAACATTTTTTGTAATCAATTATAATTTATTATTGTTATTTTTGTACTGCAGCTCCTTTTAATACTATACAAATACTACGTCCTCTTCCTCTTTCTCAATTTCTGCTCATTCCCATTCTCTTTTCCTTCCTACATCTAATTACTTAATAGATTCAGTAAATAAGTTATACCCATGTATAAAAGTCTGACCCGTGCTAAAGCACTAAATTGGTGCATTTATTATGGTGCCAAGAATAGATTTCAACAACTGGGACAACAGTGGTCCAATATTAACAAAATGCGTTAAAACGTGAAAAACCGTATTAAAACGTAATTCTTGGAGATTTACGAATGAGATTAAAATTCTTCTCTTCGCATAACTAAGTTAAATACCTCAAAATTGACATATTTTCAAATATAAACGGAAAAGGTCTGCATGTTAAAGAATGGCTTTTGCGTGATTCATATATGCTATGCGAATTTATAACTTAGGTTAATTATAAGAAGCAGTGCAAGAAAACTATGAAAATAACTATAAAAATCTGATGAGGCCACCACATGCCTTTCTCCATATGTGTAATATTTCTAAAAATTCCAAATAGGCTACATAATAATAAATATTTTAAGAAACTGCGAGAAAATTTCAGACTTTACAAAGAACAGAAATAAACTCAAACCATAGCCTTCTGATATTGGATATAGCCACAAAGCTCCAACAATTAAGAAAAGAAAAAGGAGCGTTACTAAGAAGTAACTAAGCGTCAATTGTTAACAATAGTCATCGGTAGGTGGCATGGTTGTGGCAGCTAAAAATATAAGATATCTCTTAAACATTGCATTATATGGGAAAATATTTCAAAGGTTGTACAAAATTAACTTTCCTACAACGTTTATTCCGGTACGTTTTTACATTTACCGAATATTAAAGCAATTATTTCAAAATAACGGATAAGTGAAAAGAGTAAACACCCACTTCCGATTGACTGATTTTTAACAAAAACTAATCAGTTCTTGTGACTTTTATAAATATGTTAAATATAAAGTTGACCTGATTAGTAGTTTGTAAGTTAGAGTACCCACAAAAGGCTATCACATACACACACACAGACATCATCGATAAAATTGTCAAAACGTGTTCAGGGGACCTCAAAACGTGTATTTCCGTTGAAATCTCAAAGTCGACTTTTTTCAATAATGCAATACTTTCCTCTATACTACGTATATGGAGAAAGTAAAAATAGTTAATTATCAAAAATTTCAATAGGAAGTTAACTGAAAAGAAATTAATGAAAAACACGGTTTTAATTACAAATAATTCGGGCGCCTTCTCTCTCTATCGCACTAAAGCATTCAAAACACACTTGCCTTACGCATATAGTATAAGGAAGGCAATACAATCTCGAGATTTAACAATGACACGGTCGGCAAAACATCATATCTTTATAACGCTTGAAATTTTCCAATAAATGTGATTTAAACGTATAAGTTGGGCGATTTCGAACCGAAGGAAAAAGCCGACGATAAGGATAAGAAACTGTTTATTTTTTTTTAAATGGTCCAGGTCCGAAGATCGTAGGTCAATTACTTCTAATTTAATTTTGCAAAAGAATAAAATCCTGAAAGTGAAAAAAGGTATTTTTAAGTGTTCCCTTATGGGGATTTCTATAGAGCGTTCCGGCGGACCAACGGACGGACGGACCAACGTACAGAATAATGATATTACGTATATAATGGTAAACTTCTGATTTAATAAATGCCTCGATATATAGCATATTCATGTTATTTGGATATTCCGCTTGATAGATATTCATATAAAAATGAAAAAATATAGTATGCACTTATTGAAAAGTTAAGAAAAGGCTCAAATAACGTGTGATGTAGTGTTATTGTACAAAGTAGATTTAAAAATAATCCTGAAGCATGCATTGTCACCCTTTTTAGGTATATGGGAAGTAAATATCGTTCAGTTTTATGTAGGAGCAGTATAAAATCTATCAATTTATAAATAACTGATTTTAAATTTTCTGTTATTCGACCTCTGATTAATCAGGAATTTATTCTTTTCGTTTGCATATCTACCCATCATAACAGACGGACTGATTTTGCACATATCATCAAATCAAACATCTCTGCCTTTTTCTAGAGAAAATTATTTGACCGACGCAAGCTGCCCGTGTAATCACACATTCAGGCCAACAGGCACCTCTCGCGCACACAAAAATAAAAAAACCTAACCACTCCATTTTAATTACAACCCCATCGCCACAGTCCCATCTCGTTTTTATCTCTCTCTTAAGAGAGAGAGAGATGTATTAAGAGAGACAGGGATGAAGGAAGAGGGAGAGAAAGAGAGAGAGGGGGGGATGTGAGATACAAGCTTTAAGCCTTAGCAGAAAAATGGAGAATAAAACCATCAACTCGCAGTCAAATGAGAGGGCGGCTGTTTCGTCCATGTATCTCTCACGCAGGCGGAGAGTTTCGTCAAAAAACACTAAAATAAAGTAAAACGCCTTCCCGACTTTTTAGATCCTGTAGCGCCACCGCAACAAGGAGGAAAATCCGAGTCCCGATGGACAGACGGAGAGAGAGAGTGAGTATAGAAGAAGAGGAAGTTCGCCGTTTTCACTCCGCACCTTATTTACGAGGACATTTCTTCACGTCAATTGAATCAAGACACATTCTTGGAGTCGTTATTTATTAATTTTTTTCTGCCTCTTCCTAACCACCTAAAGTCTTACCCTCAGAAGGAGTAGAAGAGTATCCCAAATGACAACGGTATTTTTGCGACGCCCGTAAATATCTCCGGCGATAGAAACGGTGTATTTCGGTGCGTGTGTTCGTGCCCGTGTGTGTGTCCGTGCAGGCCCTTTCGCGAGAGAATGAGTGGGTGCCGCGCTTCGAATCGGTTGACTTTAATTTTAGAGCTAGTGGGGTTATTTCTGACTAACGAAAATCCTCACCGGAAACAACCTGCTTTTTCATGTTTTTTCTTTCTCTCCCTCCCCCCCCCCTCCCTCCCTCTCTATCTCGCTCCTCCGCCACCTTCCCCTCCCTTGTTCGCACTCATTCACTATTTCGGAATGGGGCCATGCGTGTTTTTCTTGCGGGTAATTAACCCCTTCGGATCGAAGCGGCATTCGGATCAGAATCTAGGGAAGTTTGGAGTCCGCAAATCGTGCAGGTACAAATAGGCATCGCTTCCAAATATAAACGAAGGATTTTCGCTTCCATTTTCTCTCCTAATTTAGAGTCAGGATACTCGCACGGCACTGTGATCGTGAAGTACTGGTCAAGATGATTTCCTTATATTGTCATTCAATATTTTTGTGGAAAACATTATGACAGTGAATTTCTTAATTTCATCCAAATATTCTACTTCAAATATTTAAATAATTTAGTCTTTATATATATTTTCATAGCGATCTGGAATCTAATATTCTTATAGTTCGTATAAAATTTAATCAAGTTAAATTTATGATATAGATAAAGAACTTTTTGGGATTACTGAACGCAACATCGAAACGTTGGCAAAAACACTTTTAATGTTTGTAAAGAAGCATGTTTTCCGATATATAATCGGATGGAGTAATCGAGGTAGAGGAATATCCATTTGTTTTCATTCGAGAATGTGAATGAAAAACTTTTCCTTCAAAATGCTCAATTTTTTACTTAGACGTTCTTTCAACATATAAGTTGAAATTCGTCTCAAACATTACAAAAATTCTATAAATAATTCAAGCAAATACTGCACTATTCTATAACAAGATGACAGTAAAGTAACGTCCATATATTTTTAAAATTTGAAGTTATCGGAGACTAGTTCAGCGTATTAGTGATTAAGAAGTAAACATTTCAATAAATGTATTTTATATTTTAGGCATATGTACAATTCATAATTTCATGAACTCTTCGAGAATGTAGTTTTTATGAACTATTAAATTTTTAATCGTTCAGGATTATATTACGAAAATATGGCCATCAACTAGTATAAGACTTAAACCTTCTAATGCACTTACTCCAGAAAAACTCCCACTAAATTATTCGTGGCATTTATGCATCTTTTGCCTCGTCTCTTGAATTAGTTATTTCCAAAACTGTCATATTTACAGACTACTCATATCAAATTAGACATTTACTGTAAGGCAGCATACTCCTGAGCGAATCCTATGTTTATAATATCTCGCAGTGTTTACGACGACTATCATGATACTTTGGACCACTGGACTAAATAGCTACACGCGCATAAAAGAACAGCTTAGTTATATTTTTTCTCCAATCACTAGTCAAGGACATGTTTGATAATCTTCTCGAAATGATATTCTTCATATTTCCCGAGGCATGTGCGCGATATAATCTTCTGAACGAGAAAACCCGAAGAATTCTCTTCCCCAAAAAAGGATGGCCGCATTGCATCGTCTAATCCTATTAGGATTGGGATTTAAATTTTCGTTTAAATTGAGGATATTAAAGAGAGCGATGGGGCGTAAAAATGGATTATTTTCTCAGGCAATCGGTCGATTTCTAACTTAGGGCTATATGGTTAAAGGTAGGATCGATACCCGTGCTTTAAGGTTACAAATGTTACAATTCAGTGCATGAACATTGATAAAGAGTAATGCTAGCCTTATTATCAACACAGATATATTAAAATGTCAAATATTTTACTTTTTCGTCTAGTCCTGTTAAACTTTGAAATTCATTAACTATGATCATACCACAACATCTACTGCAGCAATTCTGAGAGGCACAAGCCGCGTAGTCTGAATTATCCGTTTATTTTTCACATTTCATCTGACATTGGTAGATATAGGCTTTTTAAATAATACATATAAATTGAGTTAAACATTTTATTCATTATCAATTCTATAGTAGTATGTTAATTGATAATAATGAATGGCTAATGACACCGTAGTTACACGGTACTTTCTAAGCTGAATTCCAAACTTATATTTTGTTGCATTGTGTTCCTAAAACAGGATCGTATATCTTTTATGTAGTTATTAACTTTAATATACGATACATGATAATAATTAAATGTTTATGTGCAGTGGGAGGCATTATATAAAATGTTTATGTGAAATTAATATCGGTAAACCTGGATAAAAACATGTATTCCATTCCTATAAATACAACTTTAGACAAACGGATAAATGTGGCGCGTAGAAAATGATCCTACGTGAATGGGATTAAAACGAATCGAATGATAATCACCACAAAAGCAAAAATAGCGAACCGTTTGGAAGCAACTCCTACTCCCAAAATAACTCCAATCAACAAAGTAGTTTCGCTTCCAATGGGACTTCAGAAAATTACACGAGAAAAGAACTTCACGTGCGTAAAAGACGCCGTAGACCGCCGCCGTTTTGACTTTTCTAAACATACAACAGACAATGGCGTAACATACAGATATGATCGATTAGCAAATCCTTTAAATCTTTTCATAGCTTAGAGTTTAAGAGGCCAGAGATTATTACAAAGCAGGGGAAAAAAATCCTCATGCACGTTAAAGGCGCCGGAGACCGCCAGTTCATTGACTTTCCTAACCACACAATAGGCAAAGTTGCATCTTTACAGACACGATCTTTCATTTTGCCTTCGCTTAGCGTTTGCGATCGGCAAAGACCTCCGTCCGCGTCGTTCAAGCACGCCAAAGCGATAAAGCCGAGAAGTTCAAAACAAAACAAACCCTCTTCCAGAAAACTCACCCGCAGATCCACGAGTGCCTCCGACGCGGCACGCCTCCCGTCCCGCACACGTTCAGCTGGTGGTGCAGAGGGTGCAGATGTGGGACGGATAGGAGGCACGGCCTGTTGATCCCCGACAGGAGACCTCTCCCGTCTTCTTCGTCGTCGTCGCCCTCCTTGCAACCTCCTCCGCCCCCCGACGACCCCAACCGGACCTCGGGGACCTGCAGCTTGCTCATGATGCCCGGCGGAAGAGGCGGCCGGCCGTCTTTCACCGCCCCGCTCATTTGACCTTCCAGAGATTCGGATCCCTTACAAACCTCCTCTACTGAGGATAGGACCTGGTCGCCTTCGCGGCGAACAGACGAGCGGGGAAAAGGCTGCGAGGGAACTCTCGGGACGAAGCACGCGAAGGAACTGAGTCAAGTGGAAAACGTTATAATCACACTCGGAAACCACTTGGCCTCAAAATAATTGCGCGGGAGATATCTCCTCGATATTCTCGGCACCGCAAGACGCCTTAGGAGGGTTTACTTCGCTCTTCCTTTAGCGCCTTGGGACAGCCGGCGATTTGAGGCCGCAAAAACTTCTTTTTTCTTCGCGGTTTTTCCGGAGAAATCTCCCAATTTTCTCCGCGCGCAACTTTTCCGGAGAGAACTCTTGGTGCTTTATATATTCCCCACACACGAGTTTTTCCTTTATATTTTTTAAAGGGCGTGTCCACGCCTACAACCCCAAATTTACGGCCGCGAGGGCTTCGAGAGGGAATCTAGGCTGCTTCCTCGTTATCGGGGAAAAAATGCGAGCGGAACACCGGCGAGGATAACAACCGGCGGCGCCCGGAGGAGGATAATTTCCTTCCCTCAATGCTTCGGAGTGAGAGACCGCGCGATCCAAGTTTCGCCGCGGAAATAACGCCTTTCAACGCCCCGCCTCAAAAGTGTCTCCTCTCTTCTCCTAGCCCGCGCTGTTGAGACGACTACCTCACCGCCTCGTCCAAGAAACAAGAGTGGCACATCCGCGCGCGAAAGAAGAGGTTTTATATATCTGGCGCGCCTTTGGTCCACTACACCACCGACACCGCAGCCGATCCCACCTCGGCCACGCGGCGGGGGATGATCACCTTTCCTTCGCGATTCTTCCTTGTCTCCCTCTCACGCTTTTCTAGCGCCCAGTCCAAAAAAACACGGGTCCCGCCCCGAACAACTTCCTTTTCTCCAGAAGACACACTCCCTGTTCGTCGCGCGAAACAAGAAATAATCGTCGTCCCTCGCAACGCTTTTAGAAGCGATTATCAGCGCGGTCCTTAACGCCAAAAAAAAATCACACACACACACGTAGACTTGTCAGACAGACCAAACACCCGTTATAATCTACGTCCGCGATCCTGCCCTCCGAGACTCGGAAAATACATATAAATATATTCACTCTCGGGCTCGAGATGATATATCCGCGCACTCGCGCGCAGGATTCAAGGAAGCGAAGTTAAAACAGCTGGATCATTTTTTTCCATAAAATAAAATGTAATCCGAGCGTTGACTTCTGTTGAGGGGACGCGGCGTTTCGTGTGTTTTATTAATTATTATTATTTTTCCCAGACCGGTCGCGACGTCAAAGGCTGTATAGTTTATTTTTTTGGGGAAGAGAGAGAGGGTGCTTCGATGCGCGTGGGAAGCAGGGACAGCGGATGAAGGCTTTTTCGGTGACTGGGGAGTTATTAATGGTTGAGAGGGAAAGAGAGAGAGAGGGAGAAGCGATGAAAGTGGTTGGAAAGAGAGGAGTCGGAGGTGAGAGAGGATCTAAGGGAAAGAGGGACGTCGAAGATTTTTTTTGGAAACCAGGGTCGGCATGGGATGAGAAGATTGACTGTCGTCGAAGGAAAACTTCTTCAGGGAGGAGAAAAACGAGAAGATTGGGAAGATAAGATGCGGAGGGGGGAGAGAGAAAGAGGGGGGGAGAGAGAATGAGGGGGAGAGAGAAAGGGGGGGAGAAAATGGATATGAGTGCCTGAAAGAACCGTCTTCTTCTGTGAAGTGTTTTGGAAACGGCTCCAGAAAGGGAGAAAGAGAGGAATACAGGAAAACTGGAGTGAAAATAGATGAAAAGGAAGAGGATAAACGTGGGTTGAATGGGTGGTGGAAAGAGAGAGAGAGAGATGGAATATGTGGGCGTATAAAAAGAGGAGAAAGGGACAGGAGGAATGAGAGGCAGTAAAGAAGAGAGGAAGGTGATTAGGGAGAAAGAAAAATTAAGAGAGATCAAGATAAAAGCGAAACGAGATGTGGGAGAATTTAGAAAAAACAACGAGAGAGATTGAAAAAAATTTATTTAAAAATACGGCGAGTTATAGGAAGAAAGGGAAGTTGAGCGTGAGTGAACGGATGCGTGGAAACTGAAGTGAGGAGAAAAGAGTGAAATTAATGCGCGGTAAAATACGGAGAGGAGGACGACGATAGGGTACAAAGGGAAATAAAGAAGAAGAAATAGAGTGGCGCGGAAACAAAAGAAAGGATGTGGACGAAATAAAAGGATATCCGCCGGCTGTTCTGCGGTTCGGTCTCCTACTTATTTTTGGCGGCGCAGAGATACAGGAAGGAGAGCAAGTGAACGACGGACGGTTCGAATGCACTAAAAATCGAAGGTTGAAGATGAAGAGAGAGAGAGAGAGAGAAAGAGATAGGATGGAGATAAAATGAATAGATTAGCGTGTCAGTAAAAAATATTATTTTACACACCGAGTAGACTCTTTCCGGCAGCTATTCCTTGAATATTACAGAAACGGGCTCTCGGGGGATTTAAAGGCGGTCGGAGAGTTTATTAAAAGAATGAAGTGATCCGATTTCTATAAAACGCGCCCTTTCGATTGAGTCTTCACCGTGTCGTAAATGGGATCATAAGGAGAGATGAGTTTCCTTGGATCGAAATGATTCGATTCACGGGCTCGAAAAAAAGAAAATAAAGAATGACAACCTCTCCGTCCCAAGCAAAGGCCTCTCGGAGGTAACAAAAGGACAAAAGGGAGAGGAACGCCGCGGAAAATAAAAACGTGAGTCAACTTTATTTAAATGTCACGGGCGCGTGCAAAAACGCATCCGATAATTACCTTGTGAGAAGGGCGTCAGCGATAATTATCGCCGGTCAGGAGCAAAGGAGAAAAAGAATTACCGACCGCTCGGTCACCTGGCAATATGAATTCCTGCCAGAGGTGAGGGAGTTGCCGCTCCCAAAATCCTAATCTTTCGGCTTACTTTCTCCGTACAGTAGAACGAGGAGAAAAACAGCGAGACGAAAAAAAAATCTGATCGTAACTTAAAAAAATATCGGGTCGTGTGCGGTGAATATATTATTTATTGGTTCGGGGAGGGCGCGATCTCCTTTTAAAGAGAAAATGAGATGAAGAAGGCTATTTAAATGGATAGGGTACAAAAAAGGGAGAAAGTGGGCGGGGACGCTTTTTTTAGTTCCTGGATTCTGCGAGGGATATTTATTCGTAAGAAAACGCGCGCCGCCCAGATATAAAACGGAGCAGGAGGTGAAATGATAGTGGAGTAAACGTAAAGGTAGAACGAAGTCGGTTTTCACCACACCCCAGAGTTAGAGAGAGGTGGGTGGGGTGGGAATGGGAGGGGGCGGAGGGAAAAAAAGATGACTGCGAGACGGGAAGGAGGATAGGGCTTCGAGAAAAAGGCGGCGAGATGCCAAATCACTCCGCGAGATTCCAAAATACTCGCGCGCTGGGACTTTTTGAGGGGGTGGGGGTTGGCGCATAAAGAAAGGCGCGGGCGGGAAGAACTTTATACGGACGCAGGCCTCGGTGCGGCACTCGATCAAAGTACCGAGGCAAAGTTAGGCTCCTTTAGGTCGCTGAGGTGTATCTTTTAAAAGAGAAACCACACAGAGGAGGCCGCGGGGGACGTCTTCGTAGTGGTCCGTCCCCCATACCCGCGGCCTCCCCGTCTCCCGACCCGAAAAAATTCCTCCCCTTCTTCTTCTCTCTCCTCTGTATACTCTCTTTCTCCACGAAATCTCTCCTTTACTTCACTCCCCCGGATCTTATACCGTTCCCTTTCACTCCCACGAAGAACAACGGCGAACCTCCACCGCACGTCCGCGACAGGTGGAGGGGCGTGGAGGGGGGGGTGGTTGAGGGAGGGAGGATTTCGAACTACCCGAGATTACCCTACCGAACCTTTAATACTATAGCGGAATAAAGTTTTGAGCGAAAGTCCCGATAAAATGGGAACGGGTTTGCAGTGGTGTGCGCTAGTGAGTGTTTCGCGAGAAAGACCTCGTTAAATATATCTTCCAAACGCCTCTATTTCATACGGCTAAACTTAGTTTCTATAATATGACAGAGAATACACTTTTAGTTTTTTTCCTAAGTCACGAGTGACAATAGTTTTCTACTATTGACTGATGGCAATCTAATATTTGTATCTAAACACCTATTTGAACGAGGTATCTCTTCTTCGAGACCTTATAAACCTTAGCGGAAACGCAGAAAAAAAGAGGATCAAACACGAATCGAAATGAATTTAGTTTCTTCGCGCCACGATTATTTCCACGGTGGAAGAAAAATAAAACGCCGTATAATACAAAAGAGCGCGTTATGCGAAGCGAGAAGAAGGTTAATGCTACAAAAGCAAGGCTTTACGAGTAGAGAGAGAGAGAGCGAGTCGGAATGCGTGGACAGGGAAGGAGTGCAAAAACGTTATGACGAAGGTTTGGGTTTTTTTTATGAGAAAACTTATAGAGTAGTAAAACGGAGTTGATTTGCGTGCCGGATGTGTGTTCATATGCGATAGCGTGGAAATGGGAGGAAAAGAGAGAGAGAGAGGGAAAGGTGAGAAGATAAGGGAAGGAAACGGGTAGGGAGGGAAAGAGTTAATAAGAGCGGCCGAGAGAGTGGGATGGGTTAATAAAGGGAGAAAGGGGAACCCAGGCTAGACTAATGAAGGGAAAGGATGGGAGGGAGAGATTTATTATATCTTTTCTTCCGAAGATGAGGAGGATACTCTCAAAGACTTTTGGCGAATTACGAGGGAAAAGTTTATTTCTTTTGTACAAGAAAGAACGGATATAATTATTTTTTGTGTTTATTTTTAAAGCGCGAGATTTTATGCCGAGGAAGGAGGGATTGTTAACAAATGGCAGCAAATTAGGAGCTTAATGACTTGAGAGAGAAACTCAGCCGAATGGGTTGTAAATGGCGAAGAAAAAGAATACGTTGAATAAGTTGGGGGTAATTAAGCCCGCGAGTAGAGAAGTTATTTTGGAGTTGTTTTTTTTCGGGTTCGAGGAGGAGATAAAGAGCTTTAAAATTAAAAGAAACTTGTAAACGCCGAGGAATGACCGCTTCGGATGCGATTTTCAAACAGACACGCGATGACGTGACAAAAATGAAAGGTCGATGACGACGATTAACCTCAATACTGGTCGTAGATAATGTTAACAAAAAATTTCCGGCTGAATCTATGTCGGATGGACGAAACTTTTCTATTTTCGCCGGGCCGCAAAATAAAAAGGAAAACTGTCGAGGTTGTATTTTGAACTTTGACTGCGGCTAGGCTTGAGGGAGAAAGGGATTTTTCTCCATTTTTAATATTTTTTACTTTTACGATTTGGGGAAGTGTAACGTTATAAAAAAACAAACCGAAATAATTTACGCACTATAAAGAAAAGTCGCTAAAATGGGCCGTCGAAATAGATTTTTAGAATGGACACAGTGATGGGAAAATAAAAACTTCTAAATTGAGCTCTCCAGCTTTAATAAAGACTCCGGGAAGTTGAAAAAAGCGCGGGTAGAAATATATATAGAGAAAATTTGAAATAAGGAGATAGGGAGGCAGGAAGATGGCGAGTGGAATGGATGGAGTAAGGGAGATGACTTATTTCATTCGCACTGATGAAACGGATTAAATGATGGAACGTCCGGGAGGGGATGAGATATGGAAATTATTATTTTGTAACGGTCGAAGACACAAGAGGTCAAGCGACGCAGATAAGACCAGAGCGGGAGAGAGAGAGAAGCAAGTTGAGAGTGCGAAGGAATGGATGCTGTGTTGGGCAACGTCACTGTTTCAGAATTGGACGGGTTAAAGAGAGTTCCCACTTCCCCCACCCTCTTTCTCTACAGGACGTCCAAAGGTCGGCAGAAATGATCCAGACGGTGGTCGCGTGGAACGAGGGCGCCACCTTACGAGATGGGCGCGTGGGGAAGGACGGTATTAATTGGAAGAGAGGGCCGGGAAAAGGGACGAGAGAGCTGAAATAGGAGACCACACACCTGAAAACAGTTGGCTCTCGATATGATTAAAAGCAAAACAAGCACACAAGCACTGCGGGTGGAAAAAAGAACTCCGTAACAGGATCCGAGGATAAATCACTTAAGCCACTTCTTCGGGTGGTTCCCCCAGACGAAGAAAACCGGCGATGACTATAATGCGTTCTCGGTGTTTCTTTTTTTTAATCCGAACGGCAGCAACACACGCTGGTGATCACTAGCGCCACTTTCTCCCTACGACGCTTCCAAATCTTCACGGGAAGCCCCGCAACTTTTTTCTCTCGGAAGCTCCAGAAATTCAATTTACTTCTCCAAATCTTCGGATAAAGGTGCGAAAAGGCGTTATCAACCTCCTCTATGACTCCCACGAGAGGCTATCCACCCGACCCGAAATCTATTTTCCCCTCGTAGTCTCGAGGAAAGACACCCCCTCGAACGATCTCGATAACGCGCACTTTTAAAGAGATCAAAAGGATTCACTTAGGAGGGATAAGCGTTATTTAAAAAAAAGACAAACGCGACGAAGAAACCGCGGCCACTCCGTAGACACCGCGCTCGAATCGATCGGGCTTCGAAAAATGATCTCACTCGAATCAGCTGTTGCTCGAACGACGCATTATTCTTTTATAAGTCCCCTTCCCACTTTTCCTCCGAGCACAGCGGGTCACTTACGATGTTTGAACTCTCTCTTTCCGCCCCTCTTTTAACACTCGAGTTTGACCCGTCTCGTTTCTTATTTATTTTTTAATTCCTCCCGCTCTTTCTCTCCTGCCGTACCAAGCTTGGCCGCGAAATATTCCTCCTTTTTAACCCTTACTCACTTCACGGAAAACGCACCACCGACTATCTCCTTGCCGCCGCTGATCTGACGGACACCATACTACTAAACAGACGGTTAGAGACACGTACCCTGAGGTATCCCTCCGGGACGTCGGAACGGTGACATCGGCGGAAACTGTGGAGTCCCTCTAGCCGCCTCTCTCGACGAGACAGTGCTCAACTTCACTTCCGTCCCTCACGAAGGGTGTCGGCAATAAAAGGGAGGTCAGGGTATATGAACCGTAGGCGGGGTGAGTGGGAGGAGAAGAGATGTAAGAGGATTGAGGACGAAATGTGCTGATCCCTTCGGGAAAAGAGCTGCGTCGGTAGGCTGCGTTTGCATGGGCGGAGCGAGGGAAGTTAGCAGTGATGGAGGAGGTGTAAACGGAGTGGACCGGAGGAGGAGACGAGGAGAAGCGGGGAGGTAAGTGGCGCGATGATAAGATGGCTTCGGGGAGGGATATAAAAAAAGAACACTATTTTGTCCTTCCGGGAGAGAGGGAAAAGACAGGTATTACTCTTATTATTTTACGAGTAGTTTCGAAGGAAGTGACACGGAAGTTATTCAGCCGGTGCTTATATCTCCTCACTCCCGCAATATAAAGCGCTCACTCCGCTCCTCCTTCTAGCCTCGCTCGACCACACCCCCACATCCAACCGCCGGACGCGACTTTCACACCCACCACTGTCCCGGGGCACTGAAGGCGATCTTCCATTTAAACATTTAAACCCGGAGAGATGCATTGGAGCTAGACAACCCGTCCTCTTGTCCAAACGGTCGTAAAAAATGAGAGCGTAACAGCACGTCCTTTCTCCCTCGGAGGAAGGGATAAGCTCCTCCAAACTGCGTTCTGGGGACGATGGAGGGCTATTTCGGCGCTATCTCTATTTTATGCGATACAATGAAGACCGGCAAATGTCCGGATATATTTGAATATACATATAACAGACGTTAAAAAACGCGATTATTGCTCAAATATCAACAGTCAATCGGCCATTCCCACCGCTATATAGGAAACGAGAGTGGAAGTTGCGACGACGTTCATTTCCCCTTTTCTTGTTTATTTTATATCTTCGATTCCACGGCATTGGGTAGAAAATGGTACCTTTCATTCGAGAACGTCTTCAAGGATGAATAGATGTGAAACGCTGCAAGAATGTTTAGTTAATCTATGGCTTCTTCGCTTAATTTCAATGCTTTTTCTTCTTCTCAATATCTGACAGTGTAATCATCGCCCTTAATTATTAATCCTGCCCGAGTGTAAAACACAGATCAGGAGAAGCGAAGAAACCCTTTCACGATCATCAAAAATACGGGGAGCAATCACAATTATTTTCGAGAGGACTTTTCAAAGGATTCGGAGCCCATTTTCGGTGATTGGGACGGGGCCTCTGCGTCGCCCCGAAGAAACTCGACGTCACTCTTCGAACCGAAATAAAGCGACACGTTAGCGGTAATGAAAAAACACGCTGACAGCAAAACAGGAAGCGGTAGAAGCCGACGTTGGAGACGTTTGCGGAGGTAAAAATACGAACGCCAATCGACGAATTCGCCAGGACTTTGCGTGCGCTTGTAAAACTTCTACATCCGAGACGGTCCACGTCCGACTACGGTGTTCCGTGTTTCGAACCTCGCGTGGATTTTGGAAAGGATGAGAAAAAGAGGAGGAAGGAAAAGGTAGTATTTGGCTCGGTTCCGACCGAAGGGGAGAATGGACGATTAGAAACCTCACAGAACACGCGACACGTGGTCGACGCAACCCTTCGGATCGATTCCACACGGAAGTATCGACTCTTTCTCGTTTATTTTTTTTAAAGAGAGAGAGAGAGACCTCGACCGATCGACCTGAAAGAGGGGACCCTACCGGTCAAAAACTTTAGACACGCAGTGAGCCCCTCCCTTGAATGTCCTTTCCAGTTCCCTCCCGAACCTTCGACCGGACGGCTACCGAGGATGAATCGGCGTTAACCACCCACGACCGTCGAAAGCTCCGAGCAGGGGACACCGAACCGATCGCTGAACCGTCGGAGAGGATGCAATGCGTGGTCGGAATGCTTCAAAGCGAAACCGCACCGAACCGTCCCGCGATTAATTGAGCGTTGGGCGACAGACGGCGGGGCACTTTCCAGTGCGCGCATTACGTACGCACACACACACACTGAGGCGCGCACACACACACAATGCCGAGCGGTGTAAACTTCCGCGTGGAGGTCCCTTGAATGTCCCTCTCGCACACACCCTCGTCTGCCTCCCTACTTACTACTTGTCTTGCTAGCACGATACAGTGCTCTGCACGAGATTTCTGCGGTACCCTCTCTCTCCCTATGGGAATAATCTCTTTGTTCGGTCTACCCCGACACAAATGACAGCACAAAAGGTCACCGGAAGTACAAAAAAACGTTTGTCCACTCCCTAGTACAGCAGAATGAAAGAGTGAGAGCCAAAAAAGTTCCTCTCTCTCGGGAGTGACTCGCCTATATCTATACACCAAATGCTATCGAAATATATGTATTCACCCAACCACACTATGCTAAGAGGTTACAATGAAACTCATTTAAAGTGGTCGGGGATTAGACAAGGAAGAATCCACTCCCTTATTTGCTACGCCTTCACTCCTCCACTTTGGTGCGAGCGAGGTCCACTTTTGGACGCAGTTCCGGTAGGACGAAGGACTCTTCCCAGCCCACCCACTTTAAAAACGCCGGCGAACTGCCTTTTTTCTAATCACTGCAGCTACATCCGAACGGCGCGCGTGAAACGGGGGCGTGCGCGACGTCTTATTCCGCGGCAGCAGTCACCTCCTCCGTGTCCATTGGCAAGAGGGAGAACCTCTTCTTCACCGGTTCGCCACGGAACTCACGCACGCTTTTGTTTCCCGGAGAAAGTCTCTCTTTCACCCGTTACCGAAAAAATCCGCTAGACGAAGAGGAATTTTTTTCTCTCTCGATGGAGGAGGCGTGGGAGAGTGAGAAAGAATTAAAAATGTGGGGGAGTTTGACCCGACCCGCGTCGAGTTCTGTACGTAACTGCGCGCGCGAATAGGGGATTCCTGAGGCGAAGGAGGGGAGGGAAAGAGAGAGAGGGGGAGGTAGGAGAGGGGAGTGAGGGGAAGCGGCTTGGGAGGGAGGGAGAGAGAGAGAGGAGTGGTGGGTGAGAGAGAGAAAGAACGCTTGTGGAGGATCGGGGGGACCTCCGCTCCTAAAGCGCTGTGAACAGCGGGGTAGATACTATCGTGTTGTTTCGTTCTCTTTCCTGCTTGCCTCTCGCGGGTTATTTTGCCCCTTTTAAGGGTCAAAAACTCGGGTTATAAACATTCGATAGTATAATGGGAGGTAGAGAAAGAGGTGGCGATAGCGTGGTTAAATGAACGGGGAACAATCTAACCCTTTCTGATGCAGTTGTGGAAGTCAACTCATTCGTAGGACGTACGTTCGACAAATCTTCCCCTCTAGATGAAAGATTCGCGTTCTCTTTGTCGTATGTTTCCGATAGGGATGGGTTGAGGAAAGAAAGTTTGCGGGGACGGGAGCTGGAAAGCACAGCGAAATCGGATGGAAGGATGGAAAAAGATATTATGGCATCCCATTGCTCATGAAGAAATATCTTCGCGTCTTAACGCAAAGTTTCGCGTCGTCTTTTTGCGGAGAAATGGAAAAAAGTGAAGGAAATGGATAAGAGTTTTAGAGATACGAGCCGGAGAAAGATATACGGGAGAAGAGTAACGTAGAGATACTGGAATAAGGAATTATACGCTTTTTCAGATTCGGGTAATGTATGGCCCACTCGTTCGCCCGAATCGTACCAAATTCCTTGTTTTTTTCTGCGATCGCGATCGTAGATAACCGTTTTCGGTGGTCTCAACGGAATAAATGTAAGTTCGCAGACATGCTTCACTCGCCGAGTAAGGCCTAGGAAATCAATAATCCTTAACTATATTTTCAGAGTATTAGAGTGGGTAACTAATAAGATTTCCGCCATTGAAGTTAAATAAGATAACATATATATCTAATATATAAAATTGAATGTGTGTATATATGTATATTTGTATGTCCCTTATACGTTTTTGCACCGTTGAAGCTATCGAATTCAAAAGTTTCATGGGCCATCCTATGAACCAAAGGAAGAACTTGGTCTAGGTTTGCAGACCGTGGGGTCTCTTACACCCCATGGGGTCAACAAAATACTATTTTCATAAGAATGCATGATAAATGGTGTGGAGAAACCCCAAAATGGCATGCATCCCTTCACTGATGTGGATATAAATTAACCTAAATATTAACTTACGATCATGGGAAATGGCAAATTTTACGCATGAAATATTTTAATTATGTCGTGTTTAGTCGTATTACATGTTAAATCACTCGAAAATATCCTTTAAGCGCAAAATTTATTGACATTTTCCAGACGGCAACATAGCTAAATTTCTTAATTGTTGCCCTCTTCAAAGGGAGATAGCCACGTAAAGATTAATGCAAGGAAATTCCACGCCGTTGCGAGCCGTAGAAGATGAATAGCCAACGCCATGATAAAGGGTACAGATGGATTAAATATATTCTATAAATACTTTTAAAGTGAGTAAATGATTTCTAAAGAATATTAGAACGTTGTTATCCTTTAACATTAACATTAAAAAACTTATCGCAACATAAATCGATACATCTACTTATATTTGTTCGGTAACCAAGATGATGTTTAATGTTTACGTTTTGGCTAATAGTATTGACATAATCCACAATTTTATTGCTACTTTAAAGGCTTCGGTGCATCTATCCATGCGGATATTAAGCAACACGTTAATGCGTAACCATATTAATGGTAAAGCTTTACTATACAATAGATAAAATATTAAATGTTAATGTAAACATCGCTTGCTTAATTAAGGAACGGGTAACGAAAATTCAGGGCTTATGGGGCACTCGGAATAATTTCTATTTTAATAGAACTGCTCGATTATGCCAAATATTCTAGGAAAAGAAGTCTGTCTTGATTATATGATGGATTCCCCATTGAGATACACCTACGAGCACAAGCCTGACTAAAAGTTTTCAATGGTTTCTTTAGATGGTAGTTAAAATTTCGTGTGAACCTCTTCTCCGAATAACACATTTGAGACATTTGGGGGCACCGACAGCGCGGGACCCCGAGAAATAAAAATAATTTGCTAAGCGAAGTCGGGTAACTCCAGCTAATATATATATAACAGCTTACGGAAAAGGAAAGGTAAAATGGATAAATGGATGTCAACAAGGTGTTGGGATGAGGAAACCCAGTGAGCACTCACCAATCAGACGACTTCAGGTTGGCGAGGTCCCGAGGATGTCGAAGCGACACACGTAAAAGAACACTAAAACACAGAAAAATCACAAACGTAGAAGCTTTAGGAATTGTTCCTTCATCAGCTACAGAGAGAGAACTGATGGCGGTGACACTGGGTGGAGGCATGGGGGTGGAAGGGTAGTGCGGAAAGGTCGAGGATTGGAGGATACGGAGGGGGTTGGGGATTGGTAGGGGGTTGGGAGAAGACAGAAAGGGAGTGAAAAGCTATCGAAGGTTGGGGCCAGGGGGAGTGAAGGAGTTTAGGAGATGGATATGCGAAAACTCCCACTGATGGAGTTGGGGAGCCGAAGCATTGTCGGGGAGAGCGCGAATGACTCTCAATGAAACTTTAAATTATGTTTGTTCGCATATATATATATATATATATATATATATATATATATATATATATATATATATATGTATGTGTGTGTGTGTGTGTGTGTGTGTGTGGTTACTCTATCTCCATCGCTGAAGAAGGGCATATGCCCGAAAAGCTTACTTGCGTTTTTTTTGTGTGCGTGTTTTCTGTCTCTTCGACGCCCCCAGCAGCCTGCCAACTTGGTCCTCAACTTGGTAAGTGTCCGCTGGGCTTCCTTCAACACCTTCTTGCCACCCTCATCACTACCTTTTCTTTTCCTTAAGTTAATATCATCATCATTGGTAGTCTGTCCGTAGACAGGTCCGTGATTATTCATGGTTAAACGTGGTTCTCCATACACTCATATTTTCCGCTGTCCTCTTCATATCTTGATAACTCTCTTTCCCTTTCAAATCGTCTATCATCTGAAACCTTTTCCTACCGCTTTCCCTTTTCCCATCTAGTTTTCCTTCTAACACGTCTTTAATCATACTCTCTCTCTCCTCAGGTAATGTCCAACCCAGTTAGCCTTCCTCTTTCTGATAGTCTGTATAATTATTCGCTTCTCTCCTATTCTTCGAAGCACTTCATCGTTTTTCATCCTATCTGTCCATTTTATCTTCAGCATTCTCCTCCAAGTCCACATTTCAAAGCTTTCCAAGTATTTGATGTAATTTTTCCTTAGCGACCATGTTTCTGCCCCATACAATGCTATACTCCATACGTAGCATTTTATCAACTTCTTGCGGATATCTTCCCTTATATTCCCTGTAAGTAGTTTCTTTCTCCTGAAAGCCGCTTTTGCTTTTCCTATTCTAGTTTTGATCTCATCTGTACATTTTTCCTCTCGTGTTATGATACTTCCAAGGTATTTAAATTCTGAAACTTGTTCTAAAGGCTTTCCCCAATACTTATGTTCAGATTCTCTTCTTGACCCGATATTCGAATGACCTTGGATTTTTCTGTTTTTTTCCATACCGTATTTTCTACCTGTTATCATTAGTCTATTTATCATTTTTTGTAGCTCCTCTTCCTTTCTTGCTAGAAGTACTTGATCATCTGCGTATTTTACTGTTCTTATAATCCTTCCTCCAATTTTGAAATCCCCTGTGTCTTCTAAAGCTTCTTGCATTAGACTTTCTCCATATATTTTGAATAGGGTTGGCGATAGGCAGCAGCCTTGTCTTACTCCTCTACCGATATTTATTCCGCAGGTGTCCACATTCTCAAACCTGACCTTTACAACTTGATTCTCATATAGATTCCTAATCAGTCTCCTGTCTTTCCAGTCTACACCTATATCCTTTAATATCTTCATCAACTTTACCCAATTTACTCTATCAAAGGCCTTCTGCCAGTCTACGAAACATGCGCAGATATCTTGACTGTATTCTATTGCCCTTTCTGATATGATTCTAACTACTCCTATAGCATCTCTAGTTCCTCGTCCTTTTCTGAAACCGAATTGATCTTCCCCTATTATTTCTTCTGCCTTTTTCTCCAGCCTTTTATTAAGAATCCTCGTGATGATCTTCGATGTGTGTGACAGAAGGCTTATAGTTCTGTAATCTTTACACTGCATTGCCTTTGGCTTATTCTTTAGAGGGATCATTGTTACTTCTAGGATATTCTGAGGCCACTCTCCCGTGTCGTAAATCTTATTAATTAATTTCGTGATCGCTTTTAGTTCTTCTGATCCTAAGACTTTAAGTATCTCAGTCGGATTCCATCGCTGCCCGTGGCGTTCCCCTTCTTTAGTTCCACTATCGCCTTTTCTACTTCGCTCTCCATAATACTTGGTCCTAAGTTGTCTTCTTCAATGTTTTCCTCATTTTCCAGTTCTATTTTTGCCGCTCCTGCCTGTTTGCTGTATAATTGCTTAATGTATTCTTCCCATACCTGTGCTACATCTTTTGTTTCTGAGACTATCTTCCCATCCGTATTCATAATTCCTTTACCACAAATTCCATTAGACTTCTTATCTTCTAATTCCAGTGCCCTAGCGTACATCATATCGTACCGTCCTAACTTCTCCATTTGTTCTATTTCATCACATTATCCTTTTATCCAATTTTCTCTAGCTTTATCTGTTACCCTTCTCAACTCATTGTTTATAGGCCTATAGTTGGCTCTACCTTCTTCACTGTTAACGTTTTTCCATTTTCGTCTCTCATCCATTTTCTCCAGCATTTCCTTAGTGATCTATGGTTTTCTGATTTTCTTCTCTTGTTTTCCAATCTCTTTATCCAAGGTATCCTTGATACTGGTTTTAATTTCATCCCATTCTGTATCAACGGTCTTCGGTTTGTTTTCCAACTTTCTTAGGTTAACTTCCAACTTCATGCTGACTACATCCTGCCTTTCTTTCAGTTTTTCTGGTCCCAGGTCTCTCTCTTTCTCTTCTCGTTTTTCTTATTTGTTTGAGCTTTGTACTCACGTCAAGTATTAGAAGGCTGTGATCTGAAAGTTAATATATATATATATATATATATATATATATAACAACTTACGGAAAAGGAAAGGTAAAATGAATATATGGATGTCAACAAGGTGTTGGGATGAGGAAACCCAGTGAGCACTCACCAATCAGACGACTTCAGGTTGGCGAGGCCCCGAGGATGTCGAAGCGACACACGTAAAAGAACACTAAAACACAGAAACATCACAAACGTAGAAGCTTTAGGAATTGTTCCTTCATCAGCTACAGAGAGAGAACTCATCCCAACACCTTGTTGTCATCCATATATATATATATATATATATATATATATATATATATATATATATATATATATATATATATATATATATATACACACATAGTGCTGACGCAGAATAAAAACCACAATGCAATTTAATCACGAAATTCACAGTCGGGCATAAGGTTTTAATATGATTAAATCTCTTCATATACCGACGGGTTTTAAGGCATATCTCAACAATTTAATTATATATTATCAACTCTGGAGTGGTGATCGATACTATCTCATCATTGCCCGAGTTTTTGCAAACATCAAAATATTCCGCAGGATTCAATTTTACCTAATCGAAACCAGGGGTACCTGTACTCATCAATTCAATCTATTATCATCGGAACAATGTTTTCATATCCAATAAAAAATAAACATTTCGACCGTCTTCGTGCAACAAAAATAATCTGATGTCTACAGATAATCATCCATGCTTTATTTCTTTGGAACTCACGTCTCCCAGTCGACATTGATAGCAATCCACATGTATCCAATCCAGCAGCTTTAGCGATAAATTTCACTCTCACAAGAAAATGTACTTTCACGCCATTAAACCCGTCTTGAACACGATCTCTCAGAGACAAATTGATTTTTTAAAAGTAAGCGAGACTAAAAATCATACAATATTTTTACCAAACCTAACAAGTAACGATATGCCATAGGACAACGCTTCGAAAAGGGATTAAGAACCGAAGTATCCGGCGAATTCTCTGCGTCTCTTAACGCGACTCGGCGCAAACGCGTGTGTGCACCAGACGGGAAGGTAAGCTTTAAATAAAAAAGACGGAGGAATCTCGTGTGCGTATGGAAAAGAGGGAATCAGTTAGAGAGCGAGCGAAAGAGAGAGAGAGGAGGGACAATGAGAAATGGAAAAGGCTGGGAGTTTAAAAAAGGGAGACCGGAGGAAATCAGGAGGATAGTGAGAGAAGAGGCACGAGGGGGCTGAAGAGACGACAAACGCGGGAGAGGCTAACGACGCAGCGATACTCCAGAAAAAAGCAGGATGAAGAGGAAGGGACGGAGAGAGATATGGAGTAGAGAGACACAAAGAGAAAGAGAGAGAGACAAAGAGAGAGAAAAAGAGAGAAAGAACGTGAGAGAAGGAATGATGCACGGCTCGTTCAAGAGGCGAGAACGCCGACCACGTCGCGGGTCTACAAAGGAACGAAGTCTATTGTGGTGCGAGATTCCCATCCAGAAGAAGGGAAATAAAATTAATATTCTCCCCATATACATATCCGGAGAGGGCTATATTAGGTGCTGTCACAGAAATAACGAAGTTTTCCTCTTTGTCTGGGAAAGTTGGTCGGCGAAAGATACGAAATGAGATAGTGAAAGAGTTAACTTCGCGAAGAAAGTTTTGTCACACCGTAAAGGTTTTTTGGGATAAGAAAAAGGGACAGAAAGAGTGCGAACTTTAGAAAAATAGACGTGAGAGAGGCATGAGAAAGATGAGGAAGTGATAAAAAGAGAATGTTCTATTCAAAGAAATAATGCGCTCCTAAGTGAGTTGGTGGGGGAAGGATTAGAAAAAGAAGACTGAGACGTAGCGGAGAAACGAAAAATAACATTTCGGCGTTAGCATGCGAGTGAGATAAGAACTTTCCCCTCCCCTTTTCCTTCCGAAAACCTTCTCGGGACCTAAGAATGGAGGGATGGCAAGGAAAGAGATTGTTCGTATTATCTTATCGCTGAAAAAGACTATAAAGAGTATAACGTGCAAAGCCGAGGGGATCACGTTTGCGTGTGCAGGAAAAATACGTTGGAAAAGATCGCATGAGTCACGGGTGGAAATTTAGCGAGTGTTAAAGCTTTTAAGTGAAATTCATGTGTATTTTTTTAAGCTCGCAAACATACCGGAGGGCATCATTTGCTTTTAATAATACGAATGTCGCTGTGTAAATCTTTTGGGACCCTGGAGTGATAATTTAATCGAAAAAAAACTATTATCTTTTGAAATGTTTACTAACGACATCGATCGGCTGATAATGTAATTATTTCATTTTTACCCAACCAATTGTTTAAATCAGTATTACTTGAAAAGGAAGCCGAAAGGTGAAATTTTGTTTATAAATATTTGCATTTATGGATTAAACCCAAGGACGATAAATCTGTCACCGAAGAAATTTTAAATTGCTAACTAAGAACATTTTTTACCGTGCTGAGAAAATTAAACTAAAAAGTACGTAAACAGAAAACACATAATCTTAGTGTTTTCTGCTACGTTTTCATAAAAGTTTCAATGCACTTATTATGTTTAATTTAGGAAAGAACTAAACAACAGCAATATTTTTCATCTATTGTAAAAGAAAATCAGCCATATTCTTGTATTATATTTTATCTTAATTTATTGTACAAATCCAATCTAAAAATAAAAAGTTCAATCGATTATAGGAGAACTAATTTGTTCGGAACCTTTACATCAATACTTTGCTTGTAGGGGTAACGGCTATCCCTCCTTGCAAGAGCTAATTTCTCAGCCTTATTTGGGACAGCCGCTCCAAAAAATTGCCGTGCTCTCCGCCTATAAACCTCTGTATCAAACCATGCATCTCTTCGAAGAAACGAGGCATTTAACGCGCATGAAGGAGGCGAGAATTAAACGAGAGTAACCTTTCGGAAACGAAAAAAACATCCGTTTTGTCATTCATTTTTTTTAAACAAACGCCCGCTTAATCTTTTATACACACACGAACTCTGTAAAACTATGGAGAAACGCATCGGACTGAACCTTCTTTCCGAATAAAGCGGGAAAAAATCAGGAAATATTCGGATTGAAAGAGAGAAGTTCGAGAGGACGCCCGCGGTAGCTATGAGGCGAAAAATATGCGAGTATGCAGTAGTGAGAGAAGATAGTGATCAAAAGAGAGAGAAACAAGAGGGAAAGACAAAAGATGCAGATGTATACAAGGGAGGCAGAGCGCATGGTTCAAGAGCACAAAGAAACAGTTCACATTTAATGGCATATATATGTGTGTGTGTATGCATGGGAGTTGGTAGCAGCCAAGGGATACATCGTTCTCGCTGGGAGATAGGGAGAAATGGTATGCAGAGAGTGATAGGAGAGAGAGGAGAGGGAGAGGGATGGTTTTGAAGAGGGTTGTATACATGACGCCTAGTAGGATAGAGTTTGGCAAACGAGACATGAAAGGAAGAGAGAGAGAGGAAGATTGAGGGGAGATGGTAGGATGTAGGGGAAGGTAATGGGAGGGATTATGGAGGAGAGGTAAATGCTGCCGGAGTGGGAGGGAGGAGGAGGGGCATTTGGAAGAGTGCAACGCGGAGGAGGCGACGGGGGAAGAGGGAGAGAAGTGGGATCGAGAGAGAGAGAATGCGGCGGGTGGAACAGAAGTGGGGAGGAAGGGTGAGAGAAACCATCGCTTATCTCCACTACGTCACTGGCAGCGACGCAGCCTCGGCCACAAGGTCGCCTGTAGATGAAAAGATGAGGGATGGGTCTGATGGGGAGAGAGAAAGAGAGAGAGGGGAGAGGGGATGAGGGAGAGACGAAGAGTTGGGGGGAGAGAATTCGCGCCAAGTATAGAAAGGGAATAAGTAATGAAAGGGAGAATAGAGTCTCCGCAATCGTTGGTAAGCGGTCTCCGAAATCGCTGTGGGTGCCTACCACCCGTCCCAAATTGGAAATTTGAACCAGCGGCCAAGTACGACGGGGGGAAAACGAAGTAGAAGAGGACAGTGCGCATCGTGAATTGAATGGCCCATAAAGAAAGAGTTCGGCTGGGGAGTGTATAAGAATCAGGTTTTACACGGGTGTGCGGCTTTATGCTGGCTTAGGCATTTTCGCGCGACGGTTCGAGGAACGCGAATGCCATTGTGCTACTCACATATAAGCTGAGGAAGAATGAAGAAAAATACAGAAGCACAGAAACATAGAAACCGAGGAAGAATAAAGAAAAATACAGAGAATTTGAAAGTTTGGATAGGGCGTGGGTTACGAAGGAATGACGCCTTAAAAATTCGCATTCCGTTGAAAGATTACAAGATCTACGAAATGAGAGAACAGAGGAGAAGAGGGAATGAAAAACGTGGTGGATAGTGGGACTAAATGATCAGGAATTAGCTGAAAATATGCCAAAAGAGAGCGCTCTTACACTATAGATGCATACGTGTGTGCCCCGGGTGCAGAAAGAGAAGTATGCACACAAAGGGGTTACCTGTGCTCGATACAATTACAAAACGATATTCTTGTGCAGGTATGATTTCAGGCGAAGAAACGTTTCCAAGAGGGTTTGGCTCGACCAATCGAATGCGCATAAAGCAACGCCATTACGGTTGACCTACTTGTGGTGTATCACGGACAGTAATTGAGGAGAAACGGTTCCGATGACTACGCGTTATCGGTGAAAATATCCGAATATTTTTACCGAAGCAGGTGTACCAACCCAATTGCGCCACGTTTCCCGGGGTGCCGATCGATTTTCGTGATGCAAGAAAATAATTTTACAAAATAACCGGAGGGTGTGAAAGTTAATGTCGACATGCGCACCATATCCTATATAATCAGCAATATTTTTTTGGAATTGTTATTTCGACCCATGTTGAACTAGACGCCAAAGCGGTACCTTACATTCTGCGAAAATCTCGGAAGAGACAGATTGATAAAGTTCAAAACAACCCCAAGGCAATAAACGGCGCGATACTACATCCGTCCTAATAAGAGTTTGTTTACCTGTCCGAACTAGCCCATAAGCTGTTTGTAACCAAAAACGCTAGCGGGAGAAAAAAGAAGCAGCGCCGGGAATCCATACCAGACTCCGGGAAAGGAGGACGTTGAGAAACCTCGTCATTAAATCACACCACGCATCCGCAGACGCAAAATAAAAATGCCGACGAGCTGTCAATGAGATAAAAAGACGTCTCCCACACTCAGATAAAGCGGGGTTTATCGGAGAGTGCTGGCGACAGATTTCTGCTTTCTTGGCGGAATATGATCTCCAAACTAGGAGAAAATGAACGAGCCCTCGAGTCGCACGAGGATGGGGGAATGCGTTAAGGATGTTGATCTTAATCGCCAGAGTCGCAAGGGAAAAACAAATGCGGGGATAAACTGCTTGTATTTGTCCTTTGATACTCAATACGACGCGTTTTACATCCATTTCCTCATTCTTTTAACACGCCAATGTATTCATCTTGGTGGTTTTGCCAAGGAAAATGGCATATGCATTGCAAAGAGGCAAAATTAATATTTTTAAGTTCCGAAGGAATATTTTTTGTTCATTTTATTTTTAATGTTGTTTTAATTATTATAGGTAGTTCTGTATTAACGCTATTGTTTTATTATGGATTTCCTTTTACTGGTTTGTCCTTTCTATGTTTTGTTTATTTTCTGGTTGTTTGGCCTCGTGTTGTTTGCCAATTGCTCATAAATTAATAAGATAAATAAAAATAAAGGGAATCAACGATAAACAAAGAGTTAGTAGTGGTATCCTTCAAAGAAAGACTTCTATTAAAAATAATACTCGGTACATCCAAAGAAATCTTTGTAGTAATGAGCTCCGACCAATATTTTCACACACTAAGTTTTAATCACATATGCAAAATAGAAATAAGACACACAGAAACTTGTGTGGTATACAATACTGCCAAGCATTCTAAGGGGTGGCGGTGGGATCGTCCCACCCCCTACTTGTGTGATTTGAGGAGACCGTGCAAGTCAGCGCTCTGTCCATCGGGAGGGACGTTAAGCAGTTGGCCCCCTTGGTGCTCTTCGTAAAGAGTAGGCTAATGCCGGCACCGAGTTTCCTTCCTTACTTGTGTGTCTGGTGGATAAGGAGTTATGGCTATAATAGTCCAAGAGATTGATTAGCCAGAAATACATACAAAGAAACAAACAACTATTCTAACCCATCCATCTTCACTCCCTACGAATGGGTATTATTCCAAAGATTTCTGCGCTCGATCTCACGCATTTATTTTCATCAAAGTATCGGTGCGGAAAAAAACACGAACAAACATACAAAAAACAAACAAAACCCAGGAAATTTTCATGCTTAAAAAACTGTGCCAAAAACACCAAAACCTGCGGTTAAGACGAAGGACGCCGCAGGGAAACCAAAATATTGCCAAAAGAGAGCGCAGAAAACAACAACACGCCCATCGAAGAGGGAAGTGAAAGCCATTGCCAACCACGACCCGCGTAAAAGAAAAACCGTGGAAAGATAGGGAAGGAGAGTTTGGCTCGAAGCGACCCAAATAAGATGGAGATGAAAATTGACAGTCCGAGCCTAAAAACTTCTCCTCTCCGTCAACCAGGTGTTGCGACGCGCTCCGGACTATTTCGTTTCATAAAAGCGACGAGTTAAGAACGGAGGAGATTTTAAAAAAGAGAAAAAACTGCCCCGGTTTAAATTTTTTTTCGGACGAACCACCAAGCGTTAAAATGAGTCCCTACTTAGAGGCGGAGGAAAGTTATTTCTTTTTTCCCTCTCTCTCCTCTTCGCTGCGTCTTTTGAAAAAAGTCCCTCTCCAACTCCAAAGGCTGAACTGAAACTCTGCCATATATATATGCAAGGGAACCTCGTTTCGAATTCTTTTTGAAAAGGAGAGAGAGGGAGAGTAGACGAGTTTTACTCTCTTGATGGAGATCCTCTCTCCCTAATTTTTAACCGTTATTATCATTTTTCAGGACGACTCGGGCAAATATTACGTATTAAAAGGATTAGAGGAAAGCAAAAGCTGGACGAAATAAGGTTGCAATCCGCGGTGCAAGTTTTAAGTAAGTACTGCATGACCACGGAAGTCGGAAGGGGAAAAAATTAAGAGGAAGATTAAAGTATCTCTCTCGGAAACCGATGTGGCCACGGATCGTTGTAAAATTGTAAGCTGATGTAAAGACGAGAATTTTTTTTAACCTTAGACGCATTTATTTCGAATCCCAAACGTCCTCTAACGGGAACGAAATTTGGACTGGCCATTTTAGAAGCCATTAAAAAAAAATCCCGTAAAAAAATAAGATTTCTTTTTTATTTTAGTTTTTTTTAAGGAGAGAATTTTTCGAATATAATCCTAAACGTTCTCTTTAAAGAGCTTTTCGCGACTTTGTTTTCTCGAGAACACCTCCGGTTTTAGCTAGCTTGAAAAAAAAACACTAAATGCGCTAATTAGTACTTAACATCTCGATGATGTTTTTTGCAAGTCGTCGATTAAATTACAAGTTCGAAGGTTACATTCGTGTTTTTTTTTAACTCCCCGTGAACACGCACTCGACGTCTAGGTATTCCCCCTTTACAATAAGCGCTCGAGACAATGGGGACCACAAGGGACGGATCCTCAACGCAATTAGAGCCATGGACGCCGTAACAAGAACGCCCACATTTCCCGGACAATTATAGCTATCACACACTGAAACTGTAAAAATATATCGAGCATTTAAATGTAATCAAACTTGGTATAAAAGCAATTTGTCAGTTCATAACTTGAGCGTATTATGATGCAGCTGTTATTTCATGTCGCGATGTATACAAAGGGAAGATTAAAATAGACTCTCTGTAAGGAGGACTATTGATGGAATTTTTATAAAGCTAAAATCTTGGTTTATTATATACTGCAATAAGATAAGCATGTATAACATAACGGCATTATACAGGTGCTGCTTATTTATGGACTATATAAGATTTGAGAATATGTTTAGAGCGGGTATGTCAACCTGGTGGCCAGCGGGCCAAATGCGGCCCTTTCTGTGCCTGAGGTCCCAATGAAAATTTTTGTCTTTCGAGATTTTGTATAAATACGTTATTTTTGCGAAAAAGAGATTTTTTCTTAATTCATGAGAGACAAAAGAACGCGGTATTTAAATTTATTTTTTTGCAAAAACAGACGTCACATCTTCTAGAAAAAGCCAATTTATACCAAATTTGGCCCTCATTAAACAACTGATTTGGCCCTCATTAAACAACTGTAATCCTGATTCCTTTCATAACATTTATTGCTTTAATATGGCTCTGTTGCCTCTGAGTTTGGCATGACTAGTTTAGAATATAATCTAGTTTGGGAAATTAGAGATAGAATTAGACATACACATCAAATTCTGAAATAATAATATTCCCGAGTTCCACCGTATTTTTCATGTAAATTGATAAAATCAATCAAATAAAAATTACAATATTGAAAATATTAATTACTTATGTCCGCCTCATTTTTTAGGAATCTCTTTCTACATTCTTCTGAGGGTGAAACTGTGACACCATAGGAAAACCCTTTCAAGGACGCAATAACTATGTAGTTAACAACAAACTCAAATAAATTATGTTTATACACTGACCGAGACTTCCAGCCTGACTCCAAGAAATCGACGCATTACAGAATAATCCACGACTGAATGTAAGGCTTATGAGGAGGTATTCATAATTTATATGATCTCTGAAGTTGTAAAAAAATATCTCACGTACGTTCATTTTTATCACACCTCGTAAACAAGCACCCATCAACGTAAAAACGGACTCTCACTACTGAATAATGGTACAAAAGGGAGTGTGAGAAAGAATATCGCGAGATATATCGTAGGTATAACTAAAAAGAGAGAGTAAAGAGAGGGGAAGCAGAAATGGAGAGAGGAGAGATGAGGGGAGAGAGAGAAGAGAGGAAGAGAGGAATGAAAGAGGAATAGGAGATAGAGGAGAGGGAGAGGAGAGGAAGAGTAGAGGGAGAGGAGAGGGAGAGGAGAGGGAGAGGAGATGGAGAGGAGAGGGAGAGGAGAGGGAGAGGAGAGGGAGAGGAGAGGGAGGGAGAGGAGAGGGAGAGGAGAGGGAGAGGAGAGGGAGAGGAGAGGGAGAGGAGAGGGAGAGGAGAGGGAGAGGAGAGGGAGAGGAGAGGGAGAGGAGAGGGAGAGGAGAGGGAGGGGAGAGGGAGGGGAGAGGGAGGGGAGAGGGAGGGGAGAGGGAGGGGAGAGGGAGGGGAGAGGGAGGGGAGAGGGAGAGGAGAGGGAGAGGAGAGGGAGAGGAGAGGGAGAGGAGAGGAGAGGAGAGGGAGAGGAGAGGGAGAGGAGAGGGAGAGGAGAGGGAGAGGAGAGGGAGAGGAGAGGGAGAGGAGTGGGAGAGGAGTGGGAGAGGAGAGGGAGAGGAGAGGGAGAGGAGAGGGAGAGGAGAGGGAGAGAGAGAGGAGAGGAGAGGGAGAGGAGAGGGAGAGGAGAGGGAGAGGAGAGGGAGAGGAGAGGGAGAGGAGAGGGAGAGGAGAGGGAGAGGAGAGGGAGAGGAGAGGGAGAGGAGAGGGAGAGGAGAGGGAGAGGAGAGGAGAGGGAGAGGGAGAGGAGAGGGAGAGGAGAGGGAGAGGAGAGGGAGAGGAGAGGGAGAGAAGTGGTAGAGATGGAGCGAGAATAAAATGAAAGAGGGAAAGAGAGGGAGGGAAGAGAAAGAGAAGAGAGATATAGAGGGAAGAGGGAGAGGGAAATGGAGTATGAAGTAGACAGGAATTAGAGTACGATGGGCAATATGGAAGAAAACTGGGTCATCAGGTACATACATCCTCCACACTCCTATCTCCTTAAAACTCCTCCCCCCATCCGAACCCATATTCCCTTTCCCCTCTTCCCTCCTCTATGCTTTCCCCCATCATAGTCGCGTTTGATAACCCGACGTGAACCCTTCATGCCATATCCTCTCCGCACCCGGGTGTCGCAAACGGGCCTGAGTACAGGTGCATGAGAGTTGGGGTAGTCTCTTTTTGTGGCCGCGGGATATTCGTGGATCTCGCCCGCTGACTGCACTGCAAATCCCCTTTTGTGAGGAGCGTTTCCCTCTTCGGCCCGAACACTACGTGGTCGAGTTCAGAATACGGCGCAGGACCGGATGGGCGGCGACGAGTTGGAGAGGAGGAGAGAGAGGGAGGAGAGAGAACAATAATCCTTGTCGAGGAGAGGAATTTCGTCCCTCTGGGCGACCGAAATTACACCTCACGTCGGCGGGATCCCCCGCAATAATCGCGACCCTTTTTTTATTAATACTGCCACCGCTTGTAGAAAAAAGCATGCCTGGTGACATCTATCTACCTAGCTTCTAAACCAACAGCGACCCGAGCGAATAAAAAATGATTTTATGTGTTGATTTAATACAGTTCTTCCTGCATTTATACATACACAAATACGTACATGCACGGACACTTCTTCAACTTCCGCTTCCCTCATATAAATGTGCATGAAAAGCGAAGGGCTTTTTAAAGGGTTTCATGGCCCGTGTCGAATGAAGGCCGCTGTTATGTCTCTGACCCAAAGCGCAATGTTACAGCTACGCGATGGAAAGACTCCAAAAGCCGTAGCGATCGACTGTTAAAATGGTCGTTGTATACATTTATCTCTTCGTATGTTTTTGTGTTTTTATAACTGGGACGGTAATCTCTCAAATTTGATGACCATAAACTCCAAATCTGTTCTTTTTTTCGAATATACGAGAAAAAAAAGGTGTGTATTTTTTTAGATTGCTTTTGGACTAGAGTTATCAGTTCCTTTCTGTGAATAAACGAGAATGAAAATGGAGTGTTTATTTCTAGATAGTATATGGACTAAATTTAAGCGTTACTTCCTGCAATATATAAATATACAAAAACTGTTCATAATCCTCTGAATTTATAACGGCAATTCGGTAAATGAAAAAATCAAAGAATGAGATATCGATCTCACACTGGCTTGAATGCAACATATGAATACCCTTAGTCATAATGTTTGGGTTATCTAAATACCCATTTCAACTTCGTAATAACTTCCTCAGGAATAAATCACACGCAGTCGATTCCAATAAGAAGGAACATCTTATAATCAAGGACCGATGAATTACCAATGACGGTGGACAAATTGTACCATATATGCGTAACTGTTTTACCAAAATATTTACAGATAAACGAATTTCTTAAATAATTGTCAATAGTAAAACGTAGACAAATAAATGATGGTTGTATCAACACCTGAAACGATAAAAACGAGGATATTGAATGAATGAATAATTATCAGAGGAAAAATGATTAATCTACATATGCAAATCAAATTTTGAGAGCATATCTCGCAACAGTCCTTAACGTCAAACCACGGGATAGGTCGTTGGCTGTCTAGCTATTTCAAAAACTATACAAATTCTGCCATTATGTTGCATGATCGCACTCGAGTACATAAAAAAACGGATTTTTTTGCTGTTAAAAGGGGAAAGGTCTATTTCAGCAGAGCGCAGTGAAATATTTCGTCCATATCACATGATAAAATAAGGAAATTCTCGATTTTGCTTCCAGTCATTCTATTTTTACTGTATTACGAAGGTAGTGACGTGCCATTTTTTCAGAGTAATTCTCTTTAATCATATTAAAACGAGGGCGTGGTCTTGCTATCTATTTCTACTCTCTCTCTCTCTATCTTATCTTCATCTTCTTTTCTCCCGTGAATTTTCTTTATCATATTTTTCCAAATCCTTCTCCGCGCACGCACGTGTTCATCTCTCTTATTGGATTCACCCCTTTCGTAAATAGAACCATTCCTTCCTTCCATTGGAGGCGCGGTCACGGGGGGGGGGGGGGATCTATGGAGCCCCATGACTCCCGGGTCAACATTCCCGAAATATAAAAATACTCCCTCATTTTCGAAATTCATGACAGACAAGGACATAAACTGGAAGGGCAGAAGAACAAGCAGGGACTAGGGAGACTCTCATCCAACGGAATGCAGGAAGCTGACGATGTCTATAAATTTCTCTATTTTCCATCTCTCTATCCCTACCTATCCGCTCCCTTGCTTCCTAGCACATACATACTGTGTACCTCTCTCTCTGTCCCTATTTCACCCTCTACTTCTCTCTCTCTCTTTCTCTCTCTCTAGAAAGAGGGAATACTGCATCAGGCGTCAACCAGTAGGGATTGCGAACTCGCATACCACGTGACCGCCTAAATTGCGCGCATGCTCGGAGGTTCCGTCAAGCTTTTCATACGTGTGGACTCCCGCCCAACCTTATCCAACTCCACCCCCACCCATCCCGCAACCGTGGATCCTGAATTTAAAGAGAGAGAGAGATACACTGCAGACTCCCACAGATACGTGGCTGCAGTGACTATCATGGGCCCCTCCCACCAGGCTTGAATGCCCCTTTGCTCCCCCTCCTCCTGCTGCCCCAACCTCTCCACTATCCTCAAGAGGGGCGGGGGTGGGACCAAAACAGGGTTCCCCAACCCTCGACGAAAATCCCTGTTCGTTCGCGCCAACCCATTCCAACCATTTTCCTCTCTCCCTCTCACTTCCTCTCTCTCTCTCTCTCCGCCGGTTGTATCGATCAGAGCCATCTCTCCCTTCCCATTCTCTCTCCGCATCTTGCTCTCACTTCCACTCCCTTTTCGCCCTCTGCTCTTTCTCGCAGGTTCCGCCTCACATTCATTCTCCCCCGGAGACAATTTCCATTTTCTCTTTCCTCATCTAAGTCCTTCGCTCTTTCTCTCCATCTAAATTCCCTTTCCTCTTAAATCTCTCTCTTTTCTTCTGTCGGCATTCTCTTTCATTCCGTTCCTTCCCAATCCCGAAAAAATTTCCTTCCTTCTCTGTAAAAACCTTTCCTTCCTTGTTCTTCTTCATCCTTCTGCTTATTTTTTTCTCGGCGACTTCATTCCTCACCGCAATTTTCCGATCTTTCTCTTTTTGCTCTGTCCATCTCATTCCCATCTCTCATAGTTTATCAAACATTTTATACCCGTTGTTTTCTTCCCTCACCTTATAACGCCTGGATTACTGTAGGAGATAATATGGGAAAATTACTTGACCATAAAACGGCTGAGTAAAGTAGGTGTGCGTTTCTGCCAAAAAGTCGCGGTCCTCAACGGTTAGTTCACCGATTATTTGTCCAAAAAACGTTTTTTTTTTCACGAGATTATCGCCCGAAAAATCCCCCTTAATTTATATTGTTGCCGTGCTAATTTATTTATCGTCCTCCTCTTTCAAGGGTCTCGTCCCTTTTCAGTTCATATGTCCCCTTCCATTTGCGTTTCAACCGCGCATTGCTTCCTTTTGGCTGCGTCTTCTGTTTGCCACTACATCTCTTCTCTTCCTCTCTCTCTCTCTCTCGTTGAGGCATTTTCAAGTCTAGCAACATTTTCCTTCCGTGTCCACACATTCAGCCATTGTTTCTCATCTCTGAGAGCTTAAATGTTATTTTTCTAAGGTTTTCTTAAGGTCTCATTCATAACCCTTCCCTTAGACCACTATTCTCTTTATCTCGTTCAAAGCTTAAAGCTTCATTTAACATAATTTTATTTTAGGTCAATTGCTAACAGTAATGACACGGCTTAAAAAATGCATACTTGAAAAGATATTGAATCAGACTGTATAAAGTTTCAAGTCTGTCAGATTCGCTTGCAGCTATGCCTTTCGTAATTGAGCACGTTTATTTTTAAAACTAGAAGCACAATTGACTTTTTCAGGCATTTATAATGAGAGATCGTTAAAAACATGACAATTCTAGAAGTTCTTCTTAAGACTAGAACTCACATCACTTGAGTAAATTTCTACCAAGATTCCCAAGCATAATAAAATATAAAAAAGTGCTATATTAAAGTGGTTAAATCCGCAGTTGAATTACATTATACCTCATTTCCCTCAAAGTAACAAGGCTTATATTAAAATATTACCCCTCCATTATTGCACTGGAATATGATTGCGTAGCTAGTGTAATGGAGTGTACTAGATCACTATTTATGTTTTCCTCAAATCATATTTTAAAACTAATAATTAATCGCAGAAGGCTTTAGTTACTCAAAACAATTGAAATATGTACACTGACAACTGCTCGATATACCATTAGAAATTACTTCGCAGCCGATATAAAACTATCATTGTTTACATGTCCAATGCAGTTGCATTTGGAAGCGAAAAAAATTAAACACAGGAATCCGAAAAGTATGTTGAATTTTGCGCCTACAATGATTTTATCGTCTCTCTCGAAAAACGGATTCGACGATTTTCATTTGCCTTTCCCAGTCATTCCTTTCGAGGCACAAACAGGTTACACAGACGAATGAATGTACAGTTCGAGTAAAAGCTAAGAAAATCGTTGCACAATCCATTGCCAAAAGTGTTCTTGTCAAATTTCCCGCGACCCTGTTCACCCTTAAAATGTAAATGCTTGTTGCTCTTCCTTCCTGCGGGTAAATCCTTCCTGAAGCGCACATTTTCGAGAAAACAAAGAACCAACCATAGCGAGAACAGAGTGACTCAAGCTTTCCGACCCTCATTTTCACCGTTTCGCGATAAAATTCTCTTTCTCTCTCTCTCTCTCTCGTTCGCCATCGTCTCTGCTCCTTCCTGTCTTCCCACCCGTCTTTCCGTCTGCCTCTTCCGTTTGCGTCTTCTCTATTTCGACGACCGTTCTCTTAGTACATCGCCCTCATTCCAGAGCGCGCAATCGGCATTTTGCCTCGAACGGTTGTGTACAAGGTCCCTCCTTCCCTCAACCTCTCCATCCAAAGCATAACAATGCATAACTCATTTTTTCATAGAAGCAAGGGCTTAAAAAATAATAAAGCGATGCAGTTTGTTCCTTCACAAGCCTCGCGGAAATTTTAAGGGGGGGCAAAGGTTTATATGGATCGTGCAAGGCAGGGGCGGCCCGAGGTATTTTGGCATCCCCCGGGCGAGAAACCGCTTAGTGCCCCCTTCCGTATATTAAAAAAAAAGATATTTTTAAAAGAAACTGTTAATTTATTCATTGCTCCGTAAAATAATTGACAGTGAAAAAGTAGAAGGAATTTAATCTAGATTCCCGCCTTGGTATCCAATATTTATTCACTTGTAAGTAATGTATAGATAAACGGTCGGGTTAGCGCCCTCAATACTTTGGCACCCCGGGCAACCGTCCAACTCGCCGCTACCTCGGGCCGGCCACGGTGCTAGGCTGACTAAATGGCGCGATAAAAAATTATTATTTATTGTGAGTTGAAAACAAAACACGTTCAGGAGGAAAAATGGATGCCAAAATCTGGCTGGTTTTTGGAACCCATGCACGAAGCATTTTGAACCTGCGTATTTTTTTTAAACGCAGAGGTTAATAATTTACTATGTGATTTTAAAATTAGCAGGAAGAATTTCTTCCTGCATAAAATGCCACGCATTCAATCGTAAAATATCTGTCTATTACAATATCAACAAGAATGAAAAGTGGAATACACAGAGATTTCAAAAGCGTTCTTTATAGAAAATACCGGGTTGGGACAACTCGCCGCCACTGATTCGCTACGACCGATTCGCCGCAAGGACAATTCGCCACTGGACGATTCGCCGCTAAACCTAACTTGAATATACACTTATTTTGTAAAATTGTCCAACAAATCTAAAACTGCAGGTAGCTCGAATTAATAAAAAATATGGTGACTTATGCAGTAAAATTAAATCAACAAAATTTGTATTATGGATGTATTTATGCACAATATATTTAAAAAAAACAACAAATTTACTGCATTCAATAAAATATGATAATAATACTGAATCAAATTACAAAATATATTTGCTCGTTAATAAACAGAAATACATAAAGAAAAAATACACATAATTGAAGTAACAAACTAAATTAAAAAAAAGCATTGCGGCAGGTGGTGATTCGGCTAAGGTATCATAAGCAACCGTAACAGTGAACCAACCTTACGGATTCTATTGTGAACGACTGTAAGTAATGTTAATCATCTCTAAAGTTAGGAAGAATCCACGACTGGGAGTGTAACTGGTTTCATTTATTTATTCGATAAGCTACGTAGTTTCTGTAATGATTTTTTATAGAAATTATTTATTTTTTCGCTGCAAAATGGAGAGTCTCTTAACCTCCGAACTCAACAGGTTTATTGACGACCATGCTTCGACAGTTTATTCGTGCGGATGAATTACTTAATCAAAAAATAGAGAAATTAGGTTTGGTTTAGTTCGAAGATAGAACGTGAGCGTGAACAGGAATTCACAATCCGTCTCGAGCATTTTCGTAGCCATCTTGGTATAGACCAGCGGTTTCCAAACACTACAAAGTCCCCTCCCCTCTATACCATGTTCAATTACAGTTCATAAACAATACCTTCTGGACATACAATTTACCTACCATTAATTAAGCCACCTTAAGGAAAGACAGACGCAAACGACACGTCTTAGCCAATTGAGTGCTATAATTTGGCTGCAGTATATTGTAGGTCTCATGATTAAGATGGTTAAACGGACAGTAAATATATGAGAAATCCTTTGCGCGACCTGCCCATCGCGCCCCCTCCCCCACAGTTTGGAAACCGCTGTTATAGACCCATTCGTGACGCGTAACAAATGAGCCGGTGAGAATCAGAGTGGTGTAAGTAAACATTGTGTTTTACTGTAGTTTCCCTGTATTTTTAGTGAAGTTTTGTTTGAGCATTCTATTTATAATTCTCTTGTGATTATTTTGAAAGTTTTAAAGTTTAGTGTAGCTAAAGTACATCGTTTTTAAATTGCTTCTACAATGACAACATCTCATTATTAAAGAGTATTCAAAATACATCTTTTTGAATGACTTTTAGGTTATGTTGACATTCTTTTAAGCATAATTTCATTCTTATAATTATCTTTTAATGGTTTTTCAGAGATCTTTAGCATCAAAAAGAGTTGATGGGCATACGTGTCTGTTGAAGCAGAGAAAAATGATGGACAGTGACACAGAATCATAAATTGTTGGTGATGAAGATTTAGATCCAGACTTTGTTGCAAGTAGTGATGAAGGATTTATTGATGAACTGGATGAAAATACTGCAGTGGAAAAACTTGCAAATAATGGGTCTGTTGTAGGAGACGAGCATTCGTACTCCACTGTAGAACTTCAAAATAGTTTCGAAGCAGATCCTGGTATTACAGAAATAGAAATAAATAATGAAAAGAAAAGTAGAGAAAGACAGGTATAAACAACTTAAAAAAATACTGAAAAGCAGTTGCGCAACTCAGGTAAGAGTTATATCAACTTAAGTGGTCATAAAGTTGTCGAAAAAAATTATCTATATTCCCTGCAACTGTAAAAAAAATTGTAACGATAAAATATTAACTGTGGAGAGTGTATGGTTGGCAAATTTTGTTTGATAGTTAATTTCAAGTTACAAAATGCTTATTTATGTGGTTTGATTCAAAGAAATGAAATTAAGCAAAGAAGACCACGGAAAGAGGGAAAAAGGAAGGAGTTGCACGTAGTGGCTCAAATAAGTATTTTCTTAAACCGAGGCAGGGCTTATCTGTGCCAGTTCGAAAAAAATATGTTCTTGACACCTTTGGTGTATTCGACGGGCGAATGACCAGGGCATTATTAAAGATGTCCCAAGTTAAAGAGCCAGGTGAAGATTTGTGATGCTCAAAAGGCTGTCCACCTAGTAAAATTTCTATTTTTCACTGTGAAATTTAAAATATTTTAAAATTTGTTTGCTTAAAATATTCATAAGGTGATATATTCAATCGTTTTCTCCAAAATTAATAAATGTGTTATATTCAATTAATTTTGTGACATAAACATTTATTATCTCGAAGATTGTTTAAATAAATGATATCAGCGTAAGTCAATTTGTTCATTCATTTATCATTTACGCTAAATATGATAGTAGTGTAAGTTATTGTACCCTTTAAAAACCATACGTTTTTAGGAAATTCTCGATTTTGCTATACTTCATGATACTTGAACTCTTTTACTGTAGAATAACATTAACCAAAAGTTTTCATCATGTTTCTTGATTTTTCTGTGAAAGGCTATTAAAAACATTAAATTACTCAAAATTAAGTAAATATGACTTACAATGATTATCACCGGCTCAAATGTAACTCGAGCTTTTCAGCAATGAACAAAAGCACTAACAAGTAGGGGTGTACACGGGTTTCCCGTGGTACAGAAGTGCTTTTCGTCAAATTCGCCCTAGTATAATCGTATACTCAAGTATTTGCATTGAAATCAGAAAATTATTATTCTTTATATTGTGGTAGCCCAGCATTTTAGATCCAATCTAGACATATTCATTTCGTTTTTCCATTCTATAATCACCCTATGAGTACAAAGCTCAAACAAATAAGAAAAACGAGAAGAGAAAGACAGACCTGGGAACTAGAAAAACTGAAAGAAAGGCAGGATGTAGTCAGCATGAAGTTGGAAGATAACCTAAGAAAGTTGGAAAACAAACCGAAGACCGTTGATATAGAATGGGATGAAATTAAAACCAGTATTAAGGATACCTTGGATAAAGAGATTGGAAAACAAGAGAAGAAAATAAAAAAACCATGGATCACGAAGGAAATGCTGGAGAAAATGGATGAGAGACGAAAATGGAAAAACGTTAACAGTGAAGAAGGTAGAGCCAACTATAGGCCTATAAACAATGAGTTGAGAAGGGTAACAGATAAAGCTAGAGAAAATTGCATAAAAGGAAAATGTGATGAAATAGAACAAATTGAGAAGTTAGGACGGTACGATATGATGTACGCTAGGGCACTAGAATTAGAAGATAAGAAGTCTAATGGAATTTGTGGTAAAGGAATTATGAATACGGATGGGAAGATAGTCTCAGAAACAAAAGATGTAGCACAGGTATGGGAAGAATACATTAAGGAATTATACAGCAAACAGGCAGGAGCAGCAAAAATAGAACTGGAAAATGAGGAAAACATTGAAGAAGACAACTTAGGACCAAGTATTATGGAGAGCGAAGTAGAAAAGGCGATAGTGGAACTAAAGAAGGGGAAAGCCACGGGCAGCGATGGAATCCGACTGAGATACTTAAAGTCATAGGATCAGAAGGGCTAAAAGCGATCACGAAATTAATTAATAAAATTTACGACACGGGAGAGTGGCCTCAGAATATCCTAGAAGTAACAATGATCCCTCTAAAGAAGAAGCCAAAGGCAATGCAGTGTAAATATTACAGAACTATAAGCCTTCTGTCACACACATCGAAGATCATCACGAGGATTCTTAATAAAAGGCTGGAGAAAAAGGCAGAAGAAATAATAGGGGAAGATCAATTCGGTTTCAGAAAAGGACGAGGAACTAGAGATGCTATAGGAGTAGTTAGAATCATATCAGAAAGGGCAATAGTGTACAGTCAAGATATCTGCGCATGTTTCGTAGACTGGCAGAAGGCCTTTGATAGAGTAAATTGGGTAAAGTTGATGAAGATATTAAAGGATATAGGTGTAGACTGGAAAGACAGGAGACTGATTAGGAATCTATATGAGAATCAAGTTGTAAAGGTTAGGTTTGAGAATGTGGACACCTGCGGAATAAATATCGGTAGAGAAGTAAGACAAGGCTGCTGCCTATCGCCAACCCTATTCAATATATATGGAGAAAGTCTAATGCAAGAAGCTTTAGAAGGCACAGGGGATTTCAAAATCGGAGGAAGGATTATAAGAACAGTGAAATACGCAGATGATCAAGTACTTCTAGCAAGAAAGGAAGAGGAACTACAAAAAAATGATAAATAGACTAGTGATAACAGGTAGAAAATACGGTATGGAAATAAATACAGAAAAATCCAAGGTCATTCGAATATCGGGTAAAGAAGAGAATCTGAACATAACTATTGGGGGAAAGGCATTAGAACAAGTTTCAGAATATAAATACCTTGGAAGTATCATAACACGAGAGGCAAAATGTACGGATGAGATCAAAACTAGAATAGGAAAAGCAAAAGCGGCTTTCAGGAGAAAGAAACAACTACTTACAGAGAATATAAGGGAAGATATCCGCAAGAAGTTGATAAAATGCTACGTATGGAGTATAGCATTGTATGGGGCAGAAACATGGACGCTAAGGAAAAATGACATCAAATACTTGGAAAACTTTGAAATGTGGACTTGGAGGAGAATGCTGAAGATAAAATGGACAGATAGGATGAAAAACGATGAAGTGCTACGAAGAGTAGGAGAGAAGCGAATGATTATACAGACTATCAGAAAGAGGAAGGCTAACTGGGTTGGACATTACCTGAGGAGAGAGAGTATGATTAAAGACGTGTTAGAAGGAAAACTAGATGGGAAAAGGGAAAGAGGTAGGAAAAGGTTTCAGCTGATAGACGATTTGAAAGGGAAAGAGAGTTATCAAGATATAAAGAGGACAGCGGAAAATAGGAGTATATGGAGAACCAGGTTTAACCATGAATAATCACGGACCTGTCTACGGACAGACTACCTATGATGATGAATCACCCTACGAACGAAATTTCTTTTAAATCAGCTCAGGCAATACCTTCCAAATTCATAGTTACTGAAACATTCTAACCTTGATATTGTGGCAGCCCTATTTAGTTGACACGGTTTAAATATAATATTTTGGTTATTTATTTATATGCAGATTATACACACCACATTTGGTTAAAATCCATTGGGTCAGTTGTCTATAAATACATGTAAAAATATCATTTAACTTTTTACTGTGGTAGCCCTGCTCTTTAGTTCCACTTTAAACATGTTGGTTTCATTATGATATGTTGTAGAAATCGTATATGCAAAATTTAGTTGAAATCCATTTCCTCCAAATAGATTATTACTGAAATAGTTTAATTTGAAATTGTGACACCGCTGTTTAGCTGATCCGGTCCAAATATGCTATTTTGGTTTAGTATATATGTGAGATTATAAACAATACATTTCGTTAAAATTGATTTTGAAAATTCAACCCAAATACGAGTAAAAGGAATTTTTTTATTACTTTGATTGTGGCAGCCCTGATTTCTATATCTACACAAAACATATTGATTTTGTTTTTCTATTTTGCCCACCTCCTTCATACAAAATTTTCCAGAAATCAATTTGGCCAATTTCTTCCAAATTCACAATTACCGAAAAGTTAAACTTAGCAATTGTGGCATCCCTGTTGAGTCGTTAAGGTTCAAATATGTCACTTTGGTCATTATTTTATGTGAATATTCTACGTACCAAATTTGGTTGTAATCGATTAAGCCAATTATTCCCGGATATATGCGTACGGACGGACGGACATCACGAAGATAATAGTTCTTTTCAGCAATGACGAAAAGCACTAAAAAGGCGAGATATGTCGCCAGTTTCTCGATAGATTAGTATTCTTTGAATATATAGAGCGGTAATTGTTAATGACTTTTATTTATTACACCAAAATTCATGCCTTTTTGCTGAGAGTGATGTCTGAACTACAGCAGTAAATTAATTAAAAAGGGTGTGATAAAGCGAATATACCGTCACTTTCTCTATCGATTAGTATGTATTCATTGAAAAATATCGAGCTGCGATTGTTGATAACTTTTCTTTGTATCTCAAAATTTAAGCCTTATGTTAGGTGATGGTGGAACAGCGATTGTTTAAATGAAAGAATATATATCTGTGAAAATAACTTTGAATTAGCCGTCAATAAAGCACAGCCTGTCATTAAAACTTTAACGGATATTTAAACTGAAATATTTTTGGCCTGACATAATACCTGGACATCGTTTTTCTGTACGTAATGTTTTACGCAGATGCATCATTAAAGTTTTTTCTGACTGTTTTAGCTATATTAGCATGGTACTTCTGATAATATGGAATTTTTGGAAAATTTATATGCGACCAATAATGAACTAAAATCCTTTCATTTACTCCTGCATGTTGCGCTTATTTTGACACACTTGTATGAAGCCTTAATGCTATATTTTAACGCTAAATTAGAGATAAATTTTGCTCTTTGATATTTCTTCATGAATGATCTTACATTTGCTATGGATTAACTAGGACAATACCGCATGTTCTGGTTGGAATAAATGATTTAAAAAAATTTTATCTTTATTCTCTATTAAGTTACAAAAATTGATCATTGAATATCTCTTTATAGACAATATTTTTCATTTTACATGAATTATTAGATTGTTTACAGAATATTTTGAGGTTTTATCGATTAGTAACACGTGACATTGCAACATATAATTGGCCTTGAGAGAAGACCTCTTCTTTCAAATAAATCAAAACATTTGAGAGAGTTTGGCCTGAACTTTTATTGATTATCATTGCAAAGGCTGGTCTAATTGAAAGAGGCAGGGCCGTTCAAAAGCGCGGGGAATGCGTGATCAACACGCAGGCGACAAACCGAAGGGGCGGCAAAAATCGTTGAAATTGAAAACCAGCAATAGCCTCAGTGAATACATTTTATAATTTTTTCCTATTTTGTATGTTTGTTTCGAGTTGTATGTGTATACTATGTGCCAACGTTGTATCAAATGACGTCAAGACGCTCTCTCATAGCTCCCATGCGGCCGCTTGACTTATTCCCTGCCGTTCTCTCTTGGGGTAGTGACAAAATTTGAGTCAAGATTTTTGTAGCAGGTAAGTCCTTACTTTTTCCTACAATTTTTAACATTATTTCTTTCATATAACATCTTTACCGACAAGAAGTATTCACAATATCAACTCAAGTTTCGTTTTGGCATATTTATTTAAAGAAAAACACGATAACATCATATTTTTGTTCATCTGATGTTAAAGCGAGCTTAATAGAAAATAGTGAAATTCCTTTTCATATACCATGCGTTAGTTATTCACTTCATTTAATAAGAAATTATGCTGCTGTATTATTTTTATTTTCTACGATTTTACCTTTTACCTAAATGGTCACAGTGAAAAGGAGCAAGTCACGGATTTGCTTTAAAATTACCCAACTATATTAGGGAAAATGCACTTAATTTTTAAATTCATTGAGAAATTATTGGATTAATTACCCAGGTAAGATGTTTCAGAAGAAAAAGCTAAGTGGAGAAGAATATAAAAGGAGAAGAACAGAAAAACAAGAAGAGATAAAGAAACAAGAAGGAAGTATGTTAAAGTATTGCTGAAGTACTACTACTATTGCACATATAGAAAAACATGATGAATCGGAGAAAATTTGCGATGTTGATGAAGTAATAGGAGAATCCATAGTGGAGCAAGAAAATAATGCTTCTATTGGCTGTGAAAAATCAGAAGCAGTGGAGGAAGACATTCCCATAGAAGCTATCAGGGATCCCAGTTGTTGACCTAAAATTTTGTCAAGACATGGTGGAAATTGGACCTAAACAAGTGACTGACGTTCCATTTCCTTCGAATGACAAAGGACGATTTTCAAGTGCATATTACACAAGGACATTAGCAAACAATGAAAAGGTAAATCGTGACGGGTTAATATATTCACCTTCAACAAATAGTTTATATTGTTTTTGTTGTAAAATATTTGGAAATGTAAATATTCAATTATGTTCAACTGGCTTTTCCGATTGGGAGCATGCTAGTATTAATTTACAATGACATGAAGTATCGTCAAATCATATTGCTAATTAAAATAAATACTTTACGATGAAGTCCATGTTGACAAAACTAAAAACTACAGATAAAGAACAATGTCGCTTGTATGAACTAGAGAAAAATCGCTGGACTGAAATTCTGAAACGAATTTTTGCTGTTCAATATTTAGCTGGTCAGTCTCTTGCATTTCGCGGTTCCTCAAGTGAATTATACGTTCCTAATAATGGTAATTTTTTAAAAGCAATTGAAATGTTAGCTAAATTTTATCTATACATAATGGATCACCTTTCAAATATTTAAAAAAATATTAGCCGTATGCCTCATTACCTGGGAAACAAATTTCAGAATGAAATCACTTCTTTAATTGCTGACAAAATGCAGAAAGAAATATTATGTAAAGCCGAAAAGAGCAAGTATTTTTCAATTGTTCTAGATTGAACCTCAGACAGTAGCTATGTTGAACAATTGACATTTATCATACGACTTGTTGTATACGCCAGCAATGATGTAGAAGTAAGGGAACATTTTTTAGGATTTCATCAAATTAATGACACAACAGGTAAGGGTTTATGTACATTAGTATTAAATGATTTATTCCCCAAGTATGGCTTAAAACTAAATAACATGAGGGGTCAAGGTTACGACAACGGTCCCAATATGAGTGGAAAATATATTGGTTTTCAAAAACTTATCAAAAATGTAAATAGTCGTGCAATATATATATATATATATATATATATATATATATATATATATATATATATATATATATATATATATATATATAAAGCCTTCTGTCACACACATCGAAGATCATCACGAGGATTCTTAATAAAAGGCTAGGGAAAAAGGCAGAAGAAATAATAGGGGAAGATCAATTCGGTTTCAGAAAAGGACGAGGAACTAGAGATGCTATAGGAGTAGTTAGAATCATATCAGAAAGGGCAATAGAATACAGTCAAGATATCTGCGCATGTTTCGTAGACTGGCAGAAGGCCTTTGATAGAGTAAATTGGGTAAAGTTGATGAAGATATTAAAGGATATAGGTGTAGACTGGAAAGACAGGAGACTGATTAGGAATCTATATGAGAATCAAGTTGTAAAGGTCAGGTTTGAGAATGTGGACACCTGCGGAATAAATATCGGTAGAGGAGTAAGACAAGGCTGCTGCCTATCGCCAACCCTATTCAATATATATGGAGAAAGTCTAATGCAAGAAGCTTTAGAAGGCACAGGGGATTTTCAAAATTGGAGGAAGGATTATAAGAACAGTAAAATACGCAGATGATCAAGTACTTCTAGCAAGAAAGGAAGAGGAGCTACAAAAAATGATAAATAGACTAGTGATAACAGGTAGAAAATACGGTATGGAAATAAATACAGAAAAATCCAAGGTCATTCGAATATCGGGTAAAGAAGAGAATCTGAACATAACTATTGGGGGAAAGGCATTAGAACAAGTTTCAGAATATAAATACCTTGGAAGTATCATAACACGAGAGGCAAAATGTACGGATGAGATCAAAACTAGAATAGGAAAAGCAAAAGCGGCTTTCAGGAGAAAGAAACAACTACTTACAGAGAATATAAGGGAAGATATCCGCAAGAAGTTGATAAAATGCTACGTATGGAGTATAGCATTGTATGGGGCAGAAACATGGACGCTAAGGAAAAATGACATCAAATACTTGGAAAACTTTGAAATGTGGACTTGGAGGAGAATGCTGAAGATAAAATGGACAGATAGGATGAAAAACGATGAAGTGCTACGAAGAGTAGGAGAGAAGCGAATGATTATACAGACTATCAGAAAGAGGAAGGCTAACTGGGTTGGACATTACCTGAGGAGAGAGAGTATGATTAAAGACGTGTTAGAAGGAAAACTAGATGGGAAAAGGGAAAGAGGTAGGAAAAGGTTTCAGCTGATAGACGATTTGAAAGGGAAAGAGAGTTATCAAGATATAAAGAGGACAGCGGAAAATAGGAGTATATGGAGAACCAGGTTTAACCATGAATAATCACGGACCTGTCTACGGACAGACTACCTATGATGATGATGATATATATATACACCATGTAATTCTCATACTTTAAATTTAGTTATCAATGATGCAGCAAAAGTCACTTTAAAAATTGGGGCAAGAGTTATACACTTTCTTTTCTTCCTCCTCATACAGGTGGGAAAAAAAATAAAGAAATATGTACCAAAATTCACGTTAAAATCCGTGATAATACCTTCAACTGATTATAACGCTATCTCATGATTCTCAATCATAAATATGGAAATATTCAGTAAAAGGGCGGTCATATATAAAAAAAGGGCGGCCATATATTTGCTGCTAGCAGGCGGCCAATGCGCCAGGAACGGCCCTGCTAAGAGGGAATTGTCTTTGTTTGAGTGTAAAGGAAGACCCGAATCCAAAAACAAAATTATTCTAGGAATCAAAACAATATTTCCATTGAATGTTCCGCCAAGGATTTCAGCTTTGATTAATTTATTTGAAGGATGAATTTCCAGAACCTTTAATTGAGTTCCATTACATAAACCAAGAGTTGGATTAAGGTTTCTCATATGTATGACTCGACAGTTTTTTAGCACTAACTTATGAGGAGTGATTCCACTGATATTAATAGTATTTAAAAATTCTGCTGGATATAAGTTCTGACTTTCTTCTTCAAGAATTGAGTCCGAACTTAATAGAGTTATTTGTGATCCTGGAGTTTTTCCGAGAATATATGTGTTAATTTCACAGACAAATTGATTGTTGTTAAAATTGTACAATTATGTTATTCTTTCTTATCAATAAATTGGTCGAAGAAAGTTTTGGAATTAGAAAGAGGTGACAACAGATCATTAGGTAAAGTTATATGATCTTCACTGTCATTATCTTCCCTTTTCCGAGTCGTAAAAGATATAAAGCAAATTCCTGAACTGAATGTTTATTTCCGTCAGAATATTCTCTCATAAGGATCCTTTCGGTAGCAAAACTACAACAATCACAGAAGATGCAACAGCCAGAGCAATATCTTCTCTTGATCTAACTTTTGCTAAGACCAACTTGTAGATGAAAGTTTTACCGGAACACCCCGGTTCATTGATGAAAAAGAGCCTTTCGATCCTTTGGTTTGATGAATCAATTGCAGTGATGATATTTATATAAATCAATTCTTGTTCCGCACTCAATTTATTAATATTTTCATTTAAATAAAGTTCTAAACGAAATAAATCTTTGTTTATTTACGGGCTGTGGACTGGTTGTGGATAGCAAGGAAGTAATTTGTTTATTTACTGGTTGTAGATAGCAACGTAGTATTTTGTTGCACGCAAAAATGAGTACTCTTTAATTGTAGATAGATAAGTCGGTAAATGAAATATATAGGGTGGTAACATTACAAAGTTCGAATATTCGTATGACCTGTAGTTTTGTTAAATCAATTCTATAAACTATTCCACTTTTGTCTACATACAATGATCCTCTCCGTTATTTTAGAGCATTCAATTTAGATGTATTTTAATGAAACAGTATTAAGAGGATTAAAATACGTGAAGTTATTTTATTCTTCTAAACGCATACCAATCCTCCACAATAAATGTATGGGAATAGGAACATAGCAATTTAAAATTTTATCTTATAAACATTAGAATTTGTCTGAAAATCATTAAAATTTATTTTCATTATGACGGTGGTATTAATAGCTCCAAATGACACACGTAATGCAAAAAAAATTACGATTGAATATTTATACAGGGACGTAACTAGAATTTTATTCTTGGGGGGGGGGGGGGGCAAAGGAGGGCCAATGAAAATTGAGGGGGGAGGGGGGGCAGGGTAATTTTCAGTATTTTCAAAATAAACGAGAGAATGGCGAAACTAGTTAAATTTTAATTGCGGAATATATTTCTTTTTCATGAGGATTGAATAATTTTAGAATAACGAATCTTTTTCATTGAATAGTTCATGAAAAGATGATATATAAAGCAATAAATATGTTTTGTTTCATCTTAGGTATACTTTACAGATTAATTTCGGCTATGCATTTTGGATGAATATAAAAATCAATGCTTAGGAAACTTACGGTATATTTGGAATTTGGTCTGATAATAGAATTAGATGGGGAAAGAAAAGCAACTCTTTTTTTCATTCTATTTTCAAAGATCAGACATTTTCTTATCGAATTATAAAGACCGAAATTTTCATTACATTATGTGAGATTTATACATTGTAAACTCTTGAATTTATTTTTTAAAACAACTTTATTACTTTAGAAACAAGATTTTACATTTTTATTAAAAAAAGATAATTTTAATTCCTCCAAAAATTTTATTATAATGACGGATTTTAATCTACTACAGAAATGAACACATTTCAATTGCATTAAGTACCTAATATGAAATGTAAATCGCGCATGTACAGCTGATCCTGAAAAAAAGACATACAATTCCTCAAACAAAGGAAAAAACACGACTACATGTTTTACGTTTTTGCAAACATCGACGATCACGAGGTTCAGCCTGTGATTGAAACAGTATATATATATACAATGAGGTACTTCATCTCGAATTAATTTTTGTACTCCATTCAATCTACCGCTCATAACGCTTGCGCCATCGTATGTTTGTGAAACGCATTTAGATAAATCAATCTCGCATTTAGCAAATATTTCTTTAATATAAGAAAATAGTGCGCTTGCATTAAGGTACTCCGCTTGTTTATAGCCTAGAAATTGTTCAAATACTGTACCATCTAAAAAATATCTAACTACAACCGACAGTTGTTCACTATTTGAAATGTCCTTTGATTCTTCTACCATAATGGAAAAATGCTCTACTTGGTTAATTTGATCCATTATTTGTCGAATCATCAAATCCGACATTATTTTCAAAATTTCATTTTGAACTTAAGGACTAGTTGGCATTTTTTGGACCATCAAGAATTTTTTTTTACTATATCGGAATGGTCAGATATGATGTTTAAAATTTCCTCTATTTAAACTGATCAAATTCATCAATTCCCCGCTGAGCTATATTTTGTATTGCTGTAAATCTTAATACCTGACAAATAATTCTTAAATATTGCCTATTTTCACTTACTTGGCTAGAATGAGCATGGTTCAACAAGAAAGTTACAGATGCATTATTTTTTGAAATTACCTTTTGCATATCTCATGATGTTTCACACTTTTTATGATAATCACTATTGCCATGTTGCCGAAGTACTGAGTCTTTTTCCATGGCTTTCTTCCAATTTATGAATCCAACAGATACGAGCGGCATGTTCGAATCAATAGAATTTGAAAAAAAACGACATGGGAAGCAAGATGCAGCATCATATAACACACTGTATTCTAACAATGGAAATTTTTCATACCGAATAGGTTTGAAACTTCTACAACGTGTTGCAAATTTTCGACTCGGAAAACACAACTTCGGCTGTTTAGAGCCGTCGGTCACAATTTGAGACAAATCTTGAGGTCTAGGAATTTCTTTAAGTTTTGGCTCTGTTTCGACAATAGCGTACACACAATCTCTATCTTCGCAATCGGAATTAAGCATTAAATTCATTTTATCGAGTTCACAATCTTGGAATTCACTTTCAGAATTTGAACTCGTTTCCTCACTTTCACTAATAATTGTTTCAAAGTCATCCTCTTCGATAATAGCCGTTTCTTTAGGATTTTCTACTTTGATCTTCTTATTCGCAGCTTTCCCAAAATAGTCTGATATATTAATCCTTTTGCTACTCATTTTGTTCAACTGCTCTGGGTCCCTTAAAAACGGAAATTTTAAACGATTTTTTTTTCAAAATCGAAATCAGTGAAAAAAATCTATTAATCATAGAATTTAAAATAAATTATTAAATACATCCAAATTATGTATTGTCAAGTATATGACTAATTTACTCGATTTACTGTAAAGTTAAGTTACAGGAAAAAGCTTATAAACTAGATCAGGGGCGGATTGGCAGCAAAAATCGGCTCGGGAAAACCTTCAGATCTCGGCCCACACTGCTGAATGAAATATTTCCCTATATAAATTGGGGATAATTGAATCGGAGACAACAATGCAGGACACCTTGGCAATGCTCGGAAAGAATACGAAAAATCCATAAAATTTCGTAAAGGAATGCGTACTTCTAAAGATTTTGAACGCCTGGCATCTAAGCATTGCAAGTACGGAATAGTTTACAGTTTTAGCTGTAGGATAAAGAAAATTGGTCCATATTTTCGTATTTTTATGAATGGATGGAAAGAGTTCTTGCACTTTAAAGCATTTTAATCCAGTGTAAACTTTCATAAGAGCGTCACGCACCGAGGGGGATTGTGCTTTCTATATTGGGGCGATTGGTGAAAATTCATGTTTGTAAAAATTAATTTCTTCAAAATGAGGGATGGGACAAAACGGGAAAACACGTGTCTGCTTATTTTGGATAAATATTCATTTTGTACAAATTTCGTTAACTTCCGATTACCAATTTTCGCGACTTTTCATCGTTAGACTAATTATAATTAAATTTTTCACATACTTACCTGAACTTTTTCAAACTTAATAGACGTTGTGCTTGGAATACCTTTCTGGGCTCAATGTCACAAGTAGTCTTCAAACAATCAACCTTAATTAGGAATTAGAATTTAAATAAAAATATTTCTGAATCTGCTGAACCACTATAAAATTCCATTACGATGAAGTATGCGAACTTTCTAGCGTTAACAATATTTTGCATCACTGAATTGAACAGACCTTAAATCCCGCTGTTCTTAACTCTTCAAATGTTCGACTTCGACTGGACTAGGGCATTCGTATTCTCATCTTCGGTGAGAAATTCTGAGCTCGGGCAGTTTCCCACGGATACAATCCGATTTATTGTCTTCCGAAAAGGTCAGAGGTATCTCGGCTTCACATTCATAAGGCAGAGTGTGTGTGTGTTTTCTTCACAAGAATTAGGTCCCGCCGATTCCTCCGGAGACCTACAGCTCGTACGTGAGTTTTCTCTTTCCTTTTTTTACGGTGAAGGATCTATTACCTTTTACTTGCATCGTTTTGAATGCATCCTCTACTCAAGAGATTAAAAAGAACTACATTGTAGAACCTAGCTTCTCGCGCATTTCAAACTACTATATTGTAGAAACCTATCTTCTTGCGAACATAATGTCAAAATTACAGTAAAAAATTCCGATAAAAATGGGTGGGGATGGTAATTGCAACCTGCTGATCAAATCCAGTGGAAGCTGGGTGGGCCAAGAAGTTTTTAAGGGGGGCCAGGGTCCCCCCTTAGTTACGTATTTATAAAGAATTTTTCAGTCATAATTTAGACCTTACGATTTTCTTTATTCTTAAGCTAACATGTAAAACTGCGGTAAAAATTTTTATAATTTAAAATAATTTTTTGGACATTGGTTAAAGTAAAATGAAATAAAAATAGCTTTGAAAAAACTCACAATATTAAAAGTTTTGTAATTAAAAAAAAATGTGTCATTTATTTGATTACGATTTGGAGGTGTATCTTGATATATAAGAGAACATTTTTGTGAGCACGATCGAAGATGGGTGAGTCCATATTACTGCGCAGAGAGAAAGAAATACACGTTACATAGCCTGCATAAGCTTACGCTCGGAAAACAACGCATGACGCACGAAGTCCTACGCCACTAATCCACAAGCGCTCGCTCTTGACAGTTGGCAACATTGTAACCAGCTGTACGTGTTGAATTGTCTGCATGCTCCTACTTGTTTTTGAAGTACTGATACACTTTATATACGATTTCCTTGGCTTGTTTGCGCAAAACCTTGCGCTTACTTTCTTCGCCCTACATTTTAGAACACCGCAAGACGGTACTATTTTAATATAAATCGTAAAACACGCAAATAAACACAAAAATCACGCCGAAAATGTAAGTACCGGACGCCAAGAGCCGCTGATTGGGCAAGTGAAGGAGCGAGAGAAACCACCTGACATTCCTTGCCTTCTGTGCATCCAGTTGCCACCCGCCTTCGTTCGTGCTCTCAATTATAGTTATAATAAATCATGACCAAAATTTCAGTGAAAAAAACCCCATTTAATCTTTGCGGTCAGCCTTATTTTTCCGAAAGAATTTCGCCCCATTCGAGATATGGCTTTTATGCAAACTTGGATCCCCTCCCCTCTTCTCACGTTCGTCCAATTTAATTTAGTTAACCCTAAAGAGGATGCTGTTTCATCGGATCTCGTAGGAAAATCCCACGCGCGAAATGGTCGAGGTGGTTGCTTTATTAAAACGTGCCTGCACATTCCACCTCGGCTAATAGCAACACTGTTCTTTTATATTATTAACAACTGTCCTCTTACTCTATCACTCTCTCTCTCCCTATTCCTTCCTCTTTCGGCCAGAGCGTGTCCGCAGAGTGTTGCGTCCCCTTTATTAAGCCCTCTGCCGGGCGTCGTCGACACTCTCGTAAAACAAAAGATGCGATAATTAGGGTTATACGCCGCAGACTAATTGCCTCCTTTCGGAGATGCTCGCTCTCCCCCCGCCCTCTCTCTTTAGTCTCTCTCTCCTCTTCATTTTCTCCTTCCTCCCAGTTTCTTCTTGTATCACACCAAGCACTCGTGGCGAAATGACGTAACTGAGACCTCTGGTGGCTATAAAAATTAAACGGTCCTCTCTTCCTCTTTCTCTGGCTCTCTGTCTCGTTAGTCCGCCATTTTTTTTATTCTCCAAACCGTGGAGGAACGAGAGAATTTTTTTTATTTGGCTTAGGCACGGATGTGACGTTTTTCTGTGAGGTGTCAGGAAAGAGTACGGATATTTTTGTTCCGCTGAAAATTTTGAACGAGGTAAAAATCGCTCGGAAGGCAATCTTTGAAGGCGTGACGCCGTGATTCGCGCGCGCATTCCGTGGATTCGAATCATGAGACGTGTTGACAGATGTTGACGGCTTAACGTCTTCGTAGGGACTTATACGCAGAGACGCGGAAGGATGAATGAGGAACGATTGAAGGAGGACAGGTACTCGGTAAACTTCTTGTTTCAGAGGCATAATTACAACGAGGAAACATTGAAACTTAAAGCGTACCGGAGCTATTTCCCGTAATTTATAAGAAAAGTAAATGACTATTCATGAATATCTTCCCAACGTTTAATTTCCTGCGACTCCGAATCTTTATCATAAAAGAAGAGGTTAACTTTAAAGTCATTCAAGGGTACGCTGAGTAGTCTCCTCAACAAAATAATACTTAATCGCGTCCCGAATATTTTGTATAGGCGATTAAAATCATTTATTCTCATTTCCTTTAAACAAAGGCATTAATTTGGTCGAAAATATTCCTTAAATGAGATTTTGAATCTTTGGCGTTAGTGTGCATTAAACCGAAATTGCTTTCATGTATTATTGAAGCTAATTTCTAAATTGATTCCATAAAAACATGCTGCAATTTAGCTCCATGTATTTTAATCGGAAGAGATATAAGATTCATCTACACGGGTCTATTTTACGTAAATATACGTAAACGAGGAAAAAACACAAACCCTATAACATTATCTGCGATAATATACGCGAAAACGTGTAAATCAACCTTCTGTTTTCAGATATGCATTGCCGAAAAAAAATATTCTTATCCTCCATGAAATTCAATGAAAACACCAATTACAGTCTATCATGTATACTGCGCACAAAAAATTGTTTTTTCCCGTTATTTGTCTTCGCTGTAGTCTCCATTTTTAATTATTACTAGATTATACTTCCGCTTCCGGTTGATCTGTTTCAGCTAAAATCTAATCAATTCTTGATTTTCTAACAGAAATTATAAAATTTAGTTTTGTACTGATTTAATAAGTATTTTTTCCTCTCACACACACAGACATACGCATGCATTATAAAGAAAATAGTGCCAACGCATTCAGAGTACCTTAAAAAGTGTATTTCCGTTGAAATCTCGAATTCGATTTTTTCAAGAAAACTACTATATTGCGTATGAAGAGAGTAAAAATTGAAGAACCGACAGATAAACTTGTTGAAATACGTCTACCGCAAATGTTTTAAGGTCAGAAGTATTATTTATCTTAAGCCTAACTGCACTACAATCGAATTTCTTTTCAGAAAAGGGATTGCTGTTCTGATATATCACTTAGTACGAACCATCTTTAATGGACTCGCGATTTTATAGCTCAATAGAAGCATTAAAAATGCTACAAAGTGAATCAACTTCTTTAAACTATGGCAGGAATAAAATTTAATGCCACCATAACACTTATAAGAAGATACGCGGCAGAAATTTAGAGATCGTGAACTGTGAAAAGGGTCAGTTTTGGGAATAAGCATCCAGATGTAAAAATGAAAAAAAAATCCAGTCATAGTCACCTCTATGCAAAGAGGAACTTTCACAAGGAAAGTACATCAGTTCGGTCAAGTCTTTTCATATGCATTCACGAATGGACACAAGAGGCATCGGACCGGACATTTTATACGAAGCGAGTAGGAAGTGGGTGGTCTCTTTTGTACCCGAAAAATAATAGTTTGTCTTATTAAAGTAATGCAATCTGCAAGCAAGCGAAACAATAACTTAGACCTAAAGAATTGTATGTATATTATCCTTTAAATGGTTATAAAATATTAAATGGTTAATGTAGACAGACGTCCAAATTTTCAACTTCTCCCGCGTGGCGTCTGGAAAAAATTCCCGTACTCTACATTTGATCACATTCATTTATTATTCTTTGACTTTTCCAACTTAAATAAAATTCCGCTCGACCAACAAATGCAGATGATCTGCGATAGGTCAAGATATTTAGTTGTTATTTTTTATACTTCAATTTAAAAATCTGATGTGGCCAGCACATGATTTTCTCCATACTTGAGTATTCTTATGTAAAGTATGATTGCATTATATCTCCTATATACTGTACTGAAACCAAATACTGATGAGTTTTTGAAACAATATATCTGCGCTACTTCTTATGGCGATGTATGAAATAGTAAAATACCTAAATTTGCAACTATCCATTAAAGGACGGATGAAATCGGTTAAGAAAAGAACAAATAAAGATGAAGCAAAGACAAAGGAGCAAATAAACACACATAATCAGCAAAAAACGGCACATGAATACGAAAGAAGAAAATGGTTCAACAAACTAGTAGTGCTAGGCTTTCAAATGATGAATTAACATTCAGTAAACAAAATTGTTTCCTGTTTTCAAGGGTGCCAAATTATTACAGCGCAAACTGACGAAAAGATCATTTATTTGTTTAGACATATTTGCAAATGGAATTTTAAGCTAATATTTTTATTTTGCTAATAAGTCGATCGGAATTCTTTTCATCGTCAGTTTTTATTATATATATTGTTTCGAGAATCTTCTTAAAGGTGGCGTCAATGTATACTGGTAAGTTACGGTTCAAGTAAATATCTCCGAAATTACAGGTTTTACGAAATTTTGCTTTAAACAAAAGTCTTAGAGAATATTATACAACATTCCGATTTATAAACATATAATGGAATTTTAAAGGAGATATTTGAAAAAAGCCGAATAAATCAAAACAATTCCTAAACGATGCATTCTAGGGAAAATAGTTTCAAACAAACGCTACATAGAATAACAGTATCTCCATATTTAAATGTAATGCTATCATAAATTATGAAGTTTTAAAGGAGGAAATCGTTACAATCGAAAAATAGACCAAGAGTAAAAACAACACTTTCCCTTTACGTATGGAGAAAATAATGTTTACCGTTCTATGGATGGTGCTTTTTTTACCTATTTGCCTACTTCGGATGATTTTGAAATCCAAAATTTTACAATCAGTGGTGGATAAAAATATATAGGTAAGTACATTAATACAAAGCAGTTTGTCTTTCTATTTTTTCGATTTACAAGTCTCACTGTGTTTCAAATCGAAAATATCCTGAACTCGCTCAAATAATTATCAAATGGGAAAAGGAGAGGTATTTGGAATCGCACCCGGGACACTTTTATGAAATTTTAGATTTTTCCGGCCGTTACCTACGATTGCGCACAGAATTTCTACAGTTAATTGTAACAGTGCCTAAAAAGTGTGACGGACGGACAAACTTTTGTGAATTATTATATAACGATTGTTCATTCCTATTTATCCTTTGTACCCCGCTCCTCGCTATTATCCTCTCTTCCCTCGCCCTCCACTTTCTCTAATCCACACTCATTACTCCCTAATCCACAATTGCTGTCTCTCCTCTCGCCTTCCCACCTTTCTTCTTCCTCTCTCTTCACTCTCCGCCGCCACATTCTCTCATATCCTCCTTATTACTTTCAATCCCCCTTTTATCCCCTTCCTTTCTCTTACCATCGTTCTTTCCACGTGATTTGCCACGGAATGCGAGAGTTCGGCGAGACCGATTCGGCGACGGACAATTCGGCACCGGAACGGTTCAGTGCCTGGAGGAAAATGCAACAACTTTTAGTTGAGTTGGGGGTTAAATTAGGGTTGCCACCTGTTCGGTTTTCACCCGAACTTTTCGGCAAACGGAAAAAATGTTCGGTGTTCTGTACCGAACACCGAACAGGTAATTTGAATTTTTTTAAAGTGTTTGGTATCAACCGTACGTACTACACCCATAGATTGTTTGCGTGGAAGGAGGATAAGTGAATTCATTAGTGAGAAGATTTGAGAAAACTCATCTACGCAAGTATTAAGGAAATGCTACAGAATCAGAGATTCAAGAGGTAACTTTAAATTTTTCTTTGCGCATTTTTTTACCAGCCTTATTTTCCCTCTTTTGTGACGAAGAATAAATCAGGAATTCTACTTTCCTCGCTAAAATTGCATCTTTATTTGTCTTTTAAAAACAATGATTTTCTTTTAATTGTTTGCGTGACAAATAAATATTCATTTATTATATGTAAAGCGATAGTTTATCACTCTAGGTCAGTGGCACCTAACCTATTGCGCATGTGCAACTTTTGGCGCATCCCCCTCTCAAATGTGGCGCGTGGCACTTAATTTTTAAGATAATTTAGTTTTTCCACAATTGAAATATCTGAGATTTAATAGAATGATTTCAAAATTTTATTGCATTTGTGTCGATATATCGGATTAGTTTGTGAGGTTTGAATGAATAAATGGGTTTGAAAGTGAAAAATTTAGTGGAAAAGTGATTGTAAGGAAATCTTGTCATGTCTGATGACTCGGGCACCCAAAAATTCTACCCCACACATACAAAGTATTACCGCCTCTCACCATTGATCAACTTCTAAAAATTAGTTATTTTGTTGCCTAATTTGAATTTTCGCAACTTCGAAAATTTGCTCAGTGTCACATCTATCGATTTGCAAGCACATACTCGCGTGAATAAGTTTTCTCATCCATGTAACATGCTATAATAAAACCTCTGCCAAATATATTAATAAATAGACTAAGAAATTTCAAATATAGAGGTGAGTCGATTTCCTTAGACGCCTATCCAAAGGGGCACCAAAATTTGAATCCAATGAAAACCTATTTCGATATATTGATTTCTAAAGAATGTTAAAAAGATCTTTCTTTTGAATATTTATATTGGGAATTGGGCTGTTTATTAGCATCTTTGTAAAGGAATACTACAGCTTACTCAGGCAGAGTAGGTTTTTGCTACAAAATTGAAGGTGTATTTTATTTGCATGTAGTAAGAGATTGTCCTGATTGCAAAGGTGTTTTTTTTTGTTTTCTTTTAAAATTATTACTATTTCAATAATCTTATTGAATAGTCACGGAAAGATGTGTGTAGAAACTTCTAAGTTGTATAATTAATCCAGTTTGGAAATGTAATTTAGACTGTTCGGTTTTGTTCGTGATATGTTCAGTTATGTTCGTAGTTTTTTAGAAGTTATATTAGAATGTTCGGGAATCGGGTCAAAAAAATGGCGGCAACCCTAGGTTGAATGCGCTCTATTCACTCTCCCAGGGTTGGGTTGAGTGGTTGGGGTTTGGATTCGTCTTGATGGCGTCGAACTGTCCAGGCGCCGGATCGGTCGCGCCGAACTGTCCTATACCCGGCCCACTGCTACTCTTGTATGCCCTCCTATCCTTTCCCAGGAGAGAAGCCAGCTTTCGCCAGGACAGAATTGAGTGCAAAGGACAATTTCTCGCATCCAACGAGAAATAAATCGGTGGCGGTTAAGACTTTCTTTACACTGAAATGGGGAGCCGGTGCTGTAGTGGTTACAGTGTTGGCCCCGCCATGATCTACTAAAGATCTGTTAAAGCGACACCCGGGGTGAATACTGTAGGATTTTTTCCGAAGATGCCCAGCCTCCTATTTTTGCGTGTTTGATCTAAGGAGACGAGGACGAGCCAATGAGAAAAGGAGAAATGAGGACAGCTGCTAAGTAAGAGCAGGCTTAAAGTCGGCGCAGGCTTAAAGTCGGTATCAGGTTTCTCTCCTCCCCTGTTATCCGGCTATTCATTGCACTACCTCTGAGATACTCATTGCGCGTAGGCAAGAGGTGATTTAGCAGGGTGGCAAATGTAAAAAATACACTGAAATGGTTAGAGTAAAGAACTTGGTGAACGCGTTACGACTAATGTGCAGAACTGAATGCTGCCGACGCCGCAAAATGTTTTTCACTTTCACCTTGTTTATATTCTCCTATCTTGCGCTTAAAATATTCCATCGGTTCGCATATGCCTCGAACGTCAAATGATATATGAAAGAAAAGATGACGGAAAAGTATACGTGTATTCAACATAGAAGGATATCGATTCCTTTCAGTATAGGTCTATAAAATCTCAGATGAATTTTTCCTACTGCATTTATGAGTTGTATTATGAATATAAAAGTCTATACGCCAGAAATAGAAACAATTTTAGGCTCTCATATTGCTCAGCTATAAAAAAATCTCCCCGTCTCTCCTTACACTCCCTTGACGCCTTTTCCTATTTAAAACCCCTCCACTTTTATATCCATCTCTCATCGCGTCCTCTCTTTCCCTTACCTTGCTACCTCTCTCCCCCTTTTCTCTTCCCTTTTCTCCACGTCTCTCCATTTATTTTCCTTCCCGCGTTATCTCCCTTAATCTACTTTCCACTCGATCTTTCCTCCGTCACACTCCGCCAAACATCGACAGGAGAAATCGGAATGCGACTCACTAAAAAAATCCCATTCGCCGCTTCACAACAGAAAAATAAAACTTTTTTTAAGCTCTATCCGAATGCTCTCGGTTGTGCACACGTATCGACTCTGATTATTTTTGCTTCTTTCGCCGTTCAATTTTATTCATCCCAGTTCTATAATAAAGTTTGCGTTATAACCAAGAGAAAGGTATGAAGTATAGCACGAGGGACGGGGGAGAGAGAGTGATATGGAGAGGGAAAGAAAGACCATGTTTAAAAGAGGCCGATGTACCGCGGAATGGATCGTTTGTTTCGAGGATGGCGTGCAAAAAAAGCGTCGTTGTAACAGTACGATTTCTCGAAACTGTCAAAATTGCCGTAAATAATTTATTTATTTCATCCTACCCGTCGCAAATTCCACCTTTTTCCCCGTTTCTATCGATCAAAAAAAGAAGAAGTGATGGAATTGCCGGAGGCGTACCCGCTCTGTTTTTACGTTACGGCTGAACGGAAGGGAATGAAATTTTATTTTTATTCCCTCCGAATGCTGGTAGTTAAAAAAAAGAAAAAATGCTCGTCCCCTTTGTTTCTGCAATTATTTCGAGCTTCGAACAACGGAGGCCGAAGAAAAAGGATATCGCGTCGGACAAATGGGCGCCATTGGATTGTTTTAAAACACTGGAACGGACCCCCTATATGACAAACCTCCATTTCGAAGAAATATATATTCGACAAGGCTACATATTTTTACAACTGAAAAAATATATATATATATATATATATATATATATATATATATATATATATATATATAATACAATAAAATGTAAAATAAAAAATAAAAGCTGCTACTTTCATAAAATGTTGCCTCTTTTGTAAAATAATACCTTGAATCTGCCACGAAATATCTCGACAAAGACAGAAAAATATTTCCGGTCAAGAATGATCAGAACTTATCGCCGTGACTAAATGAAACGGAAATAATCATGACAATGTCGTATTTACGCTAAAATACACGACTTTTGTTGTTCGGAATGCTTGGATCACTGGCATTAATTTTTCAATTATTTAGTTTTCTTATCATGATTGGACTCATCTTGCGTATGACGCATGGGACATCGTTTAACACTGCAGTTCTACGCTAATGGATTTTAATGCGCCATAACCGAATTTACGATTAAGTATTACTGTCAGGCTATCTTTTCTGGAAAACTGAATTTTTTCGTCCCATGAAAACTCGATCCAAATCTTATCGTGTTCAGTTAAAGAGGAAAAACATTCCTTTAACAGCAATTTTTAATTTTCATGAATGACACCGCTCCATTTACCAGCGGCAACGAGCAAATTATGGAGACAAATACAGAAGAAATCCGCCAGTGGAACTCTTACAAAGTCAATCAAAACCCTATTATCAATTACGCATTACAGAAGCCATCACGATCTTGGATCTCAACTTTATAGCTCTCGCCCTCGGTCTAAAAAAAACATCAAATCCTCCGAATCAATTATCGGGTTGTACATCAATCAAGGGAAACGAGAAAGTGAGGTGACAGCGGAGTTTGTGCATCCAGAGTAGAGCGTAACAAGCTCTGATCACCGAGATTCATTGTTTTCCGATAGCCGAACGTCGAGAAACCGGGGCGGGGATCTACGGGAAACGATGTCATTCCCGGAATATCGGAAATGGGCGGCGTGATTCGGAGCAGAAGGGATGTACACGATTAAACGCCAGAGAAGGTGAAGGAGGAGGAGAAAGGAGGTAGGATACCACTTCCCTTCTCCCCTTCCCATTGCTGCAGGAGCAGTGTAGGCCTCACCCGGTCCAAACAATGAGAAGACGGAAAAGAGTGAAGCGGTGATACCGAAAACTAAAGAATGGCGTGGCATGCCTTGCACCAACTTTTTCTCATATCAGTATACTTCTAGTCCGCTCAATACTTTCTCTGGTAACATTAATACGTATTCACATGCAGTTTGTACCGTAGCAATATGCTGCTGCTGTTAGTCGGGAGATCTTGTAGTTAACTGAGCGTACAACTCGGTATGTTATAAAAACACTAGACGACATACGCTCATGTTTTGAGAAAATTATCTTATGTGATATTATACATGACGTTAAGGTGTACCAGCTGAAGAATTTTTCTCGAAATCTTTGTAGGTATTTTAGAGAAAATATGGATTTTTCAATTGGACAAGAGCAAACTGACCTTCATCGTAAGGCGATAAGGTTTATATCAATAAGACTTCTATTTAGGGTAATACACGATATAAATATGGGATTTCATCGAAATATTATTAACTGGAGAGCCGTAAAAAGACGACAACCAGCAAAGGACAGGCTACAGACGATATACTACAGGCAACAGAAGGATTACAGTCAGACGGAATTGCTAAAACGAATTTTTAGACTAAAGGGAACTAAAATGTGAATATTCTTCAAAATCTCGAATTCGAAATTATTCGCAATTATACTTCCTTTATAAACCTCGTAAATAGAAGAAAAAATCGAGAAAGTGCAAATATATTATACCTATAGGTATCTTTTAAATTCAGTTTATAGGGCAGAGTTTTCAAATTAAAACACTGGAATTGGCAAAGAAAGTGAACGTAATAATTATTTTCGGAGAGTATATAATATTTCGATAAAAATAAAACTGCGCAGAGCAATCAAACCATTTAACTTGCCTTTTCACAGCATATGAGAGTCATGCGTAGTACATGCGCAGCATAATTGGGATGACTTACCTGAAATACAGAAAAATAAAAATTGTTAGAAATAGAAGTGTTTTCTCCTAATTCGTTTTATTATAAGAATTATTGCAAATAATTTCTAAATTCAATAAAATAATACATTGTAAATGCACAAGTGAAATAATTATCTTCTCAAAGCGTAATATGTTTCATAAATTCGTCAAAACCTTTATTATAATATAATATTGGTTCTATAATCCGTTTTTGGACAGTGGCGTGTTAGAGAAATGGCCAAAAAACTCATTCATATCACTGATAACTTTATCACAGGGAAAGTTTTATTACTACATATCTATCTATATATAATATAAAAATCTTGAGTACGAACCATCCTAGGTGTCCCATGCCACATTCTAAGCTACTTCTAGAAGGGCTATGATATTTGGCATGTTGGTCGGTCATAGGTCACAACCAACGGTGAAAAATCGAAAATCCCAACAATTTGCATTTTTAGGGGGTATTGTCGACCACATTGTTCCATTTCAATACCCCATAAGAAATGCATGGGATTCAATGCAGGACATTTTAAATATGATTTTTTTAAATACTTAAAACTGAGATACGAACTCGGGATAAAAAAAATTTTTAGGTGAAATAATAAAAAGTTGACTAGCTTCACCCGCGCAGAGCATCTGCGCGCTAGAACTTTATTGCTCACTATCATAAATTTCTTTATACACACAATTTTCGATCTCTTGATTTGCTGATACAATAGTTAGAGAGTCAAATGATCTCGCCATCCCTCTCTCCCTCCCTCTGTCTTCATCCCTTCCTCTCTCCCTCCCTTCCTCTCTCCCTCCCTCCCTCTCACCCCCCATCCTCTCTCCCTCCCTTCCTCCCTCCCTCTCCCTCCCTCCCTCCCTCTCTCACTCCCTTCGTCCCTCTCTCCCTCCCTCTCTCCCTCCCTTCGTCCCTCTCTTCCTCTCTCCCTCCCTCTCTCCCTCCCTTTCTCTCTCTCTCTCCCTCCCTCTTTCCCTCCCTTCCTCTCTCCCTCCCTCTCTCCTACTGCTCTGCCTCCCTTCCTCTCTCCCTCCCTCCCTCTCTACCTGTAGTAGATGAAACTCTATCCTGGGCTCATAATACCAATAAAATCTGTAGTACCATCAACTCCTCCTTGCACTCTCTCAAAAGACTCAAAAACTTATTACCTAATCCTTACGTAAACTCTTAGTGACCACACTCCTATTTCCTCACTTTGACTATTGTGATGTTGTTTATAATTATCTCTCCTGTGAACTGGCATTAAAACTACAACGCACACAAAACTCCTGCATGAGATTCATCGGTGACCTTAAAAAGAGTGACCACATTAGCGAACAATACAATAATCTTTCATGGCTCAAACTTGACGCTCGAAGGAACTTACATACCCTGATGCAAATGTACAAAATCCTTACTTATAACAAACCGGACTACCTCTCTTCTCACTTCAATGAAATCAATACAGTACACAAGCGTGATACTAGAGGCAAAAATAACCTCCTTATTCCTCATCACAGGACGAACATCTACAATAAATCCTTCCAAGTCTCCGGTTGCCGACTCTGGAATAACTTAGATGTGAATTTTAAGACATCTCCCTCTTTAAACTCATTCAAACGCACCTGTGTCACTCACTTTCTAAAAGAACAAAGTAGTCCTTAATCATCTCTTTACACTCCCCATATATTATCCTTACTCAAGTTTTCTTTGTATTTTCTTACATTATTTTGTATTTTTAATATAATTTTGCATTTTTTTATATATTTTTTGTATTGTTTATATATTTTTCCTTCTATTGTTTATTTTTTCTGTTGTTTTTATTTTTTCTATTGTTTTATATTAATTTGTATTGTATTATATTATTTATGTATTTTATATCATTTCCTACTTTCTTATAATATGCATGTCCCAAAAACATTCTCTATAATCATTCATTGTATATATTTCATGTATATTTCATCTCATTCTGTATACTTGTATATTTCTTGTTTACATTAAGTTATTACCTTTCCGTGTACTTTTTATGACGGTATATAATTACGCTGTACATACGAACTCTCCCACTGTACATACTCCTTTCTATTTAATTTTGTAGTTTTGTATTATCATATGTACACTTTCTAGGGTTTTCGCAGGTTTTTCACACCCCACTTCTTGGTGGGTGTTTTCCCGCGTGGGTTTTACTAGGGAGGACATGCCTGTTTTTACCTAGGTTTTCCCCACAAACACAAATCTGTATTCAATTTTATCATTTTACTTTGTATGATTTAGGTACATAATGTTTATATAATGTTTTTTGTTTTGCCTTATTTTATTCTTTTTCTTGTATTTATTATATTGACGAAGGATTAAATGTAAGAATGGACCTTATGGTCTAAATTTAGCCCGAATAAAGACGATTAGCTATCTATCTATCTCCCTCCCTTCTTCGTTCTTCTTCGATTTGCTTCTTCATCAGATTGATTGGCTCGTTCCGCTCTCCTTCTCGCTTTATAATCAGCGTAACGTTTTGCTCTTGAAGCCATTACTTATATTCTGAGCAAACAATTTAAATATTAATTAAATTAATTGTTATACTCGTATAGTTGCATATAAAAATTATCTAAATGGTTTTAACTTTATATTGCATTTCAATGCGATATACAGAAGCTGTTTATCACGTTGCTAGAGGCACAGAGTAAATAAACATTAGACATAGTTTATTTGGTTGCGATATTAATACGGAAAAGTAATATCATGTATTACTTCTAAAGTGGTAAATATTTGGTTTTTATTTAAAATGACGTAGTTCTACTTGGTTGTCATGTATCCATATCGAATGAGATGCTTTTCAAAATAAATATTTACTTTTATTAATAATTTAACAGGTAAGATTTGGGCAAATTGTGATGTACCTCTGCCGAAATGGTAAGTATAGTGTGGTCATTGTGGTTATTTAAATTGATGTAGTTGCTGATAATTTGTTTTGAAGAAGAAAAATAATGATAGCGTTCAATCCCGCTTATTCTTTATGTACATTACAATGGTAAGAAAAATTCTGTACCTCTTTAAATGCTAAATGATATAATTTATTTATGTGTTATAAATTAGCATTGAACAAAAATGTCTCTGACCAACCAAGAGGGATTCGGGTTAATAATTAGATGAAAACGCTTAATCATTTAAGTTCCATAATTTTTTACGGGCATACAGTTCGTAATGATATATAATCTACCATATAAGATTGTACCAAAATTAATTTTTTAAAAGTCATATCTACTTAATAGTAATAATCTTTAATAAAGATTTTACAATACAAAACTAACATTATGATACAAAGATCTCCTATGTTTCAGTTTCAGCTGTTTATATATCCTGTTGATTGGCAATACAATGTTATGGTGGGCCTTAGCGTTATATATATATATAGAGATTTTTTAAAGAGGAAAATCAAGTCCATGCCAAATTAGCGTAAATATTTGTTTTTAATCGCAGAGAAAGCTTATTTCTCTGAGGCATAACCATAAAAAATTCTACTTACTATAGCAATACGCTCAAGACTTTTAAAAGGGAAATGAGAATCTAATTAAAGATTGCATTAGCTCGACGATTTCAATAATAATTAAGGACGTCATAGTGAATTACTGATTTTGATCTAATCCACTCGCAACAAATGTTTTGATGATGACTAAACATTCTCCTTATCTATGGAGTTGTTTTTATCGATGCTCCTCATTTTTTACACACTTTTATTATACATTCTTAGGACGAAGTGAACGAATATAGGGGAGGTCGATTCCGTCCGTCCGTCCGCATGTTAAAACTCAAAAACCGCTGAACGTATTATGATGAAATTTGGTATTGGGGAGTTTTGCTAAAATTTATCGACCGATTCCAATTTTGGTCAAAATCGGGCAAAAATGATGACCACTTTACATGAAGACCTAAAATATTCCGGTTTCAACTCGGGAACCGTTGGGCGTACTTCGATGAAATTTGGTATTGCTGAGTTTTGTTAAAATTGCTCGACCGACTCCAATTTTTGTTAAAATCGGACAAAAATTACGACCATTTTACATGAAGACCTACATGTAGTTTACAATGTTCCTTTGTTTCAACTCGGGAACCGCTGGTCGTATTTTAATAAAATTTGGTATTGGGAAGTTTTACTAAAATTAGTTGACCGATTCCAATTTTGGTAAAAATCTCACAACAATTACGACGACTTTACATGATCTACATGTAGTTTACAATGTTCCTTTGTTTAAACTCGGGAATCGCTGGACGTATTGTTATGAAATTTGGTATTGGGTAGTTTTGTTATAAGTAATTGACCGATTCCAATTTTGATTAATATCGGACAATAATTACCACTACTTTGCATGAAGTACCTGGCTTGCTTCTCGTTAAATTCTCATCTGAGTGAAAAATATTGAGAGCATTGTGAAATCTCAAAGAACGCATTTGGAAACTCTGTGTACTCCGACATGGAGTACACCTTTCCAATCTAGTGATGTTGGCCTGAGCGTCGTTCAACTTGGATAACGAGTTATATCTCTGGATACACAAAAGCTACAGTGCTGAGATTTTGTACATTATTCACATTTGCGGTGCGTTTTAATTTTAAAAATTTTAGTATGAATCAGACCTTCCGATTTTGAGTTTTATTGATGTTGGCTTGAGCGTTGTCATCGTTCAACATCTTTTTGCATTATATCTCTGGATCCACAAACGCTACAGAGCTGAAATTTTGCACTTAATCCACATTCGTGACACATTTTAATCTATCAAGTTTTGATACGCGTTTCAACAATTTTATTCGAGAATACATATAAATAAATATGGACTATGTAAATAAAGAATTAACTTCGAAAATTTAAAAAGATTGACGACTCAAATGTAGATAATAAAATAAATAAAAACGGGTTTTTCAATAACACAATCTTTTGTAGTGCACTCAAAAATGTAAAATAAATTTTTGTTGCTTTAAAATTTTCATGGAAATCTTCATTTTGTTAATTTGGTGTGAAAAATAAAAATGGGTGGCCTTAACATATAAGTAGTTAGCATACATTATTATCTTATTGGACACCCTCTTTTTTTCACACCCAATTTACAAAATAAAAATTTCGATGAAAATTTGAGGCAACAAAAATTTATTTTCTACTTTTGAGAGCATCATAAAAGTGTGTGCTATTGAAAAACCTGTTTTTTAATTATTTTATTCACACTAAACTTTTAACTCTTCTTTTTCGTTCGTCCTGCGTTTGCGCCGTATTGGGAAAACGGAGGAAAATGGGAGTGAAAGAGAGAGAGAGAAGAGAGACAGGGGGAGGAAGAGAATGAAGGAAAGCTGAAGTTTGGGAAAACGGGAGGTTTGGTGAGGGGAAGAGAGATAAAGAGGGAGATAGAGAGGGCGGTAGAGAGGGAGTAAGAAAGGCAGGTAGAGAGAGAGTGTAGCCACAAAATAGGGCTAGATATAATTTTCTACCTTAAATAAATAAAAGGAGGTTCAGCGTTGCAGCGGACGAATGGGCAGGGGGTTGACGTACTTAGCATGTAGGGGCGGAGCTCCTTATATATATGTGCGGAGCCATAGTGAGGACGGAGCAGCCGGGGCACGTGCCCAGGGCACATCCGTTCGATAAATAAAGATAGAGCCATTATAATTCGGGACGTTTTCAATCTACCTCCAATTGACTGGATTCCAAGTTGCTTTTATTTTAGCAGTAGAGAGCGTGAATGATGCGAAGCTTTAATTGCAACTTTCGGTAAATATGTAATCTTTGTGCCAGATAGTGAGGTGACCACGAGATCGAAAAAGTATTAGAGGTAAAAATACCACAAACGATGCAGTGCATCAGGAAATTAATTCTCTTTATGAACAGCTGAAAGCATGAGTTACATCGGTAATTGAAATTGATAACGATTTACGAATTTTTAAGTTGCTCGAAATATAATATGAAAGAAGATGAAATTAAAACTTTGTGTGAAAATGCTGCTAATATACATCCAAATGATGGCAATGAACGCGAATTAGTGGAAAAAGTTCGCCGTTTGACATGCTATTTGTCTTTAATAAAAAGTGAAAACATTACAGAGATAAATTTGGGAATTTTTAACGAATACGAAGTTAGATTCCTTGTGTGGAAAATTTACCTAGAATGTCCACGCATTATCATTAGAGAGCGTTCGTTCAGTTAATTAAAAATAATCACTAACTGCTTACAGCCGTCAATGAACCAAGAGAGCCTTTCTGCTATAAATAACAGAACGTTTGCTGTTGCATACAATATCCTGTTCTAAACAAAGATGTGCTTCTATTTTTAGTTAATTAGTGGGTGCCAAAAAATCTCTGCCCAGGGCGCTAAATGGGGTCACTACGGCCCTAAATAAATAAATAAATGTATGTATATATATATATATATAGTTACTCATAATGGATAATAATATAAAATATAAGACGCTGATGATAAATCTAGTTGTCCTTGTCCGATGTCAGAGATTTTATAATTGGTATCGCGAAATCTCGTCACTGCGATATTTAGTCACAGATGACAATTTGTACCTGCGACCTTTCTTCACGCATTTAAATTCGTACTAGCGACAAATTGTCATACAAAATATTTGGTATCACATTAAATTTGGTCACACATTAAAATTGGTATCAACGACTTTTCTTCATGGAAAATAATTGGCAACTACGCCACAAAATTGTGCCGTCACACATTACTTTCCGCCTCAGGTTACGTTTGTGGATTCTTTCTGGGAACATAGGCTTCATAGATATCAAAGTACTCGGGACGATACGATATTCTTCTCTCCAAATACTGATTCATTGAATTAAAGTTTTTAAAAATTTGTAAAACATTACACAATTTTAATCCATAGTTAAAAAAAGGCAATCCTCTCAGACAAAATTTTGAATTTTTAAGCGTCGCGGGAAAAATACATAGCAAAACAATGAGTAATGTTTCGGAAGAGTAGGTGATCGCGTATAAGCAACATGATATGAACACGATTTGAACGTGATTTTTCGTAACGAGTTTTTATATTCCAATCAACTAGAAAATATATGCAAACTAATCGATAAGCAGACAAGCCGCTGAATTTGTCTTTGAATTAATTATAAAATATAATTGGTTTATGCTCCGAATCGTTGTTTAGATACAATACATCGAGTTAGTTACTTCAATCGTGTGCGGACTCTACGCCGACAGACACCACGCCGACAGACACTACGCCGACAGGACTCTACGCCGACAGCCACGGCGTAGTGTCTGTCGGCGTAGAGTCCGACTATCTACTTCAATTGTATTTAAGTTTATTTCGAAAAAAGACCTCTTAAAACCAAAAATGATCAAATGAAAAGGATAGCTTAAAAATTAGCTGTTGGATTGAACCCATCACCAAATTATTAATTACTAAAATTCAGAAGTTTTCAAATCGAAAATTTGACGAAACATAACATCTCACCAGCCGTTAATTTTCCTTTTTAGGATGTATTTTTATAATTTGTAAATTTTTTGAAGTAAGTTAGGTCATATAAAAACTTATATCAAAAGTTCCCCATAAGCTCCCCATAACTTTAACACCTGAAACGGAATTCGCTTTAAAGTGATCCCGTCCCAAATTAAAATCTCCCGATAAAATAACTCGTGCGGAAATCAGGGAAAGAAATAGGGTAAGGACCCAAAAAAATACATCAAGTAGAGAGAATGAGAAGAAAGATAGGAATGGAGAAAGAGTAGGGTGGAAGATATACAAGTAAAGGTATAAAAAAATTTTGATAACCAACATTTATATGGTTAATACTATAATATGAATAAACTTTATAATATAATTATGATAACCTTTCTGCTTGCATGGGCGTAAAAATTTGCAAAATTGTCTACCAGCTGTTGATTTAATTTTTTTACACTTGAGAAAACGGCAGTCAGAAGTAGAGAACTCAGTGGTAAACGTATGAATGTTTGGTATATAAGTAGTAAGAAGTTTGATAATATCTTTTGTTTCATTAACGGAAATACTAACACATCCATCCATATTGCTTATAATCAACGAAAATATACTGCTAGTTCAGAGTAATTCAGCTTTCAGTGAAATTGTTAAATATTTCATATTTTAGTCACCTAACTTAAATGACAAAAATAATAAATTGTTCTTTTCCTAACACCACATCAACCATCCATATAAAACACTCTATAAATATAGTTTGCTGAAGAATTGCTAAGCTACAACACAACACTTTAAAATGTTTCATTTAAATTTGTTCAAATTAACAACCTTTACAACAGAGTTGGTAATAAAGGGAGAAAGAAGGTAGTGAGAGAGCGAGGTCTCGCCATTTCACCTCGGGTCATAAGGTGATCGCAGAGATGGAGTGGAGGTTAATTCTAAGTGCTGGAGGACCCAAAAATGGGAGGATGATTTACCGTCTTCATATATTATGTGAAGGAGATACCGTTACATAAATATCCATTTAAAATATCCAAGTCTTTTTTCTGAAACCTTTTTGTCGATTTTAACGTAGTTTTTTCTTCTTAAAATAATTATTTGGATTTTAAGATAGAAGGAATAATTGCAATATGGCGCCCTTAATTATCTTCCAATTACAATTAGATCACAATTATTTAAGATTATAGCAAATTTGCACGTGTAATATAAATGTTTCTAAAGAATCTTCAATAGAACTATTAAAATTAATTCCAGTATCAGGTTTAATATGTTTTAATCTTAATTACAATCCTCGAAGAAATTCCTAATTCTGAGCCTTAAAAACCTTGGAGGTAAATATATTACTATTACTATAATGTTTTATTCTGAATTTTGGTTTAGTAAAGATTAACTAACGTATACCGTAAAGTTGAAGTTTCGAGTATGAAAACCAAATAAGCATTAAAAGGAACGATCCTTGTTACCAGCAAGACCTGGGGCGTAATTACTGCACTTAAAAACTTCTTACTAAGGAAGATGGCTTTGAAGAGGATAATGCTCAGAACATGTTTTTATTGTGAAATAATCTCCCTAAATCAGCGAGGAGGGGAGAGAGATTTTACTGAACGGTCCCTGTGCGGTTTCATTCGCATATTGAAGAGCGAGGGAATTGGGAAGTGGTATAATTCGGGAAAGGTTAAATGGTGATCAAGGACGAAACATTCCCAGAAGTAAAATTAAAAATTCATTAAAACTGGAAATGGAGACGAAGGGAATTAAATTTTAACATATTCGCGTAGAGATTTAGTTTATAAAATAAATGCATTTGTACGCATGAATATTCAATTGACGAAAAATGCCGTACTTTACAGATACAATCAGGGCTGTCATATTAGGGTAAATAAACCTCAAACTCTTATGAAAGAATTTCACTGAATTTGGTATTTATAAATTGTTAAAAATTCAGCCACACAACAGCATGTGTGCACGTATGTTGTAGCTCCATCGGGACTTCCAAACGGACGAAAAATGGGAGTTTCAATTGCTAAATTCGCTGAGAAACGAGTCTGATTCATGATTTCCTTTTAACGTGCTCTGCCTCTACTTTATATATTTCCCACTTTCACTCTTCCTAGGTTTTTACGAGATCTTATCGCTGCACGTTCTCAAACATCATTCGTATCCCTTAGACTTCCTTTAGTGCGTTAAAGAAAGAAATGACCATCCTGTTTCCAAAAAGACAGCACTTAACAGAGTGTTTTATTCTAATTTCGCTCGCATAAGCCGATGCCGGAGTTTTTCCTCAACTCTCCCTAACTTCTAAACGCTTCTTTGTTCTTTCTCTTATTACTTCTGTATCTTCTTCCTCCACCTTTTTCACTTAGTCCGGCTTAAGTTTCCTCTTCCATTCTCTTTCCCTTCACCTTTCCAATACGCGTACTTCCTCGGAAATATTATCTTCTCTCCCATATCTCTCTCTCACTTTCTCGGACACTCTCTTAATGATTGCTTCCCTTATCGCGCGGCGATTACGCCTCGCTCGTTCTCTCTCTCTTTCTCAGTTCTTATCCCACTAACTCTATACATCATGGCCTCTTTAACTTAAATCCACGTCTGTTACATCTCTCTCTGTCTCATTCGAGCTTCTTGCCGGGCAATCCCTCTCTCTCTCTCCCTCTTTTGACGTTCTCTCTCTCTCTCTAACTCTCCATCCGCTCTCCCAACTCGAATCCCTAAAACTCCATTTATCCATTTATCTTCTCTCTCTTTCTCACCCTCTGCTTTCCTTCACACCAATACAACCCTATTCTCTACTTTCCGCTCTCCGCCACCCCTTGCGCGTTCTCTTACGACCGCCCAGACGCCCTCTTTCTCCGATTTGGAGAAGGGAAGGGAGTGATGCGATGGGGAAGGAGAGGAGGAAGGCGGTGAGGGGAGAGGTCGGAACTCCGGCATACGTCTCATTGCACTTGCATTCTCTCCTCGCACTCACTAACTCATCTCTCTCCTTTCCTCGCTCTCAGTCGCTATTCCTTTTTTTTCCTTTCACGCCCTCCCCAACTCCATATCGTCCACTTTCTTTTTTTATACAACCGTCTTCTTTCCTCCCTTCTCATGGACCTCCTTTCCCGCGGAGAAAAATATAACTAACTTTTTTCCTCATTTCCGGATGTTCCTTTAAACTACAGTCGAATATTCTCTCCATTCCTCCTCTACCTCGTTCCCTTCCATTGCCGTTACACTCCACCTCCATCTACCTCCTCCTTTTGCCTTCCTCTCCTCCATTTCTCCATCCTCTACCATTCCACCTCTCCAAGTTCTCTCTCCACCGCACTTTATCCTCTCCTCTCTCTCATACCACATCCCTACCCCATAAGTACCCCTCCCCTTTCCCCCCCTTATCCCTTTTTTATCCCTCCTCCGTTCGTCCCCTATCTCTTTTCCACTCCTATCCCACAACTTTACGTTTTCTCTCTCTCTCGCCTTTCCATCCCTATCCCTTCTCTAAAACTTCCCTAAACCTTCTAAAGTAGAGATTTTTGTGTTTTTTTATATCTCCCTTATCGTGGGTTTTTACCGAAAGTAGATTTTGAGAAAAAATTAAGATTTATATTCATATTGGGCTTTATCCCTTAACCCTTTCTTTTTAAGTGTACTTAACTATAGTTATACCTCTATAATTTGAAAAATCCTATTTGTTTATGAACCTTTTATTTCGGATTTAGCTGAAAAATGTTTATTTTAATGGTTTTCTGTGTATATGAAGAAGAGAATTAGGTGGAAGCATCAAACACGCCCAAATATAGTCAAACATCTATCTATCTATCTGCCACTTTCCTATCCTCTACCTATCCATTCCCTATTCCTTACTTACCCCTTCCATATTCTCCTTCCATTATACCTCCCCTGTCACACTCCCTTGACTACTCTATACTCTATCCCACCCCTCCCTTTTCCTCATCAATCCACTCCCTGCCCTCCTCTCCTCTCCCTCCTTCCCTCATCCTTACCCTCCACTTCATACGTTCCCATTGTTCCAACGCCTATATCGATTTGCATTATACAAAAGCATCTTCGTCGCTAGCCGAGGAACTCTCCGTCACTTTCTCCCCTACATCTCTCTCTCTCCCTCTGCTGTCCTTTCGCTCGCTTGCGTTCCCCCCCCTCTCTCTCTCAACCCTTCCTCTCTCTCTCCACTTCCTCTCTCTCTCCCCTTCCTCTCTCTCCCCTTCCTCTCTCTCTCTCCACTTCCTCTCTCTCTCCCCTTCCTCTCTCTCCCCCCCTCCACTCTCTCTCTTCTTCCTCTCTCTCCCCCTCTGCTGTCCTTTCGCTCGCTTGCATTCCCCCTCTCTCCTTTTAATCTCCATCTCCCGTCCCCACCCCCCTACTTCCCTCTCGCGCCCTCATTAACGACTCTCCATCCGTTTCTCTCTGTCTCTCTCTCTCTCTTCCATCTTCTCCTATTTCTTACTTATACATCACTGTTCCTACGAGTCCAGCTCCAAATTTATCCGCATTCTTTCTTTTTTCCTCTTATCCCTTCTTTCCACTTTATATATCTCTTATCTCACGTCTCTTTTTTTCGTTTCCTCTCTCTTTCACTATCATTCGCTCTTTACGCTCCTCTTCCTCCATCATCCCCTTTTGCACTCTTTTTTGTGTCTCATTCTCTCTTTCCCTCCATGTAATTCCCAAAAGCTTCCCCCTTTTACCTATCTCACCATAAAAATCCATTTTCCATTTACCCGAACCTCTGAGGGGGAACGCGGTTCATCTCTCAGATAAAGGAGACGAATGGTTTCATAATCGAGGATAAAAGGGATGAGAGTTCGGTGCTTTTCGGAAGCTATAAGGGTTAGGGGGGGGGAAGAAACGGGTTAAATGGAAGGCGGTGTGAGGGAGGGGAGGAGGGAGAAATGGGTGGAATGGAAGGGGGTATGGAGATGAGGTTTCGTAGAGAAGGGAAAGGGGGCGTTCCCTTTAATAAGGCATCGCGCTAACGATCGGTCGCAAAAGTGTTGTTAACAAACCAGACGAATCGATTTGTAACGGCTCGCTGCCCGGTCCGTTTTATGTATTTTTTTGGGTCAAGGCATAGGCAGCCATCGTTCCTTTGTTTTTTGGGCGCTCCCCGTTCTTTTTAAAGGATCCAGACTTCGGAGAGAGAGAGAGAGAGAGAGAGAGAGAACTCGTGTACGGAAGAAGGATTTTGTTAATGAAAATATAAAACACGGACGGAGTTTTGAGATAACGCTTCCTGGCCGATCAGTATTGCCTTACATGCTACAAGTGATGTGATGTGAAAGGCTTTATTTTGATCAATCAATTTGCCTTCGTATCAAATGGTGAATGAATAATATCTGTAGAATTGATTGAAATTTCTAGGATTCCAATATGGACATGGATGTCATAGGTAGGAAGTATAATGGTGAACCTTTTTATTGGTGGATTCACAAAGAGATTTACGTAGAATATTTCGTCAGTTCGTGAAAATGTGATTTGGCCTTAAACAACAAGAAAGATTGTAACAGATTACTTGAGTTTATCTGCCAAAGTAGACGTAGCTATAAGTTATCGGATAACTAAATCCTACATATAGATTATAAAATAAGGATAGGAATAATTAAAAATGTTAGGAATTTGCGGGACAATTTTTTGCTGGACTAAGTTACCTAAGTGTATAAACGTCCGAACAAAGAAGAAAATCGTGAATAGCGTATTTGAGAACAAGATGGAAAAGTATACTCCATAAATGGAATACGCAGAGATTTCAAAGGCGTTCTTTACGGGAAATAAGTACAAAACTCTATTAAAAGATTGGGCAGTTCTTGAACCGTAAACCAGAGGTCTCCAACCTTTCGGCACCCAAGATTAACTTTTTGCTTGTAAATTTACCGAGGATCGAGCCAAAGGCGTACCTACGTCTACGTGGGCCATGATGCGAGAAATACTGTTTTGAGCGGGGGAAATTTATCCCCAACTTTAGGAGACATAGAAACCTACTTAACATGCCCCACCAATTCGATTTGAGTTAAACAAACCGGAATAAAACTTTGTTTGAATTTTCGTTCTGAACAAGAGAATGTTTTACTTACAATAAAATTTCATTAATAGAAACAAAAAATCATATGTTATGAAGCATTATTTATTGAATTAATGGGAACTCTGACACTACATATTTTCTACAATATGCACTGGAAAACTCTGGTGTGAAGTTGATACTGGAAGTCGAATACTATCACTCAGTCTGTTAAGCTGGTGTGATACTTTGTTTTGGTTTCATTCGTCCAAGAAAACATTGACTCACACAAATATACGGAGCCAAGTACTGAATTCTCTAATGAACTATGCATAAGAATTTTCATCAACCAAAGTCGAAATCTATATCGTCTCAATATTTCTCACTTGATTCAATAAAAAGTAATAGCGCTGAGGGAAGGCTCCGCGATCAACTTGAGAAGAACCAAAGATCGACCGGTCGATCGCGATCGACTGGTTGGAGACCTCTGCCCTAAACTAAAAGTCGTTATTAGATGGTCCAGCGGACTGTTCTGTGGCAAATGTTGTACTCTATCCAAATATTTTTAATATACAGCTTACAGATCATACAAGAGCATGGGAGGGGAAAATATGGTATTTAATTGTTGCTTGACGAAAAACCGCCTAGCGATCGATTTAAACAAAATTTACGATGTTTTGCTTGGGATTTTCTTGAATTTTGAAACTATAAGCCGTAATTATGTGGTCTCGCGGACTGTTTTGTGGAAAATAAAGTCTTATATCCGAATAAAGTTTTTAATTTATACCTTACAGAACATTTAAGAGCTAGGGAGATAAACATATGGTATTTACTTGTTGTTTGACGGATGCCATTTAACGAGATACGGGTATAAGTTTATTAAAGTATTTATGTAAAGTGGAAGTTTTAATTGACGGATGAATTCCAATCACAATTGGGAGTTAAATTTTAATAAGGATCGCTCCTACTTGATTTAATTAAAATCCGTACAGTGGTTTAGGAGTTGAAAGTCACGACAGACGTATGGACGGAGGCGACGTGCCCATAAGGCGTTCTTCTACTACCTCTTCGCTGGTAAATAACACTTAAAAAATACAGTGCATATTATCTTGCGTGATTGTTGTTATGACATTGACATATTTTGGAAATAATAAATTAGAAATTGGCTAGAGATCATACCAGAAATGCGCTGTCTACAATCACGACGAAGAATTCGAACCCCTTACTTTATGCACGATCACAACAATTGTTTATTGGAACTTGGGTGATGAATAAAAGGCAAATGCTAAAGAAATTAAGCCATTCAAAAATTATCGTACATCACAAAGGGAGAGAAATAGATTGCTTGCAAATATAACACGGTCTTGTTTGGATGAGGGAGCTTCTGGTAGGAGAACCGCCCCATTCGCTTCCCACTCCGAAATTAATATCCCATTTGCTCCCTAGAATCCAATCAAATCCCTTTAGTCATTATCCAGTCATCAATTCCCACTCTAGGTGGAATCCACATGAAGACGCCAAATATTTGACTCGGGGAAATCGTTACGCTGAAGTTATTTTGAAAACCCCAATATTACCTCCCCGAGATTAATATGTCCTCAGGCGTCTATCTCCGCTTTAAGTACCCCTCGTGTTTCTTAAATCGATCTTGGTCGTAACCGTAATTTATACAGCGCTTAGAACCCTTAAAATTCAGAGAAATTTTAATCACTACGGTGCGTTCAGAAAAAGTTCATTGAGATTCGGAGCAAAACACGGTATCGACGTGATCAATTTTCCTTTTACAAAAGTGAAAATTAAAGTCAGCTCTGTCATGTTATTATAAAAGTGACGTTTAAGAACGTCGATATCACGTATTATTCCAAAAAGAGGAAGCTCCACAAATTGATGCCCCAAAAAATTACCAACGCAACAATATTACGAAGAAATTCCGTTTCGGATGTGATGCTAAAATCAATCTAGAAACGTGTGAGATTCTTGTAGTATCTTGGGAAATGTTTGACATCGTCATACGTGAGTCTGCAAAGGAGATCTCAGGTTTTCATTTGGCCAACCCACTACGGGAGCATCGTATGTGGTTCTGCCAGACCATCGGTGATCAGAACCATTGATGTAGTTCACCACACAGGGATACGTCTGGCTCCTGGTGCTTTTAGAACTAGCCCCATAGCAAGTATCCTCTGTGACTCTGGTGAACCTTCACTGTACATACGTCGAAAACTGTTAGCTAGCAATTATGTTGCAGCTTTAAGCTCTAAGCCAGATCATCCGGCTTACGGAGCAGTTTTTGGTGACCGTTATGTGCAGTTGTATGACACCCGTGTTCTTTCTGTAAAACCCTTGGCTTTGAGAACTAGTAACATATTCAGGGAGGAATCCTTCGAGACACCTGCGATGCCAAGAACAGAAAATAGTATATTCCCACCTTGGATGTTGTCTCGCCCCAACATCTTATACTCTCTGGCCAGATTAGATAGGCTTCGCACTCTACCTGTTGAATACCAACGTGAATTTGAAAGGCTCTATGCAAGGTTTCAGCCATTCACTGCTATCTACACGGATGGCTCCAAGCAAGGTGAGCATGTAGGATGCGCTTTCATTATCGGAAACCGGTCACACAAATTCCAATTACATCCGCTGAGTGGGATATATACAGCGGAATTATATGCTCTGTTGAAAGCACTGCAGTTTGCATATGCATACCCCAGCAGGGAATATGCCATATGCACAGATTCCTTATCTGCTTTGAATGCAATACAGTCTATGTATTCTACTCACCCATTGGTGCATCAGATTCAGACATCCCTAATGGATCTAGGTTCCTTAGGGGTGAGCGTGATTTTTATTTGGGTGCCAGGTCACGTTGGTATTCCAGGTAACGAGAGAGCAGACAAGGCAGCCAAAGAGGCAGCTAATAAGGAGGCAATAGCCTTTTCTCAAGTTCTTGTCGGCGATGTCAAAGTATGTCTCAGACAGCTATTTTATCAAAAGTGGCAAGAAGAGTGGAATGGGGTTTTCTCAAATAAACTCAGGGCAATAAAATATACTGTACAGCCATGGCGATCCTCCTCTAGGCCTTCGCGACTGGAAGAGGTCGCCATTACCCGATTACGCATAGGTCACTGTTGGTGGACACACAGTTACCTATTGCGATCCGAGGAAGCCCCTGTTTGTGAGACATGTGGTACTACAGTTACAGTGTCACATATTTTATTGGACTGCATTCAATTCAGAAATGAGAGGGAGAGGGTGCATCTACCTATGAACCTTTCTGTTGCTCTGGGAGATGATCCGCAATTGGTAAATAGAACCATCTCATTTCTGAAAGAGTCCAGAATTTTATCTTTTATATAGTTTCACAAAATTGTTTTTAAATGATTTTAATTATGATAGGATGTGACCCGTGCATAACTCTCCTATCTATTTTATATAAGTATAAGATTTTAGCGACCATAACAGGTCATTTCACAACCTTGTTTTAATTTTATTTATTTTATTGATGGGAGACCCTTATACAGCCTTGCCGACCTTTTATTTCACAGATTGTGAGAGGCCCTTTTACAGTCTCTCTCAATCTGGTTTTAATGAATTTATTATTTATTTATTTATGTCATAGATGAGACATGGGGATAGTTTTATTTTATTGTATTTTGTCTCATCCAAAAAATTTGTGTCTTGTGGAACTTTGATATTCCGCAAAAATGAATGAATCATTACGGTAAGGGTATGGCGATAATAGACCAAGAGACTGATTCGCCATTCAGCACACACACACACACACATTCTTTCGCACGCCGGGTGACTTTTCGTTTCATGGCGACGCAACAAAGACAGGACAGAAGTAATCTTCGAAAGAGCCCTCGTGCTTTGTTAAGTCGCTCTCCTCTCTACAAAGACACCGGTAAAGCTTTTTTCTTGAATGCTGAGATTGAGTTGCAGAAAAAATGACGCGGGAATCGATCAAAAAGACGCTTATCTTCCACTCCGAAACCGAGTAGGCACGTTTGAAGAAGTGACGCGATTTCACCGCGAAGCATCGGCACCATTACACAATTCCTCAAAAACCGTCGTTCGCATAAATAAAAGTATATTTCACGTAATTTATTGATTGCCCATCTGTTGCTCATTTATTGCCTTGGGAGATAAATGCCTGCATTGCAAAACAATTTTCGTTCTATGAAAATTCTGAGTTTAAACGCTCCCATTATCAAATCTTAAATTGTGACTACAAGTGAAATTGGTTGTATTGCGATAATCAACGTAGATAGATAAATAATATACTATCCAAATGCATACTAAACACTCCTCGTTATAAACAAAAGGTATCGATATGGATAAAAATTAGACACCGAATTTCGGTTCTTAAGGCGATAAACGGAAGGTTTAAGATGCTCTGTACTTTTCAACGAAATTGGAGAGGTAAAAACGAGTATATCATATAAAATCAGAGCCATTCTTAGTGAATACACATTTTAAGAACTATATTTAATTTTTTTAATGTTTTAATTTATTGTTCTTTAACTCAATAGCAAAGTTATCTCTACAAAAGGAGTGGAATCTTAAGCAACCCGAATACAAGTTCATTAAAGATTCACTAGAGTAGTACAAAATCAAACGAAAACGGGGTAATCTGAATTAATAAGAAATACAGATTTTACAGCAAAAACTTGAATTCTATAAAGTGTACGTATCCTCATAAACCGAAAAAATTAGCCCAGAAAATCTGCGTTAAGTATTTATATTATCTAAAGATGTATTTACTCATTCAGCAAGTTACATTTATTTACTATAGAAGATTTCAGTTCTTTAAAATTCAAAGGTTGGAAATAATGCAAATTTGATTTCTCAAAACAATTTAAAAATTAACAATGTAACAAAAATGAGGGAAATTTCCACAACAATAATCAGCCGTATCTTTACCGGTTTAAACTGAATAACGATGAAATATATAATCACGAAAGTTTGTTATATTGTATTCAAACTCATTGAATACGGTTGGATCAACAGGTACCTAAATATCCAGAATAATATGTACAAGTATGTTATCTTTTTATAATGAAATAGAAAAATTCGATCATTTGTTCTTATATTCATACCATATCTTCTTAGAATATTAATATTTTAAGCCTTCGCAAGGTACTTAATTTGTGTCATGTCCATCATAAATTTCTAAAATTTTTCTTTAAGAGCTACAAATCAGCTTGGTAATCCTGGTTACTTCCACCCGTTAAATACCCAGAAAAGATATTAATATTTTTCTGGAAACGGGTAATTTGATAGGCAAGGAAAAAATGTGGTTAATTACTTTCTGATGTGTTTCTGAGAGATGAGACTCACGATTAATTGCTCCTGCTGGGACATTTAGCAAAGGCATCCATCATCTGAAATCAAGATGCATAACAAGCAATCTTAATATTTTTAGCCACTAAAACGAAATGTAGCCATAAGAACTGTTCGCTTGCTATAATAATTATTCCAGATGCCGAGTAAACAAATGAGCATCGCATGCAAATTATTCAAGTTTTTATTGCCACGTCCAGAGAGATCCGAAACATCACTTTTCATAGCATGAAATAAGTTTGAACGTTCTCCAATTTCTGAAATATGTTCGGAATAATTTTTGATTAATTTTTTCTTTAGAATGCATCAGTGTATCTTCAGCAATGTTCAAACATCCTTAAATAAATTTTTCCATTAATGTATGCTTTAAAACAGTGATATATCGCAAGATAACGGTTAGTAATATGGCGCTATTGAAATAAAACAGATCGTTAGTCATTCTAACGACTACGGAAAATTAAGGATTTCTTTTAAAAAGCTTTAGTCAGATAGTATATAAATTAAATAAAAGTACATAAAGTACATAAATTAGGGAGAATCCCCGCGAACGAAGGTATGTACACGATTTCGCTTTTAAAACGCCCTCATTTCCGCCCATAAACTTCCGCGTGGTCCCTTGTAAAAACGTTACGTTTAAATTTTCATTTATTAGGAGAATAATCCCGGAACGACGGCTTTGCTTTCAAAACATTCCAGATATCAATGTATGCAACAATAAAGTGAATAAAATGCAAGGCCCTATGAATAAATAAAAGCGCTGTGAGGACATTTTTATCGGCCAGGAATCTATTCCCATGGAATGCGATAAATGGTTTTAAACATCGAATGCAGCGTGCTCCTGAGCGTCAAACAGAAATCATCGTACTTGAAAATTTTCGTTACGACCGTATATACGTAAGCTTTATTAAACAACATCGCGAGATTACGCGAAGCATTTTCAAAAATAAAATCGTTGGTACACAATACGAAGGACATTGGTTTATCGATCGTAAATCTCGATACCCAAACGACCGTTTTATACACATCAAATGAACGGGACCCGAGGCCGTTAGAGGAACACGAAAACATTCTCGTCTCTAACTGCGCCAATATTTTTTTTACGCTGCACTCAAAACATGAACATGCGCGCTCCTCGGCGTACTCTCTCGAACGTACTTATTTAAAAATAAATCTCTTTTAAACCTCTTGGAAGAGACGCAGCAGACGCTAAAACATTTCTCATTGACGACCCACGTCTTGGGCGCTTCCAACCACCTTTTCCTCAACCTCGTCCTCTCTCAGAAGGTTAGGGAAATGCGCATTTTAAAGAACGTTAGGAAGTGTGACTCTCTTCATCGCCGGGTTTTCTTCGCCCTTCTGTGAGTTTTACTAGGTAAACTCAGATCACATCTACGAAATCTCCAACGCCTTCGACTTCATCTAGCACGGAGGCAAGACCCTTGCATTAAGTCATGAAATAGCGCTGGGCTAGGCAAAAAGGGCGTGGGAATGGAGGTAGAGGAGCGTGGGAGGAGGTCAAAAGGTTAGCAAAAACCACTCTATCCAAAGGGTGGAATGAGAAACGAGGAGGAGGAATTGCCGAGCGAAGGTGCATGTCAAAGACATGATATGGCCTTAAGGCTGCGTGGTTGAGGGAGCATTACACGGCTGGAGAGTTTTATGTTTTTCTTTGTTTTAAATGGAAAAAAGAGGTCAAGGTAAGTGAACAGTAGAGGTCGAGTCAAAGCCGTTATTTATAGCATGCTTGACGTGCGCCGTGGGAGAATGTCTTAATCCCGTGTTGGTAGTTGAAACATGCTACGGATTGTTGACATAGGGCTTCCATTTTACCCCAAGTCCGTGTATTTCAATTACCGTCATTTTCTCGTCGAGCGTCCAGATGCGGTGAAAGCTGTTTAAACGGCGAAGTCTTCACCGCTCGTGGTCACTAGCCAACTCTTGCTTTGGGATTCACATGTCGAGATATTTCGATGCATTATTTGAGACTTAAAGTTCTGAATTTTAAATTTTACTCTTCATTTAAACCAGGATCCGGCGACAAAGGTGGTATGCGAGATTATTTAATTGCCCCAATTAAGGTACTATTTCGAGGGTCGCCAAAGCTATATACAGCGCCGAATCAGTTAGCACAATGTAGTCCAGAGGTTCCCAGTCTTTTGTGACGCGGCACCCGAAGCTGGAATATCAGATTTTCTCGGCACATGGATACAAATTGCATCGGAACTAATATTATTGAGAGGTGGGTGAGAGCAAATTAGTACTGCCAACTTTTACTGCGGATTATTTTTTTTGTGTATTAAAAACGCTTTGGAGAGAGCTTACAGCATCTATTAATGAAGCAAATCAACTGAAATACTCATTTAAATTTTATTTCGAAAATTTTCGAGAATAATTTAAGAAATTCGCCAAGTATAAATATGTCACAACACACACATTGGAAATTCCAGATGGTACTTGAAACTGTAAGCTTGTTAACTGTTTGGATACGTTTTAGTATTCGATTTCTTCACTCGGAAGTCTGAAGTGGAATAATTTTGAAAAATATATTTTTCAAATCATCCAATAGGTTTTTTAGTTTTTCAATAGCTCGAAAACTCATCCATAAAGCAAATTGCGTGAGTTTACCATCATTCTAAGTATACACCGCAATTTTTCATATTTAATACCAAATGTTAACTGAAAATTGAAAAAAGTTAGGGTACGTATTGTCTAGTTAAAGACAAAAGCATTTTATTCCGGCCAATCAACAACAATGATTTTCGTGCGCATTGCCACTGATGCAACATAGTCGTTGTTAAAGCTGCATTTCAATAGAAATTCTTTAAACTCTTTTTTTTTTTAACTAAAATTAATTCTTTATAAAGGTGGTATATATATATATATATATATATATATATATATATATATATACATGTTACGCTCGATAATCGAAATCGCTCAGTGAGCGAAGAAAACGGCCACAACGCGTTGTGGATGCTCTTAAACGATCAAACACCGATATGATACGTTTTTCCGCTTCATGGCCGTTTTCAACCAACCGCAACGCGTCGCGGACGAATCACAAACACCGCAATGTGTCGCGGACGATTCACAAACGACCATAACGCGTCGCAGACTATTTAAAACGGCCACAGATGGTTCTCTTTCATCATATTCTTTTTGAAACAATATGGCTGATGTCTTCATTATTAGAATTATAAATAAGAATAAATCGAATTAAGAAGAAGACAAGTACTTAATTATTATAAAATATTTATTCACTGATCGCAGAGCAAGTTGGCTAGATACAGATTAAGTCATAATGAACAATGAAATGAAATCAAATGGCTAAAATCATAAAACAGAAAGTGTGTAAATCTGTCGTGTACAAAAAAGAATAGAATTAAAAGCTCTTTCATTTGTTCTTGCAGGCACTGTTGTTATGACACTTTGAATTGCATAACACTTCTTGGGACCTAAACTTGCACTTTTTGGTGTTACGATAGCGTTGGCAGTGACACAAGGCAAATCCTTGTTGGGACCCAGGTGAATTGGCAGTAGCTTTCCGCAGAGTCACTGAAGAACTAGGAACATCTTTTTGAGAGATAATATTGGTCTCTGCGAAGGTGAACTCATTGCGACTATAAAATCTTTCCAGTGTCCCATCTTTGGTTCCCAATCGGTACAAACCAGATTCATTCACACTAAAAACCACAGCCAGTACTTTTCTGGGCGCAAGTCGTCCTCTATCAACCTCTGGAACCTTCACTACGACATTATGACCCACTTAGGCTGGAGGTAGTTTCTGGCGTGACAAAGCTAACATTTCAGTAGCTTGCTTTTCCAGTTCGTTTATGGCCTTTTCACGTTGAATGCTGATTAAGTCAGCTCCGTTGTAACGGCTACATACGACTTGATTTTCAGGTCCTATTCCGCACTTTGCGTGTACCTTTAGATTGCACTTTCCACATGTTTCGAGAACTCCGATTCAACAGGGAATTATCGGATCTCGTATTATGGATTAAAATTTCAGCAAAAAACTGGCAAAAATACTTGTCTCTAGTATCAATAATAGCCAAAACAAGGTTATAAAAAAGGCTGTTAAGTATTCCTTCTTTTAAAATCTATTTTTTGTGAATTGCCACTGAAGATGAGCGCTTCGCAGCCGAAATGCGCATCTGGATTTTTATAACCTTATTGTGGGTGTTGGAGATAACCGAGACAAACATTTTTAAGTGCTTGTTCTTGAATTGGAGTCATACCTCGTTTAACGAATCCTCTGGGAACACAACTCCTTTATGACAAAGTCGGCATTATTGTTGCAAAATTTTCGCACAAATGGCCTAGGAAGTGGGTATCGAGAAAATCGATGGATAGCTAAGGATGACACTAACTTGCTTGCCTTCCGTGATATGCTGACCATATTGACGCTCCTCACTGCCGATTAGGTTGAGCAGGAGATCGGTAAGACCCATCGATTTAATACTTATTTTAATTTATTTTTAAACTAAATAGGATGTTCCATGTTTTTGGAACATTTGATATTATTTCTATTAGTAATTAATGATCTTCAATTGCATCTTCCCTTCTGTGAAATCCTGGAAAGCATCCCTATGCATCCTATAATATTATTTCTTCCTCGGGCAACAAAGTTTCTGATAACGAAGTGAAGTTATGAAACGCATCCATTAATGGAGGTATTGCTGTACCTGTGTGATGAGGTAGTTTCGCAAATTAAATTAGTCTTCAGCTCCTCTCGTTGCTAATTAGCCAGTTGTCGCTCAGAAACCTGTGTGCGTCTCACAACTATCCAAAGAGACACCCGATATTGGAAAAACCCGCAAGGTAATGCAAGGAAAAGCATCGCGCTAAATTGGAATGTCTATAATTATTTTTCTTCAAATTTAAACTTCTTAAATAAATTGTAATCCTTTATTTACTTTACATATGTACACTAAGTTTGCTAAAACAACAGTTGGTAATGTTTTAGGCTTAGACCCTTGCAATTTTAAAATTTATTACTGGCACGCAAAACCAAACAATGATGTAGACGTGGCACGCCCCTTGTAAAAGGTTTCCAACCCCCCATGTAAAGCTATGTATAAGAAGTTTTGTCTCAACTTAAAAGCGCACTATTTACGAGCATTAAAATTTTATCTTATGTTCAATTCGATTCAACGGGGAACCGTAATTATAACGAGAAAAGTCTTAAGATTGCGCGAAAGCACATTCGGGAGCTAACCCCTAACAACTCTTAAACTAAATAAAGCATCAAACTGCCGCATAGGGACAAGTACTCCACCGCTGCCATCTCGATACAACTTTTACCATTCTCGAATAAGTCCGTAAATTTTACTAAGCCGCTGAGTGCAATATAAAAAGCCCAAGTTGTGCGCATGGGCACCTCCGTTTTATGGCTGAAGCGCGTAATATCTTGAGAGAGCCTCGTAAAAGTGAAGAGTGTAAGGAGTATGGTCTGTGAAAGGGGTGCGTGGTGCAGCAGGGTATTGCGAGAGGAATGTCGCCGCTACATGACGTCACCAACCTAGGAGTCTCGTGTAAACACACGAGTCGATAAGGAGCAATTTAAAAATGAATCCGGTATTCATTTTCATGGAGATGGCTTTGGGCGATAAATTTTCGGCTGCGTCTCTCTCTCTCTCGTGCTCTTTCTCCGCGAATATATATCGACCTTTGGTCTAAAGTAGCCTCCTTAACAACTCTCGGCATAAGTCACGCCTCTTTTCCGGCTCTTCGGCCAAGAAAGAAAATAATATTATTAGAGACGAGTAAATAGCCGTTTTCTATCATGTCTTGACGGTTCTGTACCAATAACTAGCAGCCATAAATACGAGTCGTCCTTGGAGAAGTTTCTGGCGCCATCGAGCGACGACTCGCATTCTTCCGTTCTAAAAATGTTTTTTCTTTCTTTGCCTCATCTGCGGATATAGCTGAATAAAAAGGACGCGTCGTTATCCGTCTGCAAACCAAAATGCTTAAATAAAAGAAAAATTGCATTTACGGCGCCATCAAAAATCGTTACGAATAATACCGAACGCGTGGAGAAAACGGAATATGGACATTATTCTTCGTTTAAGATCTTTAGTTACGCCTGTTTGCATAGAGAGTTTGTGTGATTTGATAACATTCATGTCAATGTAGAAATGGACATGATTGTCCAAATATTTAGGGAGCTAAACAAAGACGGATTATTATTTTAATTATGGCTAAAGTCTTCATTGGTGGGTATAAGTATGTCTCAATATTTGGGGAAGCTGGGTGTTACGCTCTCCTTTTATAAAACATTTTTCCATAATCCTACCATATATCTTTCTGTAGAAATTTTATTTTGATAAAATAATTTTTAGATCAGCTCTATGAGTTCAACAAAAAAATAATATTTGGGACGAAAATCCTCAGTAGAAAAAAAGTTTTTATGACAGCAAGGAGGAAAGATCAACAAATCCCAATTCCAAAAAAATAATGTTGGATTTTAGCTGTCTGCAAGTTTTTTTTCATGCGGCCATTTTTTAACAAACTACATAATAGCAGTAAATCAAAACATTATGCAATACGGCACTTTGCAACAATCGGATCATCGACGTAGCAGTTGACCGCGGAATATTTGCACTCGATACATTATCAAGTTATTTTGAATGAAGTAAAATAAAGATGAAATGTATCAATTAAACCTTCCATCGTCTTTTTTATATGACTTTAATAAACTTGCTAAAAATTCAGCAATCGACGGGGAGGATTTTCAAATAGTTTTATTTAAAGGCATATTAAATTTGTACTACATTTAGTGTGATACTTTCCACTGTAAAGCTTTAAAAAAGTGGAAACTGGGGATGGGGCAACCAACCCTAACTTGGCTTCTGCTTCATGACACCCACAAAGATGCATCATAAACATACTGAAATAAATTTATAACCTCCATTCTAAACTTCCCCATTTTCTTTTAAAAACACTCCAATAGAAGCTTCCATCTCTCACCATTACAAGACAGGATTTTATTTGTATTTTACGCTTGAGAGGGGAAAACTGCGCCATAAATTTCAATTACGCAGCTGTAGTTGCAATAAAATTTTGTTTCCATAGTCATATATCGCGGAATTTCGGTTTATGGAGGAACCATCGCAATTTAATTGAGCAAATTCAGTCCTCATTACAGCCATTCGTCGTAGGTGAAATTTAAATATACCAATACAACTATGGATGCCACCAAGCATACGGAATGTCTGAATCATGCTACACAGGCACAATTCAAGTCATAATGTTTAAAAATTTTCATCGCAATTTTATCCTACCATATAAAGTGAAAAACAGTCATCCAGATCCATGCAAAAACTATAACAGTTGATATACAACAGAATTACGCGCTGCATAAATTTTTCGAGCTTGAGAAAGAACTAATATGTAAGGGATATTTACGACACAAATAAAGAATTATAAAGACTGCGTTCTGTTGATGCACCTCGTAAATACTTATAAACACGCAATATAGGAAACTGTAAATGAACTACAAGGAGCTGTTCAAAATATATCAAAATCGATCAGATCTACAACGGGTTATTTTCAAACATTGTGGAGGAAAATGAAAATTTAATTATCATCCCCGTTGAAATTATTGCTCTAAATCATCACGTATATGTGCATGTAGAAATATTTGTATATATAGGTAAGTGTGTGTGCGTGTATATATACAATAGTAGAAGGTGCTTACATACTGCAAGCATTTCATCTCACCTTGAAAAAACATCCATTTTTCAGATATATTTCATCATTGGAAATATTTCTTTAATTCAAAAGATTTCTCCTCTACACCGATTTTCGTTTTCTCCTTATGGAACAATAGTTGAGTAAAACAATCACTAATATTTGCAATTTTAAGAATATTATACTTTTTCCACATCCGGTTAATAATTCCACACATTTCTGCCAAATTTAGAAATGAAATAACATTGATATAATTGTTTCAATTTAAATAATTTTTAACAGTCGCAATAACAATTTCATGCAGACATTGAAATGTTTATTCGTTTGTATATACTAAGCTCTAAATAACTTTAAAATTTCAGCTACATAACTCACCCCGTAGTATCAAAACATTTACCTATTTGTTTATAATTTAAGAGTTTTTAATTGCCAAACAAATTAAAATATAAAAATTTGTATAATTTTTAATTCGTTTTTTTATAAATTCTATCTAATAAATAAATTTCAGCTTCGTAGCACATTCGGAAATACATAAACCTTGAAAATTTGTTTAAACAATTTAGAATTTTCAGCGACGGCATTGTTGAACTTTTTAAGATTTTCGTTTTTTCTAGTCGGTTTTGCTCATAGATCTACCAATAAAAAAATGTCGAGTCTGCCGCTCGTCTGGAAGTGCCTAAACATTAGTTCCTATCCTCCTATATATATGTTATATGTTTCTCCTCTGTAAGAAACGTCTATATATAATGATACACCAATATATATATATATATATATATATATATATATATATATATATATAATATGTGTGTAGGTGTGTAAGTGCGTCGCTCAATCGTATTTATGATTATGCGTGTACATTAAAAATGCCATCACATCAATTGCAAGAACGTCCGCGAATATCGGCACCATGTAAGACATCATCATTAGTTCCGGATAATCGATTCGCTCATCTGAAGCAGCCAGAGAAGCTCTCATCTCCATCTGGCGAATCCGTCTTCTCCCCGTGACTCCAAATTACTTCTCCTATCCCCAATATCATCCTCCTCCGAGAAGCTCCGCAATGCTCTGCATTAATGGAGCCATCTCATTCCCGTCTCTCTTCTTTTCTCTCAGGATGCACCTTTAATTTATCACTTTTCACCTCCAAAACCTCTTCTCGATTGCATAATTTGTCTTGAAATTGAAATCGCTCTTGGTGAAAACTATAACAGTCCAGTAATTACGCGAAATCGTCTGTTTCCTCTTACTCGTGCGCTCTCTTAATCCAACAATTCTACGTCATTCAGGATGTAATAATAATTTTTCTTAAGATATTTATATTTTGGAGCCAATGTGTGCACAAGAAAGACGCTTCAACATACCGAATAGAATATACAAGAAATGAATTTTGGGAGGTCATTTTTATTGCGCAACTGTTCATTCACCTTGAGATCTTTACGCGACAATGAAATCCCACAGTGTGTGCATGTGTGTATTTTCTGGCGAATCAGACTCTTGGGCTTTTAACGCCGTAACTTTAAATTTACCACGCATAAATAAAAATACTACACAACACAACTGATGACATTAAATAACCATATCACATGTCTCTATTAAATATATAAATAAATAAATAGATAAAATTAAAAACAGATTACGAGAGACTGTAAAAGGGCCTCTCCGTTTTTGCAAAATAAAATATCAGTCAGTAAAATTCCACGGTGATAACGTTTGATGTTTCAAATATTCGCGTAAAATATCAAAATATTTTCAAGAAATAAAATATTAGCGGTGTCTGATGATTATCCAGTTGATAATATTCTTTACCTCTCATTCTTTTGCTGCAGCAAAATATTTTTCTTTCGTTAATAAATAGCAATAGAAGACGAATTTGAATTCATGCGAAGACAGTTTAATTTGTGCCCTGGGAGAAACATAAACGCATATGACATGTCTAATACACGATTATTTCCACAAACGTATATCGCAATCACATTTATGATTGCGAATGATCGGCGTCATGCAATAAAGCGCGCAAACATACATTCCCAGCGTACTCAGCAGGGTGCTCAAAATATTTGCAATTTACTTGTAAACACCACTGACAGAATTCGAATCACATTTACTTGGAGGGTAAAAGGACGATTTCTCGTTGTTCGGTGAGGTTATGCGTAAAAAAAGGACCAACGTTATCGAGTTTGGCAAACGCGAATAAAGAATTACTTCCCAATCACCATTTTCTTACCCTACATAGATTCTTCTAAATCCCGGCATTTATTTCCAATGGTTGCCTCAACGCTGGATAAGCAGAGCCCCGAGTTCGTAGGTTGGCCGATTCTCAATGCGTCCCATCCAATCTCGAGTCATTGGGTAGTACATTACGGGATTCGGATTCGATTAATAATTCAGCGTATGAGGACCCAGAGCAAAGGTTAAACACAATTTTGAAATGGGCTAAAAATCATTCGGACTCAAATATTCACGTTCGCCGTTGGTTCTATCGTTTGCCTTCCTTGCGAAGAAACTTTAAATTGATAAAAAAATCGCGTAAAAGTTTCTTAAAAAAAACAAAATCAAGAGAAAATTGTTCCCGAGATTAGCAGAAAATTTAAATTGTTATTGTGTATATATTTTCTGTGATGCTACAATGAAACAAAGTCACTTTTTAATAATAAATCATTCATAAATATTTTTTAAATGTTCTCTTTTTTCTCAGTGTTGTTAAAAGCATAAGGATATTTTATTAACGGAGGCTACCTTTAATAATTTAATCGTTACAGACCTGAAATTATTAATGTTGCAGTATAATGGATTCAGCAGAAAAGAATATGTTTAAATTTTGCAATGTTAAGAAATTAAAACTTAAAGCGATTCAAAAAGAAGAAATACCAAATCAAATATTACAGTTCAACAATTATCAAATTCTAACACCGTTGCATATTTAAAGAATAGATCTTATAATGCCATTCAGCACACGCAGTCTTACCATCAATTCAAGTTTCATGGAAGAAAATTCAACGTGCATATGCGTAACCAATTCAAAGAAAGGATGCCTTTAAGTGCTATCGGCGAATGAATGGCCATTTTCATCGCTTCAGATGGCGTACATATCATTTTTTAAATGGGTAGCACTCATTCGCTCGGATGGCCTCTTCATCAGCTGGGTGAAAGTCGTCACGACGACTTGGCGACATAGTGGGGGGTGGCCACTCTCCTTTCGAGAGCTCCATCAGACAAATGAAACGCAAGATTTATAGCCGCGTAAAAAGCAATAAAGAGGGATTGACCGACTCGACGTCCCGCCGACCTTCCTCCCTACCGTGTGGAGGCACTCTAACGCTAATGAACCGTTTTACATTCGGTTAAAAGCATCGCAGAACTCGTTCGACTGGAGGAGTCCTTTTAATTCCGTCAATCTCCGCACTGGCGCTCTGCTAGGCACCCGGTTTCCCGAATCGGAATGTGGCATTGCAAGAGTTTCGTGCCGTCCCCCCCCCCCCCTCACTCTCTTTCTCTCTCCCTCTTTCTTTTCGTCCTCATGCAAAAAATATTCACCCGGAGTTCGCCGCTTTAAATAAAGCGTAATTTTTGACCGATGAATTACAAAGCTCTCGGAAGTTCAGAGCAAATTAAATGGCGAATTACCGACTGAATGTTCGATGCGTCATCGTCCCAAAGTTAAATGATTTGATTGGCTGAAAATGGCGTCATAATCACGCTACCACATTGTTGAATCCTACCTAATTCTATCATACCTAATAATTTCTATCGCGATATTTTATTACGCCTCGTGCTGAGAGCGATCAATTATAAGAATGGCGGTGATTAATTAGGCGCCGTGAATCAATTCGTTCGAATAGCTAGTTAACTCATGCACCATAAAATACGTTCGGTTTATTTTCACTTCCCTTGCCGAAAATGTCACCAGGTAAAGATTTCAGGTCGTAATTAATAGTTCAAATAAAATTTCGAATGAATTATTTTTGCTGGACATTACGTGCGGCAATCATTTTAACATAGCCCTCCATATTTCATCGGTGCCTCTGTCTCCTATTTGTAACGACCAACGATGACATGAATAAGTTAAATGAAATAATATTCAAAGATTAATTTCATATATGAATGCATACTACATCTGCACATAGCCATTAGTTCAGTTCACAAATATTGATATGCTGTCATTTTCGGACTGTTAATCACTTTATCTGGGTAAATACATGCTGCAAATTTAAATAGCTCAATTTAATGAATTAACCTTAAACTAATTAGCTCTATTATAATAAAAAACATGTAATGCTGTCTTCATTAACAGCAACTGTATTTTTTTTGTTAGAGTCTACGGTGTGAGTGCCTCCTTGGAGTGTTTGTGTGTGTGCGCTTGTGTCTTCATCAAGGATTAGGTCCCCGACGTTCCCAACGGAGACCTGCAGCGCGTACGTGAGTTTTCTCTTTCCTTTTAATTGACGGTGAAGGACATTTTACTTTTTATTTACTTTGTATTGTATCACCGTGTCTCGCATCCCTTTTATCAGCAACTGTATTGTTAATTCAATAGAAAACTATCGAGTTCATCTTATGGCTAAAAAAGAATTCAAGACCAAGTATTCAAAAATATTTGTCTCCAATAGCCAAAACAAGGTTGTAAAAAACCAGATACGCATTTTGGCTACAAGGCAGCCGTCTTCAGTAGTAATTCACCAAAAATTGATTATCAAAGAAAATTTCAACTAATGAACTTAAAATAATGCTCAAGATAAATAACCTCCTATCTTGCGCATCTGGTTTCTTTACAACCTTATTGTGGCTATTGGAGAAATTTGAGACGAATATTTTTAAATGCTTGTCCTTGAACCGTATTGTTGCTATCTTCAGTTGATTATGAAAACAAAATTGGACTTAGATATAGGACAGTATCACATGTTTACCTAAATAACTAATAGGTGAAGTAGAATGCTACTTCTTGAGTTGTGCAGATTAAAGTCAAGACGAAATGAGTGTATTTGTATATTTTTAAACGCGCCTTAAGAGAGTAAGTTGAAACGAATAATCGATATATCTGCATCGTTCGTTAATTTACTACTCTTCAATTACTGTTGAAAATTACGCATTAAAATTTATCTATGTTCGACGGAATAACCACTCATTTAAGGTTACGATTAAATATCATCAGCCTAAGAAAATTCATATTCTGTTATTTATTTAATTACTAGCGTAATTGCCCGGGCTTTTCCCTGGGTTTAGGGTTAAGAATTTTTCATGCACATGTCACTCGGTAATATTTTCATCCAAACTCAAGGTACTCAAGTGACCAATATTCCCACTTAATTGGTATGAACAAATTAAATAATGACTCAAATTTGTTACCTCCCTCCTCCCCAAAAAATCAAAGTTCTGACACCGAGATGCATATCCTCAATGTCTCTTTAGTATGTATACCAAGTTTTAAGTCTCTACGTTTCTTGGTTCAACATTGATAGTGGTGGAGGGTTCATCAAAATCGGTCAATTGGTTGCTGGGATATCTTCAAACAGAATGTTTTTCGTCAAATTCGCCGTAGTATGATAAAATATTAATGTATTTACTTTGTAATCAGAAAATTATTATTTCTTATATTGTGGTAGCTCTGCTTCTTAGATCCATTCTAAACATGTTCATTTCATTTTGCCAATCTATACCCGCTCTACAAACGAAATTTCTTATTAAAATCGGTTCAGCCAATAACTTCGAAATTCATAGTTACAGAAAATCTAACCTTGATATTGTGGTGGCTCTGTTTAGTCGACCCAGCTGAAATATACTATTTGGGTTATCTATTTATATGAAGATTACATATACCATAATGGGTTAAAATCCATGCGGAGAGCTCTCTATAAATACGTGTAAATGAAATATTATTTTACCTTTAATTGCGGTAGCCCTGCTCTTAACCTCCACTTTAAAAATCTTAATTCCGTTACGGTATTTGTAAAAATCATATATATAAAATTTAGTTGACATCCGTTGAGCCAATTCCTTCTAAATACAGTTACTGAAAGAGCTAAATTTGTAATTGTGGCACCCCTGTTTAGTTGATCCGTTCAAAATATGCTATTATGGTTTTATATATGCGTGTACATAATAAATATTATAATTTGGTTAATATTTATGCGGGAAGTTCAATACAAACACTTGTAATATGATTTTTATTATTTTATTATGGCAGCCCTGCTTTCTATATCTATCCTAAAAATCTTAATTTTATTCTTTTATGTTGCACAACTCCTTCATAAAAAATTTCGTTGAAATCGGTTCGGCCAATTACTTCCTAATTCATAATTACCGAAAATGTTAACTTTGCAATTGTGGCACCCTTACTTAGTTGATCGTATCGAAATACGTCATTTGGTCATGAATTTATTTGAAGATTCTATGTACCAAATTTGGTTGAATTCGGTTCAGCCAATTCCTTCCAAAATCATAACCGCCGAAAAGTTTTTTCTGCAATTGTGGCACCCCTGCTTGATCTATCCTGTCCAAATATATCATTTTGGTCATGTATTTAAGTGAAGATTCTATGAACCTACCAAATTTGGTTGAAATCGGCTCAGCCAGATCTTCCCTAATATATGCGTACGGGCGGACGGACATCGCCGAAATTTGGACCGACCGTTCCATGGCGACCCCTCGAAATCGTGAAATTAGGATCGGCCCTTTCATTACGATCCATAACTCCGTAGACGGATTTGATATTATTGTAGAATTCATCAAAATCTGTCAATTGGTTGCTGAGATATATTAAAAAACCGACATTTGGACCAACAATGGGAACTCTCGGGCCCCCGTAGGCCGATTTGAATTATTTTTTGCATTACTACTCTCAGGAAAAACCTAAAGCTGCTGCCAAAATTTGAAGCTCCCATGTTTATTTTCTGAAGAGTTATGATTGACACAGACACACACACAGACAGCTATTTTTATTATTATAGATTTTAACAAGTCATACCAATTACGTGAGCGAAATGAAGACAAAAAATTCCAAAACTAAAAGCAAAATGTCAACTAATGAACTTAATATTATGCTGGAGATAAATAACCTTTCATTATGATGCAATAAAAAAAGAAAAAATTATGAAGCTTTTCATTGACATCCATTGCATTTCAGGATAATAACCTCTGGAATATTAGTGTTCTCTGAATGAATATGTGCTTCAATCCCCAAATAGATTTCAAGCATGACCTCTGTCCATTACATAACACCAAGAATAAAATTATTGCTGAATAACTAATGAGGTCTAATTTTTCATTCGAATACACATCCATTAAATAAACCGTTTTGAGGCAACAAGAATCACCGTTTTCAATCGTATCAGTTTAAGAGTGAAAATACGACTAAAAATAAAAACATGCTTGAAGTAACTTTTGAGCGAACTTGTTTCTAAGAGAAACCTAACTCCAATTGTGTTTCTTGAGAAAAGAAGGAGATATTTTCACGTTGCCTTCCATTTTTAACGGCTATCTAAAAGAGTAAGGACCACGTATCAGTACCGAAAACGACGCAGCGGCAGTTACTCGGAAACATATGCTGACTTAAGTTTCTATCACGTGGTCTTTACTACACCTTTCAAATTTTACATGACATAATTTATCGAATCAGGCGTGACAATTTTACATGACGTTATCCGCATAAATTTTTACGACTATCATATTTAAAGAATGAGCCCATTTAATCACAACATTTCAGGTTCAGTTAATATAGTCGTTTGCGTAACTTACAATACAACACTGTTTAAAAACCGGAAATATCCGAAAACAGGAAATTTAAAAAAATTATCCGCTAAAAACTTCCGTCTGAGTAGAAACCAACAAATTCACTGGGATTCGGCGTCGTACTTATTCTGTGACGAATAGTTCTGTTTTTTGCGATTTAACTGTTCTCAGTCACGCTGCTCCGGCTGAATCGGCTGTGTTCGTGCGTGCATAGCGTCACGTGGTGTATTGTGAAACTTTTTTGTCTGTATGAGATGTGATGAAAAACTTTGTCACTTCCACACCAAGTATTTCATTACATCTCATAATAAGCAAATTCCACACGGTTGAGCCTTACTTCATTCATGATGTTTTTTGTCTGTGTTTGGGCATTTAACATGTTGAAAAAGCCAGCCTGCTCCATATAAACTTTATTTGATAATTCCTGATTAAGCTTCACACACGCACGCTCAAACACACGCACACACGAACGCACGCACACACACAGATACACACAAACCAGTAGCCGGAATATCCAAAAAATACGTAACCTCTAAGGCCCAAGGTTGCCGGTTTTTTAACTTTTTATTGTACCCTCCGCACGACATAAAATACGAAACTGAGCAAAAATGGGCATTCAACGACATGCTATGCAGCCGTATAACGAAGTCAATACATCGTTTTTACTAATTTATCTATCGTTTGTTTTATTGCCTTCCAACTTGATTTTATTTTTTATCGGAAGTCATGGAACTTTCGACTGTTTTCTTACAAACGAGGTTTCTTGTCTGCCATAAATTTATTTTTTATCTCGTCTGATAATGAAAATTACAATGGCAATAACCTATATGAAAATTATCTACTGGGATTGAGGCAAACAGATCGCACGGAAAGATATGAATTAAATCCGAAGCATATGCATAAATTACAGAATTGAAGAAAAAACAATGGAGGATACTTGAAGAAAATATTATATATCAGCGTTGATAATAATGTTAGCACTAGTATTACAGCCACGATGTGAGGGATTTGACGGGAAAAATAAAGGTAACAAAACAAAAAATTCATGAAAACTAGTCGTTCTATTTATAAATTTTAGAATGCAGAAAAATGTCATATTTTCATTTATTTCCGTTTAAACATTTTCAAATCGATAAATAAAACTTGGAAACGCCTACACAGCTTCCATTAAAACATTTATGAATGCAATCCGAAATTTGCAGAAATCTATAGGAGGCGATATTGCAGTATGATGAGACGTCATTATTTACCTGCGTTATTAGAAATGCGAACACGCAACAGTTTCTGGGCTTCTAAACTCATTCTTGCTGAATTTCCGCACTGATTAGATTTAAATAAAAATTTACTTTTATTTTAAAGTCGTCTGGAGTATCTTTATATGACAACATATTAAATCCATATGTTGGACTCCCACCAACGTATTGAATTTTTGCAGCTGAATTTATTTCCTTTCCCGAAGCTTACTTCCTTAGATAAATATGTATCTAAGAATTAAATTTTATTCACCAGTAATAAAATAACAGCTCAGAAAAGCATTATGAAACTAAAAGAATTTATAAAACTTTTTCGACTATAAGCTGTCAACAGCACTCTCGATCAGGATTAAGGGCCGAACAAAGATCGTAGACCCACTTTTGCGTTTTTAATATCTATGAAGAATATTTGAAGGATTCTGCTCTAAAAATTAAAAGAATTTTGAGAAGGTCAGTGATTTTTCGTTGTGACGGTAAAGGCATGTAACTTTCAATAGGTACCTTCGACAGCGTTTCCCTACAGCTTTCTCTCCTACTCTACACTTGCAACTTATAAACATGATCTTTAATTATTTTACAAAGCACGACTCAAATAGAAGATATATGCGTGATCCTGGCACTAATTTATAAGGAAGTACAATCTACAATAATATTTGAACCGACAAACCACACCATGATGACGAATGTCGCAATTTAACGCTATGTTGAATTTTCTTTCATGCTAAATAGGTTTTCCACTCTTCTGCATCACAAAATACATAGTCTAACAATTTACCTTTCATAGCGGACACACGTAAATGTTTTGAGACCTTTTCGTCTACCAATGATCTTTTTTTTTTAAATTGCATCAGTGATCCATGTCGCAATAATCCCGCAGAAACCAGATACTGGAATGATAAAATCTATTCATTCACTCGTATTGCCTCCATATTCTTCTTTAAAAGGGCAAACAAAATTTCGTACACAATAGTGAGATTTTTTAAAGGACAGAGGTGTATATATATATATATATATATATATATATATATATATATATATATATATATATATATATATATATATATAATGCCATAGCAAATAGAATGAACGACAGGAATGTAAAGAATCTATTATAATAATACACAGTTTTTGTCTGTCCGGAGAATACAGTAGTGCTATCTATCAACGCTCTCCCAGAACTAACTCTTCTATTATTGAAGTGAAATTATATCGTAAGATATTTTGTACAACACATTAAAAGTGCTTCGTAAAAATTCTTGAAATGTCAACAAGACCAAGAAGTGTATCTAACGAACGTGAAATAGGAGAAAAAAGGATACAAGAGGAAATGAAACTGCCAAAGAAAGAGTTCAACGTCTAGAACAGGAAAAACCTTCGTTTACAACACTCTTATGCATATTATAGGAGGCGAAGGAGGTGTAGTTTTGCCATGTGCTTCAACTGGTAGTGTAGCCACTACCCGTCTCACTAGAGGTCGGACAGCACATTCTCTCTTTAAAATTCCAATACCAGTTAATGAGTCTTCAAAATGCAAATTGAAAGCAAATTCTAGAGAAGCAGAACTTATTAGAAAGTCAAAACTTATTATATGGGATGAAGCGCCAATGATGCCGACATATTGCTTCCTGACCGTAGATCGTTTGCTTAAAGACTTAATGAATATATATAATAAAAATCGTTTGCAACTTAAACGAAAACTTTCCCAAGCGTAGCAGGGTGTTTCTGCTAGTATCGTAATAAAAACCAGGAGTAAACTTAACCTTTTGAACCTATGGAACCGTACAGATCCTAAAGTATTACCCATGGACTCCCACATAATTTATATAATATACAAGCGTAATTGCCCTTCAAATATGACGGGTAAGCGTGAACTAAGTTAGATAAATAAATAAAAATAAAAATTAATGAAACCAACTTTTATATACACTAAAAAGTAAATAATAAATACTAAATTCAAATAATTGAATGTTCCAGAGAGTAAAAATAGTTTTGGGTGAATAGAAAATATATGACAAAGAAATATATTAGGCTTTACAATTCTTATATGACCAAAACTATTTTTAATTTGTGGTACATTTAATTTTCTTTCTCTCCTCCTTTCTCTCATATTAAAGCATCATAAAAGTATTCCCAATATGTTTGTTTTAGATATCAAGAATCAGTAAAATCAAATAATTTTTTTTAGAGTTATCTGTTTTAATTATGTTTTTAATAATAATTATCAGAGAGGCTAAATGATTATCCAAGTATTACGTGAGAATGAGAGGAAAAGCAAAATAATAAGATATAATGTATGAAAAATCAACAGAAATTTACTTGAAATATTTGAGAAAATGATAAGTAATTTAAATCTAAATTAATAATTGAATTATTTTATTAACTCTTTTGAAGGCGTAAAAACAGAATAAAACATGATTGAAGCCAATTTATCAATAAAGGAAAATCTGTAATAAATTACTATGAACTAAATACTTCGTACTTTTCTTTTAACTATTGTATTTTTGAATTTATTCAGAAAATTGGATTTATTTAAGAAATTTAAATAAAAGTCATAATTGTTATTTTTTCAATCTTATTAGAAATTCGGTTCGAAATATTTATAGTATTATCATTTAAAGAAATCTTTTGCAAATGACGTTATATTTAGTTGTATGAATTTGTATGAATTCCCACCATTTTGCAATGGCGCATGATTCGATAGTATAAAACATTTTATAATCAACTAAAAGTTACTATTGTTATTTTTGTACTGCAGCTCCAATAAAACTACTACCTCCTCTTTCTCCATTTCTGCTCATTTCCATTCTCTTTTCCTTCCCCCTTCTAATTACTTAATTGATTCAGTAAATGTGTTATATTCGTGTAAAAAAGTCTGATCCGTGTTAAAGCACTTAATTGGTGCATTTAATACGAGGCCAAGAATATAATTAAACAATTGGGAAAACAGTGGCCCAATACAAATAAAATGCGTGAAAAAATCGTATTAAAACGTAATTTTTGGAGATTTACGACAGAGATTTAAATTCTTCTTTTCTCTTCATAACTAAGTTAAATACTTCATCTTTGAAATGTTTTTAAATGTAAACGAAAAAGATCTGCATGTCAAGGAATGACTTTTTGCGTGATTGATATATGCGATGCAAATTTATAACTCCGGTAAATTATAGGATGTACTGCAAATAAAACTATGAAAATAACAATAAAAGTAGTTAATTACCAAAACCTTCAATAGAAAGTTAACTGAAAATAAATTAATGAAAAACACGATTTTAATTATAAATAATTCTGGCACCTTCTCTCTCTCTCTCTCCTACTAAAGCAATCAAAACACGCTTTTCTTACGCATATAGTATAAGGACGACAATACAATCCGGAGGTTTAACAATAACACGGTCGGCAAGACAACATATCGTTAAAACGCTTAAATTTTTCCAATAAATATGATTTAAAAGTATAACTTAAGCGATTTCGAACCGAAGGCAAAAATCTACGATAAGAATATGAATGTTTATATTTCTTTATAATGGTCCCTGCCCAAAGATAATGGGTTAATTACTTCTAATTTAATTTTGCAAAAGAAAAAAAGCCTGCAAGTGAAAAAAGGGATTTTTATTGAGTGTTCTCTTATTGGGATTTGTATAGAGCGTTCCGGCGGACGGTCGGACAGAATAAACATATTATGTATATAATTTTCATAAATCTCCAGTAAAAATTAAGAGTGATTGAGAGAGAGGGCGGGGGGAGAATGGGGGAGTGTTTTAGTTTTAATTTAATATTTTATTCATGCATACCCGTCAATTTGGATGGGCAATTATACTAGTATATTAAAATTTTCATGGATCTTCCACGGACCACTGGAACTACCACGCTGATCCCACGTTACAAACTCCTAATTTAATCGATAAAGAAAACTTCAAAATATACCTATTCGCTTGCATATTAGGTTATATTATCGCGAGATAGGTTATTTACCATGATTCATTAAAAATATGGCATGTGAACGACATAAAACACGTACATACACAAACATCGGAAGACGTTAATTATCAGAATTGAAAAATGGATAATAAAGATAGTGAGGAAATTGAATTTTATTGGCAGTGAACATAAAATCGAAATAAATATTCTATACAGTTACATTCTCCGAGGGATAATTCCTCCTTCCATTTAATTAATTACCATGATATGGTTGCTTGCTGACGATATCATAGGTTAGGCAACGATGTTAAAGCGTGGTGGTTTTACTCAAACTAGCAATTAGGGCGCAAGGACTTAAGTAATCTACATAGGAAGATAAGAGTCTGATTCTATCGATCCGTGTGCCAGATTTATGGAATCAATGCCAATAGTCCGTGAGAGGACAGCTCGATTTTGCCATATATTTGGTCCCGACTAGGTGCAGGCTTTTAGATGGTAGCATAATTTTGAATCTTGAGACGTTTATTCCTTCATTTGGTTCACAAGTGAACGAGTGGAGGATCTTTTTCCTTAGCATATCAAAGTTAGTTGGAATCAAAAAAGCGGCTCGCGGCTTCAACGTATATTCTTCAAAAAGTATAAATTTTATATTTTCCAAGAATAAAATTTGATTTATTCCCAAGTTACCTTAAAAAATTGATTTTATATCCGAATAAAAGCTAAAATTTCAACACGTCAATGAAAAAATAATAGTGGTAGCCTTGGCTACTTCACATATTACTGCCGTGCTTCAACGCAAAATATTGTTATACTAGTATAAAAGCCCGTCAATGTGACGGGGAGGAATATATTATTATTATTTAACTTAAAACCTCGCACTTACTATTCTTAGAAATAATATATTCATATTTTTCAAATATAAAAATTTTATTAAAAATTCTAACATAATGGATGTATAACATAAAATTTAATGCATTGCCATCGAAAACCATTGTACATTATGTAAGACTCATTGGATGACACGTTAAATGCTTGATGGCTCATATCAAGGCACTCAATTCGTACGTATATATTACTCATATGAGAATTTAGACAATAATGGGGTCTCGATTTCGACAATGGCATGTTTGGCAAGGCAAATTCTCATACAATCGTTAAATTTTACCAAAAAAAAGTCATTTAAAAGTTAAATTCGAGAGTTTGCGGACTGAGGGAGACAATCGATGATAAAATAAGAATTTGCTAATTTTCTTTCAAAACAATCACAGTTTGAATATCGATGGTCAATTTCTCTAATTCTTATGAGCAAAAGAATAAAAGCTTGCACTTCACTAAATTGATTTTTACATGTTATCTTATGGAAAATAGAAATCATCTTTTCGTTTCGAATCCAGGTCTTTTTTGTTTTTTTTTTCGTAAACGGCTTTTAGTATAAGGGTCAAGCGTTTCTACTAAATTTCAATCTTCTATCTAATCGGAAAGCGTGTTTATTATACCACTAGTACGCTGCGGCGGTTCTAGAAAATATCTTTGGGGGGGGGGGGTCGATATATCAGTTACATGCATGTTTTCACAGTAATTGAAGTTATTCACAAAAATTCTTTTTCATTTGATATAAAACAATTAAATAAAATAAGATTATAACATAATTAAATGTTACAAGTTTTACTGGGTCGATTTGTAAATGTAACATTAATATTTTTTCGGTTCTGCTTCACCTCTGGGGGGGAGAGGTTATCGTCCCAATCGCCTCATCCTGGATCTGCCACTGTCTATAGTTGCCCGTCGATAAACCGACTGGTTGGTTAAATATTGTCTTGGTAGTTAGTCTTCTGTCACATAACCATGAAACTCAGCTACTGCAAGGTTTATTTCTAGGAGCTAGGAGCGCCACGTTATATCCTACAGCCGCTAATGTCCGCTAGAAACGCCACCTTAACATCAACCACTACAACTACGTCCAGCAGAGATTAGCCGGTCACAAAAACCTCAATATCTCGCCAAAGGTATGACCGATTTCAATTTTATTATTTTCCTGCAAATCTGCAGGTCGAGACGTTAAATTTGATGCATCACGCGTTAAGGTGACTGTTACCTTTCCTATAAAAATCTCATTTTTTACTCTAATAATATATACTAGCGTAATTAAGCAAGACGTTAATGCGTAACCATATTAATGGTAAAACTTTACAATATAATAGATAAAATATTAAATGTTAATGTAAACATCGCTTGCGTAATTAAGAAACGGGGAACGAAAATTCAGGGATTATGGTGCATTCGAAATAATTTTTATTTAATAAAACTGCTCGATTATGCCAAATATTCTTGGAAAAGCAGTCTGCCTTGATTATATGATGGATTCGCCATTGAGATACACCCACGAGCACAAGCCCGACCAAAATTTCTCAATGTTTTTTTTTTAGGTGGTAGTTAAAATTCCGTGTGAATCTCTTCTCCAAATAACACATTTGTGAAATTTGGGGGCACCGACAGCGCTGCCCCGAGAAATAAAAATAATTTGCTACTTAAAATAAAATTCTTTCCCGAGCGAAGCCGTGTAACCCCAGCTAGTGTATAATATGAGAGATATAGAATGGTATGCGAAAAGAGATGAAAAGAATAAGAAACGTCATTAATTTTCCTAAAACTTAGTTTAAATTCGAAGATCGTACGTCAATTCTTTCTAATTTTAATTCTAATTTTAAAGAGTCGCTCATTACGTGTTATCTTATGGGAAACGGAAATCGCCCCCTGAAGTCAAAACCGGGTATCTTTTCGTTATTGTTTTCGTCATTTAATTTTTATATCTGAATCAAACATTCCTACGAAATTTTAACCATCCACCTAATCGGGAAATTTGTTAAAACGTGTTAAAATTACCATTGGTGACGTCAGGGTTAGGCACAGCGTAGGGTTTTTATTAACCGATTACGGACTGAACTAAATGGCTGAAAACACCATTTTTTACCTTTTTTTAGGAAATTAAGTTTGGAAAAAACTTTAACTCTGATCCTTTCTAATTTTTCCTGTATTACGATAAGAGCCCACAGTAAATATTTAAAAACTTAGAAGGCTTCTGGTTTGTTCATTACCGGAGATTCATGTAGTATTCTTTGAAGCAAGGGTTAATGCAAAACCTTTTCTGCAAATGGAACACACAAAACTTGTCCTCTTCCTTATTACTTTTCCCTTCCATACCACAAATTCATTTTGCTTTACTTTATTTTCCTTATTTATTTCCACTTTATAGGGGTAATGGCACTCTCTATGATTATGCATAGTAGAAACATTTGTCCAGTGTCCTTGGGCTTTCTGCTAATGTGGTCGCCAATCAGGTCTCTCATTACACCCAAATAGTATTATTTTTAGAGGCAAAACTGACTTATCGGTAGCTTGCTTGTAGTAGATATAAGAATTTTGTATCATCCTAAGATGAAAAACGATGAAGTGCTACGAAGAGTAGGAGAGAAGCGAATTATTATACAGACTGTTAGAAAGAGGAAGGCAAACTGTGTTGGACATTACCTGAGGAGAGAGAGTGTGATTAAAGATGTGTTAGAAGAAAAACTAGAAGAAAAAAGGGAAAGAGGTAGGAAAAGGTTTCAGCTTATAAACGATTTGAAAGGGAAAGAGAATTATCAAGATATGAAGAGGACAGCGAAAAATAGGAATATATGGAGAACCAGGTTTAACCATGAATAATCACGGACCTGCCTACGGACAGACTACCTATGATGATGATCATCATCCTAGATAGTAAATCAAAGATCAGTCAATGCCACCACTTTTTTGAAGAAATAACCAAGCTGTAGTGGCTTCATAGCTGGTCGTTTCTATCCAGTCCTCCCATGAATTCGTTGTATAACCTTACTATCTTGGGACAATACACTTCCATCTTCGACCCATCCTTCTGCATCGTTTATACACACTGCATTGGGTAGATAAGTGAGTCATAGCCCACTGACAAAAAGAAGATTCATAAGTGGGTCGGAAGTGAGTCACTCGCAGTCCCCTTTGTTTCTTTCTTCCGAGCCGTTTGTGCTTGCTACCAATTCTTTGGGATGATTTATGCGGTTAGTGTTTGCAGTACCTATGGCTCTCCGACCTTTCTTGGAGAGTTCGGTAAATAGATTTGGCGAAGTAAAAATCTATCGCAAATTACGGTAGAAAGTGACTCAAAGATAGACTTGGCAAGAAACATCACGACATTTTCACCCAAACCTATATTATTACTTTTAATTGTCCCCTTCTCTACATAGAATTCCAAGTAAAAACATATCCCGATGTTCCATCTGCTTTTTCCCACCGCTTGAATCCCTTTGTGAATAAATAAATCCCAACCAAAATCCTCTCCCTGTTTTCTTTTTGTCACCAATGTCAAATATAAAAAGGGCAAAGTTCAAAAAAATTTAAAACAGAAACCGCTGATGAATATAACGTGTAACTGCGTAGAACAGAACTTCAAACCATCTGTAAGCTGATGGCAAAAAAAGATAGAAGCATATTCCATGCCATCATACTTGAGGGAAGAAGAGGATGATACCTTAGCACCGATATATCAGTGCTCCGTCTCCATTCGGTTAATAGAGACTAGATGACTTAGCTCGTTTAAAACGGGCTTTGTAATCAAACAAACGGCTGAGATATTGATTGTCTCATTGGAGATTGAAATGACCCTCTGAAGTCGAACCCGGGACCTTTTTTGAAATTTTTTATGTCATTCGCAATTGGTACGTGATCGTAGCAATCCTACCAAATTTGGTTGCGTCCTCCCTCCCATTCTCCTTCCCATTCTCCTTCCCGTTCTCCCTCCCATTCTCTCTCCATTTCTCCCTCCCTCCCCCCTCTCCATTTCTCTGGAAAATGTATTTTCTAGTCTCAATCTCGCCCAAATAAAGAACATTATCTATCTATCTCTTCCTTTACCTTTTCTCTGTCTCCCTCCGTCACCCTCCTCTCTCACTCCCTCTCTCTCTCCGTCTCTCTCCTTCTTTCTTCCAATCTCTCCTTTTCTCTCACCTAATAAACATTCAAAGCACACTTTCCTTACGCATATAGTATAAGGGTTGAGACAACAATACAATCTCGAGGTTTAACAATGACACGGTCGGCAAGGCAACATATAGTTAAAAAATTAAAATTTTCAAATAAATGTGATTTAAACGTACAACTTGAGCGATTTCGAATCGTAGGCGAAATGTTATCTATTTTTTTTTAAACGGTCCACGTTCGAAGATCAATTATTTCTATTTTTAATTTGCAAATGAGTAAAAGCCTTTACGTCGAAAAATCGATTTTTACCAACTTTTATATTAAGCCCGTCTAATCTGAAAAAATCCAAAGCTGCTTCGGGGTTTCAAACCACCTCTCCTCACGTACTGTAATACGATTGATTTAGTCACCTCGGCCACCAGATCCTTGGTCTGCCCCTCCGATAAATGTGTATTAAAATTCGCGTGGGAAGATAGCAACGAGATTAAACAAACTATTATAATTGTTGGTGGTATAAGAGAAATTTATTTTAATGTGGATTTATATTGATACTAGCATTCCTACGTTTTTTGAAGCGTTATTTCTGCTAATAATTGTAGGTTTTTATCTATCGTAATTATTATTGATAGTAAGTTTTTATTTATCTTAAAAACTTTCATCTTTATTTATTTAAGATTATTCTAAAAACTGTTTTCCCCATCAGTTTCATTAAGAATTCCATCTGGAATATCAAGGTACATGTAAGCTTTTGGTGAATTTTATTATTATTATTAAATTCTTATCGCTCCTCTTATAATATTGCCTTATACATGCATTTTATTATTATTACATTATAATCACATTCGTATTGCAATACTATTAATAATCATTGATGCGATCTTCTCGGAATAGTTCACATTGAAAATTCATTTGAACACTTCTTTAGATGACTGTATTTGTTTATGTAGTTTGTGCGATGAACATAATTTTATTCTTTGGAACCACTAACTTGGCTTATTTTTTGCTTTGCATGAAATCTTTTCAATTTATAGGCCTTTAAGACCAGTTGATCTTGCATTTTTCTAAAAGCCCTCACATTAAAGTATCATATTCCTTTTTTCTGTATTTAAGACAGGTAATACTGTTGTAAAGGATGTTAATTTGAACAAATTTTAATAAAACATTTTAAAGTGTTGTGTTGTAGCTTAGCAATTCTTCAGCTAACTATATACTTATACAATTTATTATTTTTGTCATTTAAGTTAGGTGACTAAAATATGAAATATTCAAGTTTCCCTCCTACTAGTATCTAAAGCTGAATTACTCTGAACTAGCAATATATTTTCGTTTATTTTAAGCAATATGAATAGATAAGTCAGTATTTTCAATAATGAAACAAAAGATATTATCAAACTTTTTACTACTTATATATCAAACAATCCTGCATTTGCCACTGAGTTCTCTACTTCTGTCTATCATTCTCACAACTGTAAAAATATTAAATTTAAATTCTCTACAAGTTTGTCTATGCATAGATTCTCTGTAGATTTGACCGTTTCCGAGTTATTCGCAAAAGGTCAGTCGCGAGTCGTGCTCCGGCGGCCATTTTGGCGCCATATCGGCCGACGCGTACACGACAGGTATGCCAACCTTTGATATGTTAGTTAGGTTGTTCAAATGTATATGTGCCAAGTTTGTAAACTTTATGAATTATTTCCCCTAACCGTCAAAAAGGTTTCTAATTTAACCGGTCGTTCCGTAAACCGCTCATTTTGTGATATACTATCACAGTAACAAAAAATGCAAAGAACCTTCCTCGTAGAAAATATTATTCTCTACAAGTTTGTGTATGTACGGTTTTCCCGTAGATTTGACCATTTCAGTTATCCTCGAAAGGCCAGTCGCAGTTCGTGATCCGGCGGCCATTTTGGCGCCAAAACGGCCTACTCGCACACGTCAGGCATGTAAACTTTTGAAATGTTACTTAAGTTTTCCTAACGGACGAATGTGTTAAGTTTAAAAAAATTATGAATTATTTCCCCTAACCGTCAAAAAAAGTCTAATTTGACTGGTTTATTGATGAAATCTGGATTAATTAGATATAACTGGAAATTCATCGTCTGTTTAATCCATCACGTACTTCATAGAAAACATAACGCCGACAAAATAAATAAACCCAAAGAAAATTGAAATATTTATATGAGGGAGGGGGTACTAATCTGGGGAACAGATAGCTTTGAAAGCATGAAAAAAGAGCTTCCATTCGCTTCTAGAATAAAAAAGGTTGAAAAAGAAAAGAAAATTTATAAAAAAAACAATGGCCACCATTTGAGCATGAAAGTCTTGAAGCTATTGAAAACCTTCGGGGCGAATAAAAAAAATAATATAAAACGTTTGAGAGGGTGAACTTGTTCTCTGACGTCGACCGTATTGACGTAACCGATTCAAGTACGTGACGTAAGCTGGGGCGCGAGGAGGTTTTCAAAAAAGACGAAAATAAACAAATATCGCCTGCTCCTCTTAAAAAAGTCAGCGAGAGAGTGAAATAAGGGCGTTCATATCGCCCTTTCAGAATCGCTGTTCCGTTTACAGAAAGAAAGAAATCTTCCGAATATCCCTCCGCCTCCGAAATTGAGCCAATGGGGTTCTCCACCATAGAACGGTCTCAGAATCGAATCTTTCTGAAACTTCGAGAGTCTATTCACGACGGATTATTTTCGCATCGATTGAATCGGCACTGAGGAAAATGACGAAATAAAAGGCAGCGCTCGAACATTTCGTGCGAATGCCATCGAAAAAAGGCTTCGAACGAGTCGCGAAATACTTGGCCGAGGAAGCAGGAATGGCTTTCCAGTTAAATATTTAGGACCGTCTGTTTCCGTGAACACATTTTTGCGCGGAATTACATTTGTTCACGTATGCAATGGCTTTATGGGGGAATTGGTCACGATATTCGAGTAACTAAGTTCATGAATAGCAGATGGTTTAATTTACCAATGTACTTCACTTCTCGATTCAGGTAAATGATATTTTTTCACACTCTCTTAATTTTCACGCCCGCGTTGTTTGCGTAGAAAACGGCTACAAAACGTGACATAATTGCATTCAGTGATTCTCAAGTTTTTATTAATAATATATTTTATTAAGTGTTTATTTTACCTTTGACTAGGTTGATTTTTATATGGCAGCCCCTGAAATTATCACGAGGCTCAGGACATAAAGCCAGAGCCACCGCGGCATCGATCCGTGACTCCACCGAAAGATAGAGCCATGGGGAAGCAAAAGACACTGCGACATCTGAACGCTAAACATGAAACTACTTGCATTAGAACGGGAGCGTTTTGAATAGTCCGGGAAATGAGGAAGGCTCTTTTTAATATTCCTTAAAGCATGTTCATTTTTCTAGCTTTGAGTCTATTACGCTTGCATTAAAATAATATTCATGCAGGCATGAAGCATTCAGCTGAGGACAAAAAGCTTGGAAAGATTCAAAAAATTATTATTTGTGGTGGTGGAAACAATATGTACATTTTTGTAAGTGATTTAAACTCATAAAAACAACGAAAAACTTTATGGGTATCGCGAATTAAAAATTTCGCGAAAAATGTTTCAATAATTAATTAATGATCAGAGTGCCGATTTCATACAATGCATGTCATTATTTATTAAGCTACGAGACCTTGGAGAAGCATTTTTCAGCATTCCTCTTCATCTACGATGCTGAATGATCAGCACATTCCTAAAATTTACGTCATACGTAAAAGTAAGGACATATTGATGAGCATAACATTATATTTAAGGAATCATGCCACCATTCAATGTTTAATTGCATGTTTTGTTTAAGCAAAAACAATCCGGCGAGACAAATGTGCGTGGCAATACCTCCAAGCATTTACTTCAGACGTTAGTTACTAATTACAAGAGAATATTAGCAGTAACGAAAACATCTTGACTATAGTTAAGGAATCAAATTATAAAATTTGTCTAAGGCAGGGGTCGAAAACCGAATCAAGAAGATGATCCATCATTTTCCAATTCAGAATTAAAAACATACAAAAAGCAGCTGAACAGGTAAATAAGACCACTCATTAAAAAAATCTGATGTGGCCACCACATGACTTTCTCCATATCTGTAATATTTCTAAAAATTCCAAATAAATTACACAATAATAAGTATTTTAAGAAACTGCGAGAAAATTTTAGACCTTACAAAGAACAGAAATAAACTCAAACCATAGTCTTCTGATATTGTATATAGCCACAAAACTCCAACAATTAAGAAAAGAAAAAGAAGCGTTACTAAGACGTAACTAAGCGCCAATTGTTAACAATAGTCGTCGGTAGGTGACGTGGTGGTGGCAGCTAAAAATATAAGATACCATGGAAAAATGTTTCAAACAAAGCTTGTAGAAAATTACATTTCCTACAATTTTTATTCTGATACATTTTTACATTTATCAAGTATTAAAGCAAATATTTCAAAATAACGGATAAGTGACAAGAGTAAACACCCACTTCCGGTGGACAGATTTTTACCAAAAACTAATCAGTTCTTGTGACTGTTATAAAAATGTTAAATATAAAATTTCGCGTTGACTTGATTAATAGTTTTTGAGTTAGAGCAACAAAAAAAAAGCTATCACATGCACAGGCATTATCGATAAAATGGTCAAAAGGTGTTCAGGGGACCTCAAAACGTGTATTTACGTTGAAATCTCGAAGTCGATTTTTTTCATGAATACAAAAATTGCCCCTATACTACCTATATGTAGAAAGTAAAAATCATATTATCATATTATATTTGAGAAAAGCTCGTATAAATGAATGAACGCTTTCGAAAGTTTAGATTGCGAGCAAACACGTCGTTTCGAGTACTTCATCCGATAGTATTAGTTAGTCTAAGGAACCGCACGAAAATCCTCAGGAAGCCACATATAAATCCTTAGAGAGCCGCAGGCGGCTCAGGAGACGCAGTTCTCTTTCCCCAGCTCTAAGACCCATCATAAATAGGTAAAAATGTTCTTAATTACCTCGAAGAAAGTGATTCAGTTATGAGTTATGTACGTACGAGTAAATAGACTTGGTAGGATTCGACTTGAATCTATAAATGTCGAATTCGTAAAAATTTCAAAATCGACGAAAATGAATTCTCATCGATGTGCCGATTTTTCACTAATAAATTTTCTTTGAAATTATTCGTCAGGATTTTTAAATTTGCCTTATCACACTCAAATGTAAAATATTCTAGCATCAAACGTCAAAAACAAAAAAGAAAATCGGAATTTGTCATACCGGACAGCCACACTTCCATACCCTTTCTAAGAACCCTTATGTATAAAGGATACATATTGAGCTGACACGGGTACGGCACAAACAATATGATCACTTTATTGCACTCTGTCTTTAATCTCGATTTGGTCGGTTACACGATATGATCAGCCTCCATATTCAATTTAATCAAAAGTCTTGTGACTTCTACCGACAACCTCAAAGTTGTGAAAAGAAAGATTTTCCCAAACTGAATTAATAATGATCGCCAAATATCCCTATAGTAGGTCCTGAAAGTATAACTAAATCCTACTCCCCGCTTGACAAAATCCACTCGCCTTTAACTTATTTCGTGGTCGGTGAGGATAAAAATCTACTACTGTGAGTATATTTCTGGAACCCTGCCCTATAGTATTTTCAAAAACAGTCAAAAAATTTATATTTTTGGTAGCCATGCCCGCAATTCGTTCTCCGAGTGAGACAGTCCCATGTTTATTGTTTCTTGCAATGCTTTTGTAGCATCGTTAGAGACTCGTACTCCGTTTTTTTTGTACACTCGTCATCGTTTGTCACTCAACAAGATAAGATTTTTTCTCCAAAATGTTCATATATTTATTTGGTGTGCATTATATTAACGTCACACTAAAAGTGTTATTGAATAGTCACGATTTCTGGAATTAAGGCGCGATTTTACGAGTAAATTTAGCTTTAATTTATTTCGAAGAATTAGCTGCTCCGGGTTGGTGGGCGAAGCCAACAGCAACACATTCAACAAAGTTTCGAGAGCAACAAAAATCCGGCATGCAAGAGTTCTTATTTTTATAAATCAAGTTTTAGTAAACTTTAATCGGAAGAATTCAACTTATGTCATTTTAATAGATAACCATCGATAAAATGTATTAAAATAAACATAGATATTCGTCCTCGATTTTTTGAAATAATAAACGATATATTAATGGTCGCTTTTAAAGAAACATAAACGTCAAAAACTACCAAGCCTAGTAAAATTGATTAAATTAAACGTCCATATTCGTTGTTAATTTTATAAGTCATCCAAAAGAAAATAAACAAAAACATCTTAAACAAAATAAAAAGAAAAGGAAATTCGTAAACTTGCAGGGAATTCAAACTACACAAGGTACAATGTGAGTCAGTAAGGTCTACTGTATTTTTCGAACCTTTCCAAAATAAAAAAACGAGCTGCGAAGGAATTTACTTGCACGACGCTTTGGTTGGCTCCGCTGGACGTCTTAAAATTACAAACGTTACATACATTCAATGTTAAATACTATATTTCCCCCAAAGAAATGTGCATCTAAAAATACAAATAGGAATAATAATGTGAAAGCAATCGCGCTTCTATAAATTCTTACAAATTATGTCGCTCGGAGGTTTTTCGTCCGTAATTTTGTATTATTTTTATCATGTGATTGATCAGTGATTGACGATGCAGTTTGCTTCCGGGTTAATCACTGCGTTGATGCTTCATAGGCGCTACGTCTCACCGGCAAGTAGTACCTCTCGTTTTCTCAGCTGTGGTTAATAGTAAAAGGAACCACATCATGAAACCTAGCAGGGAAAGTCTTCGACCAAGATCGAGAGTGTCCCTATGCGTATGGAGCTACGCCTGAGTTTGGAAAATATCTGATACTGATAAACATTTATTTCAATCAAAGAAACCATTTGCGAGTCTTCAGGCAGCTACTTATGTTATCATTTATTATATTTTTTCCTAAATATTGCATTAATATCCATCTTAACTTAAAAAAGTATGGGCATTTTGGTACAGCACCGTTGATGGTTAACTCGGATTTTCTCCCTTGTAACTCAGAATTTTCATTTATCTTGGATACAGGTTAAGAGGAAATCTCCATTAATATAGAGGCTTAAGAGAGTCTCTTGAGATATAAACAGCCATGCTCCCAGCCAAGAATGTACCATGGAGTTACCACATAACTTAAATTAGCGATTTCCAACGAGCTTTTAGGACACGAGAGAATGAAAATATAGTATTTTGGTAAGAGGTTCTGGCAAGAAGCTGCGGGTGAAGGTAATTTGAACAGGTGCAAACTGATCGCTGCTGTTGCAGAGGAATGAATCGTGCAGAACCGGGACCCGGCCTCGATATCAACGTAATATTACACAATTCAGCTATTATGGCGCCGATGTACGTATGGAAGAGGAACTATGGACTAGAAGCCGCAGTGGCATCTATTCAGATACCGTATGCTAGCGCCACATCGAGACGAACAGGCCAACTATTTCGCCGTGTCCAGGGTACAGGATCGATATCCTGCTCCCGTCTGCGGAGAAGGGATGGACTTGCGGTTAACAAAGCAACCGCTAGAGGGTAGTGCAGTCGACCTGTCGTGTGGTTATTTGAGAAAATGGTAGGAAAAGTAAAAATACATTATCATCTGGAATTTCGGCATTTTATCACACCAGCTATGGGCTTTATTGTGTCAGGAGTGCTATTTTTTTAAATTTGCGTCTTGGTGGTTAGATAAATGGAGTGCCTCTCAAACCTTATTTCTTTTAGGTCTCCGGTTCGAACAGTGCCCTAAATGTGGATAACTGTACTAGGAATGGTCGTTGTGGTTTTATTTAGGGTACCAAGAAATAATGAAAGCAGGTTTGAGCCGGGTGACTGTACCATCTGAAATAACCTTGCAATCCTAGTCGTAAAATCAATAAAAATTATATATTGATAATGAATAGCGAGTGAGCTGAAAACGCGGAGCCAACATTTAGGACCATCTATTGTAATCGGAAGTGATTATAAACGTTGTCTTGAAATCTAAGCATGTTTCATTGGACCAGTGATGGGAAAATCGAGGCACGCGTGCCACAAGTGGCACGCCTCTCTCTCTCTCAGAGGAAGAATAAATAAGTAGCTTTGTAGCGTATCAGATCTGAATGTTGGACATCCAGATGTATAAAGAAATACTTTGCCATATGAATATCTAAGAATAGCGTAATTTCCTATTACGGGAGGCCTTAAAATCATGTAGAAATTTAATACCGCTGGATGATTCATAATTAGTCACTTTTCCGCCTCACAATCAAATAGAACTCTATTGAAGATTGTGAGCGATCCTTTTTGTAAACATCTGACCAAAAAACCCTTCCGTTACAGAATGAAAGACGACCATTTAAGCGTCCTTTCACGTTTCATAACTAAATTTAGATGTCCACAGCATCTTCATAAATTGTTAAAAAGCTGCGTTTGATAATTTAGATAGCAAAAATCCTTTTTACGTTTGAAGTCTGTTAATTGATTGAATAGCTAAGTCTATAATTCTTTAAATTAAAAAAAATTGAGGTAATCATTTTTATCGTTTTGGGAATTTTCCCAATAAAAATAGTTTTGTATTTTGGGTCAACGGTGTGCAACTTTTTCTTTAAAAGTAAGCCACAATTAGCTGATTAACGGGAAAATATTGAGCGTTTTATAGGATTTTTAGAAAGATACTCTCCCTTGGATTTTTATTATGGAAGAACAGCGACATAAAAAATCTTGTAATAATAGAATGCAATCAGAAATATTATATTTTCCAAGAAAAGGATTATTTGTAAATAAAATTTCAAACAAAATTATTGTACAATTTATTTCTTTCGCTATAACTGCTGATATTGAGCCATTTTAACATCTCACAATGCTCTCAGTATTGTCCAGAACAGGATTTCAAGAAAATGTGTACTCCATTAACCCTAAAGTAAGCGCCTGGGGGTCAGACAGACCTCCAAATAAACAAATTGTGATGTATTTTAAAACGACTAAGAAATAAAGACATTAAATGCAAAACGTTTTGTGTGGAAAACATGTAGCTAAAGCACATGAAAACAACTTGTGACAAATGCTTGGGTTGTATAAAAAATGTAAATGAGTGCAATTAAATTCAAGAATAAATTTAGAAAAAGTTTAATTTTTAATTTTAATTTTCACCGATATTTATTTTTCTACAAATTTAATACCGTTAATAATCAGTTGTTCTGTAAATAATTGCAAATAATTCTCTCTTTACATGAAAATGATTTCAAACGCTCGGAAAATATTTCTGCTTGATAAATGCTTTTGAAAACTATCCAAAGGTCGTTTATTGCATATTTATTGTTGAAAGTACTTATAAATTTTCTGTTACCCATGATTGCAAAATGATATTTTATTAAGTAGGGATTTATTTTTGCACAAATAGAGGATATTTATGCTAAATTCTGAATGGACTGTAAACCAAGGCGAGAAAAGGTAATGTTTCATAAAAATTCAAAATGTCTACTAATTAACAAAATTTTAAATCTAATGCATTAAATTCCAGAATTCACATAGCATCTTGATCATAATTATGCAAAAAATACAATAAAAAGATGTTATTGTTATTTTAATATGCCTCTATTACTTCACATCACCCTATATTTGAGGCGTATAGTTTCAAAACCAGGCAAGTCCAAAAATTTTCAAAAAATATTTTTGCGTTTTTTTACAAGTTCAAAGTCCCTTCTTTCAATCCATAAAGTTTTATGAATCAAAACTAGCTATTTCTTGCTTAAATTAAATATCGAACATCTACCGTCAGTTTCAAAACCAGCCAAGTCCTGAAAGGTCCATCAGTCACGCTGTATAAATACAATCTTTCTATTGTTGTAAGAGATTAAAAAAACAGCTTAGTAAAGATATGTGTTCATTTATGAATGGGATGAAATTGAACTTGGAAAAAGGATCAAATGAAGTGGAATCAGCTTCCCATGATTGTCTGTGCAAGTATGATTTTTTCCCTGAGACTACTAAGACTCTCCGGGTCATCTGTGATGGCTGCGGAGGGCAGAACAAAAACACAACAATGATAAAGACACTGTCTTGTTGGATTTTGCACACCCTGTGCCAGTAGGGACCCAATAGCTCCCTTGATTCTAAGGGATGTCAAAAATTTACTTGTAAAATACTATAGTGAAGACTGTGCCACTTTAAGCTTACTGGCTTTCTATTGCAAAGTCATTAATAATAATAATAAATAATAATAATGAAGAATTTTAGGAATAGTGTAATAAAAATCACATGACTTGGGAAAATGAATCAAATTTTATTTAGTCAATATTATTTCACTGATTTTGTTCCAAAAAGCTAATTTTGGAGCATAGAAGAGTGTTTTGATGTTTATTGTAATTATTAGCTACTGATGATACCGGGATAAGCTTTATTTTTTGTACATATCCTACTGGTTGTCAAATTACAACAATCTCAAGAGGTTTTTAACACTTAAATTTTATTGAGTGTGGTCCAAAAGATGTTTATGTTACCACAAGCATTTATTTTGTTCACTTTTTTATTTAAAGCAATTTTGAATTTCGTAATTTTTAATTTTTATTGCAATACAACGATGATATTTGTGCTATTATATGTTTTAAAGTCCAACGTTCCTTTCAACTAAATATTTGTTTTAAAAGAATACATAGTTAATAAACCGTATTTTTTTCAATAATCCGTTTCAAAACCAGCCATCTTCAATTTCGGATTCAAAACCAGCCTAGTCCATACAAAAAATTTCATATTACACCCAATGTTCAAATATGTTGGAAATATAATTTTTACCCCTGAACCTACATGTGATAAACTTTTAATCTCACCCATTCCAAAATCATTGCTTTCTTCCAGAAATAAATTAAACGTTATTTCTTCCTCCTGAAAACTTTTTATATTTTGGACTTGTCTGGTTTTGAAACTAGATTACTCATTTTGTCAAAGCAGCACGGTTTTCTTCCCAGCGGGTCCTGTTTAACTAACTTAACTATTTTTCAGCAAGATGCTATTGATTCAATAGCAAAGAAATATCAGAACGGTATTTCTAGATATTGCTAAAGCATATTATTCATTAAAACGGTGTTTAAATTGTGGGCGGCAGCCCCCCTCAGAGAGCCGAAAAATTATTTTGGATACAAGGTGAAATGTCTAAAAACAAAGTTTTCTCGTATAATTAAATGTTATAAGGGAATTTTGGGAAAGACGATGTGATAAGAATGATTAATAGTTGCATTAAATGAAGAAATGTTCAATAAAGTTTCTTATTTTCACTATTTTTAATTCAAGGGAGGCCACATGATATTAAAGGGCGCCGCGACAATTAAATGAGAACCACTGCTTTAAAACATAAACTTCTTTTACCTTAACTCCAACACCGTTTTGGTGTTCATTGTTGTTTTATTAGCCTAATTTCCAGTAACCTAACTAATAGAAGGCAATGTGTTAGCATCTGTGGTGCTCCCTATGGTTGATCAATGATATTAGATGGTGTTCTCCAAGGCAGTGTTTCTGGTCTTTATTTATTTAATTTATTTATAGATGACTTAGTAAATTCAGTATCTCCCTCTCAAGCTGAAAATTTAATGTGTGCGGATGACTGCATAGTTTTTCAATCAATTGACTCCCTCGCTGATTGCGTTTTCTTCCAGAATACGATTAGTCATGTATCAAATTGGTGTAATTCCTGGCAATTGGGACTACATTTGTCTAAATGCAGTGTTCTCTCTGTCACTCTCCGTAATACCCCCATTCTTTAGGATTATGCAATGAATGGAACTATTCTAAAAAGAATGACACTGCAGAGAGATTTAGGTGTGCTGACAGACACTAAAAAACTTTTCGGAACACATTCATATTATGAAGATAAAGGCCCTCTCTCTTCTTGAAATTCTTTACAGATACACAGAGCTGAGCAATCCTGTGGCTTTGAGGTCATAATTCGGCTCTATTATACTTCTCTTAAATTCCTATTGCTCACCAATTTGGTCCTTATCCTGCATAACTAATCTACGTTCCCTGAAGCAAATTATGATTTTTTAAATAAAAATTATCAGAATACTTGTTCATTCACTTCGTTATGCTACAAAAGGTACAGTCCTCTCTACGATAGCTATTGACAATCTCTCTACCATTTGCCATAAACGAGATATTTCTTTTCTCTCTAACACTCAAAATTTTCATATTAATTGCCCTGAGGTATTATCTTTTTTCAACATTCATGTGCCCTTTACATAGAACAGAATAGAGCATCCCTTCAATTTTAAATTATACTTATTTTGTATTCCATGTACTTAAAAAGTTCAATTTCATCTCCTTCGAATTCAACTTGCGCAATCATATAAGCCACCAACCAATTCATCCAATGTACCTAAGCGAGGTTCATGAACTATGCAGACGTGGGCGGATTGGCGGTTGGGAGCCGCGTCTGAATCATGTTTGAGATCTGTTTAAAACGGATCCATATGTAAGACACTTGAAGGGGCAAATTTCGGCGTTGCCAAGCGTTAAAACCAATATTTGGAGCATATGTTATGAGGTTGTGTCGGTCTTGTAATCTAAAGAAAACACTGTAGACGCTACGAACGAAGTGATATTTGAGTAAATACTGTAGAGAACGCCATTTGTTTACCTAATTTCATCCAGATGCGTGGTAACACAATGCCTAAATGACATTTCGAATTAAATAAAACTCTGAAAGGATGGTAATTTGAAAAGAAAAACGAATTCGGATAACAAAATTCTAAAGGAAATACAATTGATCGAAATTAATTAACATTACACTAATTACTTCTAAGGTATAATTGCAACGAAATTTCAATGAGACCGAATCAGAGGCATCATCATTGGAAAGGAACGAGCAATTTAGCTGCGTATCAGCGTATCATGGTTTCCATGACAAACACTACTAGTACATTTTATGCATTCGCATATTGAAAGTGCCAAAATATTAAGAAGAAAACAGTGGAATAATATAAGAAACACATTTTGTCTGTGTTAATAAAAGTTACCAATAGGTAAAAATGATGACTTTAAAGCCTACAAATTAACGTCACCCAACAAAAATTGCGAAATAATAAATTAAAACAAATATAAATTATTATACAACATTACTCCAGACAAAAATGTTATAAAAATAACAATCTTCGACGCGGATATTTGCAGATAACGTTGTTCCCTTTTGTTGTTGTTTATGTTGATTTCTCTTTCTAGTAACTTATTTTTTGTTTATAAGTCCATTGTAATAGGCCCAATAGTGGCTGTTTTTGGATTTTATTCAAATAAATAAATAAATTAATAATATTACGTCAATTGTAGGTGACAGCGTGAAAAGCAGGCAACAGCGTGCCACACGCATTTCCTTGAGAGTATATTATTATTAACATTAGGATTCATGATTGAGCATCAAACTCAGGGATAAACTTAAGTCAGCCTTGATCGATCAAAACGGACACATTCTGAATCATAGCAAGTCAACCCGAAAAGTACTTCAAAACGGATATAAATAATCCTTCCTGACATGCGACCGAATTTTTATTTCGCCTTCACCGCCGCACGTAGGCGCATAAAAAATTCCGATAAATTCCTCGCCCGTTCCCTTCCCTCCTTTCACCCCTATAGAATTTAATTCGGTTGGGATCTTAATGGATACGGAGAATCACTCCGATTCTGAGGACGACGAGGTAATTTCAAGATTCTTGACATAAGAAAGAGGATAAGGTGGTGGAATAGGTGGAACGGTATATAATTGGTAAGTGGGAGAGAAAAGAGTGGCGTCAAAAAGATTAGGACAATAAAGAGAGAGAGAGGTATATGGACTTTGTGAAGAGTGGGGAAGTTTCCAAGATTCCCTTTTCAGGATTTAATTCGGGATTACATTAGTGCGTTGATTCCTGATAGCAGTGGTTCCCAACCTGGAGGGGCGCAGTTGATTATTAGGAGTTCCGCGAAAAACTCAGTTTATTAAATAAATCAACGATTTGGGTGTGTTTATAGGTAACTAGGGCAATGGTTATTCTCCGATAAATTGATTACGGTGTGGTACCATGCAATTTAATGCGTCCGAAGGTTTTAATACCCGTATGTAAAAATATAAAAACCTTGTTTCAAAGCTGGGATGTCGCGATATTCTGTGTATCTCTGAAAGGGTGCCGAGCCTACAGAAGGGTTGGAAACCATTCCCTCATAGCCTAATTAAACTTCCTAGGATTTCCCCGTATCCATTTTAGTTCTCTATCTCTGTCCAATTATATGAGCATGTATTCGGATTTTATCATTCCCTATTTAATAGTACTTGGCATTATAGACCTACCAAAAACCTTCTCTCTTCCTCTGCCCTGTGAGGTGAAACCAGACGGTTATAGTTCAGAATAGGGGAAAGGGAGATTGGAAGCTGGAAAGAGGATAGAACTGGGAGATCGCGCCTGGTTACACTCTGGAGTGGGATTCGATCTCGCAAAATAAAGTTAATTTATTCCGACGTCGACGTGCATCCTATCGGCAGAAGGTCGAAGGTCGCTCATAATGCCCGCCACTTATCTCTCTCGTTCTTCCATTCGTTTCTTGATTGCTACGATTATTTTTTGCTATCGGGTTGCTTACCCGATGTCGAATTCAATCCCCATGCTTTCCTTAAGGAGTCTTTATTCTGTAATTACCTACATAATCTCTCTTTTTCGTCTTATTAAAGCCTCAATATATCTTTCTTCCCTTTTTTGTGAGACATTCAATTCATCCTCTTTTTCCTTATTCTCTCAATTGAAGGGATTTTTTCCGCCATTATACGAGCAGACCTCTAAAACATTTAGGATTAATTCTAAGACCTTATTCAAATAATTATATCTCCAAAGATTCAACCGCGATTCATGTTAATGTATTTTTTCGCTCTTATTTTTGTCCTTATATATGTCATAAAATTGTTTTATTTACATTTAAGCATACTATGGAAAGAAATTTTCGCCTCTTATCTTCAACGTCCACTCAAATAGATATACCTTCAATTCAAAGTAGTATTTATCCATTAAAATAAAAGACTAGGTATATCAAATGGCATCAATAAAACATTACCTTATAAGACGTTTTGGAAAAATGTCCAACCATTTATTGCCATAAGTATTACCTATTCCAATGTATCTCAACCTTTTTGGAGCCACGGGCCTCTTACGAAGTCGCAACATTTCTGCGGACCCCCATCCCCATGACAAGTTAACTAATTTTTCATTCATTGTCTCGTTTATTTCAATTTGAAATATTAATCAGAGATGAGCGCGAGATCAAATACGGTATTGATAAAAATAAACTTCCTACTCAACTCGCGGACCCCCAAGAGATAACGCGCGGACCACGAGGGGTCCGGGGAGCCCCGGTTGAAAAACACTGACCTATTATACTTCACTGCTACAGTGATGGCTCTCATAAATTCTAACCCCGAACTATTTATTTTTATACATTTCTTTCGGTGTCACTTCTGATTAGTTGAATTCTATCTTTAAGAAATGACGAAAGTGTTAATGAGTGCATCTACAATCAAACTAGTTATGATGATACTCCAGTATTTATTCATTCTTACACGTTCACCACAAATTATGGCTTAAAGGGAGCTTTAGATTTTTGTTCGATACTCTAAAATAATGCTATTTTAAACGTTTTTTGTTTCGTATTACCATCTGTGCTTGATGAATTATTCGGAGGAATAAATACTCTCCTAATTCACCAAAATTCGAACAGAATGTGGGATTTAAGGCGATTTCGCAGACTAACGAAAGAATAAATTATGATTATGTTCATTCGAGTTTTATTTACTCGGAATTCCATTCTGTCTGTGGCTCTATTACCATTATCGGTCGGTCCAGGCAGCAATTCCCATTCTCGGCGCGAAAGCGATCGTCGCACGATCAAATGTTTCTCTCTCTATCTTCCTCGGTCTCCAACTCTCAATATTCTCAGAACGATCTCAGTCGCATGGGAAATTAAACTTATCGTTCCGTAGACGCCAAACTCAATAGAATTCTCCCTTCACGGCAGCAATACATTTATTCCACTAGAATAATTACCAAAACGCGTCGTACACGGTCTGTTTCGATTCATTTTTTGGGTTTCTTTCTCTCCAGAGACATTTAAAGTTACATTAAAAAATACGCAATCACATAGGTAAACTAAAAGTTTGATCCGCCTTCGCCCTAATGAAAAGGACAAGCTCCATCCCGTCTCTCGGAAGGGAAGTTAATCCGTTAATTTTTTTATGGGATACTCCGCGTTAAAGAGAAAGGATTCCGGACTTCACTCTTCCTTTTTGCGCGAACGTATTTGAGAATGGAATTAGGATGGCGCTCGCAAGTGCATCCGGCCCTAAAAAAACAATCCAACGTTTGTTCCGAATGACAGAAAACGCCATGATACCGACTTGGTTTTAAAGAGGAACGAGGACGATTCTATTTCTTCAAATGCGTGCGCAACGCACAACGTGAATAACGTGAAGATTCTTGTAAATAACTCTTGAGCAGTCTTCGGGAATCTGTATATTGAATATTAATATCATACATGAATCCCGATGCTCAACGTAATAGGTTTAATTACTAATTAATCGAGTTACAAAATATATTTAACTAAATCAACTCCGGCGATGACTGCATAAATGACAAAAACCATATTAAATGTCATAATAGTAAATTGTCTCGCTAACACAAACATATGCAATCTAAAACAAGATTGGAAAGGCGTACTCCGTGTAGGAGTACACTGTCTCCTAATGCGTTCTTTGGAATTTTACAATGTTCTCACTATTTTTCGCTCATATGAGTATATAACGAGAAGAATTGGATTCGGTCGAATAATTTTAGCAAAACTCCCTCGCACCAAATTTTATCAAAACACGTCCAGCGGTTTCCGAGTTTTAACATGCGGACGGACGGACGGAAACGACCTCCCCTATGTGCGTTCACTTCGTGTAAAGAACGCATAAAAGCGATTTCAATAGAGTCAGCATATACAAATGCATTACGTACGAATATCACTTGCCAAATGTTATCTAGAATAAACTTATAAGATGGCGCATTCATAAAACCAATTCATGCGTAGTTGCAAAGCAGTCCCATTGGAGATATTCAGCGTAAATGCGCTTTAAATTGCTGCATAAAGTATGTTGATTTCGGCTATGAAACTATTTATTCACTCCAATGATTTTTTAAAATCTTCATTTAACTGAACCATTCAAGTAAAATAGTGAAGTTACTTAAGTTTAAAAATAAAAGTAGTTTCCCACTGAGACAAAATTTGTGCTGTTAATACTGGTGAATTATTCGCAAGGATCGAGAGGCGGAGAGAGAAAGGGAGGTAGAGAGAAACAGACAGGAAAGCGAGTTTATTAAGGGCTAAATTGAGACAGTATATCCCCTTCTTAAATTTAAGGGTGTGTGTGTGTGTGTGTGTGTGTGAGAGAGAGAGAGAGAGAGAGAGGAGTGAGGGAATTTCGTATTAACAGTATTTATAACATATTGTTATTTTAAATTTCAATGAAAGTTTTTATTTTTAAAATAATTTTTTCATTCTATTTAAATACCAAGCAATAAATAGATAGTTGCAATGTCGTGTCCCGTACCTTTTAACGTACATGTACACTAGTCTATGTATGGGTGTGTGTGTGTATATATATATACATATAAAATCTCCCTATTAAAATATAAGGAGATAGATAAAGATGGAAAAGACACCTTATTTTATTTTCGCGAAATATATTTTTACTCTTATTACGAGAGGTTTCTTCCGCTTTATTTCGATTAATGAGGCAAAACCACGGCAGAAGGCATTTTCCATTAATTTTACTTTAACAAAACGTGGCACAACACAGGAAGAAAGATTTGACTTCTTCGCGGTCATATATCTTTCGAAATCGTAAAACAAATGCGAGAAAATTCACTCGCTAGACCCAGTTAAAAAAACTGCGCTATTATCAAGTTTCCCTTCAACCGGATGCAGGATACAAGGTTGCATTTGGTAACATTTAAATGCAAAAGTTCATCGGCGGTTGAATTATTCACCTGTGCGACCGAATGGAATGACTCGGTACGAAAAAATGGGGGAATAGAAAATGTTGTTTTCTGAATACTCGTGCTGTTTTTTTAAATAGCGCATAAACTGGGTCGAGGCACATGTAGGGCGATTCCTCTTAGAAGATAAAGGATTCGATCTAACGCGGAAAATACGGTTCACATCCCTAGCACTCATGGTATTTCGTCACGAAGAACGGAACTTGGAATGAAATAGAGAGACGAGAAATGTAAGCACCTGCGAAGGAGTAACTTGAAGCAATTCGCATGGACTGAATTTTCAGCTTCCAATTCGTCCCTGCGCGGCATCCAACGATTTTAAATGTTAATATTTCCCCATATCTCCTCAGCCTACACTAGAAATGTCAAAATCGCATTTTGTTAGCATGCAAATAACAATGTTCTCGACGAAAGCTTTTAAAGAACGCGCTTTTCGGTAGGCAAATGGATCGAATGGCACTAAGGGCTTTGATGTGCAGACATCACGCAAAGTGGGGAACGGAGAGAGAAAAAGTTCCCGAAAAGGGACGAATGAAGTTCGAGGCGAATGAAGCGAGGAATAAATATTTGAACGGGGTATACAGAGGAGTTGGACAAGGTATATGCGAATGGAATATCCTTGGTATTTCTAATGGAGTGAGAAAATGAGAATTTCCAAGAATAGGCCGACAATACAAAAGATATAAAAGAAACGAAAGCGAAGGAAGAGGAGTAGCGATGAATAAACACCACCGAGAATTTGACAAAGGAAAAAATGGGAAATGAGTCCGAAAACAAATTAATGTTTCAATACGTTCGTCCTGTGTTTTTCTTTTCGTGTCGTTTTTCTGCCAAATAAATTTTCGTTTCTTTTCAATGCATTAAAATAAAAGACATTCCTACAATAAACTGGTCATTTACGACTTTTCGCAAATAAAGTCAATGGATTAAATGTTACATACAAATTTAAACCCACTGTGCCCTTCATAAAAATAAAATGTTGATTTAAAATGATTGTTTCAAGCACGGGAATCGTACTCGAAGCGAAAATTTTCAAAACTGAAAAACGAAACGATTTTGAGGAGCAATTCTTCGGCGAATTAAATGCACCATGCATCATCCTGCAGCGATGTATTGAAAATGCTAGATTGTTTGTTGGAGACGGTCAATGTAGTAATGTATATCTAAAGTACATTCGCTTTGGTGCAATATAAAAATGAAATTTGCATCATTGTACCTTAAGTCCCAAAAAGCCTATGGAGCTTTCAATGCACAATAGCTCATATTAACATTAGAATTTCTTATCGAATATTAGGAAAGGACCAGTTGTACCTGCCTGTTCCAGCAATTATTTGAACGAGTTTTCTGCAAAAATTCTGATTAGCCTTACAAAGTCGATTCTTTGAAACTTTTTCCGAGCAATTGCCAATGGAGGACAACATTGTTTTTCATGTATGTTTTAACCTCGTTTCTCAATCATCACAAGGATTATATTTTCAATAGATCCAATCGTACGACTCTCTTTTAGACAGTCATCAAAATCGCGGGCCATTTAGAACGATCACGTGATTGTCATTCATCAGATATTTATTTAACTAACAAGATACATGTTATAAGTTAGTCTTTGCATTTTTAAAGCATCTAGGGAATGCAATAGTTTAAAAATCCTGGAAAAAACATTCCATACATGAATACTGGGAAGCGTAATAAAACTTTGCCTCATAAAATTCCACATTTCTTCCAACTTCTTCGTGAAAATATAAAAATATCTCATTTTGATAACATTTTTTTAGAAGTCACTTTCATCCATTCCCCCATATTACTCATAGCATCCCATCGTTCTCAGCCACTGAAAGCACTCAAAAAAAGGTGCAACTCTCCCTACCAATCGTCATCCGGATCTCCTCAAGCTTTCTCCCACTTTAGCTACACTCAAGAAGGTATTTTGTGACCCTCCAGGCTCTCTTCTTCCTCCTCCCTCCCGTTTCGCTGGGGAGGATTGGCGATAGGCACTCAAAACGTACTGGCTCATAATCCTTCCATCCATCCCTCCGTCCTCACTTTCCCATCCCTCCGCAGAACGCACCGAGATTCCTCTCCTAAGTCTCCTTTCAGCCCTCTTCCTCCTCCTACATCTAACCACTCCAATAAGCCACGTCTCCTTTCACTTTGCGACATCCTCTTCCTTTCCATCCACCACGTGCCGAAATGGCTTCAAGGAGGCAGAAGTGCTCGCGGAAAGCGCCTGCCAATATCCAGGCCACTGTGCCAATAAAGGCGCGAAACGCCTTTCCGATAAGTCGAAAACATCTCTAGATAGCGGAATTCCCAGGAATCATATTGAAGTTGCATCGAAGTATCGGTCGGAGGAAGTTATATCCAGAAGAATGAAGTTTTTGCGCCTCCCAGCGATTGGAGCGGTATACCAATAGGTTCGATGGGAGAGGTGGAATTTTGCGGTGTTAGGAGATTTTACTGAAGAGGTATTTGGAGGGAAAGAGTCCCGGCGGTTTTGCGGCGGATCATAGAAGACACCGGAAGAATTCAAGGTACTTGCGCTCATACATTTTTAAATGGGATGTTGAGCTGTTAAAAAAATACGCGTCACAATTAATATCCAGAAAATTTGAAATTTTCGAACCCATCGATATGGTAGAAGCTAGCTGAGAGAATATTTCGATGCTAAGGGATGAATTATGACAATGAAATATTGAACTACTTATTGTAAAATAATGGAAATTACAAGGTTTGATGGAGAATTTGAGTGATTATTTTTAGATTCAACTACAGACCAGCAACAATTGTAACTCCTTCATCTTTACTCCTGATATAAAAGATTCTGAATAAAAAATAGATGAATTGCCTCTAAGTAGTAAAATATGTCGCTAAAATACTCATATGATAGGCTGTTTTATGAATAAAAGTGTTATAATGATATTGTGAACCCGATGGATTTGGATGTTATAAAAATCATTTCAAGATATATGATAAGAATACCTACACAATAAAAACAAATCACTCACTTTATTAAGCTAACAGTAAGACTCGCATACATGTTTACAACAATCATAAGGAATGCTGTACCAATGAGCTAGACGAATTTTCCAGAAGCAGTTATCACGAAAACTAACACCTACAAATACTTGAAAAAAATAAAATAAAAAGTATTCGATCTAGCATCAGTTCTAATTCTAACACCTACATCTATGTAACGCAATGCAATTCACTAGACAGCTGGATAGTAGGAAGTGCAGAGCACCGGATTAGAGTTAAAAAGCGTAAAATGTTCCTTAGTTAATTTTAGGCAAGGCAGGTAGAAATTAGTTATTAGCACGGGCACCGGCCTCATAATAACGTTGAAAACTGATAAATATCTCGATAGCCTATTAATAAACGATTCATCTTAGAAGGTACATATTCCGATGGATAGTAAGGGCAGCTCGTATAAGGATAGGATTTGTACATAGAAGATTAGGGGTATATAATAGACGTGAGGTTTGTTATTTTTCGCTGGATAGATCGCAAACTAGGTACGCGTTTAACGTATGGAGCCCGTATGAGATAAGCCTTATTCATGAACTATAGAAAATACAATTAATGGGAGCGCGTTTCATGAAACGGAGATATATTGGATAAGTGTTAAAAATATAAAAGATGGACACGAAATAGCATTATATGTCTAGGAATCGTCTTTTCAGAGATTTACAACAATAATTAGAAGATGAATTATCAGCAGTTATTAGGAGTCCATCTCACGCAGAACGCCGAGACCACACTAACAAGATACAAGAAAATAAACGTCGGATAGATAGATATAAGGAATCCTTTTTCCCTAGAACAATAAGTGAGCATTACAGGAGAGTCGATGACATTCAGCCCCTGCCACACAGCAATTGCGGTGATTTGAAGGGTATTTATTCAGATTCAGAATATCCCTTAACAAATTTCACTTGCAGGCTTATATGGCCTATTTTAATTTCTGATTGCTCTATCGAAAAATGAACCTGCACGTCGCTCCGTCCTACAGCCAATCTCTCACATTTGATCATAGTGATCGTTTATTCCGATATAAGAGGGTGATTTTTTATTCCTAATTTGTGTCTCCTCAGCTGAGCTTTCTGATCTGGTAATGTCTATAAGTTCCAACTCATCTAACCAAGTAACGCTATGCACAGGTCATGAATGCTTTTCACGAATCTTACTGCCCTGCGGTGGACTTTTTTCAACTACACGTTTTTCGAGCTTTTCCTGTACTATTACGGATCACACTTTCTATGTAATGTCATTTTATGTTGGCATTAACATTGACTCTAACTAATGTACGGGAGTTAGCCGATAAAGTTATCTTTTAGAAATCCACGGAAACATAAAAATGTACCACAGAGCAAAGAAAGAAACGCTAGTAGCTTGCTGGTTCTCCCATATTAAAGCTTAATCAACTCAATTTTATATTTATACGAAATATTTTTCATTCCATCGCTTTTTGTCTTGCCGTTAAGGTATTATTCGCTTGCTATCTTTTTGGAAAAACTGTTGTGGCACGCCTTCAAAGTTCTAACCACAAGCATCAGAGGTTGTACTGACATTGAAATATAAGTCAAAAGGGTGAAGGATATCCGGTGTATGAATAAAATACCTATCATAAATGCACGCAAGGGTTACAGAGCTTTGCGACCCTTCCAGAAGACAGAGATTTTTCTTCTCCCAGCTTCTCACGACGGAGTAGAATGGCTCTCGAATCCTAAACCATTTGCAACGCCAAAATTTATTTCATGTCTTGCCATTTGGATCCTACATACCTTAATACGACTTTCACAGGAAAAATTAAACCTTTACGCAAAAACAAGTAATTCAAATCGTTCATACCTATTTATTCAACGCTCTAAAGCGATAATACAGCTGAAAATGTTGAGCGTCATTTAATGATGCAATATAAAAAAGTGCGTTAAATTTATTGAGGTAGACAAAACTTTTTATAAATTTTGTAATATAATTATATATATAATAAAGTAATCTATTCAATAATTAATTTAAAAATTTTAACTTTGTATCTATAACCATTTGCTCAGAATTTTGACTTGAAAATTTTTAAGGCACCCCCGGCCGACGACCGATTTCTCAAAAACATTTCTTTTGCATTGTTCTTGGTGGCATTTAAAGTCACAAAATGTGGCTTTTCCTAGGAAAAATGGATTTCCTGTTTATTGCTGCAATGCATAGAACATAATTCTGAGCAAAACAGAAGAAATCGAGCTTTCCAGGCCAAAAAATTGATTTTTGGTGATTTTTTTAAAAGTTTAAAAGGGAAAACTTTACCTCAAATCGCCCATGTTATTTTTCCATAGCGACTAAAGGGACGATTTCGACGAAGCTGACTTTCTCACTTTTTGCAAATATTTTCCTATTTTTTGATGAGGTAACACTGATTTTAACTCGTAGTTGAAACCTTCTGCTAACAGATAGGAGAAAATCCTCAAAAACGACATTTTTCACCCTCAAGCGCCGTTTACGCTGCACGGAACAATTTAGCATAGCAACTTAAGGTGTAGTTTCCTAGTCGGCATCACATATACCTAGTGAAGAATTTAACTTTCTATCTATAACCATTTGTTCAGAATCTTAATTTAAAACATTTGAAGACACCCTCTGCCGCCCACCGATTTTTCTAAATAAATATTTTTACAGCCAAATAAATAGCATTATAGATCACAAACATCCTGCAAATTTCAGTCTTATGTCCCTTACTGTATATTAACAATTTTAATTTGCATAGAAAGACAGCCAGAGCGAAAACAAGCGCGTTTATCAAACGAAAAGGCTAAAAATCCAACGCAGAGCTCATTTTCTCACTCATTCATCAGCCATTACAGTTCCTGAATTATCGAAACCTTTTCCAATTTCACTAAATAGCCCCGAGATCTCTTAACCTTTAACTATTATTATCGCTTAAATTTTCTAGTAATGCTTATTTTATAGTGATTTGAAAAATATGAGCATATTTGAGGGATAAGGAATCCAAAACGCAGCATCACGTTACTGTTTATTCCTGCCAATATTTACTTTTATCAATGCGGATTAATTCAGTTTTCGTTTTGCAAAGACTTCAACGTAAATATATTGTCAATACACAAAAAGAAAAACAAAGATTAATTATCTTGTACCCGGGCTCCTTTCGTCACGTAGCTGTGCGACTGGCATATATTAAGTATTTCATTGTACACCTAGATCTTGCATAAAAACAATACTTGCACAAATGGGATAAATCATCCTACACCAAAACGTATTAGAGGAGATTCAATGTTTATTCTGTACAATTGCTTCTCACGAAATTATGACTTTGAAGTTCGGTTAACCACGCGTCGCTCCACTCAAGTCTGGTAAACTTCCTAGGGTTCTGTTTACTCAAAGGAACCCGGTAGTTATGAGATTTTAACCTTGCGGCAATAAACAAGCACGTAAACTATAAAGGATATCGTAAATCGATATATAAAGAGCTCGTGAATCCATAAGGTTTCTATTCTTAAAATACATCCTATCCTAATTAGAACCCCTTAGATTTTGTAACGCCGAATTTACTAGGGAGCATAGTTGATGACGTGCTTTTACATATATAGAAACTTCTGTGCTTTAAATAGTTACTGGAACCTAAAGAAACAATTAAACAATCTCATATGTTACTAAACTAAATAATTTAAGGAATATTGTAAATTAAATTAATTATTGAGTTTCGAGAGATGACGGCGTTGCGTAACAAGGGTAGAATTTCTCACCTTATTTCTCTGAATATTGATTAATCTACATCCTGATTTTTAAAGAAAATTTAATCTAAAATTGTATTCAACCCTCTTAAATAGACGGAAAGAATTGATCGAAGATCATTATACAGACAGACATAAGCTGGAATGTGAGAAATTTGTAAGCAGGAGAAAATAATCTCCCATGACCTGGAATCCAACAAAGAAAATATTCGCAGTCTGAAACGATAGTTCAGAGGTAGTATATCTGCCCGGCAAGTGGAAGACTAGGGTTTGATTCTCGGTCATGACAGATTTTTTTCCTGTTTTCAAATTTCCCTTTTAAATTAATTCACTATAAAATTAATTTACTATAAAATCATTTACGGGTTCGTCCCGCCGCTGTTATGGTCGTGTAATATGCTATTAGCTTGACGGCATATTTTAACTGCTATTAAATTACTAATAATAAACTTCCGTAATAGCATAATTTCTTTTAGCGAATGGCAATAACTTAGCAATTTAGGCTTGACAGATCGTTGGTGACCTCCAAAATGAAATTTGAAAAAAAATCGCTACAGATGTTTGTAAAGTTTTTTTTCAATAACCTTAACACATTCTCTTCGTTCGGAAGCATTCAGCATGTTTTTATTTGCGAACTACTTACTAGAATTGAATATATGTATCCTCGAAACAACTACCTGTATATAACCGCGGGCTACTACCGATTGCACTTCTGCAGTTGAAGTCCATTATGGGGTTTCAACCACTAACGCTTTGGACTGCGGGTACAATCTCATCTTCATCAAAATAGCTTCTATACATAATTTCGTTCACCAATTGCAAGGACAGACCACCTATAAGACTACAGACCACAGATTAATAAACCCTTTCTAAGCCCATTACCATTCTGTCCCTGGCTCTTAGATTGACCATAGACACTGGCATAAATGTTTCAGCTTGTTCTGATGGTTTAGCAAACTTAATAATTGTTCATGGCTATTTCAATCAAATAATAGAAAAAAAAACTATCTACATCTTCATAATACTCGCATCAATTAGATGTTTAATATAAATTTGTTCGCTAATGGTTTTTCAAATTACGGATAATTTTTAGAGTGATACGGGTGTAACAAAAGTTACGCCCGATTAAAAAAAAAATTAAAATTGACTTTCGCACTTTTATAAGTTTTTTATGCCATATTATACAGTATTTGATATAAAAAATGATTCCTCTTTTACAGATTATTATGAATCCAGTTCGCCTAAATAAAGAACAACGAATCGCTGCTGGCATACACTATTATGAATGTGGAAGAAATGCAGCGGAAGCTAGTAGACGTCTTATCCAAGAATTTAATTGTCGACCACCTCAAGGACGCAATTTAACTGCGATCGTGAGGAAATTTATTGAAACAGGATCAGTATCAGATGCTAAAGGAGTCGGTAGGCCGGTTGCTGCCACCAATGATAAAAAAGCGATGAGTTAAGAAATTTACTTAACCATAGCCCCCAGAAGTCAACACGACGCCTTTCAAGTGAATTAGAAATCAATCACATGAGTGTTTGGAGATTATTAAAAAAGAAAAATCTTAAACCTTTGACAGACGCATTGAATTTGCTGAGATCTTTTTAAACAGAATGAATGAAGCTGAATCTCTCCTAGATCGAATATGGTGGTCGGACGAAGTAACATTCAAAATAAACGCCCACATTAATCGTCACAATTGTGTGTATTGGGCAGCAGAAAACCCAAGAGTAATGGTTAAACAAGAATTCAACCTCCCAGATGTCACTGTTTGGTGTGCAATGTCATCCTTAGTCATTATTGATCCATTCTTCTTTGATACTACGGTCACTGCTGAAAATTATCTTGACCTGTATCAAAATAAATTTTGGCCACGAATTCTGAATGAAAACTTTTTTCCAACAAGATGGAGCTCCGCCCCATTACAGTCGTATTGTTCGTGAATGGCTTGATTCTAACTTTGAAAATAAGTGGATTGGACGTCGCGGTCCTATTGAGTGGCCTACAAGATCGCCAGATCTTACCCCACTTGATTACTTTTTGTGGGGTCTATTGAAAGCCAAGAACAATCCAAGATCTAAAGACAAAGATTCAAGAAAAAGTACAGACAATTGATCAAGATCTTTGCCATAAAGTGGTCCACTCAATACCTTTAATTAAGACTACAAAAATGCATCGAATTATATGGCGAGCATATTGAGCCTTTTCTGCGAATTATCATTATTGACTTTTTTTCACACCTAAAATTATACTTCTTGAACCTAGGTCATTCAGAATTTATATAATAAATATTTTTTGACTTTGATTTTTGAATTCGACCGTTACTTTGCCCATTTTTGACTTTCTTTATGAAAAATGAAAATCAATTTTAAAAAATGGGCGTAACTTTTGTTACACCCGTATACTTAGGATACATGAAAAGTACGTCGCACACACTTAGATTTGCATAAACTTTCCTTTCCATCGCTACTGAAATTGAAGTAAAGAGCATCCATTGAATGAGTTGTAATTACTGACGTCGAAAATATGACGCAGCCTCCCATATTTGACATCATTAACATTTACGGGAAAAAGTTTTGCTAGATATTCCGTAAGCTATGGCTATCAAAAGCATTCAAGTTAGTTTTAAGATCTCTTTTAAATGGAAATGTTCCAAAATGTATACTCTATACAGCAGTAGTAACGGCTTTCATGAAACTCGTCCAAGTTGCTAATGCTCATGGTAACCGCGGCCAGTATAACTAAGCGAATTACTGCGCTTATGGATACAAATGAGCTTAAGCTTAGTCAGTATTTACCAGAAAATTCTTTGGTGGTCTACTGCTTCTTTACTGTGGGTTAATGGAAGTAATGAGGTACTATATACATCAAATAAACAAGAGTCGTATACGACTCGCTCGCTGTAATTAAATTACGGGATTTATTAAAAATAATTATACCTTTCGGACGATATCGATCGATCTCGCGGCTCCTCTTGGTTACCATGGTTTATTTTTTCTCCTTCCCTTCGTTACGACCAATCCCGACTCTATCTCTCAGACAGAGAGAAACCTCCTTCCTTATACAAACCACGCAAGCTGCCAAGTGGTTATTCCACTCACGTTCCGTAACCCGCTTTCCACCAAAGAGTGAGTGAGCGAGAGAAAGACTTCTCTCTCCACACCTCTCTTTCTAACACGCACCTCTCACTCACTTTCAATCTCTCTCGAAGAGACGCTCCATTACCTCCGATGTTCCTATCTCCCATTCCGTCTCTCTCTCTCTCTCTCATTTCTGTCCCTAAACCTTCTGCTGCTTTCACTCGCCTCCTGATTCGCAATCCCACGTTCATCCCACCAATACGCCTTTCTCCTCCGTACCACTTCGCTTCCTCCACTCCACTCCCTCCCTCTCAATCGTCAAACAGGGACGATTATCAAAGCACGGAACCTCAACTGGAAGCGTACCTGCTTCCTCTCCTTTATAATTGGAAAACCTCCTCGAGGTCTTTTTCGCGTCGGAAACCGATCTAGTCGGTAGCACACTCGTATGGAGCCATAAACGCCGAACTATTTTGGATTAATTACAGACGCTGAGAAAAGAGCGGAACCGCTGACGATGGCAGAAAGTACGTATATGAACACACACAAAGAGCGCTATCGTTTACGCTATTTCACTGAGGTTGTTTGATAACCATTTGCTATGCAATAGTTTTGCAGAGTTCATGTAAATAATTCCTCTAGTTAAAACTTGCCGCATCGTCAGAGATCATCTTAACGTTGTGTTTTGCGTGTTTTTTGGGGTAGACATAAAAGGAAACACGATTTACTAACAAGAAAGTTTTGTGTGCACTCGGTGGAAAATAACATTTAGTTTGGCGTTTAATTAGAATAAATAGTAAGCTATAATTGTAACGAGGATTTTTAATTTAGAACATAACTTTAATTTTAAGCATCACATTGGTACATATAAAACTCTTAATAGCATGAGGCGAAAAATTAGCAGAACCTTTACAAAACTAACTCGAGTTAGATATTTATAGATACTCATAAAGTGAATAAATATTGAAGCACTTTTCCACATTGTCCGTAAAGAGGCTTTCTGAACATTTAACAGAACATTTCCTGTAAAACGTTCTTTTCTGATATCTTAAATATTTTAATCTTGTAAAGATGAAAATAAATTAGACTACACTGTCGCATTGGAAGGTTACCATGAAGACTTAAGTATCCGATGAATTTTAAATAACTGAGAGAAAATATACGTTAGGCAAGAATATTACGATTAAAATGTTTAAATAATTAGCATATTATAACAATATTCCAGTTACCTGTTAAATTATCTCACTGCAGTGCGAAGTTTTTTAAAAATTTGCAATGTCTCTTAAATTTTTTAAAATGGAAAATTCCGTCTAGAAAATTGGAAATTTTCACTTTCCCACATCTGATATGTTGTTTACTATTATACTTCATCGTTAAAAATGTAAAATTATGATGTGGGCGATATGAGTTCAGAATGATGATTAGAGATAATGAAAGTTTATGCATACAAAGACTTGAACAAAAGCACAATGGAATTTTTCCGGTGATAACCTCAAACTTACTTTGGAGAAGCTTTTTGTAAAAAACAATCTTGGAATGAATAAGGCGTTATATGCGGAGAGAGATGGAAGGAGAGAGAGAGATGGAAGGAGGGAGAAGTTGAGAGAGTGATAAGAGATCGAGCAAGGGATAGAGGGAGAGAGATGGGAAGAGAGAGGAGGAGGGAGAGATTGAGAGTGTGATAAGAGATCGAGCGGGGGATAGGGAGAGAGATGAGGCGAAAGAGAGAGGTATGTACCACGGTAAGAGATTCCTGAAGCAGACGCCAAAGCTTTTTCCCTCTCCACTCCCTTTGCTCTGGACAAAGCGTAAACCCAGTTTTCTCTCTCTCTCTCTCTCTCGTTCAATCTTCCCATCTTCCAGACTATTCCAGGCTCTGACCCATCGCCTCGACAGGGCGTCCGCCAAAGCCTTTGTGCCTCTCACGGATACGTTCTTCCGCCTCATCCGTAAATCCCGAGCGGACATCCCCCGAACACGCGCAAATACACGAAGCAGCACTTCTTTTTCTCCTGCTCTCCTTCACCCCCTTTTAACTTTCTTCGATTCCTCTCTATATATCCCTCATCCCATCGACTAACACACGGGCTTCAACTATCCTTTCCTTCTCCTCCTCATCCACTTTCATCCTCCTAAACCCAAGCATACCTTCCCGTGGAGTCTTCTCTAACCTCTTACCGTGGGCGATTTTCTGCCTGCGCACACTCGAACACAAACACGTACACACTCTCCGCACTACACCTACACTGGTCACCTACATGCCAAACCTCTTAAAGAGCAAGGATGGGAAGAATCCCTTTCCACCCACCCCAAAAGGCACGATGCAGGATAAACGGATGAAGGAGAAAGGGAAGAGAGAAAGTTGAGAGTGAGAAGGTAGACGAATGGAGGCAATTAATTTTAAAAGACCACGTGTTAAAAGAAAATAGTTTTAAACCCATAGAAAGCAATGGAGAGATATGAGTAAAATGCAGACAAATAACATTAAAAAATATAAATTTTTACGCGAGTGACTTTAACAATACTTGGGAAAATGCAACAAAAAATCAGTTGGATAAAAATTTATATTTTTACTTTCTCCATATACGAAGTATAGAGAAAGTATTGTTTCCATGAAAAAGATCGAATTCGAGATTTCAACGGAAATACATGTTTTAAGGTCCCCTGAACACGTTTTGACTATTTTCTCGATGATGTCTGTCTGTATGTAACAGATATTTGTGGGCGCTCTAACTCAAAAACTATACATCAGGTCAACGCAAAATTTTATAATTAACATTTTTATAAAAGTTAAAAGATCTGATTAATTTTTAGTAAAAATCGGTCTAACGAAAGTGGGTGTTTACTCTTGTCACTTATCCGTTATTTTGAAATATTTGCTTTAATATGAGATAAATATATACATGTATGGTAATAAACGTTGTATGAAATTTTATTTTCTACAACCTTTGTTTGATACATTCTTCCACATAATGCATTGTTTAAGAGATATCTTATATTTTTAGCTGCCACCACCACGCCACCTACTGAAGACTATTGTTAACAATTGACGCTTAGTTACGTCTAAGTAGCGCCCCTTTTTCTTTTCGTAATTGTCAACCGGAAGTAAATATTGACAACGATCCCAGAGCTAACAACATGTAATTTGTCATATAAATATGGAGAAAGTTATGTGTTGCCCACATCAGTTTATTTAATGTTATTTGACGGCATATATATGAAAAAGTATCTGAAGTAATGTAGTCGAACTAAAAGTAAAAACGTTCTACGGAGAGAAAAGGCAGCAATTATAATGCATGCGATGGAAAACTCGAAATCAAGCTAATTTAGGGGAAAGGGATAATGGAATGACGGACGCAGACCCTCGACAAAAGAACCGAAGAGGAAAGAAAACAAGTTAAAAGCATGGGGCCGAAGAAAAAATAGTTCGCAAAGAGATTTTGTGTGTGGTCCTGAACGGATCCGAGACTTGGACAAAGAGGCTGGAGTGATAGGAAAAGAGTAAAGGCATTTGAAGTACAGTATTGGCGAAGTGTCTGTGTGCAAAGGGAATTGCGCAAACACGAAGGCAAAAGAGACCATTCCGAAGTTAGATTTAAATTCGAAGATTATTGGTTTTAGGACCAAAAAAACTAGATTGGCTGGATACAAGAGGAATTTGACTCCCGCAGTGCGTAATTTTAAATGAGAAAGGATGAAAAAATCGGAAGATTTCTGTGCCATAGAGAATTAATTAAAGGTAAGCAGGATGCCCAAAATTCGCGTAACCTAACAAAATAACGGAGTTATTTTGGATTAACGTAACGAAAAACGTTAACGAAATTTTTCAAATAGCTGTAACGGAAAACGTAACGAAAACGAAAAAATAAATTTCGCTATTTCGTTAACAGACGGTAAATGGTTCTGTTTTAGTAGCATTCGTCCTAGGCGGCGTGTCTTGAGCAAGGGAACTTGACCTAAAATCCCTTTCCCCGGTCTTGCTTGTTCCCCGCTGGACTGTTTTGCTGCCTTTTCGCGAAAGAAGCGCTATCCAGACCACTACCGATTGTCCTTTGGGTTTTCCTTCCATTTGTGAAAGGAATGGTTCCCTGGTGATAATCCTTCTCCAGGAAGCACGAGATAAGGAGCGTGGAGGATGAGGAAGGAAGCATCAATAAATGTGCCGCTTGTAGTTAAGGACCTATATCATTGTCTATCCTCTCCCACAGTGCCTCGTACTTAAAAAACATTCTTTTAGATATTACACCGGAGTGAGTTTTTCCTTTTTTAATGGTCGATGGTCTGTAAGTTCCAATCCCATCATTCCCTCCAATCTCGAATTCTTCGAATTCGTCAGTCTGATTTAACAAAGATATTTGAGAAAGGTCGAAGTGAATCTACAATTCGAGCGTGTTCGTTTGAGGTTGCTTCATATCTATTATGATTATGAGACGTTTATAGAAACAGCGGGTAGTTATTGTTCCCTGGAAATGAAGACTAATCAACAATTTCAGTTTATTTCAAATTACCGAAGACGGTCACAGGGAGACTTTTCGCCAGCCGTAAGAGAAACGAAGTTCATTCAGTGTTTTAAGTTTATATTTTGTTTAGTATTAATTAAAGTCAAGTAATATAGTGTGGCGACTTTCTTCTACATTATTTTAAAAATGCCGTTTTATATACCATTGGGTACTGGGTTCGTTTCTGAAGACAGCAATGTCAACCATCTGCATAGGAAGGGAGAATCTGATTTTATAATGAATTAACATAAACTCAGCAGCTCCTAATGGAATGTTATTTTATGTTCTTATCCCTTATTTGCAAACTAGTGCTCATAAATTTTAATATATTTTTTAATTTAATACTATTTTATGAAACCTCATACAATGTCTAAACTTTTACGCTTCTGCTCGTTTTCCATTTCTCTCTAACCCACATCTCATTCTCCTGCAGGCTTACCCCTCCCTCAGTTTACATCACACTTGTCTGCTTCCCTCCCCATGCTCTTCTTTCCCCCTCTCTCTTCCCCTATCCATTTCCGCTATCTTTCTTCCCATTCCTACATCCCCTGTTTTTTATTTAAAACTTTTTCATATTTCTTGTTCTTGCTGCAAATAAGGAAAACTATGGTCATTATAGTTTTCAAAGATAGCATCAAAATAATGCTCTGAAAAAGCATTGAATCGTGCATTTTACCGTACTTTCCATAATGAAAATAGGCTTATTGTTTCGTCGTTAAGCCATTCTGTCCCTCTATAACTTTTGAACCGATTGACCGATATTTATGGTATTTGGTGGATATCTTTGACCATTGGGGGAAAATATTTTTCTGATATTTGAAGGCGAGAGTTCGATTCCAGAAATTTTCCTCGCATTCAGCTCACATAAGAGAAACCCTCTAATCAACTGAAATTAAAGAATTTTTTAAATTGGTTCTTGATTTTTATCAACTGCGTTGTAAATATACTACTAACTAAAAAATTCATGTGATTGTAGTCAGATCCCACTGAAAGCATTAAATAAAAGATTTCACAATAATTTTGCCATAAATTATATTTTAATAATATTCTTTTCGTCACGACAGCAATTGAATGCCCTCATTATTAAAGATGCCAAATTTTTCTATTTTATCCGAAAAATTACCTTCATTCATGGTAATTTGGAGTGGTTTCAAATTTCGTCTTGCAAATAAAATACTTTATTCTTTCATACACAAAATAAAGTAATTCCCGGGTTAGTATCTAATATCTAAATAATCTTGAAATGTAATATTGTAAACCCATGCATTATTTCAATGTATTTCTTATTGGGGATATGAAAAGAAAGGACCACATTAAAAATGAGTCCTAAAGAGGACAAATATTGGAATTTGGATAATTCTCTTTAGTTTTATCTGATGAACGATCATTCTACCCAATTTTAGGTCTGTAGTAGGAGCATGTTTTCCGAGTAACAATCGGGGCAACCGACCGACTGGTTCCTTTTGTTATCTTTAATTACGGGTCCCTGAGTTCTCAGTGTACTTTTTGTGTTACCTATAAATAATTCTAATACACAACACTAATATTTTAATCTTAAATATTTGTTAACTTGAATATAAAATTTTGAATATGAAAATCTGAATTTTCATACATGATCATCAAAAACGAAAAATGTGCCGAATACTTGGAAATATTAAAAACGTTCCTGATCTGCAGCATATATTTAGAAGTGTCTGTAAATTATTATTCTAAATGAGAAGCACGTATTTAAGATGGATACGTATCATCTAAACAAAAAAAAAAACAAAAAAAAGAGTAACTACACATCATTATTTTTTACCGAATTATTTCGTTATAACTAGGGTTTATACAAAAACCGACTTTTGAAAAATCCGGTTTTCGAATTCCAGTATTTTCAAAAAACCGGTGAAACCGGTTTTCGAATTTTTACAAAACAAAAAACAAAATATAATTAAAACAGTAAAAAAATATTTATACTTATTTTAAAAAATTTCAGTTTATTTAATATTTATGGAACTACAAAAATACAACAAAATAAAATATACTCTATACAAAACCAAATAAATTTAAAAAAGATAAAATAACTAAAATCCGTACAATTTTTCAGCTTATTTAATATTTATGGAACTACAAAAATATAACAAAATAAAATATACTCCATACAAAACCAAATAAAAAAACTAAAATAACTAAAATCCGTACAAATTATAAATTTTTATTTCATTTAGTATTTTTCTTCAGGAAATATGATTTCAAAAAACATAAAATGTCCACTGAACGATTACTTAATCTTGTTCTTATTCTAGATACAAAATTGCCTGAAATAGAAAATACTCTCTCACTGGCTACTGAACTTGGTTTTATCGTTTTCAGGGCTTCAAATAATAAATCTAAATTTTTTGTTCTTTTATTGGTTGCTTCAAATACTGAAATTTGGCCTTCAATGTCTTCGGATTTGATATTATTTCTTCAGGTTCCTCAAGAAACCTATGAATTGATTTTTCCATGGCTTCTTTTAGAGCATTGCACTGATTAATATAGTTTCTCCATCTCCGATATATTCATCATCGGAATCTGTTTCCATACAAGAATTTGGATATATTCTAGACAATATTTTTCCAGATAACTTAATAATATCGAGTTTTGAAACTAGTGGAAATACACTAGATTTCTTTGTTGAAATGTTATGTGGATTTTGCATATATAGCAAAAGGGTTGCCAATCCAACTTGTCTTCTTTCTTGAATTCGTACTTCTAAAGCATTTAATAATTTGGAACTAATTTCAGTCTTTAAATTTTTTAGTTCATTTAACAGAAATTCAAATATGCCTTCACTTGTTAATAAATTGGCATCTCGCCGCCCTAAGACCTCAGCTGCTAGACGTACTGGCCCCAACACTTTAAGAAGCTCCATGATTTTAGGATATTGAGCTTAATTCCACATATGAGAAGCACCAATATCATTCAAAGCTAAAACAACACATTCTTTTAATGTTATAAATCTTTCAACCATGGCCTCTAAAGTATTCCATCTCGTTTGGCAGTCAAGAATCAGACTTAATTCCTTTCCTTTTTCTTGTTTTACATAATTCTGAAGGATGCTATCTCTTACGGGAGATTTTCTAAAAAATTTGCAAATTTTTCTAATTTGGGAAATTGATTGTTTGTAATTGTCAGACAACATAGGGAATCCACAGTCGTTATCTAAATCAAGAGAATTTAAAAAATCCTCGCCATAGTCATCTTCAAACTCTACGTCATCTTCCGATTCCTCACTTGTAACATATACATCGGCTTCAGCAATTTCTTTATTTTTATATAACACATCAGTAACTGCTAAGTGTATGGCGTGTGACTAGCATAGTTGATTAATTATAGGTGATAAATGGCCAAATTTTTCATAACAGCGGCACCATCATTTGTCGCTGCAACTATGTCGGTTGCTAGATACAAGTTAAAAATTTGTAGCCTCTCAGAAACTAATTCTAATGTTTTCTTAGCATCGCAGGAACTAGCTATTGGAACTAAGCCCAAATTAAAATCTTCCGCAAAGTGGTGTACGTTGATATTCAAATATCTGCGATTTCTTTTGCTAGTCCACTCATCTAAAGTTATCGAAAAATTTTTCCCATTCTTCTTAATACAATCCAATTCATTTATAGTTTCACGTTGTCATAAAACATATGAATGAGATTCATTACTAGAGAGTTGTTTTTTGGTAATGAATATCCCCGTTGTTGCAAAGACTCTCGTATGAACGAGCTTGTTGTAATGCTATTAATGGACAATCCATCCATTGCAGTAAGTTTTGCTATAATTTCTTCTAAACTGCTCCTTTTCACGAAATTAAAAATACTGACTTGTTTTTGTGGACAGGAGGAGGGTCCAGGTGTTTCTTGCTTGTCGATCGTTTCTGTTTACTTGTCGATTATTATTTTATGAACTGCTTTCAGATGATTATGGAGATTGCTCGTAGATGATCCTTTGCAGCTCAACATTTTATTACAATGATTGCAGCATGCCTTGTCTTTTCCAACCTTTTTGAAATTATCCCAAACCTCCGACTTATTTGCAACATTCATTTTAGTCTAAAAATCAAATGAAATATTTTAAATATTTTTATCAATGACATTAATATTTAATAATGAAAGAATGTTATATTATTAGAATAGGCATTAATAAATTTACTTACGTTGTTTTTGTTTTTACTAACTAAAACAAGAATAATTACAAGCAATAACATAAACTTCCTATTCCTATCCGTAACGAATCGTTTTTTTTCGTTTGCCAGCACTGGTTTATATGCAAAAGAAAAGGTAAAGCTGTTATCACGACAGGAACAAGCTTATGTACAAAATGGATAATTAATTTATCATGAAAACCCATTACAAATCCAAATAATTCATCCTTTCGAAATAATTAATTGTAGAACTCATCTTATGGCTGGAATCCACTTGATAAAAATAATGATTCCGACGGCGATAAGCAGTTTTATGGACTTAATACAATTTAATTCCTAAAAATTATACGTTACTTATTACAAAAAATCTACCAAATACAATTAAACTTTATAAAATGCAGTTCCACAAATTGACGGCTTCCTCGGTATATTAAATTTATGGATTTTGTTCTTATTCTGACAGCAACTCAAGACTCAATATTTAAATACTGTGGTGGGGTGAGAAGAAACTCAAGAAGTGAATTTTATCTATCATAAGTTTAAAAAAATATATAATATAAAGAAGTATATTAGCAATCTATCACGCCTGAAAAATCACGGAAAACAAGATGTAGGTTAGAATGGAGTGTCATCATGAAATCCTATGGATTAAAGACACGCGATAGAAGGCTCATGCCATATCGGGTTCCAAGAGCAAGAGATACTCTCCCGAGGGAGGAAGTTGAGAGATGTCCACTGGCCTTAGCACTCTCGAGGACCATCAATCACCGGAAACCATATCCGGCCAGGAAGTAACTGGTGGTCAAGATTTTTAGTGCAGCGCAGATTTGGTTTTTAGCGCTTAATGAGCCTGCAAGACGGAAAGCGGAGGAGACTTTTGAGATATATGGCGCGTGAATCACCATCTTCATCCTTTAGAGAGTTGGGTGTGGGAGAAGAGAGGATGATGTATACTCCTTAGGTTATCTTCCTTTATGGCCTCTCGTTTCCTTTATCCATACCTCTCCTTTCCTACTTTCTTCCTAGACTATTTCCATATCTTCTTTTCTTTCACCCTATTTCTCTTTCCCTTTTCCTCCGCATCTCTATCCCTTGGCAGTGGAGGATTTAGGCATTCTGGAGCTCCTGGCGCTTAGCTGTTGGGGCCCCTGGCGCTAAACAATTGGAGGTCCTTCAATCTAAATATATAGTGAAACCTCGCCCAACGACTACCCTTTTTTTGACTTCTATTGACGATCGTTTTCATAAATAAAACATCGCAGTGCAAAAAAATGAATTTTTCCTAGTGATTTTAAAAATGAGACATTTAATATTTCAGATAATATACATAAAAACATTTTTTCAAGGTCTCTTACTTCAAGGGACCCTGACGCGCCCTTAAATCCGCCACTGCTCCATGGTGCCTCTAAATTATTCCACCTTTCATATTCTGTCTCTCTCTAAAAATATGTTCCCATCTTTATCACCAGTCCCTTTCTGCGGAATTTTTCAATACTGCCACTTTCACTATATTCTTTCCGACCGTCTTGAGATTAGCAAGAGAGGGAAGATGCACGTATCGTCCGTGCATACATGTAAATTAGAGCCAATCTTAACGATTTAAGCAATCATATAAAAAAAATAAACATAAATGACTTGGTATAATGTCTAAGCACTTCAAAACGGTACCTAAATCTGAATAAATACCCTGCAAGCAAACGCAATTGGTGTGTGGTAGGGGGAGAATATCACCGACCTATCATGTTATTCTCCTTTTATGGTCTCTTATTGCCATGGGAAAAAAGGATCCCTTGTGTCCATCCGTCCTGAACTCGCATCTTATCAATATGGGCGTGGCGTCCTACCTAAGATGTTTCCTTAATTACAGTTGATAATTCATCTTTATATTCTTCTAATCTAAATCTCTCCAATAGTCGACGCCTAGGCATTTCACGCAGTTTTTCCAGAGGCTCCCATCCAATCTCATCTATTAGACTCGTGACACTTACTTGCATACCATACCAGCGTTTCACGAAACACGCTCCCTTTCGTTGTCTTTTTTCTAAGTCACGAATAAGGCCTATCTCATACAAGTACCATACGTTGCACGCGTATTTGGCGGTCTAACCAGAGTAAAATAATGAACCTCACGTGTCTTTTCAAAGTATACCCCTAATATTTTAGGTACAAACCCTAGCCTTTTACGAGCTACCCCTACCATCCATTGAATATGCTCCCTCCAAGTTAAATCATTTGTTAATAAGATACCAATATGTTTCCGAGTTTTCACCGTTTTTATGAGGCCCATGTCGAGAAAGTGTTCACTCGGTCTACCCTGTCAAAAATGAACTAGGGAACATTTATCACTGTTTAACTCTTAACTGTATATCAGAAGCGATACCAAGGAAATATTTATGTTTTGATCGACGGTTCATTTTCTAGCTAGTTGAAATTGACTGAACAATCAAAAGTCATTTTAAATTGCGTCCTTTAAAACGAGTAGTAGTAATCTTTTCGTTCTCGTTCATTCGTTCGAAGTAAATTATCCACTTCTGTTTGTTCACAGACGCTGTGTGTATATGTAAGAAAAATATACGTATTTAAGTTCATTTCTTCGTCGTAGATAATCCACTTACTTTTATTTACTATTGACTGCATACGAAATGAAATTAAACGTATTTATATATTTATATTATCTATTTACTTTATTGCTAAGAAGATTGACAACAAATAAAAAACGGAGAAAATTTTTCAGCACAAACTGAATTACGAACTTCTTGTTTGATTTTATCAAAAACTGTTACTCCTCCGAAAAATGTATAGATATAGAAGTATTTATTCGACTAATTCTACTAAGTTTGTTTGAAGACTCTTTCGGTAGGTATGTTTAATACTTGAAGAGATATATTACGGAAAGTGCATTTTTTGATTCTTGAAAACTGGTATCCCCCGATTGAGTTTTGTAAACTATTTATAATATTTTCTTATTTTATTTGCCTTAAAGTCTTAAATAGCAAGTTTCATAAAAATCCGCAAAGCCGTTTTGGAGATGAAACATGCGGAGGGACGGACGGAAGACGAAAATGACCTGACCATAATGAGTTAATTTTTAGGCGTTCTTTACCGTCCGTCCGTCGTAACCTTCATCTCCTAAACCGCTGGACGATTTTAATTAAATACGAGTGTTCTTTATTAAAATTTATTTTAATAATACATCAATTAGAACTTCCACTTTACATAATTATTTTAAGAAACTTATACTCGTATCTCGTTAACTGGCATCTGTCAAGCGACAATGAAATACCTTACTTTTCTCTCCCTAGCTGTTATTTACCATGTAAGATATAGATAAAAAACTTTATTCGGATATATAGCAACATTTACTACAAGAAAGTCCGTGAGACCACATAATTACGAGTTATGGTGTTGGAGATAAAAATTCGAGAAAATCCCGAGCAAAACATCGAGTATTTTGTTAACATCAATCGCTAAGACGGTTTTCTCAGCAAACAACGAATAAAATATCCATATATTTCTCTCCCATGCTCTTACGTGAACTGTGAGGTATAGATTAAACAAGATTGGAAAGGTGTAATCAATGTCGGAGTACACAGTTTCCAAATGCGTTCTTTGTGATTTCACAATGTACTCAATATTTTTCGCTCAGATGAGTATTTAACGAGGAGCAAGCGAGGTACGTTGTAAAATATATGTAGGTCTTCATGTAAAGTAGTCGTATTTATTGCTTGATTTTAACCAAAATTGAAATCGGTCGACCAATTCTAGCAAAACTTCTTAATACCAAATTTCATCAAAATGCATTGAATGGTTCCCGAGTTGAAACAGGAACATTGTAAACTACATGTAGGTTTTCATGTAAAGTGGCCGTCATTGTCGTCCGATGTTAACCAAAATTGGATTTGGTCGACCAATTTTAGCAAAACACTCCAATACAAAATTTCATCAAAATTCGTCAAACGGTTTCCGAGTTGAAACAAAGGAACATTGCAGGTCTTCATGTAAAGTGGTCGTTATTCTTGTCCGATTTTAACCAAAATTGGAATCAATAGTACAATTTTATCAAAACTCTTTAATACCAAATTTCATTAAAATACGTCCAGCGGTTTCCGAGTTTTAACATGCGGACCGACGGACGGAATCGACCTCCCCTATATGCGTTCACTTCTTGCAAAGAACGCATAAAAATGTATTCGGATAGAGAACAACATTTAGTACACGATAGTCCGCAAGATAAAATAATTACGACTTATAGTTTCGGAGATTGAAATTCGAGAATCGCCCAATCTTTATATACCGTTTCATACGTATTTTCCTTAAAGAACGCCTTTGAAATCTCTGTATGGAGTGTAATTTTGTATCTTGTTTTACTTTTTGTAAAGAACGCCTAATAAAAACCAAACTGTTGTTAAGGGTCTCGAAGGTGTACAATGTACATGGATAGATTAATTCCGTTTATTAATATTTAAAACTTAGGTTTATTTCGGAAGGTCCGCCGCAAAATTATCAAAAACATATTTTAGCTGAAACAGTAGATCACAAAAATTTAAACATATGTGTGTATAGTAATGCCATTTGTTAACCTTTACATTTCATTCCGCCGGGGAAACAGAGAGGTTTGTCTTAAAAATTATATATTTTTAAATTAAAATATTACGTGCTATTTATTTCTATTAGAAGAATCATGCACTTAAAAGTAAATAAAATAAATTAAGTAAAATAAAAATCGCTTCATTCATTCTTTTTTGGAATTTACATTCCAATTGTTTTTCCATCTTATACTTTATTTTCGCCATCCGACTACCGAGATTCCCCATCTTCTGTAATGGAATTCTTTTCTTTTCCCCCCATTCTTCATTTCTCCGTCTCTCCTTCACTATAATCTTTTATTATAATACTCTATTTCTTCACACTGAAGTATTTCGAATACTTTCCCCAATTTTTTTGTTTTTTCTCATAGCATTGCCATGTCACCTAACTGCCTTCCGTCGCAATCAAAATCTTTCAAACCACGATCCGGATATCATCCCCATTTTGTTTACAACGAGGATTTATTCCACAAACATTCACCCCCTTACTTTCCACCTCCATAATTAACCTGTAAAAGGATCGGGAAACAGAGCCCAAGAACGCCCTAATTAAAAATAACAACCACTTATCCGTTTTTCATATCTTCGTAATTTCGGATATTTTCGGTCATCTCTCATTCGCCTCCCACACTTTCCGTCTCCCTTTTCGCCCTCCTAAAATATCCCTCTCATATCCTCCCACTTTGTCCCATCTCTGTTTCCTTTTACACCCCTCATTCCTCTCCCGTTCACCTCTCTCTAGAAGCGGATGGAAGGGAGAGAGGAAACCAGGAGATAGACAGACACCAAAAGTTATAAAGTCAGATAGGAAATGACGTGGGGAGGTAAACGAGAGACAGAGGGGAGGAGGGTTGGGGTCGAACGCGGATGAGAGGCCATTGCACAGACGTCATCACCATCAAATTCAGAGCCAATGACGCCCCGGAGAATAAAAGTCAAACTGAGAGCGTTCTTTATGGGGTGTGCAAGGTGAGGTCTGGATTAGTGGCCTTCGGGGTTGACGAGGAGGCGAGCTCGTTGTGGAGGTCGGGACTGAGGCCATTAGTGACTTCGCTTCAAACGAGACTGTTTATGTTCAAAGGACCCCGTGTCACGGAATGACGACGGGACGAGGATATAGTGCGTTTTCAAACTGTAGTGCTTTTCCTCTGGTACGAGAAAAGGAAACTTCGAACTAGGGAAGTTAATTGATTTGCGAAGCAATTTAGTTACATCGGATATGTCTAAGCTTTAGATAAATTGTTTACAATGAGAACGATTCATAATAAGATGTGTAATGTTAAGCACGAGAGCTCTTTTGCGATAGCAATTCATTCCATTCATTCCAGACATAATGCATATTAATTGTTTTTTTCTATAGATGATAACGAGAGAGAGCTTTGAAATAAATAGGTAGCTTTTATTAAAATACTTAATACTGTCTTTATGCAATGGGGACTTAGTAATAGCTATCCAAATAATAGTAAGCTGTAAATTATCAAAATGCAGTGTAGTTTTCATGCTCAGCTATGGAAACCGTACGCAAGATTGGCATGGTTATTAGGAATGATTTCACTTCTTCATTCATTATAATTTGTATCGTATTCAATATCAATTTTGAGATTGATGATGACATGTGATGAAATTAAAAAAGGAGGAAATGGAGACTACGGTGTACAGATTGGAATTAAAATTTAAAACTCCTAAACCGTAAATTTACCCAGAGAGCACTCACACGTTAATAAGAAACAAGGAAAATTAAAATTATACTTACAAGTTTGCAGGACGAAGATGGCCTACAGTCGATACGACTTCAGCTACTGAAGATGGGAGCATAGCTCCCGAAATACCTATCTAGAGATTTCCAGAGTGCTTGTGCGTGTGTGTTTTCATTTTCTTCTTTTTAGGCTAGTTTTTGACAACAGGTCCCTGTAGGCCATCTTCGTCCTGCAAACTTGTAAGTATAATTTTAATTTTCCTTGTTTCTTATTGACGTGTGAGTGCTCTCTGGGTAAATTTACGGTTTATGTGATGAAGGTCAGGCTATTATTTTAGTAGAGTAATTGTAACTTGTTCAATATAAAACTATGTGGCTTCCCCTCGCGAAATTCGACGTGCAACATCAAAAACATTTCTGAGTATAAAGACACACTAAGGAAGAGCCACATCAACGAATGCGTCACTTTGGCCAGAGATTAATTTTTGACTTTATAAAGGGTGAAAGGTATTTCCCTGAACACGCCGAAGAAAGAAAAATGCAATATATTAAACTCCTTCGAGATCATGATTATATTAGTTCAGTTGAGACTTGGATATCGCTGCATGGAATATCTTTTCGATTTAATGATAATGGAATAGCAGGTGAGGTGTAATCATACGCTTTGTAAAGTTGAATTAATTTTAACTTTATTTATTAAGACTCCGTCTTTTAGTAAAAACAACCGAAAATGGACCGCTATCTCCTTTATAGGGAGTTGTGATTAGATCTAAAGAACCTTTTAATATTCTATGCGATTGTGACAGCATCTTTCACCAATTTTTACTTTAACATATACGTAGTACATAGAGAAATTACTGTAATCGGGAAAAAATTCGACCGATATTTTAACGGAAATACACGTTTTATATGTCCCTGAGTCTATAAAAGGTGATTTTTGCCATGCCATCAGTCTGCCAGTCTGTCTGTCGGTCTGTTCGCGGTTCTAGGGCTCAAACGCGTACATAAAATCGAATTGCATCTCGTATTCATGCAATATATAATCTTTTGCGGATCCTTTTTGATAAAAATGATATTTCACAAAAATCAAGGGTAGTTTATTCATGGCGATTTTTAGAAAAATTTGATTTACTCAAAAATGGCTAAAAGGAATTTGATTTAAATGAACCCAATTGTAGAGCCTGGTGTCACAAATAATACTGCGTAAGCCATGTGTCTCAAAAATCACTATATGGCGTCCAGTGACATTAACATGTACGCTAAGCTACCTTACATTATCCCTATGGCGTCACGACTTCGCCGCGATCTACTCAAAATCTTACTACAGCCTAGAGCAGGGGTGGGCAAACTGCGGCCCGCGGGCCACATGCAGCCCGCGAGGGCATTTTATGTGGCACGCGATGCCATTATGAAAGCGAACCGTAATATAAAATAGGGTTAATTTCATATTTGTAATTTAAATTAATGCAGGAAAACCTTCTCCAGTGATGTTATGGGGATAAAATATTATTTATTATTGATTTTCACTAACAGGATCCCTCGCATTACCTCACATTACTTACGATGTGAACCCTAACGTGGCCCGCCGAAGCATTTTCATCTGTTTATGCGGCCCGCCTAAGAAGCTGCAACTGTTAATGCTGCCCGCCACGTAAAAAGTTTGCCCACCCCTGGCCTAGAGCCTAGACGGTTAACCCTTCCTCTACCATGGGCTGTAACTCAGTTACCCCGAAGATATTTTTCAATTTTTTTAATGATTATTTTTGGGATTTCTCTCATGTCCCCTCATGTATTCGTTTTTTATCATCTAAGAACATTTCTGCTGGTTTTTGTGTAGATTTACATATTTTTTAGAGCCATTTAAAAATGAAAACGCTGTCGAGGTAACTGATTTATTCCCCTGCTATACATGTGGCTACGTATGTGTAATTTATTCAGTCTATCGGTGTACAATGCAAAATAATACATTTTGGTGATGAGAAGCTGTGTGCTGAACTACAAAAAATACTCATGTGCCATTGTATTACATTGAAAGGCCGTTTAAATCCAAGTCGGCATTGCGTTTTCGTACGGTTGTGTTCAACATTCAAGGTAACTAAGAACTTTTTATTGCAACTGCGATGTAATTATAAATTATTAATTATTTTTACAAATATTTATTTCCATATAACGCGTTTATGTCAGCTAATACATTTCATGTTTGAAATAAGTAGGGAGTTTTTCAAAGCATTTTGGCGATAGCAGGAGCGTGTTGAACTAAGCAATTATGATCTTATGTGACTGTATGTTACAGTGAAAGACTGTTGTAAATACAAGTCAGCTTCATGTTCTCCTCTGGTTGTGCTCAACATTCAAGGTAGCAAAACTTTTATTACAATTGTGAAGTAATTACGAAGTATTCATCATTTTCTTTACAAATATCTATTCTATATTATTTATTTTATGTAGATATCCAAATATTAACAAATTTCTCCCAATAAACAATTATTTTTGAAAAACGAATCGTGGGGTAACTGAGTTACCCCACTTGGGAGGAGTAAGTTGTAAAATACCTTGGTAGAGCAAGGGTTAAACTAAATCGAATGATATATCATATTTGTGGATAATATAATTTATAATAGACAATCTGAATAGATGAACAATATTGCGCAACAATTAAGGGTACTTTATTCTTGTATATTTGAAACAGAATTAGATTTATTAAAAAATGGCTCTAAGGAGTTTGATTAAAATCAATCCAATCATACTGCCTGATATCACAAATAATAGTAACTAAGCCATATGTCCCAAAAAACTGTATATCGTCCAGTGACATAAAAATATACGGTAAACTACGATTAAATTTGATTTATAAGCGTTTTTCTTTTATAAGCGTACACAGTCGACCGTTACCTACAGGTCAGAACCATGTATTATATATAGAGGATATCATATTTTGTAGACGTTTTTTTTAGATAAGCGATATTGCACAGAAATAAAGGGTAGTTTTTTCCTTGCTGTTTTTAGAAAATTTTGATTTATGTCTCAAAAAATCACTATGGAGCGTCCAGTAAGATTAAAATATACGCTAAGCTACCGCCTAGTTCTCCCCACTCTTCTTCTTGTTTAGATTCCTTCTCACCTCTCTTCCTACACAGCCTTAATTGTCACAAAAGGTCAGGCAAAGCAGGGAAGGGCTTAACGAAGAGAGGAGAATGTGACCGAGAGGTCGGTATTTGACGGATTCTGTACAAGACTCACAGCGCAAGCTTCAGAGAAAGGAAAGAAAAGGACCCGGGGATCGTTTCCCAACCGGGGGTTCGCGTACCCCTAGGGGTTCGCGAAATAAATATGAGGGGTTGGCGAGAAACATTTGGTAATGGCGTCTTTTTCACTCTATTGGTTCTACAATTCTTTTCAATATTTCAATTTCTTTCAAATTAGTTGCATGGTTTTATTTTCAATTTTTTCTTATGCTTCAAGAATTACATTTGAATTTTACAGAATACTAACTAGAAACTGATGAAAATATCAGAGATTCTGATATTATTGCGAACGGTTACATACTATGTGATAATAAACTTTTTATTTTTCATGAATTAAACGCGTTCAAAAAGATTTGTTTTTGAAAAATTTACTCTCCATTATACGAGGTTCGCCGCCAAAACTGTCGAAACTCAAGGGGTTCGCGAAGATAAAAGATTAACCCAAGGTGTTCGAGACGAGAAATAGGTTAGCTCAGGTAGTTCGCGAAGTGAAAAATGTTGGAAACCGCTGCCCTAGCCTAAATTTCCGTACTTTTCTGTTAACGCCACGCGCTTATTAGTGAGAGGGGATAGATGTGAGAAATTGATGGTGTCAGTTGCTTTGGTTATATTGCTACGCATTACATCATTTGCAGTGAACTGCCAAGCACACAGAGTTAATTTTGGGGTAAAGAGCGTAATGAGACCAAACGTATATACTACGCATATGAGAAAGTTTGTGCAATGTATATTGCGCCGTTTATTTTTAAAATGTGCATCGTATTTATGTGTTTAATCCATATAATTACAGTGATGACAAATGGGTAAATAATGAAACAGACTCGATGTTTTACCATTTAATTTAGATGTAAATTGAGGTTTTCTTTAACGTTTTTTAATTAAATAATCAAAAAGATCTAAACTTTGCAATATACTATAAACAGCAACAATAATTGATATTAAAATGATATCCTTAGGCGGGCAAATTAAGTATGCGAATTACAGACATGTAAATAGAAATATTTACTAAAACAGCGTATGCAGCTTCTTATATTATCGTAAATTTACTTTTAAAATTATACGACTTAATCTTTACCGAATGGGCTGTAAATTAGTTATTATTAACGAATAAATAAAATACTAGAAAAAAAACATGAACAGAATAGTACATTGGGATTTTTCCATTGAAATATGCGTCGGGTTTTCCTGAATTGTCAGATATGTATAAAATTAACAATAATGTTTTGGATTGAAGGAAGTCGGACAGCAAATTTTTTCGAAAAACTCATTTACTACGACGCAGTAATTATGAACCGCTCGTGGATCCCGTGCGCTAAATGGGTAGACTAATTTTCTTTCCACCGAGAGATTCCACGAAACATTTCATTTATACAAATTTGCCTTGCTTTTTCAAATGAATATGCATTTTTGATAAAAAAATCTAAAAATAGACGCGATTTTGCTCGGATCTGCATTTCGAGTGAACTGATTGTCGGCGAAATAGCGTATTTTGTTTCCTATTTTTCGCTCAAAATAAACGCAGCTCGAGAGGAATAAACAACGATAAAAAATGCATGAAAGCCAATTACTATGGTTTCAGTAAATAACAGCTTTTTTTATTTTTACTCGGGAACCAAGGGGGGAAATGAGGGGTAATTTTCTTATTTTTTCCGCATTACGTTTAGCTGGGAGGAGAGAAATGTTTTGTTCAGGTATTACTATAAAGGGAAGGGTGGGTGAACTCGGCATTATTTCCGCCAAAAAGTCGACAAGAGAAAGGAGTGAGACAGAGAGAGAGGGTGAGAGAAATATAGGAGGAAAAAGGGAATGTGTGGAGAAAATGAAGAGAGGGAATCGTAGAGAACAGAGAAAAGAGAGAGGAAGAGAATGGGAAATATAGAGAAATGTAAAGAGACGGGAAAGGAGAAAAAAGATAGAGAAAAAGGAGAGAGAGGAAAAGATATGGGGAGGAGAGAGATAGAAGAGATGGGGATAATGGGAGAGAGACAGAGGAAGAGGGGGAGGTATGGGAGGGAGAGAGAGAGAGAGAGAGAGGGAGAAAGAGCCTGAGTGAGATAGAGGAAGAGGGGTAGACATGGGAGGGAGAGAGAGAGGGAGAGAGAGGGAGAGAGAGAGAGGGAGAGAGGGAGAAAGAGATGGAGTGAGAGATGGAGTAAGAGGGAGAGAGAACAAATAAAAGAGGATATGGAGGAAAGGAAAGCCAGGGAGATGGGGGAACAGAGGCAGAGAGAGGCAGAAGGGAAGAGAGAGAAAGACGGAGGGAGAAACTGATTGAGAGATAGGTAGAAAGAGGGAGGTAGAAGATAGAGGGAGAAGAGAGGGAGAAAGGGAGACAGGTAGAAAGAGAGGGAGGTAGAAAGAGAAAGATGATGAGGGCGAGAGAAAGAGGGAGATAGGGTGGAATAAAGATTGCGTTCTAAAGTGCATGGGAGAAACGAAAGCACGCTTGTATCGCGGTGAGATATTATAGAGCGCTGGTTTTAAATTCTCGAGGTATATGTAAAAACCTTTTTAACCTGACGGGCGGGGTGATTAAGAGTGACGTTGCGAGGTATTTCCATTGTTTTATCGCGTGTATTTGAGCCGCTCATGCGTGGAAGAAGAACAGAAAACGTGAAGCGGGGATAACAGGACGTAGTCTCTCTATCTCTCTCTCTTACTATCTCATATTAATGAACACTGAATGGCGAAGCTTTTTAGGAGTTGCTGTACCTGCCATGTTTCCGAAAAAAATTGCTTCGAAATTAATCTTCAAATGCAATAGGACATGGAAAATTTAAAACTTTCCATTGGAAAATGTGTGGCCAAAACCAGGCGCAGCTCATTGCAAAAACGATATATCTCACAAAAGTTCGTTTATATGTTACCAATTCAAGTATTTATTCATTAGATGCGTTTTTTCACTATAAATATATAATTGAAAATATTTCTTAAAACGATGAGATTTCCCATCCAGATTCTTGATACTGATAAAATTTTCAATGGAGTTTTAAAACCTGAGAAGTAACACGAAACTAATACGTTTGAGTTTATATATGTAATCGTTAAATTCGTGTTTTACCTGTATTTATTTTTGTTTCGCTATTAATTTCTAAATATATAAAAAGTTTTCAATGACATTTAAGATTTATAAAAATATCTGCACTTATGTTTGCATATTTAAAGTGAAAACGCTGCCATAACCATAAATGGGTTATAGAACAATGTGAAAAAACATATTCGAAGTTTCATTTTTAATTTATCCCAAAATAAACTAAAAAAATAAGCCTTCAAAATGACAAGCCTCCGGAGGGTTATAAAACAAACGTGTACAGGAAAAATAACGACTATATGTATCATTTATATGTACATCCAAATACATGTTGTGTGCGTGTATTCATACATACATTTCCATTTGTGTACCAATTCTCGCAAAATAATTATCACCTAACCTAAGAAATTAATTTTAAAATGTCTCATTTGCGAACAATGCAAGCCGACATTACTAGTAACAACATTCGAGGAAGTATTGTGAAAAATGTATCAAACGCGACACAATTGCTTTATTTTAACGCTTCCGATAATCGCCAAATCTCCGTTCGCCACAGACGACTCGGAGAACTTCCGTCCGAAAGTTTTTAAACGCTTCCTCCTTTGTGCGTCTTTTTTTTTAGAAGACCCCTGTGACTGAGAAGGAAAGAGGTCTCCAGACGACGACGAAAATTAGTGGAAGAGGACAAGAGTGGAGTGGGTCGTTGAAGAGTGCGAAGGAAATAGACTCCAGGGTACGAGTCGCCACTAGAGACGGAATGACGGAGGGGAGGAGAGAGGAAAGGGCAGAAGGCGAGGGGGTAAACAGAAATAAAGAAAAAAAAAGTGGATGATAGGAAGCTAGATTAAGGAGAGGTTTAGGAGAACGAAAAAAACGAAAACGTAAAAGGGAAAATGAGGTGCGAGTGAGGTGCAGGGGGAGAGAATAAGAAGTTGTTAGGAAGGCGAAGGAAGAAAAGGGGAGAGGTAGGAAGGGATTGTGAGAAAAGAGCGAAAAGGGAGAAAAGAGACAAAAAATTGAAAAACGGGCAAGGAGAGGAGAGAACGGAGGTTTGGAAAGGCAGAGAGGGAGGGAAGAGGGGGGAAGAGGAGGAAAAAAAAGATTTGGGAGTGGGGGAGAAGAGCGAATATAAGAGGGTGAGGAAGAGTCGGACAATTAACGGGGAGAAAAAATCCACTGAGAGGTGAGACCTTAATGAGGAGGACGGCGTCCTCACGACAGAGAAAGAGGTCCTCTCAAGACTGCCTCAGACTTGGAGAGGAAGAGGCGGGCGAGAATTGGACCGAGAGATAGGGAGAGAGGGTGCGAAAAGAAGTAGGGGATAGGGAATTCTGCAGGAAGAATAACACCCTAAGGATGATAAGGAGGAAGAGAGAGAAGGAATAGAGATGGGGAAGAGAGAGAGAGAGAGAGACGGCAGTTAGAGGGGAGAGAGAGAGAACGGATAGAGGGAGATGGAGTAAGAGAGGAGGGGAGAGAAATTGAGGGACAGAGAGAAAGAGGGAGGAAGAGGGAATGGAGAGACGGAAGGAGAGGAAAGAGAGAGGAATGAAAAGGGGGAAGGGGAGGATGGAGGAAGAGTGGAGGAGAAAGAGAGGAGGGGAGAGAGAGATGGAAGGACAGAGAGAAAGAAATAGAGAAGAGAGGAGGGAGGGAGAGAGAGGAGACAGGAATAAAGAAGGGAAAGAGAGAGTAATGAAGGAGAGTGAGAGAAGGGAGAAAGGGAGGGAGAGAGAGGGAGAGAGAGAAAGTTTGGAGTGAGTGATAAGGACAAGGTGGGAAAACATCTGACAGGAGAGGATAGGGGGAGGGATAGCAGAATTCGAAGAGATGGAAAAAAACCGTTCAGGAGGAAATCTACTCTTTTTAGCCGTCAGGATTGGCAAGGACACTGATGATGACGACAAAAAAGAATCGTATGAAATAAAAAATAAGTAACGGTTGTACCCATTGTCACCCGCAAGGTATCGCTCAGCGATTTCGTTTTTTTCCAATCTCCCACTCCCTTCGTAGTTTCCCCACCTCCTAGTCTCGTGACGCAAAATAACTTCTTCAATTAATCTTGCCGAGGCGACGAGAAAAAATAAAATAAAATGAGAAATGTTTTATTTTCTTCTCGCCAACTATTTTTTCTCTTGAGGTCCGAGAAAATGGGCCAATTCACGTCTCTGTGAGGGAAATGTCCATAGCGACAATCCATTTTTTAGACAATCACGCATGACTAACTATGTGCAGTGTGCGAAAAAACTAAATTGCGCGCTATATCTGCAGTTTTGTTTAACAAAAAAACAATGCAAATGCCCGTCGTTTAACGCGCTGCAACTTTATAAATCTTTTTTTTTATTTGCAACAATTGCCCGATGACAAAATGAATTTGTATACTTTTTCAAATTTACTATTGAACTCATATTGCTATATTAAATGAAGACTCAAAAAATTATGCAGCGAATAATGTCGCAGTAAATAAGTTAAAGATGCAGATTTTACCTTAGCGTTAATTAAAAACAGCAGCGGTTTGCCACTGTATTTAAAATTTTTCATTTTCAAAAGCGTGATTTGCATACGAAACTAAGATTTGGGCTAATTATGAAAGCATTCCAGTTCTCTTAGTTTGAGTCTCGACTTCATATATCGATTTTAACCTTCTTTAAAATGCAAAAAATATGCATTTATCCCCGTTAGCATCACACCCTCATAAGCTCATACTGCCTTTCCACAACACAGACCCAGATCTCAATACTTCTTATACTAGAATTGATGTGGCCGTAGAATGAGGAAATTGGAATGGTATCGCGAAGATAGCAAATAGAAAAAGCACAAGTTGAAAAAGCATTCTATAGAAACGGGGAAGAAATCATGAACTAAGGTTTAGGAAATAGTTTGAGAGCGAGGTAATATATAGGTTCTAGTGGAGACGATTTTGTTGTTGGTTTACGCACAGAAGAGATCCAAGAAGGTGGAAAAGTGAACGAGGTAAAGGGTAACAGGTCGATGCGGTAAGAGGAAAATGATGAGATATTAGGGTCCGAAGATGTGTCGAGGAAAAGTACAAGGGATGGAATGGAATGGGTACAAAGCGGCGGTACAAGGGTTGAGAACGCGATGATAGAATGGGGGAGGAAAATGGAGGGGATGGGAGAAACAGGGCATCTCTCCCGAACCCGTTAACAAAGAGCGAATCAGCACGTAGAGATAGGGAGAGAGAGGGTTCTGTTTCGCAGAGCAAACAGTCCCTTCTATTTTGTCCTAGGAACATTTCTCCCACTTTCTTTACTTCTCCCACCTGCACAATTCCACCACCTCTTCCCCATCTCTATTTTCTGTCTTTTCTTCGAGCCCTTTCCATCTTCCTGCAACATCTTTCTCCCATATCACCCCACCCTCACCTCTACCCTCCATTTCATTCCCATCCCATTTCCTCGCTTTTTTACATTTGTATTCATACCTTGCTCTGGCCTCTCATCCTCTCTCTCCAATTCCACACGTTTTCCCCTGTGAATTCCCTCCCGGACCCTCTCTCAATCTTCCGCCACCAGCCTATCCAACGACGCAAACAACCCTTTTCCCGTAACCTTTTTTCCATATCGCCTCTCTCTTTCCTAACTTTCTTTCATCGCACTAAGAGAGAAATAGGAGAGAGAGAGAGGAAGTGTAACACGCCAGAAAAATCTTCTCCCCCTTTTCTTTTCGCTTCTCCACGCATCCATACTTCCTTTTAACCCTCACACCCCTTTCCCAACCCCACAGACTCTCAACCCCCTGCACAAGCTAACTCGCTCTTTCATCTTCCTCCTTCCCTACCCCTCCCTTCCCTCCCGAAAACTTCGTTAGTCCTTTCGATCCCCGGAGCCTCCTACTCACTCCCTCCGCCACTCGGATGGCCTCCTCCTCATCCCCTTCTCCCCCTCTCCTCCCCACTTTTGCTCATCCGCCTTATCGTCTATATCATTCCGACCAGAACTTTATCCTTCCTACCCTTTCGTCTAGTGCTCCGCAAACTTTGCCATCGCCTCTCACATCCAGGCCTTGGGAGTGCACGATTACTTCTTTTACACCGTTCGGCAACGCTCAATAGCAGTGGCCACTTCGCGCCCTTTATTCCTCTCGCTTTGGCCGTTCTTTGAGCTCAACAGCTCGTCATTCGCACGTTCCTTATGAGGTATTATAAATTCGAGGAATCTTTGGGGCCGCGCTTTCATTTTCGGAAGCAATATGTATCGACCAAAATCTTTTTGCTAAGTTACCGTCGTTTCAAAATCGGGTAAATGTACAAACTTCCAAAGAAACGGAGTTATTATGGAACAATTAAGGGTCAGGTATGAAGTGGAGCGTTAGTTTCAGTGACTCGTTGTTGAATTAAATGGATTCAAATATTGAACAAAATGCTAAGAGTTTATCGCAAAGAAAAAAAGGATTTCTCTAGATGTAGTGCTTTATTGAACTTATCCAGTTAAAGTAACATAATCAAGGAAAGTTATTAGTCACAGAAATGCTACAGAAATATAACAAAAAAATTAATTTGCGCCGCTCATTTACAAACTATGGAACGTCGGCCATATAATAGCGAATGGAATTCGAGCGCTCATGCGAATAAAATATCTCTCTCCCTCTTACAATTCTCTCGTCCATCTTTAAGGACACAATTCCGCCATGAGATATTTTCCAACAGCTCCCTTTCTCAGGCAAGAGATTAAAAGATGTTTTCCTGCCCATTATCGGCAATCCGTTGAGCCAGATGTTGGAACTCCCTCAAAGGATTATGTAAAAAATATTCTTTTCCTATTTACCACATTTCCTTTCTCCGCCATCTAATCATCGTCCCCTCCTCTTTATATAATCACTCTGCAAAACTTTCCTTTCTTGTTGGTATATTCCATAATTTTAAATCTACATTTCTCCTCTGACGGTCAAACTTTAATAACATATCTTAAACACGTATATCGCCAGCGTCTCCTCCAAACGCAGCCGTCTTTTTCCCCTTCCCTCATCATTTTCCCACCGAAAAACTCTCAAACATAACTCATATCGCCTCATTCAGTTATTTCTCCAACCCTCTTCTCTCCTATTCCACTCCGCTCCGCTCCCTCCTCTTCACTCCCCTTCTCCTCTCTCTCTTGCCATAAAAAAGAAAAACCCTCGTCGCGCATCCTCTTGACCAAAACTGGCACCGTTGGGTTTTTATTTAATCTGCCTGTAGCTTTCCGCTAGGGTAACTTTATAATCCAATTACGATTTCAAAAACCCTCGAAATAATGGAAATAAGCGTAAAAATTTGTTTCAGAAGTTTCCGCGGCGAAGAAAAAAATTAAGAGGAAAAGAATATACGTGTATATATATTTCATTGTTGCCGAGGGCTCAATTATTTCCTTTGAGGATTATTTTTATCTAATATATTTTTCTTAACAAATCGTTCGAAGGCCTCCCTTGCGCCCGTCGCATAGCGAATGGTCGCCGTGTTAATTTCATTCGAGTAGGTCCTTCGGTTTTGTCTCGGAATTTTATTCCTGGAAAGTAATTTAAAGGGAATATCACGATTAAAAAAGTAGAATCATCATTTATAAATGAAAAGAATGACACTAAATGTAGAATATACTTCCTAATACAAATATGATACGTATCATCAAGATTATATCAGGTCTCGTTTTGAGAATATCATTATTTAAAAATACGGCATTAAAGTCACTCCGACAGCTGGATTTTGAGTTGTATTATCTTAAGAATAGCATCAAATTTACAAAATTTTACGCATCGCATTAATTAAACAAACTTAGATGATTCAAGTTTCTCAAGCTAATTTCGATGAAACACGTCACAAATCAGGGCATCGAACCGAAATCGAACCGAAACCGAAAAAACGTTATTTTAGAGCGAGTGAAACCAAACCCGAACCGAAAAGATATTTTTCTGAACCCTAAACAAAACCCAAAACCGTTATTTATTTCGTTCCATTTTTTCGGTTCGCATGAACAGTGGGAGTAAAAGAAGGTTTTTTTTCTTTTGCTTTATTATGAGTCTTTTTTAAAAGCCTCACTTTTCAACATCGATTAAGGCTAATGGTTTTATTGAGAATACATGCTCCTAAGCGTTTGGAGAGATGCATTTTTGTGATGATATGTCGGTTCAATGGTGAGATATTTCATGGGCATCTTAATACATTGTGAAAGGGTCAAGGATATGTCCTGCTGAGGTTTCCCAGAACCCTGTTAAACGAGGTTAGTGGAAAGGAACTTAGTGGTACTTTGAAGACAGCCGCTAATCGTCGTGGTACCCTCTCCCTTAGCCTACCCCGTAGAGTTTTACGGGCAAAAATGTTTCACGATTCTTAACTTGGATTTTTCTTAAAGTTGGAGGTTATTGTCCCCATAAACTGTCATCTCTTCTCCATATGCATTGTAACCTTATATTATGGTAGTCTTTCTCTTAAGCTTATCCAGGAAGGATCACCCGGCAGTTGTGCATTTGGGGTAGTCTTACTTCTGTTAAATGTTACTGTGTGTACATATAGGTCGTCTTAAGAAAATTTATGTAATTATATATTTTATGGTACTTATTTCTATTATTAACATCTAAATTAATGTATTTAAAAACAGTTAAGTGGCTCTTCTTTGAACAACTCTATATGAATTACATTCTACATTCAAATGTGTAATGTACCTGTTTCAAACGTGGATGAGTACTGTTGGAGTAAATTCATAATTATAATAAGAGTATCTGTTTATATTGGAATCTGGAATATTGGAATTGTAAAATACAATAAATGTTGACTTATGGAAGAATAACAACGGTTTTTCATCAAATTAAAGACTAAAAAATAAATAACTATTTAATAGCCTTTATACGACCTAGAAAGGAAAAAAATAAAATTTAAATTCCTATAGAACAGTATTAGACGGCGTCGTATAAAAGGAGCCGTTTACAAATTGAATTACGAAAATGTAAGAAGGGAATTCATACAATGTTTTACTGTTCGTTAAATGGTGGAAGGGGACCTTTACGCGATTTTACGCTCGTATATCTATTTTTGACTTCTTGACTTTCGATAGTGAAGATAAATTTGGTTTAAATAAAAAATAACATAATTAATAAAGATTATTTTGGAAATCTCTTAAAATTTTCCCCAGAAAATTCAGTCGGAACGAAAAAAACCGGTTCGAACCGGTTCAATGGTGATTGCTGGAGCGAAACCGGAACCGAAATATTTTGTTTTGTGTGAACCGGAACATAAGCCGGAGCCAAAAAAGTTTTGGTTCGATGTCCTGGTTGAAATACATTTCTATAGCGTTCAAATTTCAGAATATTAGGACATAAACCTTCTAAAACGAAGAACGATACCTATCTTCCTGCGTTCTCGATGCACTCCATGGCTGTCACTAAAAGGATTCCGTTAACTTTCGTCTCTAACCAATATAACAAATTAAATTTCGTCTCTAACCAATAAAACAAATTAAATTTCGTTTATAACCAATATAACAAATTAAATTTCGTCTCTAACCAATATAACAAATTAAATATAGGATCAAACAGAAAACTCAAACCTTTGGAAAACTCGCACTACGGATTCATCGCATTATGGTAAGATGAACCTTTTCTAAGGGAGATCATTCCTTTCCGAACTCTTGTGCGGAGGATTTCGAGCGCTCACCGTAGTTAAGATTAAGACCCGACCTTATCTTACCGCTAGAGAAGCGATGCAGCATTATATCTTCCACGCACCTGCTCGCAAACGCAACTGTAATTATCATCGCCGCCAAAAAAATACTTCTCACCGTCGCCGCCGCAACCACTCCAATAAAGATCCCGTAACCGTGAATTCCTCAGCGAATGGAACGTGAATGGATGCTATGGTTCCCCAACTCTCTCCATCTCGTAAAGCGGATATAAGATAGCAGAGAGAGAAACAAAGGAGAGAAGCAAGAGTTTCGGAGGAGAAATGGATGGTGGAAAGTTGAGAGAGAGAGGGAGAGATCTGAATAGGCGAGGTGTTTTAACAGGTACCCCACGCACCTCTTGCGAAACCCCTCCCTAAATTTCAAACCGCTATCCCCGATGAGTTGAACGGCAAATTTCCGGTTAACCTCCTCAACCGCGAACCCTTTCAATCTTTTTTCTTCCCCTCCCCTTTTTTGCAAGACTCCGCCCGATTACTTTTGAAACCTCCGAGGTCCTTTATAAAGGGAGCGCCCCATTCTCTCGCCCATATCTTCTTTCTCCCAGGGTTCCTCCAATTCGCAAGGCGAAAGGATGATGCCCCTTCCAGGCAACATCTCGGCGTCGACACCTCCTCATCTCCTCGAATCAATCGTATCTCCTAACCCCGCCCCAACTTCTGCCCCCACTATCTTTCCTCCCGGATGGGAAAACCTTGCGAGACGCCTCCCTCTCCCTTAGGCGAGCGTCGCAACACCTCAACGAATTTCCTTTCCTTTCCTCTTCATTCTCTCCATGAAACTCCTATTCTGCCAACTTTCTCCCTATTTCTCCTACTCCGGTCTCCCATTTATCTCCTTCACGCGACCACGCTAATCCTCCTCCATAGTTCCTCCCTATCAACCCAACACTCTTTTATCTCTGTCAAACACCCTCCGAACTCTCTCTCCTCTCGTCTTTCTCTCTCTCTCTCTCTTTCTCGCTCTTCTGCCTTACTCCGACTAGATTCCCACGCCGCTTTCTCTATATTTATCTCATTTTCTTCTGTGCTTCTTAATTCGGACTACCCGTTTTTTTAACTGAAGGCATAAAAGAGGTAGGACCGAATCCCATTACATCAAACAAAAGACGGAAGTAGAAAAAGATCCAGGGAGGATTTCGAGTGCTTTGTTTTGATTAGGAGTCTTTTTAAAGAAATTTCTCGTTAACACACAATGACAGTTCGGCTCGTAAGACTTCCGTCCTACTTTTAATCTGCAAAATTATCGGTTTCGCTTCCGGTAACCTGTGTAAAATTCTGGGTCGTTACGCCGTAATCGATATGTTATTTGCGCTAAAAGCCTTGAAGTAATACGGAGTCAAGCATTACAATTATTCGGACATTCCTCCATTCTCTTAACTCGGACATAACAAACTTGCGGCCCAAATGCTAAATTTTGTCTTAAATAAATCCTTCGAGATTCAATACAAATGCATTATTTTTGTGAAAAGAAGGTTAAAACTTTTTCATAGATATTAAGTTACAATAGATCGCGTTTCTAAGTATTGTTTTCGAAGGAAACACAGATATCAATTTTCTAGATAAAGTATTTTTCCAAAGATTTTCCTAAACAACTTTAATCCTAATTCTATAAAATCCATCGCTTTAATGCGTCGCTGATGCCAACTCGAGTTTGACTTGCTTGTTTCGAGAGGGTGTAATATTGATTTCAAGAGGAATGACGATAAAAATGGGAGCCTGGAGAACGTTTGGTAAGTACAGAACGAAGCATTATTTCATATGGAATCACAATCACATCTGTCAATTTAGTAATTTCTCTATTTCATAATGCTGAACCCTTAAGTGGTATGGTGGGGCCAGGACTGACCCAAGGCATATTTAAATTAAATAAACTGATGTGGGCAACACATGACTTTCTCCATATTTATATGGAAAATTACATGTTGTTAGCTCTGGGATCGTTGTCAATATTTACTCCCGGTTGATAATTAAGAAAATAAAAAGGAGCGTTACTAAGACGTAACTAAGCGTCAATTGTTAACAATAGTTTTCGGTAGGTGGCGTGGTGGTGGCAGCTAAAAATATATAATATCTCTTAAACAATGCATCATATGGAAAAATGTATCAAACAAAGGTTGTATAAAATAAAATTTCCTACAACGTTTATTCCCATACATTTTTGTATTTATAAAATATTAAAGCAAATATTTCAAAATAACGGATAAGTGACAAGAGTAAACACCCACTTCCGGTACACCGATTTTTACTAAAAACTAATCAAATCTTCTAACTTTTATAAAAATGTTAAATATAAAATTTCGCGTTGACCTGATAAACAGTGTTTGAGTTAGAGAGCCCACAAAAATCTATCACATACAGACAGGCAGACATCATCGAGAAAATAGTCAAAAGGTGTTCAGGGGACCTTTAAACATGCATTTCCGTTGAAATCTCGAATTCGATTTTTTTCATGAAATCAATACTTTATCTATACTTCGTATGTGGAGAAAGTAAAAATATTCACCATGGCAAATTCTAGGCTTTCAATGTATCATTGTAATCTTATCTGCTAGCCTGAACCACGCTTTAGAGGACCTCGCAGTGTTCTATCTTAATTCGTTTTTCCTCTAGGGACCCCTTGGGGTCAGATTTGACCCCACCATAAGAGGAACTTTTTTGACATAAAATTCCTCCACAAATAAATCATGTAAATCGCAGATTAATAAACTTTTGCGTTAATAACATTTAGTAACAATCATAAAAACGTTTTATGTAATGTTTAAGTAGGCAGAAATCCTTGCAGAATGCAACCACTGCTTACTACGTTTTATAAAAACTAATAGGTTGTAATGAATAATTTTGTTACGAAAATAATCGATGACAAAAATTCATACGAAACCTGCCGAAAAAGTGTATGCAAGGAACATAGTACGCAGAGAGTTGTATGCGGCGTTTGTGCCGACAAATCAGAGTGAGGAAAGCCAATTTCTGTTTTGTAAAATTCCTTCACGAACGTCCTTGTTGGTTTTTATGATTTCGATAATTGTTTATATTTTTTGTTTAGGGGAAATAAAACAACGCCGAAGAATTCAAGAAAGAAGATGATTTGATTTACCTTTTTATATAATGCAAATAATAAGGTTTTAATTGAAATACATATCTTAGCAGACGAGTTTTGTTTTTTATTACCTAACTAGCGTAATTGCCCGTCATGTATGACGGGTATGCGTGAATTAAGTGTTAAGCCGATAACACGTCCTAGGACGGAATTGTTGCAGTAGTCCTGAAAAGCAGCGATGATTGTGTATATTTTTTTAAATTTTATTTGTGAGCAAACTCAAATCTAATTTTTATTCATTAATTTTGGAAGACTTCTTGCAAAACAACGTTCTTTGTAAACCGTTCATCAGTGCTAAGCAGTCGACCTTGTGCAGAATTTTCCTTAATTAAGACGTGGATGTTGTTTCGATTTTTTGATCTTGACAATGCAACGTACAGCTGTACATGTGAGAAGACGGGCTCTGCCAAATAGATACTAACATGATTGTAAGTTTGACCTTGAACTTTGTTGATTGTAACGGCGAAAGCTGGAATGATGGGAAATTGTCATCGCTTGAGAATGAATGGCAAATTGTAGTCGCTTGGAGCGATTTCGTTATTACAATCTCACGCATATTCATTTTCTTCCCATTTATTGTATCAAACAAATTTCACGCAATATTTGCTGTTATAACAATGTACCTACCTTATCATAAATGCGTCAATAAATACAAATTGTGTCTATAAATCCCTTATAATTAGTAAGTTGTATCTATATACCTTCTTCATTTTCGTTAAGTAAACAACCGATAATAAAAGAATATATTTTGTCGAAAATAGTTCTCGAACCTCTCGCTCTTTCAGAGCGGCGTCACATTCGAGCGTTCCGGAACGATAGAATGACAGATCTGGGATTTTATTTAAGAAGAATTCAACTAAAGTTACCTTTAAGAAAAATCAATCACTTTTATCCCTTGCAAAAGAGTGTACATAACGCATTAGATAAATATTTTGGTTAAAAACACTAAATTGTTAATTGATACATAATTTTTACTTTTGGGGTCAAATCTGACCCCACCATACCAAATTCGGTGCATTTTTTTCGCCATACCAGTTAAGGGTTAAGATTAGGGTTGCCACATGTCCCGTATTATAGGGGACTGTTCCGTATTTCATTGTCTTGTCCCGTTGTCCCGGAAATATCTGTCGGAACATAGGAAATGTCCCGTATTTACGTCGCCATATGTGTTGAATTAAAAAAATAGTAAAAGCGCCTTTCTTTGTATTTTATAGTAACCCGCTCAGCTAATGTGCTCACATTATGTGTGTCAGCATACCCTTTCCCTCCTTGTAACACTCAACAATAAAAATTTGCTGCTCAATCCAAAGTGGGGATATAGAAGCTCATCCTAATTTTTAAAATGTAAGGTTAAAAATGGAGTTACTGGGACCTGAAGCAACAGTAGGTTAACATATTCCTACAGAGTCTTCTGAGGAAAAAAAATCACACAATAATTCTTTAATTTCTGTTTGTGGTGCGAACAGAGAGAGTTAAAGACTTTTGTAATAATTTTTGCATTGAATATCAATCAAACCTCTCACACTCAAAAACACGCTGGCTTTCGTTATCCAGTGCAGTATACAGGATTTTAAAGCTGTATGACGCGTTGAAAGCATACCTTCTATCTGAAAGAAACATTACTAAAATCCTGGAAATGTTTTTCAATGATAAATTGAGCGAAACGTATCTCCACTTGGTTTACAGTCTGATGAGTATTTTCAATAGAAAAATCACGCAAATTGAAGGGGGAGAAAAAAGTGTTTCCGAAGTATTAACAGTTTTACAGGTGACCGCAGATTGTGTGAAAGAAAAATAGAGTATTTGTAGGGATAATGTTTCTGAATGCATGAAAAGTAAGCTCTTGTCAGAAGTAGATTTGTTCTATCAGACCTGCTATGATTATCTTATGAAATGAATTTCACCTCTGAAGCCCTTGAACACTTTCGCACGGATGTCACTTATTAAAGGTCTGACATGGTATCAACTCTAGGAAACCCGCACCTATCTCAACGAAAGAGGACTAAGAGTAAATGATAGTACTCTGTTGTTGAATCAGTGGACTATTCTGAAGAAAATCACTGATAATAACCTCCAGTCAAATATGGAAGAATGGAATAAGAAACTCTGCCATGCGATGTGGTCAGATATTCTCCATAAAATCGAATCTTACGAACAATTATTACTATTGATTTGCGAGTATGTATTCAGTATTCCTGCGCACAATGCTACTTAAGAGCCAAGAGAGGAACAGACTAAACATATCTACCGTTGAATCAATTTTATAGTAGAAATTGATGGAATAAAGTGATCTAAAGATCCTATGCAGACAGGCATAAGCTGTAATGTTGAGAATAATTTTGAAACGAGAAAAAAGTCTGCTAAGACCGAGAATCGAACCCGGGTCTTCATCCGCGTTAAGAAACGAAAAAAATTGATCTGCTAAGATAGTTCAGTGGTACAATATCTGCCCGGCAAGTGGAAGAGCCGGGTTCGATTCCCGATCATAGCAGACTTTTTTCTCGTTTCAAAATTATTCCCAATTTTATAGTGTTTAGTAAATTTAATTATCGTTCTACAAGTTTTATCAGTATGTAGGTACTTCAAAATGAACAATTACAGAGAGACGCATAATCATCAGAAAAATATTAATTTGTAAAATTTAAAAATAAATATTAGTTAATATTTTAATTAATGTTAAATTCCAATTAAACCTTACTAAATGTAAGTCAACTACGTATTATTAAAGATTTGTCATCTTCATAATTCATCTTATAATGTAAAATGCTAATGTAAACTGTCTAAATATAAGACGTGTATTTATTTTTTGATACCTCTTATTAAAAATAATTAACCAATCTGCCAATTGATTTCAAAACAATTATCCTATTTGCATGCACCACCCTGAAGTGGCAATAAGCATGAACGGATTTTAGCCTGGTCTGAAATTGTTTGGATAAAAAGTGGAAAATTTTAAAATTATGTATAACTGGATATCATTCAGAGCACATGTATAGTTATAAAAAAATCTTTTTTGAAATAAAAACTTTGTAAACTGAAAATTAAATTCAAAGTTGTATGTTCCGTATTTGAAGCCAGAGATTAACTTTACAGTATATGCATAGTTTTAAATTGTTTTTTTGTTAATTTGTACTTTAAATAAGGAATGCCTCTATAAATGTTTTAAAACCCATGAATAGATAGTTTCAGATTTTTTTAAGTGTCCCGTATTTTATTGGAGAATTTTGTTGTTTGTCCCGTATCTTCAAAATCTGGCTACCCTAGTTAAGATAGATAGAATTACCTAAATCAAAATGGATAAGAGATATTTCAAAAGGGTTGGCTCATAGCTATCTGCTGGTAAAATTTAAACAAATATAATAATTTAAAAATTAAAAATCTGTTAAAATTAATACAACGTTCAACTTAAAGATATATTTTTATCAAATGAATTACAACTACGAACACAACGTGGAAGAACGTAAGGACTTTAAAAAGATCCAAAGGTTAATCTGCGCAGAATTCTCTTCTCCACTGCATAACGATGCACAATTTTTGCGCCGTAAATAACCGAGTGAAATATACGACGGAAAGGACACCACGTATGAATGGGAGCGATAAATAATCTCTTGTCCTCAACTAAAATCAGGCAGTTCGACATGTAACACGAATAAATCGGTGCATCATATATTGCACAAAAAATCTCTCATCCTTCCATTTTGGACCACACAATAATATCACAGTTTTCCTCAATAGAGTCAGACCCCGATTTAGCAACCTCCTATATATTGCCGCCTCCGCATACCGCCCATGAATCGTTTTGAATAGCACTTCCATCTTATTTGATTTTGATTTCAGAGTCCAGCCGATTCGCCTCTTTCCTACGCACAATGGGTATCTAAGAGGTAGTGCAATGAATAGACAGGAAGGGAGGAGAAAAACCCGGTGCCGGCGTTTAGCCTGCTCTTAACGAACAACACCACGGAGGCCAACGGCTTAACGTCCCTTCCGAAGAACGGAGTGTTGATTTGAGCGCGCCCCTCATTTTCTCGTTTTCTCTTTTTCCTCCTCGACTAGTCCTCGTCTTCTTAGTTCCAACACGCACAGATAGGGGGCCGGGCGTCATTCGGAAAAAATCCTCATAAGGATTCGAACCGGGTGTCGCTTTAGCAGATGACTCTAGCCACTACAACACCGGCTCCCCTTCCATCTTATGATTACATAGAGCAAGTATATATCTCGATTTACCGCCATTTCCGCTTTGGCGCCAATGTCAGTGACGGGCAAACAGTGGCACTAAACCGGGGTCTGACTGTTACGTATTTTCTCGCACTTTTGACTCGTAGCAATTATAACGCCGCTGTCGGTGGGCAGACATGGCTTGGCGTAAAACTCGATATGTTACAACAAAACTAGGCGCAATATACATATTTTGAGTATTATCGTTTATGACATTAATCTCCACAGTTAAAAAGTTATAATAAAAATTCATGAAATCATCTTTGAGTAAATTGAGGTCACCTATAACTTGCATTTTCAATGCAACTGAATTTTTTCAAGACCACATTACTAACTGTATACCTCGCATGTGAAAAAGTAAAAACATCGAGAATGTGGGTACATCTACTTGTTTACTTCTTAAATACAGTTTATAAGGTAGAATGTTCACATTAAAGTAACAGAAAAAGAACAGAAAATGAAGGGAATAGCACTCAATAGATAGTACAGTAAAGAACTATACGAGTATATCTCTTCGATAAAAATAAAATTACGCAACGAAATCCCTCGAAAAAGTCCTAATGTGGTTTAATGAGATACGCAAACACCAATGTAATATTTCTTTCCAAGTCAAATTTTATAAAAATTCGAGTTTTGATTTGTTACTTTACATACCTTTTCACAGTACAAGAGAGTCATGTGGAGTATGCATCTGGGATGACTTACCTGAAATATGGAAAATTTAAATCGTTAGAAATATAAATATTTTCTCTTTATTGGGATTTAATATAATGATTATTATAATATATTTTTATAATCAATAACGTTATATTGAAATTGCACCAGTACAATTTTATCTTTTCAAACAACTTCGAGGAACCTCCATTATGAATGATACAACTTTAGCTTAATAGATTTTTTCCATTAAATTTTCTATATAGGTAATTAGTAACATTTATAGAAAATGTATCGAGGATTGAAAAAATAGTTTGTATTCAAATTAAAATTTCAGAACGTTGGCTTTGTTTTTTATTCGTTTGAGCTCAAATCGACTTGATTTCGCTTATCCATTGTTACCGCGATTCTCAGTATTACTGGTTCATTCAAATACACACAATTTGCTGCTCTATATTGAATTAAAATGTTTCGCTGGAGCATTTGATCACGGATCTAAAATTATTGCAGATGTGGAAATTTTGTTTTCGGTTGCTTTATTATCACCAATTAGACTTTACCATTGAACACTTTCATCACCGCCTCACTATCTCGGAGACAGAAGGGAAATATTAAACTTATCCAATAAATAATCATTTCGCGAACTAGTCGCAATCAATTAATCTCTACCCAAGTTCCAAAATCACCTTAATCCATCATATTAGTGGGAACCACTTCGCTAGATACCTGCCCTACGCCAGATTAGAACCAAAGCTTTCTCCGCCAGGTTCACACACAAATACCCCAAAGGATTAATCACATAACAGCCCACGCCTCCAAGGAGACCCCTTCCGTTTGTTTCTCCAGAATGTTCCACTAAATGACTTTAACAGGCATTCATTTGCAACTCCCAGGAGGAAAATAGCGGAGGGCGAGAGGAAATGAAGGCGCCGACGATGTCGCCACCTGTGAACAATGCCAGTAAGCTTCGGACCGAAGAGCCCCTAAGATGGCGGAAGAGAGATCCCGCGTAGATATGGCGGACAATACGAAAACTATACGAATAAAAAACGTGTACAAAGTTCATTCGAGATTATTCCCGTGACTCATTAAGCTTACGTCTTGTCGACCTGATAGATCTACCAAACGTGGGACGTTGAATAGAAAGTCGAGAACTTGTCGAAAGAGAACGCTGAATATGTACAGAGAGAAGGTAGCCGTAATGCAGCATTTATCATTTAATTCTTATTTCATGAGTAGAATTTGAGACAAGTTGGACAACTTGTTTAAAATCTTTTGTTTCAACGCACATTATGGACACTTGAAAAACGATGGGAATATTAGAACCACATTGATTATATTTGCACGAGCAGCTCTCAACTGTTGTATTTCTATGGTGAAAAAACAATTAGGTACTCGGAAAAATTTCAGTCACGAATTAATGAGACGAGGTGAATGATAGTTTGTAATTTTTTTTCATAACGAAACATTTCAGCAGAAAGATTGTCGGCAATTTATCGACGAGTGAGGAAAAAATGACGCTTTTATTCCGACATATTCCAAAACTACCAGAAAGCGATGAGCACGAAGCCAATGTATAGGTGCTACCGAATGAGGTGGTAGCTTTATGTATATATTCACTTATCTTTTTATCGTTTCTCTTTTCGTGAAATAAAAATTAAGGATAACGACGCGCGACTGATGGTGGGAACCCGTAATAAAAAATTAAATACCAAATGACCATTCAACGTATGTTTTGCTCCAAAGATGGTCTTCTTATATTTATTTTACTATACCTAACTGGTATATTTCAGGTAAAGTGTAAGAGAGAAATATCGTACTATCGGAAGGGAAGGATGTGGCAGAGGCCATGTATCATATTATCAACTTAAATTAAACAGCTTAGGAATCCCGGAAGTTTATAGCAGAAATAGATCTTGCACACATTTTTGTTTCGCAGAGAGACAAAAAAAACTATAAATGGGATAACAAAAAACCAGATGCGTATTTCAGCCACACTACAGCCGCATTCTGTGATGATTCACGGAAAGTAGATTCTATAAAAATAACCTTTTGGAGATACCTTAGAAAAGCACTTCTACAACATTTGCTATTGAAGTGCTTGTTCTTGAATTTGTTTTCTGCTATAACATGTGCTAGATAATTCTCTATTGAATCCTAATTCTATGCAAGATAATGAGGTCAAACACTTTCTTCAGGAAAATTTAGGGAGAAAGATAAAATTGACCTTTCGTATCACAGCCACGAACATAGTAAGTTAATAAAATCAAATCGATATCCGTCGCAAACAGTTTCCTCTAGAAATTTGACAATGACAATTGACGATGCGAACATGCATAAGAAGTCATCTCCTCAACTTTCCATCTTCAGTTACCTTTATTAAACCGTTCGTTAGTCTTGTGGGGTCGGAAAAATTCCAAACGGCATTGCAAACGAAGCAACCGTAAATTGCAGCACAAAGGCAATTGTTGTTTATATTACCTTCCTGAAATCCCCTAAAGAGTGCACACCTCAATTTTCCCATTTCTAATATAGCTTAAACCGTGGCAATAAATTGTTTTACTTGCTAGAAATAACGCAATGCACGTCTTTCGGATAACCTTATGCTGTTATTTGTGAACCATTGTAATATAAATGAGTTAGTATGTTTAGCTACTTACCGGGCTCTAACCTAAAATGGTTTTATTATGATTTCTTGTTTATATAGACACTTTCTATTCAGATTCATTATGGATAACGAGCAAAATATTTTCAAGTTAAATTTATATTTTTAATGATCCACATAGCATTAGATATCTTATATGATGTTGTATACGTCGTTAAATTCTAAGAAATTTCATGATTAACATTTTAAAAGATCAAAAGGGTTAAGACAATTTTTGGATTCAGATACTTAGACACATACGTCCAAATTTAAAGGAAAGATTTGACGACATAAAATTATGAACTCAAGAGCATCCTTACAACGTTTATGATATACACTCGGTGAACATGTTCCAAAAGCTCATCAGATCCGATTATATATATATATATATATATATATATATATATATATATATATATATATATATATATATATATATATATATATACACATATCATCATCATCATTCCGTCCGAAAACAGGTTTTAACTGAATCGCTGCCTCCATTTCTCACTCTCCCTAGAAGCCTATTTTATACCTCTATAAGTATTATATCCCTGCTTTATATTATCTAATATTCCTATTCTTTTTCTCCCTCTTCCTCTTCTTCCACTAATTTTTCCTTCTAAGATCGTCCTTTGTTAACACTGTCTTCTCAATATGTGCCCTATCCAATTTGCTTTTCTATTCCTGATTGTTTTTATTAGCATCCTTTCTTCTCCCACTATTTCTAATACTTCTTCGTTTCTCTTCCTCTCTGTCCATTTCACTTTCATCATTCTTCTCTTTTCCCACATCTCAAAACTTTCTAAATATTTTTCCTCCTTCCTCCTTACCGTCCACGTCTCTGCACCATAAAGAGCTATGCTCCATATGTAGCATTTTGTTAATTTCTTCCTTGTTTCTCAACTTATTTTCTTGCTTGTGAGAAGCTCCTTGTTAAATGCTGCTTTTGCCATTGCAATCCTACTTCTGATGTCATGTGTACTACATCCATCCTGCGCTAAAATACTGCCAAGATATTTGAAACTACTTACTTGTTCCAATTTTTGTCCATTTACCATTATATTTAATTCTTTATGTTCCTTTGAAACCACCATGACTTTTGATTTTTCGGCATTGATCTTCATTCCATATTGTTGGCCAACCTCCACTAGTATGTCTGTCATCCTCTGAAGTTCTTTCTCGCCTTCTGCTATTAAGCTCTGATCATCAGCATATTTAATGGTGGTAATACTTTCACCTCCTATCTTAAATTCTTTCTCTTCCATCAATGCTTCTTCTGTTATTGTTTCTGCATAAATATCAAATATTGCTGGTGAAATAGGGCATCCCTGCCTCACTCCCCTCCCTATTGAAGTACTTTCTGTTTCTTCTCCTTCAACCCTGACTCTAATCTTTTGATCAAAGTAGAGGTTTTTAAGCAGTCTTTTATCTTTCCAATCTATTCCTATTTTGTTTAAAATACCCAGCATTTTATCCCATTTCACTCGGTCAAAAGCTTTCTCCCAATCTACAAAACAAAAATACATATCTTTATTGACTTCTAGAGCTCTTTCTATCATGATCCTCATACATCCTATAGCATCTCTAGTCCCCCTTCCTCTTCTAAAATCAAACTGATTATCTTGCAGCTCCTTTTCTATTTTACATTCAATTCTTTTGTTTATTATTCTGGTTAGAACTTTAGCTGTATGAGAAATTAAACTAATAGTTCTGTAATCCTGTCAGCATTTTGCATTGTTCTTTTTCTCCAGTGGTACCATCAAAACATCTAAAAAATCTTCAGGCCATATGCCAGTATCATATACTTGGTTAAAGAATTTTGTGAGTTGCTTAACTGCTTTAGACCCCAAAACCTTAAGAACGTCCACGGGTATATCATCACTCCCAACAGCCTTCCTTCTTTTCATGTCATCAATTGCTCTTTTAACTTCAGACTCGAGAATACTTGGTCCTAGCTGGTTTTTTTCCAAATCCTCTTTTTCATTTAATTCAATATTTCTAGGGTTTCCTTCTTTGTCATACAGCACCTCAATGTATTCTTTCCAGACATTCTTTACAATGTCCGGCTCCGAGACTTTTTTACCACTTTTGTTCATGATTCCTTTACGTCCTATCTTTCTTGCCTTTTTCTTGAATAGTTCCCTTGCTTTGCTATACATGAGGTCTGTTCTACATTCTTTCACATTCGACAATCTCCTCGCATTTCTCATTTATCCACTGTTCTCTGGCTTTATCTGTTTCCCTTCTTAAAGCATTATTTAACTCCTTGTACTTTCTTTGGCCTTCTTCAGTGTTTATGTTCTTCTACTTTCTCCGCTCTTCCATTTTTTGCAGCATGGCTGCTATGATCCAGGGTTTTTTGTTTCTTTCACTCGTTATCTTTCCTACCTTCTTTTCCATTACATCTTTAATGTTGCTATGGATGTATCTCCACTCCTCTTCTACATTCTGCCTATTTTCTTCAGCTCTCTCCTCCAACCTTTCCTCCAGCTCAGTCATAATAGCCTCCTTGTTTTTAAGGAGTTCTTCTAAGTTCCATTTCTTGTTAACTCTTATGTTTCTCTTAACGCTCTTCAGTCTACGTTGTATATTTGCCACCAAAAGATTGTGGTTGGAATCGATATCTGCCCCTGGTAGTGTTTTCACATTTTTAATGCTATTTCTAAATCTTTCATTGACTAGTATGTAATCTATCTGGTATCGTCTCTGGTCTCCTGGGCTTCTCCATGTGTAAAGTCTCCGCTGGTGATGCTTAAACCATGTATTAGTTACAATCAATCTATTTCTATGGCAGAATTCCACAAGTTTCTCCCCTCTTTCATTTCCCTTTCCTAGTCCATATTTGCCCACTATGTTATCTTCCTGTCCCTCTCCGACTACACTGTTCCAGTCTCCCATTACTATGGTGGTGATCCTTCCTTTTCCCTCCTCCTCCAATATCTCCATAATCTGTTCATAGATTTCATCTACTTCGTCGTCGCCAGCATTAGTTGTTGGCATATACACTTGAATTATAAGCAATTCCACTGGCTCCATCTGAAGTTTTACGGCTATTAATCTATCATTAACTGTCACTACCTTGCTAATTCTTTCAGCTATCTCTTTTCTCATTATAATCCCCACTCCCCTTTCCTTTTTCTCCCCTCCCGAGTAAATAATCTTAAATTCGTCTGAATTTATCTCGCCTTCTCCTTCCCACCAAACTTCACTAAGACCTATTATACCTACATTATTCCTTCTCATTTCTCTTTTTAAGTTCTTTAGTTTAACCCCTGAATTCATAATCCTAACATTCCATGTGCCTATTTTTAATTTCTCACTACTTGCTTTCTTATTAATGTTAAATTTCCTCTGTGAATCCCCTAGGGTAGTCCCCACCCGGAGATCCGATTGGGGGACTATTTTACCTCCGGAATATTTTACCCCAGAAAGATCCATAGAGGTATTTTCAGCTTTTCAGCCTATCATGGGAAATATAATGAGGTAGTTTCCCCTTGCTTTCCTCATCGCAGTTTCACAGAGTGATTACCCATCTGTAGCTGTTCAGATCCACATGATCACCACCTACAGAGGTATTGTGCAAGCTGCTGCCCTTGCACAGGGGGATGTAAAACCCCCAAGACTGCTTCTTAGTCTGACTCTTCCCCTCAGACCTTTCCGGCTTGGATGGTCCTACCAGGAGAATTATCTCCCGCCGGCATAGCTCTTTGGTTCGTAAGAGTACACAAACCCTCCCACCTCTGTGAGGTTATGCTGTCCTTAGGGAGGGACACATATATATAAGAAGAATAAAACCCTAGATGTGTATGTTTGTGTATAACGCTGAAGTTATCAATGGCACTTCGTAATGCGTTTTAAACAAACTTCCCGATCAGGTGGAAGGTTGAAATTTCGCAAGAATGTTTGATTCAGATAAAAAATTAAATGAAAAAAAGACAGGTTCGACTCCAGGGGAGCGATTTCCATTTCCCGTAAGATAACACGTAAAATGCGACTTTTGGAAAAGAAAATTGGAAAGAATTGACGTACGGTTTTTGAATTTGAAATGTTTTAGGAAATTTATCTAAGTTTCTTATTATATTTATATTTTTCCGCTTACCGTTCGAAATTTCTCATAATAAAAATTTAAGTCACATATTTTGGGAAAATATCGGCTTTTAAACGGGATGTTGCCTTGCCGACCACTTGATTCTTAAACTTCGAGAATCAATTGTTGTCTCAACTCGCATACGTGTAATATATACGAGTGCATAGATTACCTTAAATTATCGTAGGATATTTCGGGAAATTACGTAATCCTAATGGGACTGGGATTTAGTTTGGATTCTTTTGGTTATCTAAACGACTTTATAGATGTAGAGTAAGAGAGAGGAGGATGTGGAGCGGGAGATAGTAAGGAAGGGATATAGAATGGGAGGTACATAGAGAGTAAGGAAAGTATACAATTACAAAAGGACGGGAGGAAAGAAATAGAGGGATACGGAGAAAAAGAGGGAGAGCTATGGATTGGTACAGGAGGGAATGAGAGAGGGGGAGATGGGAGAAAAGAGAGGCTGGGAGAGGGAAGGAATGTACTATATATATATATATATATATATATATATATAAACTAAAGGAAAAGAAAAGGTAGTGATGAGGGTGGCAACAAGGTGTTGAGGGAAGCCCAGCGGACACTCACCAAGTTGAGGACCAAGCTGGCAGGCTGCTGGGGGCGTCGAAGAGACACGTAAAACACACGAACACAAAAACACACGCAAGCTTATCGGGCCTATGCCCTTCTTCAGCGAAAGAGTAACGTAAAGTGACACACTGGGCGGGGAATGACAGGGTGATGTGGGAAGGTTGATGATTGGAGGAGGTGGGGAGTAGGAGGGGTGGATAGCCAATAAAGAGGGAGTGTGATGAGGTAGAGTGCGAATAGTTACAAAGTAACAAGGAGACATTGTAAGGGGGCTAATAGGGTTAGCGGAGGTTATATATATATATATATATATATATATATATATATATATATATATATATATATATATATATATATGCATATATATTCTTACGGAAGAGGAAAGTTAAGTGGGATAAACGGATGGCAACCAGTTGTTGGGATAGGGAAGCCCAGTGAGCACTCACCAATAAGATGACTTCATGGCGAGCTGCTGCGGGTGTCGAAGTAGTGAGAGACGTAAAACATACACAAAAAACACACGGAAGCTTTCGGGGGTGATATATATAATATATATATATAATATATATATATAATATAATATAATATATATATATATATACACGTGTATATATATAATATATATATAATATATATATATATATATATATATATAATATAATATAATATATATATATATATATATATATATACACGTGTATATATATAATATATATATATATATACGTATATATATATATATATATATATATATATATATATATATATATATATATATATATATATACATACATACATACATATGAGGCGCGCTCACGGCTTAAGACAACCACCGAATCCATTTACGCGTAAATGGACTTTTCACGATGCGCAGGAGAATATTTTCTCACCGACTCAATTTTTTCGCGTATCCCCCTCTCCTTTCAACCTTCTGCCCTCTTCCTCAATCCCGTAGATTTTTCGTAGGATTTAATAAAATGAGGTTCTTGAGGATACGGCTTGATCTAATGAGAAAAAAATACGATAGCGCTTGGCACGTGAGACAGGAAATTAAACTGACTGGGGAGAATATGTGCGGTAGTTGGATTGGAACACAACCACCAGTGTCAGATTACGAGGATGGGTTAGAGAGAGAAAGGGAGAGAGAGAGGAGATTAGTAGAGTAAGAAAAGAGAAAGGGAGAAGATGAGGAGAAAGGTTGTTAAAATACAGAAGTTGTGGGAGGAACCGCAACGTTCTCCGCGCTACGAAACGATCGAAAGATATCAGTAAACGAGACAGGGAAGAGCTCCAAAAACACCTCGGAATAAGGATTAATATTGCGGGGGAAAACGGGCGTTATGTCTGAGACTACGGGAGAAGAATGGGGTGCGGTAAATGATGATAGGAGGATCATGTCGAATTTATCCGAGCTGGGAGAGAGTCGAAGGGAAGAGTGGAGAGGGAGGAAAATGGCGGTATTGTTGTGAGGTGAGGGAATGAGAGAGGAAGGAATGGAATAGAAGTTGCCAAGGCGGAGCGAAGTGGAAAAAAATACATATTTTCCCTCGGGGGAAAGAAGAATGGTATAGTGGAGGTAGTTTGGAGACTAGAGTAAAGAAGCATAGGACAGTGAGGCTGAGAGAGAGGAGAGAGAGAGAAGAGAAAGTGGGCGGCAGTGTAAGGGATTAAAATAGGGAGAGGGTGGGAAGATTGATGGTACGTTTCCATGGTTACGAACCGTCGGCGCTCCTCCTCTCTCCGCGGAAAAGCTACCTACCTCTCCTCGTTCTTTACTATCCCCTCCATCCCAATCTCTTCCATCCCCCACCAATTCCATACCATTCTCACCTAAGCTCTCCCACCATCCAACGTCTTCTCCCTCTCTCTCTCCGAATAATTCACACGAGGTCCCCGGAAGGCCACCAGCCTTTTCTCTCTCTCTCTCTCTTTTACCCGGTTCACTTTTTCCAACTTTTTCCTTCCCACCCTCCCTAGTTCCTTTCTCGAGTCTCCACCACGTGCCCCTCCCTCCCCTTTCCCAACCCCTTTATCCCCGCCCATTTCACCCTCCCCTCATTCCTGCCTACCGGTTTCCACTTCTCTTCGAGTTGCTCTTAAACTCCCTCTATTATGCCATCCGCTTATTCTTCAAACCTTCGGCAGTCTCCCGTTGAAACCCCTTTCACCCTCCCTCCCTCCCCCACAAACGTCTCATCCAGCCCTGTCCTCTCACCTTCGCCGATCCCTCTCAATTTCATCCATTCCCTTTCTCTTTTCATTCCCGTGATGCCGTTAAGCCTGGCCTCTTTCTCTTCGTTTCCCTTTTCATCTCTTCTTCTCCACCTCTTTCTCCTTTTCTTTCCTACCTTTTTGTTTATCTCCTTTAAGGATTTCTCCATCTCTCTCTCTTTTTTATCTCTACCTTTTTATACGGATCACAAATTTCTCTCCCAGCTTCCCTTAACACGTCCTACTCCGCACGCTACCGAGTTCGTCCTCCAAAAAAATCTTTCAATTTCCTACTTCCTCCTACTCCTCTTCCGAATTTCGCCTTCATTTTATTTTTTTGCAACGCCCTCTCGCTCGATGACTTTCCTTTTAGTTTTCCGTTCTCCGTGGCCTTTCATCCCCATTCTCTAGTCACTTATGTATATATGTGTGGTTATATATATTTTCTCTCTCTTTCTTTTCTTCTTATGTTCAATTTCCTTTGTTTTGCATCTCACAATTTCCTTATAATTTGTTTGTTAAGAAAATTTTATTTCTTATCAATACATCTGTATTCCTTTCTTAAATTAGTAATACGTTCCTTCCTCTATTTCTCTCTATTTTTCTCTTTTCAGTCTCTTTCCACTCTCTCGCTCCTCATTCTCCTACCTCTATCTTTCCTCCATCTCTTCTCCCTCCCACTCCTCCTTTCTCTTCTCTCTTCCCCTTTCTTCCATTATATCTTTTTTTCTATTTCCCACGCATCCTATTTTTTCTCTTTCCTTGCTTAGATAGTTTTCTCTCTCCTCTCTCTCTCTCCCTCCTTGATTCCTTATTTTCCTCGTCCTTCCTCTCCTATTTTTCCTCATCTTTTCTCCTTTTTTTCAAGATATATACTTCCACCTGCCGCTCACCCCACCCTTTTATCGTCCCTTTCTTACGTGCGGGCATTCTTCCTCTCCATTCAAATTCCGTCCTTGCAATTTTTTCGTTCGCACATCCGAAACCCGCGATATTTTTCAGAGCTCTTCAATCTCTTCTTCCCAGAAGAACGGAAAAGTATGTACGTTTACACACCCCGTCAAAGGTGGTCGTCATATCAAAAAATCTTTTTTCGGCTCAAATGCATCGCAGAAGAGTTCTGTGCTGACATGAGTACACAAAATAAAATGCTAAGCACAAATAAATAACAATGCTTGTGCATTTATTCTATTTTATGTATCGTTTCTAAGCTAGCGTGACTCAGATAATAGTACATTGGTAATTTTTGTGCTTGCAGTATGAATAAGGTTTGAAAGATTTTATGCTGACTAAAAGATATTAGTTTTTTTCAACTTTATTCGTTTCCATGTCAGGATATATCGAGGACGGAGTAAGTCGGCTACACAAAGGAATCACAAATCACTTTTTTCAACTACAGCCACTCACTGCAGCTGGTAATGCTCACAATTTTATAAATAAGCGCACTTTTAGTTTCTGAATAATGGAGGAAGTGCGTAAAAAACTTCATTTTCCGGGGAAAGGAATGTCATGTTAGACACATTTTAACAAGCGCTGGACTTCTTCCTGACATGTTAGAAGTCTCAATACTCTCTAAAGTATCTTTTTGGAGTATTGATAAATGCTTCAAGCTGTTCTTTGATGCGTCGAGCAGCTGTCACTGAAGTGTGAATTCATACCGGTAGATATTCCACAATGGCAACGATAGTACTCAGGGTCTATGTTGGATAAGCCATACAGGAATGGATTTGAATGAAAATTTGAAAAAGAAGATAAATAAAAGCTGCTAATATTTTAACACGGCAGGTCATCGACAGTTTTCTGCAATTACGAATATTATAGATTCAATTTTGAATATGTCGTATGTATGTTAAATAGGTTTAATTTCTATACTGATTCTCTAGGAACCTTGAAATTTGCGCGTTATTGGATTTCTTAATTGAATAATTTGCTTTGCACCGCTGTTTAAAGGAATAAAAATAAATACATGTTAATAGACACTTTTTAAAATCTGGAAAACAAAACCTCAATTTTATGTTTACTATAAGGGTAATGACCCCCAAATTCTATCAGCGAATCTTCTTCGTTTCTCTTTTGTTCCTTCCATTTAGCTACTCAGAAAACCAATCTCTATGCAATCTAATCATTTGTCGTTTTGTCTGAACCGTTTTTTTCCTCTTTATTAAAACTCAAAAAATACTTTTATGGACAAATTAACTCTATATATAGCCACTAGACATGAATATAGATGAAATAATGCGTAAATTCTATAATAAAATGTGTAATTTATGAATAAATCTCGGCACTCAACTCCATATTCAATTCTTTAATTTTTATCCTTTTTCAATTCATGTAAGTCATACATTGATAAGTATAAGCATGAGCTTAACTGACATTGCTCTTCATATAAATCTTCAACCATTACTCTTATTTAATGATATTTTTCTAGAAAACTTTCCTTATCTACACTGACTAACTCTACGTCTCTCAGCCATTTATTTCCCCCCTTTCCGCTTCTCCTTAAATTCCTTAACTTGAATCTCAATCTCGTTTTCTTCCCCATATTTTTCGCCAACCTCGCAACATCATTGCTTGCTTCACTTCGCATTAGGTACGAGCGGAGAGTTTAAGAGGATTTTGGAGGAATCGAGGCAAAAAATAACACGAAAAAAACAAGATAAGTGGAAACGGAAAGAAGTCTCAAGTTTACTCGTCTCGAGCACACATAAAAAAGGCGTCTTCCATCTCACGAAACGCCGTCTTATTTTTTTCGCCGGCGAGTTTCCTATCTCGGAACAATTACCGGGCCTAGCCATTTCGCGGTAATTTAATATAAAGAGAATCTGCTGAAAATCACAATTAACTGCAACCCTAGCATGGTAGAAAAGAAAATTTAATAGAGCAACTTTATTTTTATGTTCCCTAGGTAAAGTAAATCTATTACCCACGAGATATTTTCCGGTTAAATCTTCCAAACGCATTTTTACCTCACGTAATCCATAATTATACCTCAGTATCATGTCTTGAAAGAGTAATTACTAAGACGATTAAAGAATAAACTATTGATCATACAACCGATAAAAAAGAGACGGGAAAACTAGGACGGAGAGGAGACTACGTTGCTAAGGGAAAACTTGAAGGCAATAGAAGATAAACAGGGAGAATATGTCAGTTATTGCATGACAGGTAGTTAAGAAGCAAGGAAGAATATTGCAGTTGACAGGAAAATGTGAAGATCCCGGTTAAATACATAGCCATATGAGCCTTTCTGCAGACATTCAACTAGCAATGATAAATAACACTTCATTCCGATTAAACAACTGCTACGCCTGTAATAAAATCTCTCAAAAACGATCCAAAACTTCTCTCGGTCATTTTGTAATTTTTCGCCTGCTTTTCTTGAGCGAACATTTGTTCGTCCGCGAATTCCGGCAAAAAAGTTCAATCTCTATTGTGAGACACCGAGGAATAACAAAACACTCGGTTTAATATGTGTCGCGAATAAATATTTGCGCCCTTTTATCCCTGGACGTCTTTATCTACATTCGCGGTTTCCATGGAGAAGGAAACCGTCTCCTTCTTCGCCTTGCCTTGCTTATCCTCTCCCTCACTCTCGCTCCGCTGTTTAGATTTTTATATGTTATTTTTTTCCTGTCGCCCGTCTCCTTTCTCCCCCTTTTTCCCTCCTTCTGAGTCCCCCCTCGAATATCAGAGACCCTCCTCCTCCCGCCGCCTCGCAAATTGGAAAGGCATGCTTCATAAACTTCCAATTTCGCTCCTTCCGTCTTCGCATCCCTCTAAAACTTGAATGGATTGCCGCTCATAGCCTTGAACTCTTCGCCCCCCCCCCTCTTTCGTCACTTCCTCTCTCGCAAATTATCTCGCACTCTAAATAGGGAAAGGGGAGGGAAAAAAAGAGAAGAGCGAATGAGCAACGAAACTCGTTAAGAAAACTTTCCATTTTTATTTCAAGAAACGGCTTTTCGTGTTCTTTATTATTATTTATTTTTTCGTTCGGGACTCGAAAATTATTTATCAGTTCGATGAAAGTCGCGCGATTATTTTACCCTTTTCATGAAACGTTTAAGGATTTTGGAGTGCCGCTTGCCCATCACAGTCCACGTTAAGAATAAAATGAAAAAGTTGTTCTGCGTTTTTTGAAAGGAACCATTGAAAGATACACGACAGAAAATAGTAATGCGCTGATTTTTTAAGCGAATTCTTTCACGAGGTATTGCTGAACAAGGTTATTGCAGTACTTATTTTGGAAGTTTTCAGTGGCATATCAGGATATTCAATTATGTTGACGTGAGAGCCAACTCACTTTATTTCCTACGTTAAAGGGATTTTAAACTTTATGCATTGAGACCCAGTCTTAAGAAAACCGACCTTATTGCGACCTCCTAAAGCGCATACGCCATCAAATAAATTTAAAATGTAATATCAGATTCAAAATATAATTAATATCTGATTTTTTAGCGTAAAAATCAATTTTATTCTAAATACATCATAGTCAAAATTACAAATAAAACAAAGACATCCATTCTTCTAAGCCTTCTGAAGAACTTTCGCTACCCTCAGGGGATTGAGACCTCAAGTTTGGGAACCACAGTCCTGTGCTATAAAACAAAATTGAGGAATCCTTCCAATTCTCTGCCGATTCCAGGAGCGAATTTAAGCTTTGCCGCATTGCACGGCGGTTTTACATATGTGAGGGTAACAACGTAAGTTGTGATTGTCATTGGATTTTTTTTTCTTTTTGGAGCCTACCACAAACTTCCATATATTAAAAATAAGTCACAATATATAAAGTAATGAACAGGTTATATTTTTTATGGTACGACAATTTCTGATCCTCTTACAAAAGGAATTACAAGGCATATCCCATCGGCACCCACAATATTCCAAGGAAACCCGTTACGAACCATTTCTTTCGAAAGCAAATAAGGATCATGTTTGCGGAGGTGGCGTTGCAGTGTTTGCGTGCGTGGGGAGGAAGAAAAGGAAGTTTCTCGTCGGAGTTCAAATCCTTCTCAGATGAGAGTGCGGATTTGAGAGGCAGTTCGTGGATGATAGAAATTACAAAATTTCAAAAATATTCCAGACAGTGCCTGTTTAAGGAAAATATTCTAAACGGAAATGCAATGACCTAAAAATTATTCTAAGTGAAGTGAAATGGGAGAGATATGTAGGAAGACAATAAATTCAAAATGATAAAATAGTTGGAAGTTTCACAGACGTTATTCTCGACAAAATGTCAATATCTGAATTTATATTAGTGCTGGATTGAAAAAAATAGTACTTTCGAAGCACCTATTACGAAAATTACCTCCCACCATTGATTGTCGTCATAGTGGGCTACATTCAAAAGCGTTTGAAACTGCTAGACGCCTAAATCTGCAGCCGAAACCGACTCGATCCAATATAGTACATAGTGTAAATAGATATAATCGTTTCTTTTCCTGTGAAAGACATTCCAATCCCCACATGCACAAACGGAAGTGAACTTTAAACGGCGCAGTTCTGAATTCCTCTCGAGCTCCAGAACGCATTTTTCCCCCTCGTCTTTCCCCTTGTTCTATAACCTACTCCCTTCCCCCCTACAACCGCATCCCACCAGCGCAGTTCTCATACGAAAAGATTTATGGTAATAAAGTGTTCATTCGAGACTCCTAAACGTCGAGTCTGGGAAAATGTACGACCGTCGCCCGGAGGGCAGTAAAGTCCCTCCGTCTCCGAGATGAACGCTCTGCCATCCCGAGCGCCATACGTGAATTCGTTACCTCGCCTCACGTGCCTCGTTCCCCTAATCTCTCCGACTACCCAGTTCCTCCTCCCGCTCATTCTCTCTCCTCTTTTCCTCCAATTTCAATTCGCGCCTCCGACCAATCAATTCCTCCATCTCTCTTCCCTTCGCCTCCCTCCGCATCGAATCCATAGGCTCTTCTTCTTTCCTCCTCCCCTCTTTCCAAAATAAAAGTTAGGTGAGCCATCGAACATTGATAAAGAGGCACGCGTTCGTTCGCTACCTGCCTCGCTTCGGAGGCGTTCGGCAGAAGCGATAACTCATTCTTCTTCGACTTCGTGCTCCCACCCCACCGCCACCACTCTCTCCCCTCCCCCTGCAACGAAACTTCACTGCTTTGCTCTGCGCCTTCCTGCCAATTCTATCCCTCCATCCCTCAACTCTCACTCCCCTTCCACTCTTCTCAAGTCTCCTTCTATCGTTTTTCTCCGCGCACAAACAGATGCGACCCCTTGACCCCGCGATTTATTTTCTTTTCGCTTTGATTTTTTTCATCCCGGAGGTAAAACTGACACACACTGACCGGAGCGATTTTTCTCCGAGAGGTAAGGCAGGTAGCTATTCGAGATAGTATATTGAATTGTCTCGGGGATAAACATTCAAGATACGCTTTGGGATTTTCTATATCTGTCTTCCCGAGGGAAATTATGGTTCCTCATATTCGCTCGCACTAAATATTTAATCGGGATTGAAATGGAAAGGAATGATTGAATTATGGCGCGATAGAAAATTTTATTTTTGTTGCCCCGCGTTAATTATGTTTTTCTAAATTTGACGCTAAAAATGTAAGAGTAGGGTGAACAGACATCCCGGCTTTCCGAAAGCGTATTTCTTTAGTTAATAATCCGTTCTATTTCAATTGGAATCATTGCAGACACATTATTATCTCGGTGATTTGTATTAAATGGGACACTACAATATTTGTTTCAAATGATTACCCGATCAATTCTGTAATAATAAGGTACACGTATTTATTGAATTTATAAAACAGAATTAATTTGACAAAGTGAACAGAATTAAAAAGTAGCTACGCATATTTTATTTATATAACCTTATAATCCAAAATAACTAAAATATACGTATTGTCCTGGTTACATCCCGGTTTTTCTTTCTCAGAACACCTTACGTCCCAGTTTTGCTTCCTCAGAAGAGTATTAAGAAATTCTATTTGTGGCATGAAAGATGGATCTTGTAACCTCCCGTAGTCACGTCGTCATGAAACTGTTAGTAAAAATTACAATTCCAGCTACAAAAACCGTTTCTTGTGGTAATTCATCTACTGCTGATTTAAGTTTGAGCGGAATTTATGGTAGGCGGTGGTCTTTTTTAACCTGTGCTTTACTTCTTCCATATACAAATCACATTTATAGCTCATCTTTGATCCTAAAAGCCTAATAGTTAGGATCAACAATATTTCATCCTAACGGCCACTTTGTAGCTGTAGTAGATAACCGGTTTACTAGACCGTTTTGTGTATAAGGGATTTACTTATATCATCCGTTTTGATTCGTTCCCTTCAAAGTAAGGGGTCGTGACCCAAAACAACATAGCAAAACTTAATGAATCTGGTCGAAACTCCAACTAGCACCCGTTTCATGAGAAGCTGAAAGTAATAAAAGCAATTATGGCACAACATGTGAATGCTAGTTGACTGGTTTTAATTTATAATTAGTTTACTTTTATAAGATGTTCGTGAAAGCTCTTTTAAGGACAATACTATTTTTATGAGGAGTAATAGGGATTAGTTTTTCTTTTTTTTCTGCTGCATCACGAGACAAAAGTTTGTAAAAATTGATGAATTGGAATAAAGTCATAAGTTATCTAGACGATTCATTAATGATGGGTTATATTTTCACCCTGCACTAGGTTAAATTTGTTTAAAAACATTACGATTGGATAGCTCAAATAGACTAAATTGTTCATAATTTTCATCGCTGTCGTAGCGTTAATAAAATTAGATGAAAGACGAAATCCCAAACTAATTTTTGAATTGAACTTGGCAATAAAATAATTCTAATTTCATTTTGACGTACCATTTATTAGCTATTTTTGTTGATGTTAAGCAATATTTGTAGTCTATATGGCATAATTTGGTGCATGTGCATTACATATAAACTGTATGAATTTTCAGAAGCTTGAACAAACATAGTTATAACTATTTTCCGCGAAAATTTAAAATTCAAAGCCATCCGATAAACAAAAAACATGAGTACATGAGCACTTGAAATCTCCATAACTCCCACGTTTTCTCTCCCTGTGCAGCTCTTCGCGATGCTCACTTCTTCGACGTGAACGGGAGCATAACTCATTTGGTTCAGGCTGTTTGCACTTATCCTTCGATTCGCACGAGAACTCCTAGCAGTTGAATTCTCTTGACCTAATTTTGTACTCCTTGACCTGATAGCATTTTAGGTCTCTTCGAATTTTGAACACCGGAGATTATCTCGAGCGAATTAATAACATTTTAATTATTTGTTTGAAAGAAGGAGATTTACGGATAATTAATCATCTTGTTTAAATTTAAACTTAGCGATTAAAAACGAACAAAAAAAATCTTACAATTATTGTCTTTTAATTTTGTGCTACCATGGGAAATATAAATTTTGCAAACAATGGCATCAACCTCGTCGACAATAATCATTTTTTAGTGACGTAAAGACCATAGAGAAATTCTTACCAGCGATTCTGAAATAATTACATCTCTTTTATGTATATGCAATGTTTTCTAATTAAAACCTATGCTAAATTATCAAGGATAATGTGTCATAAATAGAGACACTGGAAGAATTTCGTTGTAACCATTCGAGGATCTGTAAAACAACGGGAAATGAAGCCGATGTGTATTTTAGCGTATTGGACACATCGCTATAATTATAGAATAATACACTTTAAGGCAAGGTACGACTTACTACATTAACATCGTTTTGCGATTTTTAATTAAAAACATAATGAGAGAAATAATGAGACTTAGAAAAATAAAAAATACCTATCTAATATTCAATTACGACATGGTTCAATTGATTCGTCCGAACACCATATTTCATAACGGTACTCAACGCGACAATTCGCTGTAAAACCCGCTTGAATTAAACGGTCCAACTTGATCGAGTACGCACACGATAATAAACATGCCGCACGTATTCGATCATCCTAACCAAAAATGCATGTAGCGCAGACAACACCACCGTTCCTTCCCTTTGCAAAAATAAAATCAGAAATATTTCCAAGAAAGGCCTCGCAAAAAAAGATCTCCGAGCATGGAGGTTGGCCGTTAAACAGCCAAGGCAAAAGAATTGTAGATTTTCTACATCGTAGGAAGTGCTGCGCGCTCCAAAAAATACCATGGCTTTCTTAGGGAAAATATATCTGCGTGTATTAGTGGCTTTTACTTTCCCAACTCTCTCTCTCTCTCTCAATAATTCTATCGCCGTCTTCCCCTGTCCATATAGTCCCACCTATCTCCATTTACCACATTCTTTCCATCTACCCTTCCTCACTTCACTCGAGAATTCTTTTCATTTTGTTACTTTCAAATAAAACAGAATTCTGAGTGATGCGTCGAAAATAAAAAAATCGAATAAGACAAAAATTTTGAGGGCCAATGTTAAGCGTATTAATGTATTTTTGTTACCTAAAGTTTATCACTGTCTACTTACCATACATTTAATGTTTAGCGCTTTATCGAGAGAAAAATAGGAAGTGGAAGGAAAAGGTTTCAGCTGATAGATGACTTGGAAAGGAATGAGAGCTACCAAGAATTGAAGCAAGTTGCGGAAAATAGGAAAACCCCGTTTAAATCACGGATCTCTTTATGGACAGAGTGCTCATGATGATGGTGATTTGGTTGATACTGAATCTTCTTGATTTTTCTTGGTGCATGACTCGCTCGATAAGTTGACTGCATAGACTGATTGATCGATAGAGCCTTTATTTTGGGCGAGATTGAGAATAAGAAGAAACATAACCCCAATAGAGAGAATTTATTGAAGAGTAGAGGTAGTGGACGCAATGGGTTCGAGTTCTCAGCCTATCTCAATACCAAATTTCCCTCCTTTAGGTAAACACCTTTGTCGCACAGAGCAGAGAAACACGAATCTTTCCGTTCCTAACTTTTTCGCCGTCATGGATTTTCCTAAGCATTTGTCCAGTTGAGCGAAAATATTAAAGGTGTGTGTTAATACAAAACTCATGCGATGGCTTTGCTCACTATTCGTTATTGAGTGAGGAATGGAAACATTATAAATTTCATGATTCCTGCCTTTCAGTTTATAGCATTTATTTCGCTTTTTCTAGTAGAATCTGAAGCTATGCAGGCATAAATTTTATCCACAAATAGCAAATTTCTCTAAAAATCTGGAAATAAGTATTTATAAATTAAAAGCGGAGGTACGTAATACAGGCACGTAAAATATAAATTCCGGCTATATCGTAGTAGAAGCATTGTTGGAGATATCAGCATTATACCCTAGCGCCTGTCTCGGACGATATCCTCACATGCTGTAGAATCCATCGCTTGCCCCTCCCTAATTATGCACTCAGGGAAGGAGTACGCTCAATTGCTCGGAAATAAAGTTGACAAGTCACATAATTCATTTATTTGCATTAGGCCATACATCATACATATCCTGCCTCCACCGGTGATAATGTACTTGAGAATGGCCATTAAGGTGCTTTATACTGCAAAGCATACAGATTAGTTTTGGCAACAATTGAAGATATAGTGGAAGAAAAAAAGCAAGAGTTAGTCAGAAAAATTAGAGTCAGCTCCGTGCCATTAAGAAAATTAAATTTCAACTAAAAAAACTTTATATTTCGCATATGGCATTTAAACGACCACTCATCAATCTAACAAGGGATCTTTTTCTAGTCTAGTCCTTACGTTTCACGATAACCAAGTTGTCTTAGAGAAAAAATTATCTCGCTTATTGAATTTTAAATTGTAAATTCGTGGTTGTAAATAAATTTCCAAGGTTTATAATAAATTTCAGCCTCAAAATATAGTGAGACGCCAGGACAACAGAACTTATTAATCATCATACGAGGAAAATCATACATGAGCTTGCGTTTATGCCCATCACATGTCGTGCTGCAATTATGTAAAGCAAAATATTTTTGCAGTCTGAATCTAAATTCCAATATTTCTATTAATTTCATGCCATAGTAAACCATAACTTCTCGGTACATATTTTCGTATGAGTTATAGACAATGTAGCATAAATAATTGTCCAGCGGGAAAATAATTTGCTTTTCAAATTTTACATAATTGATATTAATAGCACGGTTAAATAAAGATTTTCAATATTTAATGGTTTAATAGTGCAAGATAAGCGCCATAGGTCAGCGTTGATTTAAAACAGCAACGTAAATAAAATTGTCAAAATTTAGCAAACCTTGTTAGATAAATTTCAATTATATCGTTATTATTAGAATTATTCTTTTATTTAAACGTTGATCATGCTTATTCACGTAAAATTTCCGTTTCCTTTGGATAACTTAGCACAAAAATAAAAAATCAAATCAAAATCATAATTGAAGCCATCTAAAAAAGTATGTATGTACCTACTTAAAGCAATTGTTAACCGAATTAGGACAAATATTTCCCATATGAAAGCATTAAATTCTCAAATGAGGCAAAAATTGGGGTTAGCCATGCTAGTGAATACGTCTCCTAGTTAAAAACAGGAAAAATGGCAGTTTTTTTAAATTCCATTTTTGGACTAATTTGTATTGGATTGTAATTTTCTTAATCTTACTCTAATATATATATATATATATATATATATATATATATATATATATATATATATATATAAATAAAGTAGCGTAATTGCCCGTCAAATATGAAGGGTATGACTGAAATAAGTATTAAGTTCAAATAAAAAATTAATGATACCAACTTGTATGTGCACTAAACAGTAAACAATAAATATAACATTCACTTCATTGAGTGTTACAGAAATCCATCACGCTATACAATTCTTATATGCTCAAAGCAATTTTTAATTTATGAGACATTTAATTTTGTCTCTTACTCCCTCTCTCTCCCTTTGCCTCTCTCTACTTCCTTTTTCCTCTCTACTCCCTCTCCTATAAAGTCATCTTAATCCTATTCCAAAGGCTTTTGAATTCGATATGCATAATCAGTAATAGTTGCTATGATCTGGTTTGGCTTTCATGCACAATCAAATCCGTGCTTTTGAAAGTTATCTTTGTTTTAATTATAATGTTTAAGTAATTTTTAATAGAGATGCCAAATGAATATACAAATATTTCCTGAAAATAAGAGGAAAATCGAAATAATAAGATATAATGCATAAAGAAGTAGCTGAAATTTACTTGAAATATTTGAGCAAATTATAAGTTATTTAAAACGATTAGAATTTAACTAAATGAATGAATTATTTTACTCTTATTAACTCGTAAAAACAGGATAAAATGTGAACGAACTGTCAATTTACCATCAAAGGAAAAATGTGTAGTAACTTACTTACTATTTACTAAATACTTACATGAACTCTAATGAGTTTAACTATATTTTAAGATCGCAATTTTCTTTTAATAACATATAGTATTTTTGAATTTTTTTCTGAAAATAAGCTTTATTTAATAAAATTTAAATAAATGTCATAAAAAGTTTATTTTTCAATCCTATTAGATATTCGTTTCTAAACATTGGCCGTATTATCATTTAAAGAAATCAATTGAAAATATCGTTATATTTAGTTGTATGAATTCCCACCATTTGGCAAAGGCGAATGATTCGATAGCATAAAATATTTTATAATCAATTGTAATTTATTATTGTTATTTTGGTAGTGCAGCTCCTTTAATCCTATACAAATGCCACGTCCTCTTCCTCTTTTTCCATTTCTGCTCATTCCCATTCTCTTTTCCTTCCTTCCTCTAATTACTTAATAGATTCAGTAAATAAGTTATACCCATGTATAAAAGTCTGACGCGTGTGAAAGCACTAAATTGGTGCATTTATTATGAGGCCAAGAATAGAATTAAAAAATTGGGACAACAGTGGCCCAATATAAATAAAATGCGTGAAAACGTGAAAAAAACGTATTAAAACGTAATTTTTGGAGATTTACGAATGAGATTTAAATTCTTCTCTTCGCATAACTAAGTAAAATATCTCATCCTTGAAATATTTTAAAATGTGAACGAAAAAGGTCTGTATGCCAAGGAATGGATTTTTGCGTGTTATATATATGCCATGCAAATTTATAACTCCGGTTAATTTTAAGATGCACTACAAAAAACTATAAAAATAATTATAAAAATTGTTAATTACCAAAAATTTCAATAGGAAGTTAAGTGAAAATAAATTAATGAAAAACACGATTTTAATTATAAATGTTTCGGGCGCCTTATCTCTCTCTCTCTCGTACTAAAGCATCCAAAGCACACTTTCCTTACGTATATAGTTTAATGACGACAGTACTACCTCGAGGTTTAACAATGACACGGTCGACAAGACAACATATCTTTAAAAAGCTTAAAATATTTCAATAAATGTGATTTAAACGTATAACTTGAGCGATTTCGAACCGAAGGCAAAAGCCGACGATAAAAATAAGAAACTATGTTTATTTTTCTTTAAACTGGTCTTCGTCTCAAGGTCGTAGGTCAATTACTTCTAATTTATTTTTTAAATAGAAAAAAAGCCTGCAAGTGGAAAAAAGGAATTTTTAAGTGTTCTCCTATGGAGATTTGTATAGTGTGTTCCGGCTGACCAACCGGCGGACGGACCAACGGACGGACGGACCAACGGACGGACGGACCAACGAGTGGACGGACGGACAGAATAAGGATATTATGCATATAATATCCATCATACTCGACAAGTTTAAAGTGCACTCACAGGAGATGAATGGAACGTAATGATCTACATTTTTTCGTATAATTTTCGTCTTCAAAAGAGGCTAAAACTTCATTCTTGCGTCTAAGTAAAACAAAGGTACTAATTATGTGCTCGGAAGCGTGATATAAGAACAACGAGATTTAAATTACTAATTCGTATCATTAACGAAGGATTGAAATTATCGCTATTTGGAACTTTTATTATTTCGTTTAATGAGCACAATTTAAAAAAAATTCGCACAAAAATCTAGCCTTTCCAGCAGTTTGGCGTGCACTTTAAAAGTATTCATAATCTCAAATATTCTGGATTAAAGGTTAGTTTTATATTATATTGATCAACAAAACATGATGCATTTGATCTGCAAAATTTGAAAAAGACAGATATTTCAGGAAAACTATTTTACACGTGAATTTAAATTCATAATCTATAACAAATATTTCTTCTTCAGCTGTTCAATATATTACTGCTGGCTGGTTCACATGCTACGTAGAATTTTCCATGGTAACTGATCTTTTTTAGTCTACTTTCCAAAAAATGGAAATTAGTCTTATGAGATCGCCTCGCTGTCCGTGTGTGTCCCCCTAACATCTTCTTCTTCTTCGCGCCATCTTTGCAGCGCTGAGCAAAGAGAATCGCGTTGCAATAGGAAAGTACTGAAAACGAAATCAAGCGAATTAAATCCTAAGCCTTAACGTCTGCTGCCTGTTGGACTGGCCGACACTTCCCACGTGAGATACGGGGAGAAGATCGTACGCCGGATAGCTTCATCTATCCACGCTGCTTCCTCGCCACCGTTTCGGCAAATCTTTCCTAGAGATCGGAAGCATCTCTATCAAAAGGGAAACCATACTTTATGGTTCCCAGGAGTTCGTAGTTCGGAGTTGAAGCCGAAGGGAGCGACCAATTTTTAATACGTACTCACGTCAGCAAGTCATTTGCCATCAAACTTAGTACTCATTCACGCATTTAAGCGAAATTCTGTTCTTGGATACGCAGGAATATGATGGATTCGAATCCGGTCGTTCAATCTCAGGTAAAAAAAATCGGAATTTCTGCTACTCTGTATCCTTTGACAGATTTCCAGGATGTTTAGTAATTAAGGCATAGATCCGAATTGACAGCATGAATCGCGTAGTTTGATGGCGGTTGCCAAGTTTCCTGAAATAACTCCCGAAAAGCAGGCTCCTCAGCAATGGCGATTTTCATGAATTTCGCTTTCGAAATTTTAATTAAATTTCTCCGAGAAAACAATCAAACCAGAGCTTCCAAATAACCCGAAATGACATTCCACCATAATGAAAAACGATAGTTATGGAGGCCATGACATCTTCCTAAAGGACTTGCCATTTGAGAAAATAGGAATGAACTGTGTTAACTGAACAGGGTGCCAAAAACACCTATGAGATTCTTTGCGTTTGCTATTCCATCCTACTTCATATCAATCTCGATCGCTGCTTCATCTTTCATTTTCCACCCGAACAAAAAAGATAATTATTCCAACGTATATAAGAAAAATAAAAAACCTTCTCTTTAATAAGATGATGAGAAATCATATTCATTCGAGAATTCCGCTCTAGGTGGATATATTAATTCCGTAGCTCTTCTCTTTCTTCTTGATCTAACAAAAAAAATTGTAATTTCCTGCAAGAGTTCCTTGCCTCCAAAAAATGGATTCAACCTTATTTCTCTTTCTAGCCAAACGTATCAATAACCTCTTAGGCGCAAACGTAGCCAAAATTTTAAATACATAATCCCTATGTTAGCGTTACTTGCAACTTAAAAAAAGAACAAATTCGTAAAAATAAAACGATTATACATCCGGTTAAAATAAACTCTTAATATATAGATGTTATCATAAAAACAAAAGTATGATCAATTAAACCAACGAAGTTGAAGGACGAATGCTCCATCACATCAGTAAAAAAAATAAAATTTCGGATCATGTCCAAAACTCATTACCCAGCTTGGGACATCAAAAAAGCCTTAAAATATAACACAACCTTTTCTAAGATTTAAATAAATCCCCTACACTGTGAGTGAAAATGAGTTTTTTTTTAAGTTGGTACATGAAACATATAATTAAGCCTAGAAATATTTACCAGCTACTTCTTGTCCAAGAAGGAATGGATAAGCACAGCTTATGTTTAAATTAAAATTGACAATGCATCTCTATCCAACAGCATTAAAGAGGTTGGGAAATCATAGGCATAATTCGGCTGCAGAGCAACAACAATCGGTGATGATCCACTGAAAACCAATTTTAAAACACGACGGCTTCTTTGTCGCGGAAACGCGCACTTGCTTTTTCTCAACATTTTCTAATGGTTGCTGGAGAGACACACATTGTCGACTAATTCATTCATTGAAAAGATTTTCAAAATGACAATCAAGGAGATAATAGGCATCTAGCTAAAATCATAGCCAAAATCGATGTCCTATCACGTTTACCGAAAGCTCCCAAGCGGAAATAAAATACACGTGTGAGTGCGTTTGCATATTCATGGCAAAAATAAGAGGACAAACAAATATTCCTAATTATTCTTTCGAAAACAGAAAATAAACCGCCATCTAAGGATTCTATATTTTAGCACGAGTACGTTTTTTCGAGGATTACGGGTCCATATAACTTTGCGTAGGAAGGAAATGAGTGGCGCACTTTTGCACTTTCTGCTTATGCTATTTACCCAACATTCGACCGATTCCATTTTAAGCTACTCTTCTATTCTCTGCTCCAAAGTAGCGCTTCTTTGTTTTTCGTGATACAATTTTCCCTTCCTATTCCTTGTTTGCCCTCCTTCATTCCATGCCATTCAATTTTCACATCATTTTCTCGCTCAAAAACAAAATCTTATTCTCTTCCTCACTAAAACGCTAGCTTCAATAGAGAAATATTATATATATATATATATATATATATATATATATATATATATATATATATATATATATATATATATATAGGAGTTCTCTCTCTGTAGCTGAAGAAGGAGTAGTTCCGAAAGCTTTACGTTTGTGATGTTTCTGTGTTTTTGTGTTATTTTACGTGTGTCGCTTCGACATCCCCGGGGCCTCGCCAACCTGAAGTCGTCTGATTGGTGAGTGCTCACTGGGTTTCCTCATCCCAACACCTTGTTGACATCCATATATTCATTTTACCTTTCCTTTTCCGTAAGTTGGTATATATATATATATATATATATATATATATATCATATGCATATAAGATCGCCATGTAAGATCTCTTCTTTTTCGCCCTTCTTTTTCTGCCATTCTTCTTTTCATAGGAAAGAAAAACTTCCAGAATCGCTTTTTCAGGCAGTAAAACGCTGAGAAGGATAAAATTCTCCAATCCAGCTTACCCTTTCTGAAGATCCTCCTCATCATTATAAACACAAAGACGAAATTTCTCTCTCCCCCTTCTATAAATTTTCTCTTTATTTCCTTTTCTTCGTGCTGCGTTAATAGTAGCAATAGTTTTTCCTTAAGGCTGAATGAATCACTTTTTTTCCAGAAAACGTTTTTTATATAGTGTCCTGTCTACAAACCTTAAACCATTTTGAATTATGTCCACGAATGACGTATTATATCAAAAGAGAACCTTGCGATTTGTGCGTGGATATTATATCAATAATTTTTAAAGGGTAGTTTATTCTTGGCGAGTTTTAGAAATATTTGATTTACTCAAAACTGGCTGCACAGAATTTGATTAAAATCATAGCAATTGTAAAGCCTGATGTCAAAAATAATACTACGTAAGCCATATATATAAAAAATCACTATATGGCCTCCAGTGACAATACATTGTAAGCTGATATCTCATATTTGTGGATAAAATCATTCATAATAGACACTCTGAAGAGATGAACTATATTGCGCAACAATTAAGGGTACTTTATTCTTGAAAATTTTGAAACAAAATTCGATTTACCCAAAAATTGCTATAAGGATTTTGATTAAAATCCATCCAATCGTAGAGCCGGATGTCAAAAATAATGCTAAATAAGCCATATATGTCCCAAAAAATGCTTGAGTAAACATCGACCAGTGGCGTTAAAATATGCCTATACTACGGTTAACTTTGATTTATATGCGTTTTTAGGCTGTTTCCAAAGGAAACAGCCTTATGAAATGCTCCTGTTTGTGTGGTGTCTATGTGTGCGTGTCCCCTACTAACAACTTTTGAACCAATGGACCGATTTTCATGAAACTTGGTATGGGGCCCATGCTGCCAGGGCCCACCTCCGGGCTATGTTTTATTTGGCGATGATTGAAGTTCCGGGTTCGATTCCAGAAAAGTTTTTTGCCTATTTGTTTTACATAGGAAATCTAAACTCCATCGTACAGAGATGTTTTCTTTATTATTTTAAAATATCTTAAAATAATCTTTAATATTTTAAAATACCTTAAAATTGTGATATCGGAGTGAGGTTTGTTCTAAAGGGGAAAGAATGTAGATTCTAATTCTTATCACCGAATTTTGATAATTGATTGTATTTTCTTGGATTTCCATTAAAACAGCGTTTTAAATCGCATTTTATCGTATTGTTGCCATAGAGACGATTAATATTTTTACCGAACTCGGCTTGAGCATAGAGGAGTGAACAAATGGGTTATTACCAACTATATATATATATATATATATATATATATATATATATATATATATATATATATGTGTGTGTGTGTGTGTGTGTGTGTGTGTGTGTGTGTTTTGGACCAGGTCTAATCTGAAAAAAATCCAAAGCTGCTTGCAGGGTTATAACCTACTCACCTGAGATAATCATCGCGTAAGACGAATGATTTAGTCAACTCGGCGACCAGATCCACGCATTGGCGTTGCGACAAATGTTAATTTGAATTCGCGTTTACAAGCGTCCATCATAGCAACAAGATTAAACAAACTATTGTGATTGTTCGTGGCGTCTCTTTATTTTAATGTGGATTTGTATTGATACTAGCATTTCTACGTTTTTTGAAGGGATATATCTGCTAATAATTGTAAGTTTTTATTTATCGTAATTATTATTGATAGTAAGTTTTTATTTATCTTAAAAACTTTTTATCTTTGTTCATTTAAGATTATTCTGAAAATTATTTTCCCTATGAAAAGGCCATTTAAAACCTCGTTGGGGAATTGTGATTGTTGTGATTACTGGGAGCTTCATTGAGAATTAAGTCTGGAAATTCAAGGTACATGTAAGCTTTCGATGAATTTTATTATTATTATTAAATTCTTATCGCTCCTCTTATAATATTGCCTTATCCATGCATTTTATTATTATTACATTATAATCACATTCGTATTGCAATACTATTAATAATCATTAATGTGATCTTCTCGGAATAGTTCACATTGAAAATTCATTTGAACACTTCTTTAAATGACTATATTTGTTTATGTAGTTTGTGCCACGAACATGATTTTATTCTTTGCAACTGTTCACTTGGCTTATTTTTTACTTTGAATGAAATCTTTTCTAATTATAGGCCTTTAAGACCAGTTGTTCTTGCATTTTTCTACAAGCCCTCACATTTAAGTATCATATTCCTTTTTTCAGTATTTAACATAGGTAATAACTGTTGTAAAGGATGTTAATTTGAGCAAATTTAAATAAATCATTTTAAAGTGTCGTTTCGTAGCTTTGAAATTCTTCAGCTTACTATATTTATACAGTTTTAGTACCTACTTTAAACCTGATAACGCTCTATTAATTTGTTTTCCAATTTTTCTCTATCATTGATAAACTATGAACTGCAAGTGGTATTTATGGTATGAGAATTCCTTGGAATGTCTAACACACACTGAAACATTTACTGTCAATATATATAAGTAATAAATTCGGGAGGTGAACTTTGGGAAACCCGCCTGCATTAGTCCTGGTTTGGACTTGTCTTTTATAAGCGTATGCAGTCGACCAAACGTATATACGTATATGAGCAAGTTTGTGCAATGTATATTGCGCCGTTTATTTACTATCGTCTTCCATATTAACAGGAGCAATTATATACACAAGAGCGTTTATAGAATGATTCTTAGCATTCGTAGAACATCTACGAATGCTAAATGCACCGAACTTTTGTATCAATGAAGACAGTATAATTTTATAGGGCTAAGCTAGAATTATTTCTGCACGATTTCTGTTTCCTAAAACGCGAGATTGCAATCCATTTTTGTAATAATAACAGTTTAATCCGATAATCATGCAACTTATTTAGCTTGAAACTTTGAAAGTATTATAATGCCGAAATTTCTCAAATAAACGCAGCAATAACGAAGCCGACAAATGTAATGTTACAGACTGAGCATCTAATGAAATTATTAATTCAATTATATCCATGGAGCAAAAGATTTAGGCTCATACATCCCTTACCATCTGGTTAGACAACTTTGAACGAGGTTTAGTAGTTTTTGACCTCCACATCTGAAATAAGCGTAGATCCGCATAATAAAAAGTTTGTTGCTCTTAATAAATTTTCCTATGTCTCACTCAATTACGTATTTTTTTAAAAATTGTGTGCGTAAAGGAAAACGTTTTAGTGAAAGACGAAATTTCTCCGTCCTAACATGCTCAAAATTGTAACAACATGGAAACATGGGAAACTCTTTCCTCGGGAACGTGGCAATTAAAGAATTGCTTATTCTCCCCTCCACTCACTTCCCCTTCCCAGGGATCGAAAGTCCAGAATCGATAGACATCGGATAATTGCGGTTTCAAACTCTCTCCGTGGTCCTTTTGCAGCTATTTACTGCGTGTTGTTTTCCCGATCGCTTTGTTCGCATTTCCGTGTACCAGAGGACACGGCAAAGCGCGTGATGAGGGAGGTTCTTTATTTTCTCTTTGCCATAATGTGATGAATATAACCGCTGCTGCAGGAAACTTCTTAAGTTTCAAAGACTCGGTTCCCTTAACTTGCTTGGCATTAGTTACTCGCGTCCAACGTCTTTCATGGCCACTACATTACGAATCCTGCTCAAAGGTTTTGTAATTCGGTTCGAACGTGCTTGTTTGAACATTATTATATTTTTATGAAAACATTACATGTAGTGTTGTCAAGATTATGTGGGTTAAGAACTGATCAATAATGCGTTGAGTCACGTGTATCCTTTAAGTTAAATTTAACTAGCCAAGTCTTGCGAAAAATATCAGTAACATAAAATATGTCAAGTATTTGGATTTTTCGATCATAATCTAAGACTTGAATGCTTATTTCATACAAAACTTTTTGACACACACACATTAAAAACGTGTAAATTTGACTCAGAAAAAGTCATAGAATTGTTTTTCCATGCATCAATATACTTAACACGTTGCCTTCAAGTCCAATTGTGATGCCATGCGCTCACTTAAGGCAGTCAAGTGTGACTAAAACATTTTTCATACATTTTTAGTCCTTGACGACATAGTAAAATTGGTTTCATTGTTTCGATGCTGGAAGAATATTTGGCCTTAGTTGGAAAAAGGGTAATTATTAAAGTGAGATCTCGACTATTATGACCGGATTTATATCCTTTGGATCGGATAGCGTCTCAATTCGAACCTTTTATAATAAGTGTTTCTCAATGAGGCGGTAATGATCCTCGCGCCTCTGTAACTACATAGCATTTATTGTGAAGTAAATGCACAACATGCGTTCTAAAAATCTCGTATGAATGAATGTTATATAATTTACAGTGTAGAGTGATAAGGAGGTAAGGGTATTGGACGACCTTGCTTGTATGACCAACTCCAATTATTTGCCCATTTTTTTCTGTTTCTCTAAACACCATTTTCTATTTCCTTTCCTTATCCCCTTTCTTGTATAAAATTTGCCATTTTGGAAGAGAAGAAACCACACCCCCGTGACGCTGTCTCTCTAGTTTCCAACGATATTCCTCTCTTGCACGGAAACCTTCGCTACCCTACCCCTTTATCTCTCTCTCTCTATACATCCCTCTTCCCTAAGGGATACCCTTTAAACTAACTTATCGGACACATGAGTTTCTCTCACTCCTTTTCTTCCTCGATCCGAAAACTTAAGGGCTGTGCACTCTCTCTTTGTCCCAAAGTTTCCCTCTTCATTTCTCTCTCCCTCTTTCCAATCGCCTCTTCCACTGTCATTGTAACCACTCTATCCCTTTTGTCTAAATTTACTTTCCCACTATTCTCTTAACTTTTGATTTCTATCCTATATAGAACATCCATTTGCTCTTTCTCTCTCTCTCTCTCTCTCTCTCTCTCTCTCTCCTCCTCCCTCCTACTTCTCGCTTTGTTGCTCCACCTCCCTCCTACTTCTCGCTTTGCTGCGGCCGCCTCTTAAATTGCAAATAAAAAAAGACTTCGCTTGTCTTGGTGAAAAAAGAATATCCCCAAAGTTTGAAAAGGAATGTTTGCGATCCAATAAATCCTCTCCACCTTCCTAATTTCGGAGCGTTCGACGATCCAGTATTTGGCTTTTTTTAAGGGCAGGATAAAATTCCGTTCGTACCGATAGGCTACCAATTATGGCAAATAGGCTAGCGTCAAATAAAATATGAATAGATTTCATAAATAATCGACAAAATATAACAATTCGCTAGACCAGTGGTGTCCAGACTACGGCCCGCGGGCCAAATGTAGTCCGTGATGGGGTTTTTGTGCGGCCCACGAAGCAATGGCGAAAATGCAATTCGAAAATTTTAGCAAACAAATTCATGATTTCCTGAATGTCTTTATAATAAAACTTTAAATATTGAAATGTTAGCCATGGAAACCTTATTTAGACTTGATTTCCACTTACGTGGCACCTCAGTATATACAGAAAACTTCCGATTTAAACTCTAATCCGGCCCTCCGAAGAATTGACAACTTTCATTGCGGCCCAAGGCATTCGCAACCACTAATGTAGCCCGCCATTAGAAAAGTTTGGGCACCACTGCACTAGACGGTTGCATTGTAGTCGAAATAAGCATCGGGTTATTCATAACTTTATTATAAATATTTGAGATATCTTAGATAAATCAGTTTTAAATTTTTTTTATATTTAAGTGCTTATTCTTAAAGATATAATAAGTATTTATAATGAATATGGGTAATTATTTTTTTACGGCGTTCATTGAAATTGCATAGAAATCATTTCCTTTATTTAAAATAAAATATATTATTAAAATATTCCAAATCAACAGAGTTAAGAGACACTATGATATAATTCATTATGAGTTCAGCACACTTATGTAGTAATTCTGTCAGTTACATTGGGATTTACAGCTCTGTCGAAATTTTCGAGGTTACTAGCTTGGATTTCAGATTAAGCATTTATTTTATACATTTTTAAATTTATTTTCAGCCATAATACGAGATCAATAACTCTTTAGCAAAATATCTAGGCTAATAAAGAAAATTTTCCCGATAGTTTTTGAACGATTTCCTTTAGGTTAACGCCATTAAATCGTTTTTTATTCGCGAACTGTTTCCGATGTCCTTACGCATTTCGAATATTTTTGGGACACTATCGAGACTTCGAAAAAAGAATTGCGATAAAAAATTTCGCACGCACTGGGAAATACATTAGCATCTCAATTTGGAGGCTTGAAAGCTAAGAGATATTGTTCTGTCATTCAAATTCCCCCGTCTGATAAAAAATATATAAATAACTCTTGGAATTTCAGCCCATCTTTGTTGTCGATCCTTCGCTCAAAATAGCATCATCCATCCTTCCTCCATAGCCGTTCCATAATCTCTCTCTCACTCTCTACGCTTGATCTTTTTATTTACCCCTTTCCAATCGCTTTCTCAGCCCGCATTCCTGCTACGCAAGCAAACCACTGATATCGCCCGGATCTCTCTTTCATCATCCTTTACCTAGCCCCCTCTCCCCAATTTCTCCCAACTCCCTCCTTTCCCTCTCATTCATGCCAACGGATTCAAAAGTATATCCTTCTCTCTCCGTTCGAAAGGGATCTACACCGATAGAGGATTCCACGGAGACTAGTGCTGGGAACCTAAGATGTAGGGAGGTAGAAAACCCGAGTTTTATCAAGGGAAATGTTTGGGGAGAGAGCTAGGGAAGAGACAGTTGGGAAGCAGTAGTATGGGGGAAAGGGAAATGGAGGAGGAGGCTATAGGGAAGGGGAGTGAGAAAAAAAAGAGAGGATTGGCAGAGTTGGTGTATAGAAATGGGAGAGTTGAAGTGTGTGTGTGTGTGTGTGTGTATATATATATATATATATATATATATATATATATATATATAAGTGAGATCGAATCGAAGGCGTTGGAGAATAGAAGATGTTTTACCCTCAACCCTTGGACGTTAGTATGCGTATCGGAAGCTCGCTTTGGGTCGGAGAAAACCCGGGAAAAAGGTGTAAGAAGGCTCGCGGGAATAAAAAAAGCCAGTCGAACGACGCTTTAATAACTTCTCTGGTAAAAACGTGCTAACTGGGGTCTTGTAACGGAATGAGATTTCCCGTGTCTTTCGTTGCAGACTAATTGGACATCGTGGGCTGCGTCGACCGCTTTTGCAAAGGATATATCGGTCTGGTGAGCCCCAAGTAATCGCATCTCCTTCCTCTCGTCTGCTAAAAGGCTATGGGAAATTATGGATTACGCACGCGTATCGCGGAATGACGACTTCTGTGAAACTAAAAAGGCATCGTTTGCTGGGAAAAGATGTGATTTTTCAACCTTTTCAATCTGCCTCTCAATAAACTAAATATAAAGAAATATGTATTTACAAAAATGACATTTGACGAATGTAACATTCTCCTCATTCAATGAAAGCCGCTAGATGAGATGTCACATTTAAAATTTTGCGACAAGCCTGAGCATTTCGAATTGTAGCGAAACCTAAAATAAATCACTGATGCGATATAAAGTATCCAGAATCTAGCGTAGTTGTTCTGAGAAATAACCTTGTCGGTTTTTTCGTCTTTAATTTTCAATTATTGGTCACTAAAAATTTAAAAAATACATTTTACTAAAATATTTCTTAACGATGCATGCAATGGACAAAAATTATTATTTTATAATTGAAAATATTCAAAGGATTAAATTTATTAAATGTAATATGTCGAAAAATTTGCTGCTGATGCATTGTACGGGAGACTCAATTAATGTATTTTCCCTTTACTATATGTGTACTGTACTTGTTTTAGGATAATGGGAATTTTGAGAACGCGTAAACATTTTAATTTTTAGATTACAATACACAACCCCTTAAATCCATTTTTAACGATTTAAATGTACCTCAATTTTTACTTTTTAATATATTTTCTCAGAACAAATACATTACCATCCGAAAAATCGAAAAAAATTCTCGGACGCCCCATTAAAAACTTATAAATTCAAGCCCGAGGAGGAATTAAATGTTATTTTAAATGGTGAACCGATATTCCTGGACTAATTGGCCTCAATTAACGCTCTAATTAATCTCAATACAGCAGATCGGACTTTTCCAGAGCACAAGAATCGACGGAAGCTCATGCATTAATGACGAGTAGTCATTTGAATAGAAATTCAAATTCGTCAATGACAGAATGATGAATGAGCATTACAGCATTTTTAGACGACTTACTGGACACAGATGAACGGAGAACAAGCATTGGAAAAATCCAGTTATATTTATTTTTGGACTCTTTTGGCACCTAACCACTACAACGGAACTGGGACGCAGACCCTCCACCCAATGCGAGGAATAGGAATTGACCAATTATTCAACATGCATACTACATGCAACGTAATTAAATTCTAGAAAAAGAACGGCTAACGATGACGAAATATTCCGCGGTAGAGTCTAGCACACATCCAAATAATGAAGCAAGAGTAATATTAGAATCGCTGTCGGAAATATACCTAATAACGAGAGAACATCCATTCGGATGCTATGGCGCAGATATCCAAATTTTCACCGGGAAGCACGGCTATATTTATTTCGCAATTAAAACACACGGCATCCGTCCGGGGAAACTGAAGTACTGATGTATGCTCCCAGCTGATTCACCTCTTGCCTACACACAATGGGTATCTAAGAGGTAGTGCAATGAATAGCCGGATAGCAAGGGAGGAGAGAAACCCTGTGCCGGCATTAGCCTACTCTTAACGACGAACACCAAGAGGGCCAACGGTTTAACGCCACTTCCGAAGGTCGAAACGCTGAATTTGCGCGGTCTCCTCAAACCACACAAACTGGGTGCAGGCCGACCTTGGAAAAAATACTACTTGCGCAGGATTCGTGCCTGCTGCCTTTTCAAGAAGCAGGCGAGCAGCAGCCAGCGTCCAAACCACTACACCACCGGCACCCAGAAACTGAAGTAATATCGGAAGGCCGAGAGGGCATGCAAAGCGCGCAGTCCGCCGCGAAACTTTACTGACACCTCATCCGTGACGGTCTTCCGACTCTAGCCCCGTCGCTCAAGCGCGCCGTAATACGGCGGGGAGAAAAAAATCCGAGCCCCGCGGGTGTGTGCTATCAAAGCGGTTATTCCCCAAAATTTCCATTTTCTCCATTTTCGGCTTCCCTCCCTCCTCCTTTCCTTCCTAAAGCGCAGTCTCGCTCATCTATCTCCTCTCATGCAGTTCCGCGTTTGAAGATTTCCTCGAATTCGCCCACTCGTTCGCAATTTATTTATTCATTTTTTTTCAATACAGAGAACACGCATGATACGTTTCCCCCGCTACCTTTGCCCGAACGTCTTTTTTTCCGCGCGTTTTTATTTTTTAAATTTCCTCCGCAAAGATTTTTTAATTTTCTTTTCGTGTTTATTTTCCCCGTTGCGCAGTCGACGCAGCTCGGAGAGCAAAAGGGAAAAGGCGTTTCGGTCGGCCAAGTGCGGAAAAAATTGAGAGAGGAAAATAAAGCTTCAAAAGCATAAGATGAGAGAAGAATTATTAAGGCTATAAAGAGAGAAGGGTATGTCAGCTAATGGGGAGAGAGAGAGATGTGTGTGTGTGTATATATATATATATATATATAAAATACTCTATTTGAGGCTCGTCGAGACGAGGAAGGGGACTCTTGGAAGGACAGGAAACGGGCTACCTTAAAAAAATAGCGATGGGAACGCACGTTCCTCATCAAACGGACGAGATATTACACGCGGATGCTGTAGTTGGAGTTTGCGTTCCTTACTTGGTTTTACAGCCGAATTCATTTCATTAAAATCTCTCCCGTGTAATTCCTAAAGAATACATTTCTAATTTCGGATAAACATTTGGCGGGTGACCTTTTCTACGTGGCGGGCCGCATTAGGAATCCTCCAAATGATTCGACAGGCCGTATTAGAGGTTCGTCGGAGGATATCAAAAGACGGAGAAGTAGCGGGAATATATAGCACTCAGTATCGTAACTAGGGCTGGACAGTTGGGGCGCAACTAAGTAAAGGTCGCAAAAAGTTTTGGCGGTAATAACCAAATAAACAAGACAATTTTTTGAGGGGGGGAAGGATATTCAATAGTTTGACCCGGGCGCTAAAATACAAGGTAATTACGATGCTGATAGCACAAATGGAAAATTTTTAAGAAACATATTATTTAGGTAAAATATCACTTTTCCTACGTCTCAGTGGAGAATGATAGCGTTTTAAATAAAAATGTCTTTAATATTATTTAAGTATTAAATTAACACCTATTTATGGAAAATAAAATATTTGCATCTTTTTGCGAGATCGTTTGGTGCCTTTTGCCCATGGCAAATGCTACCTTCACCATACCCTTACTACGGCATTGACTAGATATTCTGGAGGAACACATAATGATCTAAATAAGGAGGGTTGAAATTTCAATATTGATGATTTTTATAATCTTTATTTCAATAAAAATACGAATGTGCTTGTGAAAATTTCATGGGTGGCTTTTCCATCATAGCTTCGCGGAGCGTATGAAACTGTTCTGGGGCCGCATGTGGACCGTAAGTGGCACACCTCTGGAATAATATACCGAGAGAGGAATTTGCACGAATGAGGTGGTGACACTTGAGCGAGTGAATGCTCAAACTTGCCTTGGAATTTAGGAATGCCTCCATCGTATAAGCTAACGAAATCATCATTTCAGAATTTTATCAAATCGATGTCCTAATGCCTCCAAATGTCTTTATTATAAATAAATTATTTTTTCCTCTTGCTGCTACTCTATAATCTGCTATCCAAAAAATGCCATTCCAAAACGTACTGAAAACACGTTTAAAAACTTGGCAAATCCGCCAGTAACTTTAAGCGGTATTTTCCATTTCTGCATTTCAATGCATGACATTCAACGACTTCACAACCCCGTACAGAATTTATCGATGTGAAGCTATCCTTTACCTTCCTAACTTAAAGACTCAAAAAATGAATTAAGGTTATCGAGAGGAATTCCTTGCGCCTGTCCACGCACGCGCATCACTGAAACTGTAAATAGTACCTGGATGACAGTACGAAAAATATGATACTAGTTGTAAATGAAGAGAATGAGTGGACGAGAAGGCTAAGGCTAGATAGGGGAGTAAATCGGCAGGAAGGAATGATGAAGAGAAGTGAGGGGGGCCAGAGCCAGTGGATTTCCCGTTCCTGCTTCCCATCGCATTGATTCCAGGAGCCACCGTTTCGAAGCACGGTAGCTCGGGAGACACCTGGCGGAAGGAATATAAACTACGGCCCCCGTGGGAGCCTCGAGGTGAAGGGAAGGTAAGGGTACTTTTAGCATCCGTGGGTCGAGGCTAATATAGATGCAGGTGGAGTTCTATGAGGACGAGTTATAGTTTGAACTATCAGGGATGCCATAATTACATTCGCTTCCGTTTAAAAACATTATAACCGAGTCATAAATAACTGCAATGCGTAAAATTAAATGGCATAAAAAATGTTTCCATGAAAAAACTTTTTTCCGCGAACTAAAATTATAAAATGAGAATATAACAATAAATGGCTTTTAAAAGTGAAATTTAATGAAGAATTTCTACAATATCGACTGGCTTAAAAGTTTCCCGACATTAGATTTTAAATTATTGGTTTATGGATCCTAATTATAAATTTATTCTTTACCTTTAATACACAATGCACGTATGTTATTTTTCCAAAAAAGGTTTGAAAGCATATTATAACGTTTTTATTCAAATATCATAAATGGAATTTATATTCTAAATAAAAATTAGTATATAATTTATGCAAATGAATTATTGAAATCTTGCTATTTGTTTGTTAATGTAAAGACATAAAAGATAATAATACTTCAGATTTTCTCTCGACTAATGAATATTTATCACAGTAATATAAGCGCGCTCAATCGGTAGGTATTCTGCTTGTGTCTGCAAAACGATCAAAACATTTATTACAACCGCTGTTTTTGATACCTCGCCTAAATATTGCATAAATAATTGTAAAGGCAAATCAATTCAAACATTAAAAAATTTGACTGGAATAAAACAGTATTTTTAATTCACATCGAACTTTCGTCTATATAATTCCGCTCATATGTATCGTATATTGGTCGACAAGTCTCAACTATTTAATATTCTATAAAAATCCATGCGTTTTTACACACCACTGAGCAAGATAAAAGAGCTTCTATCAGAACATCAAACAAGACGGTCCCTGAAAGATAGTAAAGTTAACTACGTAATACTGAGATAACGAAACAGAGATTTGTTCTCGGATCCGAAATCGACTCGAATAGAGTTTTCATGACTGCTTAATGACTTAATGTACTTTCTGGCAACTGCCAAACTCGCATATCAATTGAAACTTTATAAAATGCAATTTTATAATGTCCTGTGCCTTCTCTTATGCTTAAAATTTTTAATGTACGGCCAGATAGTAACTACGAGACAAGAAAATTTTAAAAATATTTAATGAGGTTTTCTGCCCATCCCATCTTCAAATAGACAGAGAAAAGATTTCCTCGAGCTAAATTAAATGAAGAAAACTTTTCATAGTTTCCGAGTGTACAAAAAATGAATGCTGGAAATCTAGTAGGTACAGTAAAGGCTGATGATTAATCAGTCAACATTAATGAGGTTGCATTCCTTCTTATAATTTCGGATCCAACGTGTGATAATCTGGAAGACTTATTTAATTGTTCCTATAATCATTTAACCATAATCTGAAAAATAGTTATTTTTCCAAAGAATCTGATCTGAAAGGAGACAAAAGATTGAATGGTTTCAGGTCGTTCTAAAATAACTTCCTGAAGCATTAAATATATACTTGTATGAGATGTGACCCAAAAGTTCCTGAACTGAATTTTTTGGAGCAACATTACGCAGCTGGTAACACTGGAAAACGATGTTTCCGACTCATTGTCATCGATATTGTATGAACTAACAACCGTTTGCTATGCCAATGTTTCCCAATAGGTTTTTGGCCGCCGTCATAGAAATGGTTCCCACAGTTTCGACTGACGAACGAAATTTGCGAGAAGCGGAATTTTTCTTAACTTCACAAAAGAATTGATGAGGACGAAAGTCACCTGAAACGGTTTATCCGTGAGAATAACGCATGGGTCTCAGTTTGTCCCAGAGGATCAAAAAGCGAACCAAACATTCTACATGGAGGTCCTTCGACGTCATAGAGTAGCTGTTTGTAGAAAGAGGATAAATCTTTAGCCATATCGCTGGATTATTCAAAGCACATCATCGCAAAATGCTTTGTCAATAAGGGAAAAATCTGTCAAAATTTAAAATTACTCAGCTAGATCTTACGCCGTTTTCACCCGACTTCCTCCATGTAACTTCTTAACCTGTCCGTTTAAGGCTTCTTTGATTGGACTACACTTTGAACCAGCGGAACAATCGAATAAAAAACGACGGCGGCTCTAAGGAACATTACAAAGCACAACTTCTAAAGATGTATGCAGGAGTGGCAACACTATTGATAGAAATCTATATCTCGACAAGGGGACATTTTCGATGGGGACTATATTAAGGTTTTTTTATTTCATAAGTGTAATTTTATGTAGCATCATACACACATGCATACAAAAAGGAAGATCTACGTAATAAAGTGATAAAATGCTACGTATAGAGTACCGCATTGTATGGAGCATAAGCATGGACAATAAGGAAAAACCACGTAAAATACTTGAATACCATAAAAGTGTAGGCACGGAAAAATGGTCTGGTAGGAGGAAATATTAAGAAGAACACTTTCAAAGCGAATGATTATCCAGAAAGAGACAGACAAAAGGGACCGGATATTAAATTAAGAGAGAGAGCATGATTAAAGGCTTGTTAAAAGGAAAGTTTGAGTGAAAAAGACGAACAGGAAAGAAAAATATTTTGTTCATACACGACTTGAAGACTAAAGAAAGCTATCAAAAAATCAAGATTGCGGGAAACAGGAGTTTGTAGAGAACCAGGTATAACCAATAATATTCAAGGAAAGATGACATAAGACGACACACGCAAGCGGAAAAATATATAAAATCGTGCTAGGTATCTCTCAGAACCCTCAAACCTCGAATGCGAGTAAAAAATACCAACTTGTTTCCTCTCTCTCTCTCAATGAAGAACCTTCAAAAGCATTCGTTCCGCTCACGTGCCGAAAAAGAAGCCGCGAAGCAAGAGAGGTATGTTTGTGAGCTTTCCCTTCGAAAGCAAAGAAACATTTTTATAGCTCCACAGCAACGTGAATTGTCTCTGGAAGATTTCCTCTCGTATCTTTCGCTTATGTACGTACGCGGATAGAATCCGCCATTTTTGGCGATGCAGTTTTTCAAACTCAATGGGCCAATGGGTTTAAGTGGATGGAAGTGTCACCCCATACTCCATAATTTTTCTCTTCAGATAAATCATGGAAAACAGAAATTCGACTGCTTAACATAAAAAGCGCTGAAATTTACGAAAAAATTAACTCAAGCAGACAGGCGGAAATAATTTAAGGTCAAATTAATCTTCAGTTGAAAATAATTAACCACATAAAGCAATGGACGATTTTATAGGACAATAATTCCGATTTTTGTAAAACATTTTGATACGCTAAAGCTTAGCAATACATCATTAACATCATTACTTAAAAACATTCTTCCAGTAAAACTAAAAATTTTACTTATAAATTCGCTTGTAATTCCTCATTTCGATTATTCTGATTCCGTTTTTCTAGATCTAAAACAAGATTTGTTACACAAGCTCCAGAGGACTCATAACTCTTGTGTTAGATACATTTTTAATATGAGCAAAAGTTGCCATATAACAAACGCATTCAAAGAATTGTGTTGGCTGTTCTTGGAAGAACGTAGGAAGATGCATATCCTAACGCAACTAAGAAGTATCCTCACCTCTTCCTCGCCTAAATACCTAAGCTACAACTTCAAACCCCTTAATTCTGGCCACTCCCTGAATACCCGAGGATCATCCAAACTACTTATTCCCACTCATCGTAGCAGTTTCTATAATAAATCCTTCACCGTTACCGCCTGCAATCTTTGGAACTCTCTCCCCTTTCACTTTTACTCTGTAAATGGTATTAACCAATTTAAGAATCATTGTGCTAAATACTTAGCCAGCATTAGGTCCTCATAAAAAATATAATACTTTCCTCTGTATTTTTCCTTCTATCCTTCATTTAAATATCAGCACATCACTATATCCATCAGCAAACAGGGCAGTGATGATGATTTTTATTATTTTACTTTGTCTATATTTGTGCTGTACTCTTCTTATTTTTTTATTATTTATGAATACCTTGAAATGATTTTCATTTCACTATATTGATTTGTATTGAATTCTGTACATTTAAATTTATCATATTGTGTATCATAATGGTTAGGTGGAAGAAGAGGCCATATGGCCTCAACCTCGCCGTATTAAGAAATAAATAAATAAATTATCCCCAAAAATTAAAAGTCATAGTGATTACCCTATTGCTTTAATATTTCACGCACGTCTCTGGGAAACACGAATAAAAAAAATAATGAAGAATGCATTTTTCTAATTCGGTTAAGATTCTTCCGAAATGTCTCCCATTAGTTTCAAAGTGTAATTCTTTACGCAAAGTTGACTTTGAAATACATTTCCAAGGGTAGAAACATCAGACCTTTAACAATAACATACGCACCTCACCATTTGGCAGAAGCTCGTGGTTGCAACTGTAACTGAAATAATTTCAGCAATAAAAAGTTTGCAACTCTCCAATGATATAATCACAGGAGGTGTGGAAGCTATTTCAAGTGATGTGAAAGATCAAGTGCTGACTGATCTCTTAAAATGTGGTTGGTTTTCTCTTCAACTAGACGAAAGCACAGACTTGACAGACACGGCCGAATTAGCAGTCATGGTCAGAATGGTGTTTGTCGATTTTTCAGTCAAAGAGGATTTCCTAAAATTATTGCCAATGAAAGCCAGGACTAGAGGTGAGGATATATTTAATATATTCAAAAGTTATGCTCTTGAAATTGATTTGCCTTTCAATAAGTTAACGTCAATAACAACTGATGGGGCTCCTGCAATGGTGGGAATCAACAGTGGATTTATTGCCCTTTGTAAAAAGGACACAACATTTCCAAAGTTTATATCGTATCATTGCATAATACACCAGAAAGCTTTGTGTGCTAAAGTAATACGCTTTGATCATGTTATGAAAGTTGTTGTTAAGGTAATTAATTACATTCGAGAGGCATCTTTGCAACACAGGTTATTTAATTATTATTATTCTGATGCCGAATATAAAGATCTGATCCTTCACACAGAAGTTAGATGGTTGAGTAAGGGAAAGGTTTTACCTCGATTTATGGATCTATTAGAAGAGATAAAAGAATTTCTACAAGCCATAAATGAACACGTTAAGGAACTTTACGATTAGAACTGGGTATTAGACTGAGCATTTCTCGTTGACTTGACTGAAAAACTAAACGACTTGAATCTGGAACTCCAAGGAAGGGGAAAGGAGGTAGCTGACATTATGAATTAACTCATTAACTTAAGTTCCTTTGCGACTCACAAGTGGGTCGCCACTAGATTCTTTTGGAACCGAGAATTCTAGTTCCCGGCTCCAGGGAATTTACTCAATATTTCTAATTCTCGATTCCCGGGAAGATTAATGGTTCCCAGGAAATGTTCGTTTGAATTTTGTGCCGAGTCAAGCTTTTCCAGAATTTCCTCCATAGCTGAATATTTAGAGATATTCCTCCATATTTCAGCCCCAAACGTTAAACAATCAAAATTAGCTTTGATTTTTTTGATTTTATATATTTTGTACCAATAGCTTTTCTGATAAATACTAAATATCATTTCAGTGATTGCTATTTAGTTACTGAGTTATTTGGAGTTTCAGATTAAGGATCAGGATGCGTTTCTCGTAATTAATTTAATTTTAATGAAACTAATACGATGTCAAAATTGTTTCTTCTAGCGCCCATGAATGCCGTTAGTGCACAAAAGGTCCAAAAAGTAACGGTTGCATGAATCTGAAACTAGGCGCTGAAGTGAACGACCTTCCCCTCCTATTCTTCTTCCTTCCCCCCTCCCTCTTCCCCTAATCGACCAAATAGCTACTCTGACCAAGTGAATTATATATAAATTATTTTTTAAACCTTTTTTCATACGTTTTCTACCCTCAATTTTAACTAAGAAGGAATTGCAGGATACATTAGTAGTTGGTGCCTTGTTATCTCAACATCGTCAACATCGAGGAAAGATCGGTTGCGCAAGTCAAAGTGCGTCAATATTGAATCTGCTTAAAATTTGTCGCAAATAATGTTTCATATGTCATTAGGATTCATTAAAGACTTAAGTATTTATGCTGTATCAATAATAAACATCCTGTTTAAATGAAAAATGGTGTATTAAATATTAAAAATGCTAAATCATTGTTATTCCCGAGCTCCCGGGATTCTCGGGATATTTGAAAATGTGATTCCCGTAAAACAAATGTCGCCGGGAACCCAAAACCCTAGTCGCGACCCACAGGTTGGAAAACCCTGTCCTATAGTATAATTTGCTCAGTTTATCTCTTTGTCGCTGTTGCTTTTTGAACCATTATAACTCAGTCAATGCTTAATGAAACTTCACCATATTTTGAATATAAACTAATGTTATGGCTAAAATTTAATTTATTAAAAATAATTTGGCGAAGATAGGGGGAGGAAGGAGAGGGGAGAGATTAATGCTTTTTGAACTGTTATAACTAAGACATTTCTTAATGAATCTTCATCAAATTTTTAATATAAGCTAATATTACGGCTAAAAGTTGATTTATTAAAAAATTGGCGTGGAGATGGGATGGAGGAGGAAGGATAAAGGAGGATAGATGGAGGAGGAGGGGGGAGAAGGTGGGAAAGGCACTCAAATTTTTTACTGGTTCTTACACCAAAAATTTTTTTTTCGTTGACTTGGTTTCAAATAATTTTTTTATAAAAAAGCTAGAATAAAAGTAAAAATTGTGGGTCCATCATTTTTTACGAGCATTATAATATTAAATTACAAAATTTATTCGAATAGAGGACATCATTTACCACAAAAAAGTCCGCAAGGCAATGTAATTACAACTTATAGTCTCGGAAATAAAAATTCATGAACCTCCTCATCTTTGATATGGTGGTGATTTCCGGGATTCTGCCGTGTTGATCCATTTCCTGGACAATATTTCGCCGACGTTCCAGTCGGCTTCTTCAGGTCCGAAGACTTCGGACCTGAAGAAACCGACTGGAACGTCGGCGAAATATTGTCCAGGAAATGGATCAACACGGCAGAATCCTGGAAATCAACACCATATCAACAGCACGCCGTGGAAGCCTTCGTACCTCCTCATCTTTCTTTACCGTTTTATAAGAATTTCCCTTAAGGAACGACTTTTGAAATCTCTGCGTATTCCATTAATGAAATATACTTTTCCTTTTTGTTACTATTATCGTATTCTGATTTTGGCGTATTGAATCTCTTCTTCCAAATACGGCCACCTATCGCGGTAGATGTAATCATTTTTAGAGTTTATTTTTCAAACTCGCTTCAGTATTCGGTTTGCCTGTCCGTCCGCATGTCCTGACGTCTGTCTGTACGGAATATACATAGATCTAGGGTCTTGCAACTTGAAGGAATCAAATTTTAATAACAAGTTGGTTTATATAAGGACAAATAATGGTAAAATTTTGATAGATCTACGATTAAGTACTGGGGACTAGTCGCTGCCTTTTTTCCTATCTCTTTGTTTCATTTCTGCCTCCTATAAGAAAAAAATGAAATAGGAGCAAGGAAACATAAATTCGCGCTTTAATATGTTCTTTATCAGGGAAGCAATAGTAGCGAAACGCCTTATCGGTATATGAGGATACGTAAGGAAATAGACTATCCATGACGAAGTACAGAACTTAATTACGTTTATTTTCCTTACGTACACACTCAAATTTTGTGAGTGAAAAGAAATGGAGAATTTAATGGCAAAAGAATGAACGTGATTACTACTGCTATATAATAAGCTATGTTTGTCCCTCACGCTCGACTGTGGCGCCGTTTTTAAAAAGGCTTTATAAAAGAGCGGGAGAATGGAGAACTATTTACGATTGACTGTAAAGCTATTTTAATAAACTTTCCAAGAAGGTAGAAAATTGAAATTTGGTAGGAATGCATGATTCTTATAGTAAAAGCCATTTGTGAAAAAAATCTTTATATATTAATACCCAATGTCTGTCCCCACTTTTATCTCTCCAACAGTTTGTCATAGAGAAATGCTGTAATTGCAATTATGTTTCTACCAATTAGAAGGCCCCGGGAAAACTATTTTCGTTTACATAATTATCCCGGGTTCCACTCCGGGAGAGGATTACATTTTCCCATGTTTACAAAGGAGTTTCGATTTTTCAAGGTGCATGGTTTATTTCCTTCATTCATTAAAATACGTTAATATGGACCTAATTGTTACGTTTTTACTTTATTCGATGGCTAAAACTGTAAAATATTATATTCTTGCAATGTTTAGACGTTACACGGAAGAATTTGTCAGAAACACTCGTTTCTTTTCAATATTTTATGGCTTTTCGCACTCTTTCGGGGTGTTGCCAAGACGACCCGCATTGTTGCCTCCGATTGAATTTACGTCTATTAATCCTTCAAATAGACAAAAGAATTGCGTTGTTCGCTTCGCGCTTTTTATGAAACATCAAAATTATAGTTGTATCAATGTCAAACTTAACGTTATAACGTTAATAATTGAAGCTTATTATTATTCAGTAAACTGCGTGTGGGCTGTGGGCATTTTTAACGATGATGATTTTAAACATGCACATTTCTGACTGACTTCGCAAAGGTTTTTGCGGGTGCCACTAGTCCTCATAAAAGATCAAGATTCGACTTCAGTAGATAATTAATATTTTCCAGACGATAACACGTACAAATCGATTTTTCGACTTACAGGCATAAAGACTTACTTTTAACATAAAGTTGTGGAAACCACAAAGTATTCGTTTCATTACTTACTTTTACTCTTTTGAAAATAAAATTAGAATCTTAGATCTTCGGACCTGGACCGTTTTAATGAAAAATAAATAACATTTGTCATTCTTATAGTCACATATTGCCTAAGATACAAAAATTGCTCGAGTTTTATGTTTAAATCATATTTATTTGAAAATTTTAAACTTTTCAACGTTATGTTGCCTTGCCGACCATGTCATTGCTAAACCTCGAGATTTTATTGTTGCCTTAATCCTTATAATACTATATGCGTAAGGAATGCGTGAATTGAGTGCTTTAATACGAGAGGGAAGGAGCGAGAGAAAAAAAGAAAGGAGAGAGACAAAAATTAAATGTTCCATAAATTAAAAATAATTTTGGACGCATAAGAATTGCATAGCGTAATTTATTTCTTTGTCGTACAATTTCTATTAGCTCAAATTTATTTTTACTCTCTGGAACACTCAATTATATGAATTTTATATTTGTTGTTTACTTTTTAGTGCATGTAAAAGTTGGTTTCATTAATTTTTTATTTCAATTTTAACTTAATACTAAATTCACGCATACCCATCATATGTGACAATTGCGATAGTGTTTTAAATAATTTTCGATTGTTTAATTAATTACTACCTATTATAAAATAAATCTCTGAGTGGCAAATTCAATATTTCCTTGACATCGTTTCTGATATATCGTTGTGCAGTGCTTAGACATTAATATAAGCCATTAATATATATCTTTTTTAACCGTGATAAAATGAATCGTAAAGAACGTCTACGGAAACCCTGTGTACTCCTACATGGAGTACACATTTCCATTCTTGTTATAAATGGGAGTTATTAACTGCCACAGCAATGAGTCCGCTGCTTTTAAACAGGAAATATATTACAACATAGCATTGGTATAATACTTTTAATGGGAATTCATAGACTAAATTATGAGGCCGCCGATCTCAACCAAATAAGTGATATTATGATGACGTCATAGTCCTAAAACAAGGAAACAAAAAGAACCTCGTGTATTTGCTCTGCAATTCTTCCTCCGCTTGTTATATCACTTAGTCATTGCGAGTCACACTCTCTCCGTTCGCTTGATTAACCTCTCCCTCCCTCTTTCCTCCATTTCTTCCACCTATTTATCTCTCATCCATCTCCCAATCCCATAATTATGCTTTAAGGATTCTGAAAGATTTCCGAAAGCCATTTTCTCCGGCGAAATGGCGGAGGCGACAATATGGAAATTTCGCGAAAAATTTATTCGCGCGGATGAATGACGTCGGAGCCCACGAATACCCAACTTTCCCGAATCCATTCTGATTTCTATTAACGGGCGGAGGTGCGCGACTTAATTTATCCTTTTAGTCGCTCATACGTGTATCGGAAGAATATTATGGGATATTAATGTTCTGGGCTTTTCTCCCTCTCTCATCTTTCAACTAAATTTAATTTATAATGGTATTGGCTATATAGCATTCATTATTCATGACGATGTAATTTTCCTTAAAAGTGTTTTAATTGACATTATATCAACTCTGAAATTAGGTTTTGGAGCACAATTCATTGATTAAGTATATCCATTAATAATAATATCTTTTGAAAAACTTGTTGCAACAAATAAGAACCCACTTCAATGGACAATGGACAACTTTTAAACACACAATCTAAAAAATATGCTGATTGCAGTTAACAGAATGATTACCACGTTCGTAAGATCATGGGTGAAAATACTCAAGAAAGATAGGAGGCTGAAATAAATAAAATATAGAAAGACGACGATGGGAAGGATTTTATCGGAAACTTATTGCCGGAACGACGTTAGTATATGATTGTCCAAAATGACTGGAACGCCTGCCATTCTAGAAAGGCGTATCACCCCTATCTACTCTTACTAGAGAGCATGATGTTTATTAATACTTTGCACTCTTTATTTTCTTCACTCGAGGAATAACTTGAAACAACTGAAAAATAAAAACAAATGTCGGCAACGATGAAAATCACCTTATTATAAATATAATATTATAGAAGTTCGTCTTCGCACAACATACCAACGGTTTGTTTACATAGAAATTTACATAGCAACGCCAAGGTCCGTCAAGTATTTCCTTTAGGGAGGTACGTACACACTTGAGTAACGCAGAACGCATGTGGAGCCAAAGGTAACGAGACATGGAACTACTTGGACCAGTCTGTGGCATACATCGTTTCTTTGAATTAGTTTTTAACATATTTATATCCTCAGTTAAATGTATCGTATGTGTCATTTGCTTAATAGTAACAGAGTTTATTGAATCTTATGTAATAAATTCACGTATTTAACGTTCACCAGTGTAACATTGGATCTTCTAAATGTCAACAACATCAACGACTAAAATTGAAAGCAGTTAAGTCGATAAGAAAGTCTTCTAAGCATATCATTTAATAACATATTAAAATCCGTTAATTGAAGATAATGTTAGTATATATATATATATACATATATATTTTATTTATTTATATATACCATTTTACCGGGTAATTTCAGCTAGTTATAGAAATATTAGAGGCCACCGTAAATTTTTTATGAATTATACTTTTCATTCTTAAAATTCACAGCGCTGCAATAACACGACACATTTAGCAAACTAGAGAATGAGCTAGTGGTGAGAAATATTAAAAGGACCACTGACTGCCGCTTTGAAAAATGAACCTGCTCTTCTTTGCCACTGTAGATTCTATTTATATCGAGCTCTTTTGTTTTCATTTACCGATATTTTTCATAGCGTTCTCTTGAACTACATGCACATTCTCGACGTCGGACATGATAAAGTTCTCTGCTTTGCACATTGATCCTATCACGATTCCTTTGTCTATACCGCCGAAAATATTCGGCTCTTGAATTGGGCATTTTAAAATATCTTCGAAGGTATTTAATCGGCTAAAAGAGATCAAATTAATTTTATCAATGCATTAAAATTTTTATGAATCTTGCTGAAGTGTAGTTGAAGTAAAAGAAATATGTGGTCAGTAATTCGATAATAGAAACAAACACTAATAATATAAAGTATTAATAATAAACTTTTGTATACCAACCTTATCTTCAACTCTTCAAATAACTGACACAAATATGTTAAGTATGCTTGGAAAACTATCATAATGACAAACTGCTTTCAAGTTTAGTGGCAGATGTTGTAGACATTTATAAGTTTTATTAAAGTAACCGGAAAATAATACAACGTTATCAAATTTATTCGCTAGAATTAAAAAATTACACAAACAAAGCTTCCGTTTTTAGATAAACAAAGCTAATGAAATATATTTTTAAGAATAAAATTTTGTATACCAAACTTTAGGCAAAATAATATAATGTTATCAATTTTCTTCGCTAGAATTGATCATTTACATAAACAAAGCTTCCGTTGTTATATAAACAAAGCTAAAGAAACTCGGTTGCTATGCAAACAAATAATCCGAAACAATATTTGTAACTAAAATAATTATTACAAAGGATTTAATATAAAGTAAGTTAGTAATTAAAAACTATTAAATAGAGCGAAAATGTAAGTTTATTTACTTATTTCTTCGGCTTTATTATTTGCGATAACTATGTTGCGGGGAGACGAACTTCTATAATATGATATATATATTATGTAGTGTTACACAGTAAATTTATTTTTAGAATAATGATGACTTCTCAAATTTAAAAGCAAATGAAGAACTATAATATCTTTATTATTATTAACCAAATGTATACTTTTACACGATGCGAAGCAGGTCACAGACCCTATAGTTCCATATATTTTCATAATTAATTGAATCCGGAATAGAATGAAGGACTTCCGTTGCGTTCTAATTTAATGCTATTGAAATCTGCTAGACCAAACATAGCAGCATACAACGGAAGTTTTTCATCGTGTGACGAAAAATATGAAGTGCATACGAATCTGACATTACGACGCAGAAGGTAGCCGAATTTTATTTTTAAGATGCATTCCATCGCCTTTCGTCACTCCTGCATAACGGGAGGAGGAAGAAGGGGCGACGAATTTCTCGTATTTGCTCTTTTCTTAGAAACCTTTTCCACGTCTACTTTGCACACACGTATACCCTTACATGACAAGTGAACCGACATCTTTTGAAAAAAAAAATTCTCCGTGGACTCGGATCACATCGCGCGCTTCCTTTCCCTTCTCGACAAATTCAACATTCATTGGACGCGCGTGTCGCTGTCGGATTTATGTTCCGGTTCGCACTAAAGAAAATATTCTTTTAGGGTTTGTCGCACCTATTATATATATATATATATATATATATATATATATAATATATATATATATATATATATATATATATATATATATATATATATATATATATTCCTGCAAGGATCGGCATGCATTTGCGCACTATATATATATACATACATATATAAGAATCCCTTCAAAAGTCACGGCGCTGCTCTATATTCACTCCCCTTCGCCCTTTCGAACCGACAGAGGCCAAGAAAATTCCCGCCTTCATCGCCTCCTCTGGACATCGCAGAGATAATACCAAAGGAGTTCATGCCGATAAGGAAGGAAACGCCTCACCGTAAACCGCGTTCCCTCGCTTATACGTTCCTATTTTACCAGTTCCGCAGGTGCGGAAAGGAATCGGCCACTTTTCTTCACCACGGACCTTTCTCTCCCCGAGTCCCTTTCGAGCGTCCGTCCCATTCTCCTCAAGCCAGTGCCGATCATCACGGCCTACATTGCTATATCCTTTCCCCGAACCACGTAATCTCGTAATGTTCCCTTCCCTGACTAAATGGAACCGCTTCCCACTTTCCGATCCATAGGATCTCGAACGGCTTGGACCTCCAGGTTTACGACCCGGTCCATTCCCACACGCACGTACACACACACGAGTTAGCTCGATTCACTTCCTCGATCCACACCACATTTCAAATCGTCCTACCTGTGTTCCGACCGCAATGCTATCAATTTCTCATAGTGAGTACCCACGCGGCATAGCGGCAGTCTCCCCTGAGTAAACCTCCCGGAATCATATTGAAACGAGAGTCAGAAACCGCTTCGGGAAGGAACTACGCCTCCATGTGGCCGAACAAAAGTCTCCTTCCCCCATTATACTTCACCCTCGTAATTTTTTCGGAACTCTTGGAGAAGGTTTGAGTTACGTGAGTCTTATATCTGATGCACTGGTAATAAGTCAGATAATTTTCAAAACCAATGATTGATTCCTTTTACGTGTTTCTTTTAACTAGCCATTCACCGAGGTTGGAAAAATGCCAACAGTACTTAAGAAACAACTCCGAGTATCTTGTTGTTCTCCTCTGAATGGAATCCTTTCCCTAGAAACCTGACAAAATAATTCCACCATTTCCTTGTATGTGTTCGTGTGATTTTGGAGTGAATTATACTGCAAAATAAGCAGTAAATATTAAACGATAAAGGCAAAGCATGCAAAAATTTGAATTAAAATAATCTATCAACAAACAAAATCATCAAGCTGAAAACAGAAGAATTTTTCTGGGGGTTAAAAACAAATACGTGACAGCGTCGCTATTTCTGTACTAAATATCCTCTGGGCAATGCGGTGAACTTATTTCTAAAACCAGGCAAATTCATTTAATTTGAAAACTTTGAATTTAAAATGAGAAATTAAAGGCTCGAAAGTAGGAGCAGCAGACATAGTAAGCAAGGACACTAGCGCGCATGTGTGCATGAACTCCGTAGTCGGCCACAAAAAGCTTAATCTCGAAATTCCGTTTTCCCCGGAACTAGGTCAATGGTATGAGAGAGAGAGAGAGAGAGAGAGAGATTAAACTTTGAAACAACGGTGAAGTATTCAGCTGCGAGCTTGATAGCACAATGGCCTCATGAAAATCGCTGCCGATAACGTCTTCGATGCAATTATTTTTTTACTCCGAAGTCATTTCCCCGCTGTAATTCTGAAAGGAACTGAATCCCCTTAAACGCTTTGACATCATCCATTACGCCTTTCCACGTAATTCTTTGCGTACATGTACCGTATCGCTAATTTTCCATACTAACGGTTCAATGGGCGTGAAAATAAACGTCCATTAGCACGATTTTATTTTTCATTTATCGGAAAGGAGGGAAATATTTATACGCCATCGCTTGAATCGCCGCCCTTCTTCGGACAAAAAGGAAATTAGTAAATTTAAAAATAACGGACCCTTTTCGTTGTGATGCTTAATCGGATTCAGGAGGCCGAGGGCTTTAATCGTGCTAATCCGATTTACCGTCCTCAATGGGAAGACCCGGCTACAAGGATCTCCCCTTAATTTCATCCGCTCAAAAGGAGAGAGATAGAGAAAGAGAATTTTTTTTATCTTCACGGCTTCACTCGATCCAATTTTCCTTACCCTTCCCTGACGGCTCAATCGACGCCGATTCGCGAGTTTTGTATGAGCGTCGTCTAAATTGGATGAAAATTTTAGTCCGAGTCACGCAACCGCTAAGTGGCTTTGATTGCGTTTTCAAATAAATCCTTCGTTTCCTCTTAATTTTTTTATCTCCTCCTCCGAGCATCGACGTTGGACTCGGGCATGTCCTGCATAAACAGTTTTTCTTTCATCTCTACGATCCGTCAACGTCGCTAACGAAGCGAACGTCCGCGTAACTGTTACGTCAAAAACGCACCCGCTTCATTTTGTCAGTTATGACGACGATACGAACCAAAGTTAACATGGCATTTGATTTTTTTATTTCAACTTTGAATAAAGCTAACATTCAAAAATATTTAATCCCGCAATTAACGCCACATTAGTATTTTCATTTCATTCTTAACAGGTTCCTTTTCAAGGATTAATTTTGGAATTTTTTCCAAGCCTACACAGACTATACATGCGTTGGTGATCTTTTCGTCGAGTTTATTCATATATATATATATATATATATATATATATATATATATATATATATATATATATATAACAAGAAAGGAAGAGGAACTCCAGAAAATGATAAATGGACTAGTAATAACATGTAAAAAATACGGTATGTAAACACAGATCCAAGTTCATTCGAATATCGGGCAAAGAAGAGAATCTGAAAAACAAGTATTGGAGGAACGCCTTTAGAACAAGTTTCAGACTATAAATACCTTGGAAGCATCATAATAAGAGAAGCAAAATGTACGGATGAGATCAGGACTAGAATAGGAAAAGCGAATTCGGCTATCAGAAGAAAGAAACACCTACTTACGGCGAATATAAGGGAAGATATCCGCAAGAAGTTCATAAAATTCTATGAATGGAGTATAGCTTTGTATGGGGCGGAAACATGGGAGCTAAGGAAAAATGACATCAAATACTTGGAAAGCTATGAAATGTGGACTTGGAAGAGAATGCTGAGGATAAAATGGACAGATAGGTTGAAAAACGATGAAGTGCTACGAAGAGTAGGAGAGAAGCGAATGATTATACAGACTATTATAAAGAGGAAGGCAAACTGGGTTGGGCATTACCTGAGGAGAGAATGATGAAAGACGTGTTAGAAGGAAAACTAGAAGAAAATGGGAAAGAGGTAGGAAAAGGTTTCAGCTGATAAACGAATAAACGAATTGAAAGGGAAAGATCAAGATATGAAGAGGACAGCGGAAAATAGGAGTATATGGAGAAGCAGGTTTAACCACGAATAATCACGGACCTGTCTGCGGACGGACTACCTATGCTGATACACACACACACACACACACACACACACACACACCCCGAGAGTAAGTAGAATAACCGGATTATGATTTTAGTATTCTTTTGTGTATTCCTTAGGTTTGATGAAAAGGACTGAGAACAAAATAATTTTATTTGTATAAACGAAACAGAACAAAACAATATGAAAACAGTCAAAGAAGATCATTTATATTGAAGTAATAATTCCTGATTAAAATTTTTGGGCCGTCCTGTATATCTCCCCTTTCGCGCGTCATCTGTTTGCAGATCTCCCGAAAAATCATTCCCCCAGCCTCTCCATCCGAGTTGTTTTCCCCCTATGTTCTGGCAGCAGAATGATGAAAACACAACGAATGACAAAACACGCACTCACACATCCACACCTCTCGGAGAGGTACACACGCCCATCGCGGAGATCGTAGACAATAAAATCCTTTTTATCCGTAAAATATAAAAGGATGGAGTGAAAAGTTGGATTAAAGATGTTGCCGACCTAACCGTCAGGGGTGGTTATGGGGGGGGGGGGGGGGGGCAAAGGCCCTCCGAGAATGGATGCGAGGTATACGATCCGATGGCAATAAAGCGCTCGAGAAAGTGCTGTTCCTTCCAATGCCTCCTTTTGTGCGTTTTTATTTTCTCCGTACATTTAGACTGTAGAATTTCGGGAGATAACCTCCTTTTGGGGATTTCTCCCTTTAATCCAGGGAAACACCCGAAAGGTTACAAGTTTGTTCCCGCTTTGCACTAATCTTTCCCATTATTATGCGTTCTTTGCACAAAGTGGACGTAGTGAACGCATATAGGGGAGGTAGATTCCGTCCTTCCGCCCGCATGTTAAAACTCTGAAACCGCCGAACGTATCATAATGAAATTTCGTAATGGAGGTTTTTGTAAAATTGGTCGACCGCTTTCAATTTTGGTCAAAATCGGACAACAATGATGACCTCTTTACATAAAGACCTACAATGTTTCTTTGTTTCAACTCGGGAACCGATGGACGTATTATGATGAAATTTGGTATTGGGGAGTTATGCTAAAATTGGTCGACTAATTCCAATTTTGGTTAATATCGGACAACAATGACGAACACTTCACATGAAGACCTACATGTAGTTTACAATGTTCCTGTTTCGACTCGGGAACCGCTTGACATATTGTGATGGCATTAGGTATTGGGGAGTTTTGTTAAATTAACTGATAGATCCCAATTTTGGTTAAAATCGGACAATAATTACGACTACTTTAAGTGAAGAACTACATGTATTTTACAAATATTAGGAACATTGTGAAATCTCAAAGGACGCATTTGGAAACTGTTTACTCCGACCTTGAGTACACCTTTCCAATCTTCTTCCTTTCTGTTATCGCCCTGTCCATATAGAGCAGTGATGGCGAACCTATGGCACGCGTGCCAAGGGTGGCACGCGGAACAATTTTGGTTGGCACGCCACAAAATGTAATAAGAAATAAAACGTGCCACTCGCTAATACAGCGACATGACAAAAAGGACCCCAGAAATCTAATAAATGCACGTATTGAAACGATGAGAAAGAGAGGCTTTGTTTAGCAGAGGTACACACCATCAGTTATATTATGATTACACGCCAGCGGTTCAATCTGTCCCTGGGATCAGCACAAAATTTAGTTTTAGACATTTTTATTATTTCCTTAATATCTGATGTTTATAATGGAATTTTTCAAACGGAAGCTGTCGGTAAGTGCCTGAATTTTCATATATCATTTTTATTATTTTTATTTCGCATGTTTATCGCGGCAATAGTGAAAAACTTGTTTTCTGTAGAAGAGGTTGGGTAAGTGGACACGAGGCATTATTACTTATATACTGTTCCGCCATGTTTTGTCCGGAGGAGAAGGGTTCGTCATCAATCCTAACATTTTAGGATAGACGGTAGCTTATTTTGTAAAAAATATGAAATATAAAAAATTGTGGTATCTTAAGCAGATCTTGCTTTTCGGTTTACCAACACGTATATTCCCATAAGCCGTCTCTCCTACCCATAGTGCGTCATCTTACCTACCCTAGGAGGAGAGATGGCAATAAAACGGGATTTTGAAAAATCGCTTAAAATCATATTTGAAGCCTTTTATAAAAATATTTCTATTTTTCCTAATATAACTAAAAACTGTAGAATGCATTATTACCAGCGATCCTAAGATTTCTCATCTATTTTAAAATCTACAATGTTTTGTTTTCATCTCTCATAGCATTACCCTATGTATGTTTATATCTCTTTCTCTCCCACCGACCTTATCCCGGAACTATTATATACCGAGGTGATGTGATCCCGAAAATGTTCGGAATGTATTTTTAATGCTGTAAACCTCTTGGATACTGAAGAGACTATTTAATTTCTCCTAACTTATAATATGACATCTTTTTCGGTCGTTTCGTAAAGGATTCGCGAAACGCCATCGCGTATGTTGGCGCCAAAAATATTAGTTTTCTCCAGCGCCTATAACATTACATAGCATTTTATCTTGCATGAATAATATTTTAATTTGGAATCGCCGAGTTCGTATCATAGTTGAAATCAACTTGTCACAATAGGTATCTCCAGTAGCCATAAAAAGGTATCTAATGAAAACCAGACGCGCATTTCGGCTACAAACCAGTCGCAATGAGTGGTATTCGCCGATTTTAAAACTAAAATCGGTAAATATCGCTGATGACGGCTGCTTCGTAGCCAAAATGCGTTCCTGGTTTTCATAGACTTTTTATGTCTATTGTATGTACCTACTGTGAAAAATATTTTAGAGATATCGGCTTGTTTATAGCAACAATACGAATATATGTTTTTACCACTGATAAACATGCAGGAAAGTTTTGATAAATGCACTTCTACATTGGATTATGAGTAAATTTATATCAATCAAGATACTAACAACTATAAGCAATCGCATTTGTTAGTGTTACACAAAATGACTTTGAATGTATGTGATGGAACAATAATCCTCGATAAAAATGCGTTAGAAACGCTGTTATCTAAGTTACTTCATTGAAAGGAATGTGCGAGCTGTTTAATCATTAGGGCCAGAATATATAAGTTGGTTACATGAACTATTCCTGTGAAAAATATTATTTGTTATAATGATGGCTTTATTATATTTATTTTATTCATTAATCTTCATTCATACGCGAATATATTTCTATGGAATCCACATGGAAAGAGGAAAAAAAAACAAATTTATAGCCCTAAGTTAGGTATGCTTCCAAATATTATAAATGGTGCGCATATCTTATCTTATTTTGTATTAAGTTATGAGCTAAGACACCGGTAGCATAAGATCCAGGGGCATGCTGAGAGAAAGCAACCTATTTTAGAGGAGAGTGAGAAGGAAAGGAGGACAGACAAACAGACAAACGACTATATTAGAGAGAGAAAAAGGAGGAAGGAGAAAGGGAGGTGTTTTAGTTTTAATTATATATTTTATGAACGTGTAACCATCATTTTTGTAGGCAATACACTGATACTTATCTATGGTATCACGAGATTAATTTTCCGCCTAGCAAAGAAAAAGAACAGTGACTCGTATCAATTCAGAAGCTTAGCGCAGATTGCGTTTCATAAATAGCTATCTCGATTTCTCCGCTATTTACAAATTCTGTTTGAAGTGCAAACGCAAGCAGGAATCCCCGCGCAGATTGAGAGAAGGAAGGCGCTTCCCCTTTACTCACCCTATCCTTCCCTCCTCCATCAGTTTAACATCCTTAATGTATCATTTCTCCCGCAAAATTTGACCTTCGAACTCGTGAAAACCAAATATAAACGCGAGCGCAAGCAAACTTTCCACCTACAAAACCTTAACCCGAGAACGCGCTTTTACCGCTTTACTACGAGCTCCGATTCAATCTCAAAATAATCCCCTTTCCCAGAAGTGAGCATGCAACACGCATTCCAGGACTTATACCGCTGTAGAGAGAGTGAGATAGTGAGAGAGGGGCAGACAAAGGGAGAGAGGTAACGACGACATTCCGACTCATAAGGAGCGGGAGCAGCACCAGCGTCAACGGCGGCCTCACGGACGAAACTGGAAGTTTAAAGTCGAATTTCAAACGAAGCTGGCAATACAAACCCCTTCTCTCCCTCTCTTATGCTCCCTTCCATTTCCCTCGACCAAAGAGCAGGTTGACAGAGAGAGAACTAAAGAGAGTGGGAAAAGGGAGAGGGGACGAGGGAGAGGAGAAAGAGAGGGAGAGGGGGAAGGAGAGGGGAGGGGGAAAGAGGGGAGAGAAAAGAGAGAAGGGGAAAAGAGAGGAGGGGAAACAGAAGAGGGAGAAGAGAGAAGAGGTGAAAGGAGAGAAGAGATGAGGAAGAGAAAAGACGGGGAATAGGGGAGGAGAGAGAAGATGAGGAAAAGAGAGAAGAGGGGGAAAGAGAGAAGATGGGGAAAGATAGATAATCATCTTTATTCGGGAGAAAAGATGGGGAATATGGAGAAGAGGGAAAAAGAGAGAAGAGTGGGAAACAGAGATGAGGGAGGAAAGAGAGAAAATGGGGAAACGAGAAGAGGGGAAAAAGAGACAGGAGAAAGAGAAATAGGGGTACTGCTGTTGGATCGAAAGAAGCAGGAGGGGGAAGGCGGGGAAATGAAAGGGTAAATGAGGAGGCGCGGATGGCCCAAGAGAGCTTTAAAGAGGGAGGGGTGAAAACGGAGGTTGCGCGTAATCGATTCTATGGGAGAACGCGTGGGAGGGATAGAGGAGAGGAAGGATAGGAAGAGGAAAGGAGAGGAGAGGAAGGGAAAGGGGGAGAGGATGGCAGGGGGAGAGGATGGCAGGGGAAGATGGCAGGGGAAGATGGCGGGAGGAGGAGAGAGGAGGAGAAAGAGGGAATGGGAGAGTGAGGGAGATAAATGGGAGGGGAGTTGGAGATGATTTGAGGGAGAAGAGCTTTGAGCCTCGCAAGCCGGATTCCGCACGAGCCTTGATTCTTGTTTTTCTCCGTCTTTCTCAATTCTTTCTCCCTACTTTCTCTCCCCTATCCCCTCTTTCGCTCTCCTCCTGGATCTATTTCTCTCTCTCTCTCTCTCCTTCTCATTCTTTCGCTTTTCACTCACGTCTTCCATGGCTGAACCAGACGGCGAGACTCACAGCATCTCGTCTGCTCCAGGTGTTTACGTTTCTCTTTATAGTATAGACATAAGCGACCCCCTGCTCGGCAACCCTGAGATTTCAATCTGGACGATGGCCCCCTCCACCCTCTCACCCCCAAAAAACTTCCACGTGGCGCTACGACGACTGACGACCTGCAAACAAAACAAAAAGGTCATGCTCTTGTCTTAACAACGGCGATAAATATCTTGCCCAAACAAGGTTCCTTGAAGCTCGTTTGACGAACGATATGGCTCCAATTTTGCTGTCACGGCTAGAATGAATATTGTATCGAAAATGTTTCCGTCGGTCACTTGTTTTTGGGGACGCAATCGCACAAAGTGATAATAATTTTCGCTTTTTTTACTGTAATCTTTCCATTCGACTGTACCCATATATAGCATTTCATAAAGAACGCACCAGAAATAAATCCAACAAAACGGCTATCTGAACTCTTTCATGTTTTTCCCTAGATCAGGGGCTTTCAAATTTTCATTTAAAATAATTTTACCTGGAACACTTACCAACTGGGCAGCATATATCAAACCTATCAATCTCATACAAATACGAAAGTCCATCAATTTTCAAAGGAAATTCTCCACTTAAGCGAATATATTCGGCCTGTACTTGCAATTTCTACATTTAATTCGCGAAAAGGAAGTTAAAATAAAGTTTCTGTTAAATAAAACAGATATAATTCAAATGTGTGCCATTCAAATATATTTACCTATGTCTCAATATTTATTGCTGCTAATTAAATCATATATTATTCCCTCTTGCTTGTCATTGTCATAGTAGGTAGTCTGTCCATAGACAGTCACAAGATTATTCTTGGTTAAACATAGTTCTCATGCTCTCTTTCCTTGAAAATACGCCTATCAACAGAAACCTTTTCCTTCCGATTTGTCTTTTTCCTTCCAGTTTTCATTCTAACACGTCATCAATAATTATTTTTCCCCATTGTTATAGGTGCTATATTCTACGTGGAGATTTCGGAAATCGTGTATGCGAGTAAAATTACAAGAATTTAAAGAGAAACGGAAATAATTAGAAGCAATGAGCTAAAATACCTATTAATTCAGGACTTCTTTCCTAAATTGGTTAATTAAGAAGGCGGACGATTTTTGTCGACCCAGATGGACTACGAGGATACTGTTCACTCTTTAAAAAAACTCTATGAAAGTTCTCGATAATCTGCGGTAAACATTTCGAGCAAAATAAAACTGCACCATAATACATAGATATCGAATTAAATTAACAGAGCCTTTCAGTAAAGCCTACGAGAATAAGCGTGATTGTCAATTCGATTATACACGTGTCGCCATTTATTCGCCAACTGTTAGAAGCAGTTATTTATTTTAAATAGCTCATAAAGAGCCTTTGCCGGTGTTTTAAAATGAGTAAAATAACGATTACAAAGATGATCGCATTAAACCATGTTCTCAACAGGGGTCGAACCCGCGACATAGGCAATGTGAGCCAGGCCCTCTAATCACCACCTGCCGAGATTGCTAAAAAATTATATAAAACGTCCCACACTAAAATAAAGTAAGAAAGTTAGTTGTACTAAGGCGCAGCGCATGGGAAAATTCGTCTCGCTATCTCGAAAAAAATAACGGGGGTGCCGGTGGTGTAGTGGTTAGGGCGCTGGCTGCTACTCGCCCGATGCTTGAAAAAGTCATCGGGTACGAATCCTGCGCAAGTAGGATTTTTCCAAGGTCGCCCGGCCCCCTGTTTGTGCGGTTTGAGGAGACCGCGCAAATTCAGCTGTTCCGTCCTTCGGAAGGGACGTTAAGCTGTTGGCCCCCCTGGTGTTCTTCGTAAGAGCAGGCACCGGGTTTCCCTTCTCCCTTCCCCGGCTATTCATTGCACTACCTCTGAGATACCCATTTGTGCTGTAAGAGAGGCGAATTGGCTGGGCATTCAAACAAACAAACAAAAAATAACTCCTCAAAACAAACACATTTTTATACAAAAACGCAAATATATATATATATATATATATATATATATATATATATATATATATATATATATATATATACCTTGGTCATATTTGATACCTTTAATAAAAGTAGCGGAAAAATTGTTTGAAGTTAAAAAAGAGTGTTCTGTGTACTAAAATAAGGAAAGTTGTATTTTTTCTCTTATAATTTTAAGTGGAAACATAACTTTTCTTATTTTAGAATATGGAGAGGTTACCCAAAATAACGCCTGCAAGAGTTAACTTTGTAAGGGTGTTCTAGTTAAAGATATTTTTCCGAAAGACTGAATAATAGCTTTTTTTTAACGGTTCCATAAATTTTCATTACCTTATTGTTTTGATTTTTATGGGACGTTTTGTTAATACGTGAAAGTTATATATAGGCATTTGATCTTACGCTAAGGAATATCAATCACCAAATCAGCTTATGAGAAATACCAAAAATGGATCATTAATAAAATGATAGGCGATCAAAATAAATCCCGCTATAAATCAGAGTGAAACAATAAAAATGATCTTATGAGCTGATAATTCCTCAAATAAACGGCGATAACAGATGGTAAATATGGCCGGATTCGGCGTAAACAAATGAAAAGATAAATAAAGCGGCGTTACGTAGATCTGACATTACGTAGATATTATTCACGCTAAACACAATGTTATCAATCACCCAAACAGCTCGATAAAACCACTATTTATTTCTTAAAACTTCGCAAACCCAAATTTGATGAGCTATCCGCATAAGCAAAAGTGAGAAAAAATAGCTCGGCTGTGTTTTTTTTTGCATTTCCATAAAAAGGATGACATGCAAAGTTTTAAGGACGGAAAAAAGATGGAGGATAAAAGTATCATGCTGGGAATAAGGAGGGATAAAAAGAGAGAGGACATGATAAGAGAGAGAGATGGAGAGGAAAGCTGATAGACTAAAAAGGGAAGATAGAGAGGAGAAAAGAGAGGAGCGAGTGGAGGAAGAAATGGAACTGCTCGAGAAGCCCATGACGCCTAAAGGATTCGGCGATTCGAGAAACAGCAGCGGGAGGAGAAAATGAGAGAAGGTGGCGTAAGATGGTGGGAGTGACGTGGGATGAGATGGAGAGGATGGGATGAACTGCGTACGCTTCGACAATGACAGAGTGACGTCAGTTTGCTTTCGGAATTTCTGGCCGTCTTGGATGCGAGAGAAGAGATGTGAGGGAGGGAGAAAGGGAGGGGGCGAGCGAGACAGAGAGAGGCTTTCTTAAAATACACGCCGTTTCACAAGTCCCCTCATCCGTCGCGCTTAAAAAAAACACAAAAATTAAACGAAAGTTGCGAGAAGCCGCGTGCATTTGTTATGGGGAGCCTCCTAATTTCGCGAAAATCCATCTTAAATTATCAACGTGTTCGCCCCGGCCTCCTATTCCTAGGTTCTTACTTCTATAGGAAGTATGGAGAGGGAGGCACGCACTCATCTTGTATCATTTTGTAGGTTAGGAACGGCATCAAGAAATGAAGGCATTCGATAACATACCGCATAAGCGCATTTAAAAAAAAGCCCTTATAGTTTCACTTTGGCGTCCGTCTTTGCACTTGCTTAAATTGAAATTGTGACGAGACCTTAAAAAATACAGAGCTGAAACTTGGAGTGTTTATCCATGGATTTGAGTTTTGAAAAATATACAGGATCGCATAGTAACCCATTAATTTTTTTAGGTAAAAAAGACGGAAAGTTACGATTTTTAGCGTATATTTTCACATTGATGCTACTTACAAACGAGGTTCTAGTGACCGAATATGTGGCGGTATAACCACATAAAAAATAAATTAAGATGAGATAAATTTACGCATATCAAATTCTAAATTCTCTTTAGTTGATAACTAGATTAACGGGAGAAGTGTTCATAGCGAAATAAAACACAAGATATTACCGAATTTAATATAAGACGAAAAACGCGATAATTTTATCGATGCTCATAAATAAAACTCCACTTGCTTTTGTAAAAATCAAATTTCCATAGTATTGAAATTATTCTCCTTCGTGGTACATATGTGCATAGGAACCACTTCATATTCATTAGAAGGATAATTTTCAAGTTAAATTTCACACAAATTCCATTCAATGAATTAAAGAATAAGCCATTTCGATATCAAACGAATGATAATTTATAATTTATTTTGAAAAATGGCTCATTCTTCGGCAATGAGAATTGGACTAGTTTAACATAAGACAAAAATCCATCGACAGTTTTATTAACCATTTATTCCATGTGCCTATCTGGCTGCGAAGCAGCGTAGTTCTTGTATTGTAAATATATGAACCTATAATCGCGAGGGAGGATTAATTCGTTCACAACGATGGCTAATTTATCTTGAAGACGCCATTTCTTAAAACTTAAAATAAGGAATGAGAAACGTCATTCTTTTTCATTATTATTACCCTTGATTACCAGAAGTCAGTTACGTCAAAATTAAAGCAAAGGTGTGAAAGCATGCTTCATCAAAATACGAGTTTAATTCAGAATATGGGAGATTTTAGGAGAGGGCAGCCCGTACACTTAAATATTTCTGTCGCAAGTTCAACTCTGCAGAAAGAAAATTTTAAATATTCGTGCAAAACCATAAAACACCATGCTTTCCTTCGTAAGACGATATTCAAGTTAATGATCCCTTACATTATTAAAAATTTAAACCTTCAATTCAAACTCAAATTACGAACAAAATATCCTCCTTTCCTGCTATTTTTTTGCTTCGATAACTTCAAAGGTCCTCGAAATAATAATGCATTTATACGTAGTTTTTCAAAACTTATGGTAGCATTTAAATATTCTGTAATTCTTCGCAATTGAGAAAAAATTGCCGAAAGAATATTATTTTTTATAATTGAAGCTATTTTTGGAGAAGTTGCGCAAGTGGAGGCCGAGATAAATGTCAAGGTATTTAAAGAAAAATATTTATTAATTTTGAAGATGAAATACGTGCTACAGAAGAAAATATCCTAATTTTCGATGCATCAACGTAAAAGCACGACGTGTTCATAATGAAAACGAACGCCTTGATTTCATACACAAAACCTTCAAAGCGTCCCAAGTTTTTGTTCAGCTGTAACGAGAAACATCTTTGCCCTTACACTTCTTTCCAGAGTAATTGGAGGCACCTATTGTAGAAGAGCAAACTTTAAACTCGAAAAAAAACGCGAATGGCATTTAACTGACGTCGGTGACAGCGTTTAAAAGAAGGTTCCTTTTATTTTTCTCATCGACCCACCCGGCTATCTGGCCACGCTTTAGACCAAATCTGAGCGAGAGAGAACGTGAGCGAAGATGGACGGGAAGAGGAGCGAAGAGATTTATGATTGAAAAAAAGAGCGAAGAGAAGGAGACTGTAAAAGCGGACAATTAATCCGAGTGCTCTCTTCAAACACGAGATAAGGGACGGAAAGGGAGAAAAAGAGATGTCTATAGTGTGTAAGAGAGAAAAGGAGGGAGAGAGAGAGAGAGAGAGAGAGAGAGATGAGAGGAGAACAGCTAAATGACAAAAATTAACGCGCTCGTAACCAGTTTCAATGAATATATTAAGGAGCAGCAACACGACAATTCGTGGTCTCTAAGGGTGTTTAAAGAGGAAAAACTACAATATAAAACAATTACCCCACTAAAACGCGTTAAAAATATACTAAATGCGAATAAAAAATCCACCCTCGCACAAAGGGAGCGTCGAAAAAAAAAATGCAAAAAAATTGACGATGGAGTTATGAGACTAGAAAAAATATTAGATTAAAAACGTGCATTATTGTCTCATAAACGAATTACTAGCGGGGACGAGGGCGTTTTGAAAGAACGATACGGTCGTCATGGCGACTGTTGCAGGACAAGTGGACGGGAAGAGAAATATCTCCGGGATGGCGACTTTTTCGAAAGGGCAGGAAAAAGGGTCGAGTTGGCACTGTAATACGACAATCCCTTCTCGCTGCGGAACGACGCTAGCAGCTCGATGAAGCGGACGAGAATATGAAATACAGCGAACCCAATGAGATAATGAGAACGGCTGTACGAGGTCCCTTTTAAAATGTGAGACTAAACAAGCAATAGTCTCGGTAAAGTTTCAACACTCGCAGCGCGAGACGCATTTCAAATTCACGAGGACGGGTGAGATGCGCGCCGATCTACTAAAATGTAACTCTGATTCACGCGAGATATGATCTATCGCGAACACACTTCTATTTTATCACCGAAACGTCGTGATGCGCCGTCCAATGAAATTTGCACGTGCGCCCTAGATTCTGAACCATAATGCTACTACGTAAAACTATCCATACTACAAACGTTTCATCACCAGGAAATGAATCGACATTATTTCTACGGTAGATTCAATACGATTTTTGCTCTTTTCCTTTCTTCGGATTAATTGAAAAATATGGACATATACGTCGATATAAACAAATGGTTTATTTAGGATAATGGCAAGAAAATATTTTACCGCTCGCTGGAATGAGTCAAAAACTTTCAACCAACGAATCATTGAAGTCTAAGTATCGCTGTAGGAATTGCGGTAACTGGTAAGGTGATATTCTTAACAGGAATTCTAGAGGATACACGACGACGTAACATCACACACATTTTACATTCGAACCAAGAAGCTAATTTAAGCATTTCACGGAATAATAAAATTCCGTTTCTCTAAAAATAAGGTTTGTAGGGGAGTCGCAAAAGCGGGACAATACACATATAAAGAAGTTTTAATATTTTTTTTTTAGTTTTATTTATTAATATTATTCCACTAAAATTATTAAATTCTTAAAAAATATGCCATACGAATCGTTGAGAGTTAAAGTATGACCAATCTTTCCAATTTATGAGTAAGACTTTAATTTCACCTGAATTAATTAATTCATTAACTTAATGTATGGGATATTTAGAACAAACTTTAATCTTTATGCAAATATAATAAATATTTATAATATTTTTATATTAATGTCACATTTTCTATTTGTTGGTAAACTTTTTACATGGCGGGCCGCATTAACAGTTGTAGCTTCTTAGGCGCATTTACAGCTGAAATTGCTTCGGCGGGCCACGTTGCGGTTCACATCGGAAGCTATTTGAGATAATGCGAGGGATCCTGTTAGTGAAAATCAATAATAAATAATATGTTATTCCCATGGCATCTCTGGAAAAGGCTTTCCGTCCATAATTTAAAGCTACAAATATGAAACTATCTGTATTTTATATTACTGTTCGCTTTCATAATGGCATCGCGGGCCACATAAAATGCCCTCGCGGGCCACATTTGGCCCGCTGGCCATGGTTTGCCCACCCCTGCAATATGGAGTCGCGATAAGGTCGGCTGCCTGAGTAGCAGAGTCGCGAATGCATTAAGATTGCGAGCCGTTGCACTAGTTTCATCCAATTAAACCAATCCCTCGCTTTGCATGCTAAATGCGTTCCTGGAAATACCGTGCATAGATTTCCCCATAGGAATACAGGTTACATTTGAGCACCGTGTTGAGTTAAACATGCAACAACTTAGCTATATTGTATTCAGAATTACTCCCAATATTCTTCATTATAACCTCAGAGCGCAACATAAAGATTTAATGAATTTCAATGTTTGGAGGCCGTTTCTAAACTCTGCTAAGGTAAAATCGATGGCCGCGCAATATCAGGCAATTATTGAAAAAGATAACCGTGCTAAACCAAAAACGTCTGATACTAAAACCATGCAACTGGAGGGATGAGTGTATCGCTAAAAATCTGTGTGAAAACTGATAAAGACAAGACATGCCTGAATAATTTAGGATCACTGCTGCAATGATAAGGTAAAGCGATAACTTTCTTTTCTTAATAAAGTAACCCCAGATTCAACTAGTACGTGTGAAAATGCGTGATATTCTCTAGCACAGCAGAGCATTTTTTAACCTCAAACATTTCGCGAACCACACCATGTAAATAGTTGTTTTTTACTCTCAGTTACATTTGGAAATTTAACGTAACGACAAAGGAATAAAAATCTTATGGGGCCACCACATGACTTTCTCCATATCTGTAATATTTCTAAAAATTCCAAATAAATTATATAATAATAAATATTTTAAGAAACTGCGAGAAAATTTTAGACTTTATAAAGAACAGAAATAAACTCAAACCATAGCCTCCTGATATTGAATATAGCCACAAAGCTCCAACAATTAAAAAAATAAAAAGGAGCGTTACTAGACGTAACTAAGCGTCAACTGTTAACAATAGTCGGTAGGTGGCGTGGTGGTGGCAGTTAAAAATAAAATTTTCTACGTTTATTCCAATATATTTTTATATTTACCAAATATTAAAGCAAATATTTCAAAATAACGGATAAGTGACAAAAGTAAACACCCACTTTCGATTGACCGATTTTTACCAAAAACTAATCATTTCTTCTGACTTTTATAAAAATGTTAAATATAAAATTTCGCGTTGATCTGATTAATAGTTTTTGAGTTAAGAGCACCCATAATATAACTGTCACACACACAGACATCATCAAGAAAATGGTCAAAACGTGTTCAGCGTACCTCAAAACGTGTATTTCCGTTGAAATCTCAAAGTCGATTTTTTTCATGAATACAATGCTTTCCGTTATACTACGTACATGGAAAAAGTAATAATACGTACTCAGCAATCGTTTGTTATCATCTTAAATCTTATAAAATTCTTATTCATTATTCCGACAAATACACCAGCAGAGCATAGCAGTGAAAATATAATATTACCGCAGACCTCCTGTAGTAGCCTCGCGGACCACCTCGATTCTACGGACCACAGTTTGAGAAGCAATGCTCTAAGCCAGTGGTGCCCAACCTACGGACCGAGGGCCAGTTGCTGCAAGCGAAGTGTTTTCGTGCTGCCCGCGAAGATTTGACGAAAAAGAAACCCGAAAACATATAATACACAAATTCATACATTTTTATGAAAATTTTTATAATAAAACATATAATATTGAAAAGATAACTTTAAAAATCTTATTTATAATTGATTTTCACATATATATCATCTCAGAACATTTAGGCAACTTCCAATTAAATCGCTAACCCGGCCCTCCCGCAACTTCCAGTGCGGCAAGATTCGCAAACACCGATGCGCCTCGCCATGTAAAAAGGTTGGGCACCACCGCTCTAGGCAGACAAAAGAGAACGCAAGAGAGAAATATTGGAAGGGGAAGACGAGAAAGAGAGAACGAGCGACGATCGAAAATCTGATCGCGTTGGAGCAAAAGGGACGACGAGGAGATGAAAGTCTGAAGAAGAAAGGATGAGTGACGGCGGTAGGAGAGACTCAAGAGAGGCAAGAGGCATGCGTGTGTGCGCTGATAGGGGGTCAGGGGAAAAAAAGGAAAAATGCTCTTCCGAATTGCACGACAACACAAGAAGAATACGGAGGAGCCATTATAGATTATGGTTAATGATTATGTGCTCGAGAGGAAATTAAAGACGTGAGCTGAGAACGGAAACATGGGGTCGAATATCTCACGCATACCTTAATAGGCATAACTACGGGCGTAAAGCGGAGACCGAGGTTTAATTTATGCCAAAGAGATAACTGTAGCAGCGGTGTAAAGAGGCATTTTTTTCGTATTCCGCGCGAGAGTCCTTAGTAATCTTCCCGTTGAAAAATCCGATAACCAATTTAAGTATTTAAGATGGGTTTTTGATTTGCTAGTTATCTACGATGATTGATTAATCGCAAAAATGTTTAAAAGTTGTATTTATAGGGTCGGGTCCACCTTTCAACGATGAGAAATTCCGGTAAAAATTATTATCGGAAATACTGGATGGTTAAGGAATTGGTTCCCAAATTGGGTGCCGCAATAGATTTTTAAGGGTGCCGCTAAAAACATAGTTTAGTAAATAAATCAACAATTTCAATATATTAATAGATAATTATGACACAATAATTTCTTCACTAATATAATGATTAAGGTGTGGTTTCGACAAATGGATGCCTTCAAAGGTTTTTAAAATGTGCCAAATGTAAATGTTCAATAATATGAAATATTTGTTTCGAGACTGAGGTGCCGCGAAATTCTGTTTATCTTTGAAAGGGTACCTCACCTACAAAAATTAGCAATTCTTTACTAGGTATAGCAAAGTATATCCTGGAGCTTAAAAAAGGGGAAATTAACAAAGGGGTATTTCTGAATGAAGCATGAAATTTTTCTTCAAAATTAAAAAGCACTAATTTTCGGTACATATTTTTATACAATAATATGCCGTATTATCAAATGACTATCTGCAGTTGGCTTTTATTTATAATCCCCATATACGTAAAGCGAAAGATAATATTAGTTCCTTCTCAGCTTCGTTTAATTCGTCTTTCTTCATTGATTGATTTTCATTTGAATAAAAATAAGAAAAATAAAACATTTGATACATGCGACTCCAGGCATCGCTATTTTATTTTTTAAGAACAGTTTCAGAAATCAAATACGGTGGATTTGAGGACGTAAACAAATTATGAGCATATTTAATTGATGTGATTCGCCTGGGTATATCAACAGGGAATTGTTAAGTTCACCTCAAGGTAAAAATCAAATTAACAACTATGTCCCTCCAATAGCCATAAAAAGTTATTTTTTTTTAAACTTTCCATAGGTAGTGGACAGATATACTTGGTCAAACAGTCCGAACTAGTCAATTTAACGCATTAAAATTTCCTATGAACTAATATTACCGGAAGAACATACATATTCAACGGTAATGAATGCCAGGCTAATCAACTCACTGACGTAGGAAATGCTATTGAGGATACGTGAATTGGAATGAATCGTTTAAATTTCGATTATTAATTGAAATTAAGGAAATCGAGTAAAATTCTTCCAGCGTTCATGTGTGGATGAGGAATTTTTCCTCTGTATTCTGCTAGCAGATCGAGAAGGCGAATACGTCCAAACGAATATGGCGATAGATTCAATTTTCTCAATTAAAAACAAGTATGGAAGGTGTATGCACTCCATGTCGGAGTACACAGAGTTTCCAAATAAATTCTTTGAGACGTATATTGTAAGCTACATGTATTTCTTCATGTGAAGTGGTCGTGATTATCGTCCGATATTAACCAAAATTGGAATCGGTCGACAAATTTTAGTAAAACTCCTCAACACCAAATTTCATCAAAATACGTCCAGCAGTTCCCGAGTTGAAAAAGAGGGACGTTAAAAAATGTATATTAGGTCTTCATGTGAAGTGGTCGTAATTGCAGTACGATTTTAACTAAAATTGGAATCGGCTGACGAATTTTAGTAAAACTTTCCAATACCAAATTTAATCAAAATACGTACAGCGGTTTCCGAGTTGAAACTGAAGTCATTATTAGCTACATGAAGGTCCTCATGTAAAGTGGTCGTTATTGTAGTTCGATTTTAACCTAAATTAGAATCGGCTGACACATTTCAGTAAAACTCCCTAATACAAAATTTCATTAAAATATGTCCAGCGGTTCCCGAGTTGTAAAATTTTTAATCCATTTATTTTGGAATGAACATCAAAATTCGTATAATTACGTAAATACGCTAATGTCCCTTTATTTAAATTTATCGTAAACCTTGCGTTATACGGGAAAATTATTTGACAAAATATGCGTATTTAATTATTTTATTTTAAATTTTGTTCTCAATATTTTTCTCTCAGATTAGTATTTAACGAGATTCTTGTGAAGTACGTTGTAAAATACGTGTGGGTCTTCATGTAAAGTGATCTTAATTATTTTTCGATTTGAAACAAAATTGGAATCAGTCGACAAATTTTAGCAAAACTCCCAAATACCAAATTTCATCAAAGTATCGGTTCCCGAGTTTAAACATGCGGACGGACGGAAACGGCCTTCCCTAAATGCGTTCACTTCTTGCAAAGGACGCATAATAATCACAAATTACAACAATCGGTCGATCGATGAGATTCGTTCGGAAGAGGTTACAAACGTGTCTCTGTGAAGGATGGACACCAGATTTGGTGACGTGAAAGGAACTGAACAAAATGCGTCGATGCTCGTCTGGTGTAGGTATATTACTGAAGTGGCATTGAATATTAATCACGCGATAAAATAAGTGCAAAGGGATTATTTTTATCAAAACGCGGATTTAGTGTGGATTATTTTTCAATCATTAGACTATTGTTTCTCAAACCTTTTAATAATACCGCCCACCTGAACTTAATTTAATGAAAAATCACAAACTATCTCGCGGTCCATCTAAAATTCGCGATCCTTTTAAAATATTCTTGCGGCTCATCGGCTCAGAAACACTGCATTAGACGATTCAAATAAATAATGACTCGGTAATTGATACAAACTGCATGGTGGATACCTCTATGATAAAATTAATTTGATAAACCTGTTACCCGTGATTCTTTCGACGTTATCCATTAGCTAAAGAAATCGTAGCGAAGGACGGATATGCCGGTGATATTTTTTAAGTTGAAATTCAACCCCAGCTAATGGAAATAAAATTAAAACCTATAGCAGACTATAAGTTTGTGTATAACCTAGCTAACTAATACTTAATTAAAAGCTTAGGTTTTGTGAAACTTAGTTTTTCAGTTGAATAAGAATTTTCTCTTCCTTTACATTAGATTCTCAGAATCAACAAATCAGCAATAAACTCCAATCGCAGTGTAAAAAAATTTATTCTATGAAAAACAAAACGTCGAGAAAAATAAAATATACAATGCCATAACTTTCTCTCACATAAGGAAAGGAAGTTATAAAATACAACCCGTTCTGATGTTTCAAAAGAATAAAGTCAGCAAAAAATAGAACACCCATTAATGACGAGTGGAAGAAATTTGCGGAGGGCGAAAGAGAAAAAAACATTTACTTTTATACAAAATTAAAGTTTCGTAAAGGTATTACCGAGTCAAAATGCGAGACTTGTGGCGTGAAATTGTTAGATGCTGAGGAACAAGGTGTGATGAGGGGGAACGGTTTGATATACATATACAAATACATACATACATACATATATATATATATATATATATATATATATATATATAGAGAGAGAGAGAGAGGGAGAGAGATGAGATGAAGACGTCGTCGAGGATGGTCACGGAAAAGGGATTGAAAGGAACTCGACGGAGTATAAAACAGCTGTGTGAGAACGCGAGCGGCGTGAAAAATATTTCCGAGTCTGGAGAAGACTGCGAGAAAGACGTTAGCGGAGAGGAAGAGAAAATGAGCCAGGAAAAAACAAAAGACAGAGGGAAAGAAAGAGAAAAGAGCGGCGGAATAGGAGGTGGGGGAAAGAGATAGAAACGGCGTGAGAAAGAGGAGAGTGAAAGAATGGACTCTAAAAGAAAGAATAGGATGGTTAGAAAGTAGAGAATTGTAAATAGATGAGCGAGAAGAACGAGGAAAAGGGGAGAATACGGGAATAAGCAAATGGGAGCATGGTGGAGATAGGGACGGGAGATAAAGAAGACGAGAAGGAAGGCATGCGAAGGAAGGGAGGAATCGCGGAGAATGAGGAAAAGGAGAAAATTGAGCGTCTTGCTTAATGAATTAAAAGGGGCGGAATTCTATTTCGCGGTAGACGGCATTGAAGGATGCGAGTGGCTACCGAAGCACGAGAAGGAAAAGCTATTTTGATTAGTAGCACAGCTTGCTTCTCCAGAGGAGAAAATGGAGGTTAGGGAAAAAAGGGTGAGAGAGTTGGTATAATTTTGTCATGCCGTGCGGATTCCGGGAAAAGAATCCCCTCTCATGGCCAAAAATACTATTTTTGTAATGAAAAATTACAAACTTTTCTTATATTTACCGTTCCCTCTTTGGCGTCAAAAATGTAAACTATGTGGAAAAACTTTAAGAGACTTCTCCTTTAAGTTGGCAAGTCAGATTTCTCCCCCATATTGCATTAAAAAGCAAAGCACACACATCTCGGGAAACTTCTTGGTAATGTTGAATACATGCTTTGAAATGCAAACGGAGTGACCTGACTAAACCAAATAATTTAGGAAAATGAATTTATTATCTTTAGCTAACATCAAAAGTGAGTGACAGAATTTTGGCATATTTACCAAAATAAATGCACGATAACAATATCCTGAATGCTTCTAAACTAAATACTTCCATGAACTTCTGAAGTAGGAAAAAATATAATTTCGTAATCAACTTATAGGATGATATCTAACAATAATAAAAGGCTACTTCTGTCTCTTTGTGGCTCCCTCTGTCACGCTATAAAAATGCGAATAACTCGATAATGGAACAAGATTCGTTTTTTATATAGGGCAGGAATGACTGATTCACATATTATAAGATGACGATGGAAATAAATCTCGAAAAAATCCTAGGTTTGACTCCAAGGTAGGCCTTTCCATTTCCCATATGATAATACGTAAAAATCGACTTTTTGATTTGCAGGCTTTTATTCTGTTTGAGATCTAAATTAGAAAGAATTCACCTATGATCTTCGGATCTAGCCCATTTTAAAGAAAAAACCATGACGTTTCTTATTCTTTTCATATTTTTCCGCCTACATTTCGAAATTCTTCATGTTAAACGTTTAATTTACATATTTTAGGGGAATCTTGACATTTAAACGGGATGCCAACCCATTACATTGTTAAACCTCGAAATCCTATTGTTATTTCAGTTCTTATGGGTGAGAGCGTGCTTTGAATGCTCTTATAATTAGTACGAGAGAGAGACGTAGTGAGAAATTATTTTCATAGCAAACAATGTAAACAACAACAATCGTTGCGTTATTTACGAGGAGTACATTTGAATGTAGAATATTAATCATTCGCATATTAAAATTAGGTATTTAGAATCATCGTAGGAGTTCGAAACTTGAAACAACGAACGCCTAAAAGAACGAAAGTTTGTTTTCTTGCTATCCAAAGAAAGTCAAGGTATATTTATGTTCATTTTTTATTTCACAAGAAACCATCCCATTGAATTTCAACGGGCATCTCCCTAGTATTTTGATAAAATCCCTCAAATCAACTTGCACGTTTACGAAATGCATCCACAAAAGGTTCACTACATTTATGAATTATCATAAGGTTTTGTAGTTTAAAAATTAACGTTAGAAACTGCATCTCGTCAATAACACCTTGGATCAAACAGAGAGTAACATATACATTTTCTACCTAAGTAATGGTCGACATTTGGTAGCTTTTGTAACAAAATGATTTAATTTTGCTTCAAAATTTTTCTACGCGTATCTCCTCCTCCTACCCAATTATCATTTACTGACCTCTAATACGTATACGCTCCCAGATATTTCTTAGTTGATACATTCATCGTCGTATTGGCTACTATTATTCGATTTAAACGGCATTCCAGTGCGATTTATGTGGAATCTGACAGGAAACATAAACAAAACGAAGTAAAATCTGGGAATCTAGAACATGAAAATACTATTGCCAATGGACGCTGCCCTTTCCATAAAAACAAGATGATCCAAACGAAACTTATGATGCCTACTTTACATTTAATAAAAATTAAATAAAAATAAATAATACTTATATTGGCTTTAATACTAGCTTTAAAATCACCACGGATATGTTGCTCTTTGTTTTCTCCAATTTCAATATTTTAGCTTTATAAAATATTACAAATAGATTTGAACGAAAAACTAAATCGATCACGCGTATATGTGTGGAAAAAATAACGCGTGTATGTACTAGGCTAACAAAACATTAAAACCCTTCCAAGTATGTAAATTTATTGCATTGCGGTGTTAAATAACTTACCGAATTTAATATTGAAAATAAGTAATTAATTTCATTCTTACATCAATCACTCATCATTGTCATTCTCATTTTCCAGTCATAACCCGCGCTAGGTGCCTCTCATTTACATTAAATAATCGTTCTTTAGGTTCTCAAGTTAAATCATAATGTTCTTTTTCGGATTCAATGAACTTGTATTGTAACTTTAATTAGAATAAAATCGAAATTTAATATTGTACTTGGAGATAATAAAATGAAACTTCAATGTATACAGGGTCTATATTAATTTCATTTAATATTATGACTGAAAAGGTGACGGTCCGTGTCGAAACCTCAACGTGCGATGTGAACAGTGGTGAAAAATGACACGTCAAAGACTGTGTCGAAACGGAGACGTTACGTATGGTGTGAATCGTCCTTAAGGCTATTTCCATTCTGGAAAGTAGGCTAAAAATTAAAGGTGAATATTACATTTCTGGGCTAACGATGCCAGCTTAGATTTAATGCAAGGAAATGTATTTATTTATTTAAAAACATTGCAATTTGCCCAGCCGGAAAATAAAGTCCTCATAAATTATATTAGAATATTAAAATATATTCAAAAATGTTTAACAATATACAATTTCAAACTAATTACAATCAGTGCCTAGAGTGCGGATTTTCGTGGGTACATGGAAGGCCTTCACGACTACCGTAGCGGTCACGGGGCCCACGAAGTCCCCACCGTACTTCACCCTTCCATGCAATCCCCTACATATCCTGAACTTAGGCACAGTTACATAGATACGGATCGTATTGTTAGTGTGGACCTCTAACAGTAAAGTGTGAATAACTTGATAATCGTATATAACAGTGAAGATAATACTCTTTGTTCTTAAAATTGTGAATTATTGGGCGTGAGTAGTCGGTGGCAGAACTTTAATCCGGAAGACGTGGTTTTGAATCCGGGAGAAATAAAAAACTTCTTCCTTAATCTATCAAGTATACGCCATGAGCACATGAAGTGAAACGCCATATACCTCATCGTGTATTTCTTGCGGCAATGCTTTATAGAGCCCCTATCTAACCATGCCTCCATACGTTACATTTTTTTATGGGCGACGCTATAATTTTAAAGGAGAAAAAATATGGTTTATTCTTCCTTTGATAGTATAAATCAAACCTTTTTTACTTAACCTTGTGCTTTTGATGGAATACGACCCGCCTCCTCGATAATTACGATTCCGCCACTCCGGCAGCTGATAGAGACAACCATCAAAAACTCACTATATCCCGATCAAATGAAAAGTCTCAACGTTTTGTATTTGAGACACGTTTGCTGAAAATTTTACGGAGAAAGAAAAGGTCACTGAACTGTAGAAAGCGAGAGCTCTAAACCTTCAGAATTCCGGTTTTTGACATTTGTCTCATAAAACCTCTCTGGAAATTTTTATTTATCTTAGATAAAGTGGAATAAAAATACTTAAAATATAGCAACATATTCTTTTACTTTCTTTATTCATCTGGTGTAGAAAAATCGGTTTTTTATTTAGCATAAGAAGAATTTTTTTTATATTTCTTGTACGTGTTGTTTTATTCTTTCTCTCCTTATTTTCATCGTTGCTTTTAAACAAGTACTATGGGACTGAAACGAGGAATTTGCGAACCATTTACATGAAAATGTAGTAAGGAATGAACTGCTGAAATAGACAGTAAATGGCATTTTTTTTTTCAAAACATATACACAAACGGGCAATCCGAGAAAATGTGCACTACAAGATAGAATACTGAATCGATTGGCGAAGAAATTAAATCTCTAGTTGCTTTTGTTTAAGAATTAGCGCGTCATACAGACAGATTTACCTCCACGAGAAAACGTAAGAAGAAACAAGACAGAATGCTAAATCGATTTGCTTAAAAACGAATTCTCTAGCTGCTTTCATTCAGGAGGAGTTATCGCATCAGATAAGACGAACAAAACGATCGCATAAGCGGATTAAAAAAAAAACGCTAACAAGAATTTTAATTGCCTCGATGGGGTGTTATCAATAATAGTGTATATGTAAATTACGCTTCCTTTCTATTCCAAGTTAGTCTAATTTTTTCCAGTGACTAAAATAATTGAGCAAACATTATGAGCTAAAAATTTACTCCCAGTAAAACCCAGATTATAAATGAGCGGATTAACCGGGCGACCGAGTGTCAAACTGGCGGCTCGCGGGCCCCATGTTGCCTTTCTATGCATTACTACGGCCTGAATGCTAATTTTTGTCTTTACTAAATTCTTCGAGAATTTATATAAATACTTTATTTTTGTGACGACCGTTTTTCATAGTTACTGAGGTGCAACAGAACGTGTATTATTGTTTTAAATGGAAAAACAGACGCCCAATCTTCTAAATAAAGTTATATTTTTTCAACTCTGTCTATCATTAAACAACTGAAATCCTAATGCCCTTCTATAACATCCGTCGCTCTAATGCAGTCCTGACCCCTCCGAGTTTGACGTGCCTGCTCTAAAGTAAGTTTGATTTCTTCCTGGCAGCAATTATTCCGATCTCTCTTTATTAAGAACAATTTTTATACAAATATGAGTTTATTTATCTTCATATCATCATCCGCAGTCTAATGAAAAAGACAGTGAGCTCGAGTATTTTATGTTGGCAAGTTTATTATATACTACAGTATTTTATAAAATACCAAATTTTTCTGCATAGACATTGTCTCTATCAAGGTGAATACGATAAATAGCCAGTTTTTTAAGTAAGCAATTTTTACAGTATTTAACTGATATTTTATAGAATTTCCCCTTTAAATTTTTTTCATTGGATTATTCGTGTTTTACCATTACCTGGGCTTACTCCAGTCTCAACTGACACGGACTATCGGGGGTATATACCGTCCTTTGTTTGCCGTATTTATTCTTGTCCTATCATTGTTTTCAGTATGTCGCATACGTTATTAGTTAGTGATATGTTAATATCCCATGCCAGGCACGGGGAACTTGCACTCCAAGGGCCGTATGCGGCCTCCGAGCTCGTTTTATGCGTTCCGCGAAGCCCATGAAACTCGACACACAGAAATTCATACTTGTTACCAAAATTATGATAGCAAAAACTTTAATATTTAAATCTGGAACCTATGAACCTCATTATAGGTTTATATTCATTTATATGATACCTCGGAATCTCTTGGGAATTTACGATGTAAACTCTAAGGCGACCCGCCGTAGAATTCCCAACCGCTAATGCGAAATGTACCCCATCTCTGCCATATGCTTTTAAAATTAGGAAATTACGAGTTGAAAAAGCCAAGATTATGGTGGGCGGAGAGAGAGAGAGAGAGAGTGGCATGGCCATCCGTTTTCCCCGGAACAGATAGCGTTATTTAATCGATTGTACTTTCCAAAGAAAAGCCATTTGTCTTTAGCCTTATGGAAACCTACGCAAAGACCACTGTCGGAGCGATTATTTATGGTTCCTTTCCGCAGTCATCATTCCGTCATTCGCTTCCCATTACCGCTCCGTTGCTTCGCCCGAAATGCCTTCCAGAACCCACGTCTCTTTTCTCTCTCTGGCGCAAAACTACTCTCCTTGTCATTTTCCCCGATTTCGACGGCATTTTTTCATCGACGACAGCGGATTAAAGAGTCTTCTCCATCTTACATCCGCCCTCCTTAATGTCCCCCTCTATCCATTCGTCCCGTCTTCCTCTGAAAAGTTTGAAATGTGACGACTCGTGGGAATTCTTCCAAGAGGCGTGGAGGAAAGAATAAAAAACAACATCCCGAATTCGATCGTAAAAGGAAAACCGATGGCGCGGAGGAATAAAGCGGAAAATATCTCCTATGACACATGACTCGCTCTTTAGCGCGATGTTTTGGGATTAAAATTCCTTCAGATGCCATGTTTAGTGCGAAGAATGAGAGGATAACGGGAAAAAGTGTGCTTTGTTCAAGCATCAACAGGTCAGGACGAATCAGTCTCATAAATTACATCGAAAATTATGGCAAAATAGTTTTAAAATTTAATCCTTATTTCGCTTTGATAAAGAGGCGCGCGGGGTAAAATTTTCGAATGAGTAAAGACACTCTCGCTGCTAACGCAAAGAGTCATATAAGTAGGCAGAATCGCTCTTTGAATTCCCATCCCGTCTCTTCGCAAGTCATTCGCCACTAATTTAGGCGATCATCAGTTTTCTGCTCCCTTGGGAAAACTGCTCTCATTCAAGCGCGGGTCGGATATATGGTTCAAAGTTTGTTATTTCCAAATCTACTTGCTCCGCACTTTTCGGTTGATTTCCTGCCATCAGCGGGACCTACATTTCCATATTTGCCCGGCCATTTTCTCCACTTCGCGCCGACATTTGGAAACGCGTCAAAGAGGTTAGGGACGAATGAAGCAGTGCGGAGAGATAAAAGCAAAGACGTCCGTTCCAAAAGGGAAAGGATCAACATTTTCTCGGCGATATTTCACGAAAAGCGCTTCCGAGGAAAACGGAGACATTTTCGCGCGGCGACGCTAAACTGCGCGCAAAAGAAAACTCTCCAAAAAAAATTAAGCGTCTTTCGCTCCGTTTTGCTTTCACTCCGGCGGAAGAGGATTCGATTTGCCTGTTTCTCTCGGTTTGATGTATTTTTTAAGGAATAAAGAACTATAAAGGTTGTCGAGGAAGTTTTATCGATCTACCCCGAAGATCTCATAAATAAAAATTTCACGGCTCCTTTTTTACGCGCCTCACTTTCTTATTTGAAGGATGAAAAATTCCAACACTCGGTGAAACGATAAACTCGTAACTCGTGGAGAAGGAGAAACGGCTTAATGTGTCGCTCAAAGACTATCCTCATTGCCGAGGAAAACCACCGCTTATCCCTTTATCCTAATGATAGATGCGAGAAAATGAGGATGGCCACTTCGCCGTGGAGGAGAAGAACATATCCTTTGTTCACGTACGAGATGATATGAGCGAGGGAAAGTAACAAATGCGTATGTTGATAGAGAAAGAGAGAGAGAGAGAAAGTGCAAAAAAAGGAACGTTTAAGTGTGGATCTCACGAGCGAAAACGAAGTTCAAAAAACGTTATTCGTATCATAATATTCATTTAAAGAACGTGAATTTTGTGATCAAAATATTTTTAAAAAGGTATCTCCAAAGGTATTAGGTATCTCCAATAGCCACAATAAGGTTATGGAAAACCAGGTGTGCATTTCAAATACAAAGCGGCCGTGTTCAGTTGTAATTCACCGAAAGTACATTCTAAAAGCCGTAATACGAGCTTGAAAATTTTTCTGTTGAAGGAATTCGTGTGTTAAATTTTAGATATCTTTTTGATCATAGTTTCGCGGGCCGCATAAGGCCCGTGGGGCGTAGTTTGCCCACCCATGGTCACAGGGATGCGAAAATCAGAATAGAATAAACGGGACAAAAAGGGGAATTTTTAGAAGTGAGACAGAGAGGAGTCGAGTGTGGTCGGTATCCAGTCAGATGTGTTAGCCCGCAGCTGGTTGATCAATAGGCGATGTGACATTCAGTGAGCGAAGGGGGAAAACACCAACACCTCCTCTCATCCCTCCTCTGCCCGTTTCACCTCACGACCTCTTCGGCTCTTGTGTTTCCCGCTCTCTCCCTCTCCATCGGATCCCTTCCCTTTTATAATTCCTTCCCACTCCGCTTCTTCCTTTCACCCTTCCTCCTCTCTCTCTCTGTCATGTGCGTTCGACCACTCACCCCTCTCTCGCCCATATACTCGACCGACGCTCCGGGAACAATGGGAGAGGAACTGCGAAAAGGAACGTGTGTTTGTGTGTGTGTGTGTTATGAAAACACACGCGGGAACAAAAGAGTAATCCTCGATGATATTGCAGTACACGTTGTCCCGCCGAAAATATTTGCGCCGTTTTTGTTATATCCTCTCTCCACGTAAGCTATCGGCGCACTCTTATTTTCATCATCCACTCAGGACGAAAAGAGAGGGAACTGCAGTCATCGTACATTTGTTTAAAAATTTAAAGCGCTGGCGATAGTCAAATTCTGGAGTAGTTTCGGGCGCGATGATGGAATTTGAAGTCTCTATCTCTCTTTCTCTCTGCGAAGTCGGATGAAATTTTTAAATCATTTGATGGATATTCAAAGGGAGAACATGATCGAATCGATCATACTTTTTTAAATGCGAATTTCGATTCGTCACCCAAAACCAATGCTTGTCACTGGGACAAACTATGTTTTTAGTGGATTTTTTTACAATGTTACTCTACGTTTTTGTCAAAAATTTCCTTAAAATGCAATTTCACAAAGTTCCCGCTCCTTCGGTTGAATTATATTACTACGGATTAATTTCATTAACGCTGAAAATAACTGTTGTTTTGCGAAAAAATGCAAAAATTCTGGAAAATCAGTGCCATCTTAGCTAATTTATACCGATTGTATTGGCGCATACCACAAATAACTTCAAAATCAGGAAGCATCATAAAAACAGAAATAAAGATGAATCGTGAAACCGCCAATGTCCGCTTATACATCGTAAACTAATTGACAATGGAATGATTGACCATTAAGTATTTATTGAATTATTTCACAAACGAGACGACAAATCAGAGATAAATTCACTACGGCAGTTAATACGGGAAAACATCCACTTGGTTGTTTTAAAATAGCAATGGTTAATATATTTTACTACGCACACCAAAATTGACATTATTCCTAAATTTTCTTCGGTGGATAGGGTTTGAGAGCATCCAATAACTGAAATTTGATCGCAATTATTTAATTCTCGCTTTTAAACATTAAAAAGTCGTTACTTATATTTTACGCATAAACCATGCGTTACAAAGTCATTTACATAGATTACGTACATGCTCTTTAAGAATTAGCTTTTCTTCGACTCAAAATGTCTTCACATCAATGCCATAATTTTAACCGTTAGAATACACAACGATTTACTTTTGCCACCAAATATCGATCTCGTGAGACTCCCTTCGAATTTCGTCAAAGGTTTAACAGAGACTAGGAGTGAAAAATAACTCTATCGCCTTCTTTTATAAAGGAATATAAACTTTCCACCGCCCAGCAGAACTGCTGTTGAATCCCCTACAATCTCCTAAATTTCCGAAACGACTCGATCGTGTTTTTTTTCGCCTTCCAATGAAAAATTCATCGACTTCGACTCTCCCGACGCTCTTTCCTTCGCTCCGATTCGATTTTGATCGCCTCCGCGGTGGCGTCGTAGAAACGTCTCCGCGGTCTACGCAGTGCGTATTGTGGCCCACAGGAAGAGAGAACCCGCCAATTTGTCAATTTTAATTGCTTATCTGCAAACGACTACAAAACGATAATAATTACTTTTACCTGCGACCACAGAATAAAAAAATATATCATAAGGTAACACGCTTTATTGAGGAGATCCAATGTATCGATCTATCGTCGAAGGGGTGGAATTGGGGGGGGGGGGGGGGCATTCATAAACCACGCAACCGTAGCTAAGCAACCGCTCCACGGAGCATATTCCGCACACTTCACTCGTTATTGAGGACGTTCATTCGTTCGCGGTTTTTGCTGGGTGAAAAGAAAATTTTCCACGTCGCAGGCCGTAGTTTGGGAGGTGTAAGTGAGGAAAGGTGAAGAGTGATGGGGAAGTAGAGAGAGAGAGAGAGGAGTTGCCGACTTCAAAAGAAATGTTATTTTGCTCGCGTTTCCTTCCCCCTCCCCTTTTCATGCATCCATCTCTACTTCCCCCTTCCTCCCACTACGTCTCCCACGAAATTTCCAGGCTCCGAGAAATTCTGGGCCGTAAAAGCAAAAGTTCTTCCTCTTTTGATGATTTATCGGCAGAAATGATGAAGGATATTTATTCACCGCCAACGACGCAAGAAGACATTGTTCTCTCTCTCTCTTTCTTTCGGGAAACATTGAATCTACCCGCAAAAGCTACAAATTGAGCGTTCCTTATGCATTTAAAATGAGAAAGCACTACATCTTCGTTCCCAAAACTTTGGGAGTTCGAGTTATGAAATGACCGAATTTTTATTTTTATCGCTCGTCGTTAGGCAGTAGTAAGTTTAATTTAAAGGTATTTGCATTTCCTTTTGCTACTGTCGTTTTTAATTTTCGTTATCTTAAATACTAGATCCGAAATCCAATATTTTGGAAGAAAGTTACATTTTCTTTCAATCAGTAGTAATAAATCTAAAAATATAATCAGTATCGATGCCAAAAGGCTGGCAAACTTCTTAAGATCTTGTTTTTATTTTCTCCATATACGAAGTATAGAGAAAGTATTATTTTCATGAAAAAAATCGAATTCGAGATTTCAACGAAATTACTTGTTTTAAGGTCCCCTGAACACGTTTTGACTATTTTCTCGATGATGTCTGTGTGTCTGCCTCTCTGTATGTGATAGATTTTTGTAGGCGCTCTAACGCAAAAACTATTAATCAGGTCAACGTAAAATTTTATATTTAATATTTTTATAAAAGTTAGAAGATCTGATTAGTTTTTGGTAAAAATCGGTCGACCGGAAGTGGGGGTTTACTCTTGTCACTTATCCGTTATTTTGAAATATTTGATAAATGTAAAAATGTATTGGAATAAAAGTTGTAGGAAATTACATTTTCTACAATCTTTATTTGATACATTTTTTCATATAATGCATTTTTTAAGAGATATGTTATATTTTTAGCTGCCACTACCGAAGACTATTGTTAACAATTGACGCTTAGTTACGTCTTAGTAGCGCTCCTTTTTATTTTCTCAATTGTCAACCGGAAGTAAATGTTGACAACGATCCCAGAGCTAACAACATGTAATTTGCCATATAAATATGGAGAAAGTCATGTGTTGCCCACATCAGTTTATTTTGGTATGCAACGATGATTTTCCTAAATGCGTGAAACAATAAATATCCCGTAAAATCGGACTTATATATCACTTAAGATGAATTGCGAAGGAGATTAAAAGAAAATTTAATTCGAAATTATAACCCAAAACTTGACGTGACATCCTAACATTCGTGGATATGTTCTGCAGAGATTTATTTATCTGACAAAACCCATCTCATTTCAATCTGTTGAATCCATTTCGCCTCATTATGCACTCTCTCACATCCTCCGTGATTCCTATTCTTTTGAGCATAACGCTTATGCGTTAATTGAAACGATTTGAATCCTCAAACATTGTTTACCTTCGAAATATTCCTTAGATTTTCTCTTCAATACTTCCTCGTTTGTCATTGATTTTTTTTATTTTCCGTTAAACTAAAAAGCTCATGATACACCTTTTGCACGTTTTAACGCAGGAAGGAAGGCAAGACGTGTTTCCTTGTTTAACGTTTCCTAAAATTAAACAAATGCTTTTTGTTGTTAATCTTTTTGCCCAGCCATATCCAGTCGTTTTAATAAACAACTGTCTCCCCTGAATTGTATTGTTCTCTCTATAATTCTACACGATATGACAACGAAAAACTTCCAAATATGAAACTTCAAGTAAACCCAGCTTGTAACGACTTCACTGAGACTATTATCAGTATATAAGCTCTTGCTGCTCTTACTAACTTACCACATCCGTTCAATTAAAAGTAAATTGTGTTAGTAACAGGGAGACAGCCAAGTTATTTTTCAATAAAGAGAAAGATAAATAAGTTCTAGAAGATTAAATGTGAGAAAACGGAAATTTTACAGACTTTTAACGTATAACAAATATATTAGATGCCAACTTACATCATGCAAGTCCTTCGTAATCACGCAGATTAATCTTTTGTTACAAATGAGTATCCAAACATTCTTTCAAACAAATGAAACCTCTGTCTACTGCAGCTGAAGTACCTACCCCTTATAAAATTAGCCATGCGATTCCTCAATCCTTCAGAACAATCCTCCTTTAATCCCCGGAAGATGTGGACAAGCTATCGAAAATCTAGGAGGACAGATTAAACGCTACTCATAAAATCGGATTTTCCGTATATGTTCCTACTATCCCACCACAATCACCAATCGACTCCGTAACGTAAAATCCTCGGAATCTCTAATCTCGATCGCGTTTCCTCCTCAACATTATTCACAATAGCACTCGTGGTGCCTCTTTATCGGGATGAGAGCACGCCACGGAGACAAGTTAATGCTTTCGCCAAAGGATTCACTGATCGATCGACCCTTCGCGTAGATGGGTGAGATAGAAAGAAAGTTTTGGAAGTTGGAGAGATGGAAAGGGACTAAGAGAGGTAGAGAGAGGTAGAGAGAGGTAGAGAGAGGTAGAGAGAGGTAGAGAGAGAGAGAGGGAGATAGAGAGGTAAAAAGGAGTGGAAACTCGTGCAAGGTGTTCTTTCATTGCGCGCTGAAGCTCGTTGACGCTACAGTCCAAAGGTTTTTTTTATGTGACAATGAAAGAGCCTGCGACGTCAAGAGGTTATTTTTGGATCGATTGATCGATCTCTCGCATTCAATCCCTGAATGAGACGAGAGTCAATGCTGTTGCGCCGGCAGATTTCTCTTTGCTCTCATATTTTCTTCTCTCGTCTCCTCTCCCCTCCTCCCTCCCCGAACACACGCTGAACTCTCTTCCCGCACCAATCAATTTCGCTAATCATGTCCACTCTTCTATCATTCAAAAAAGTTGCGGCTGCGAATCTATCTACCCAATATTTTTTTTGAGTCGAGATCGGTTGCCGACGACAAACGAGGTCACAACGCACTTTCGGAGATCCGAGCGATTGGCTCCATATTGAATCGATTGAGTAGGATTTTTAATCACGAATTTCATGTGAAAGGATCATTTTGCATTTTTTCTGAAGCTCACCAACTGTCACATACGCGCGAAGAGGATGGGGATATAAGAATATAACTACATGTGGATCATTAAAATGTGCTATAATTCTTTTGTATTCAATGGCGCTTTCTCACCGAGGACGGCATAGAAACGTTATTACGAATCCTATTCAACTTTATGAATTCAAATTTTCATTCTCCGTTCAAACCAACAATAGTAGCCTAAATTTCGAGAGATACGTCGTTCGACTATTTCTACCATCAAACAACCGTCCTCTTCCTTTCAAAATTCTCAGATTCTTCACTCTCCTGTTTTATTTTTCATGACATCCTTGAATAAACCTCCTTCAACATCCCATATCCCCACTCAGTACGTTCTGAATGTATAATTTATATCTTCCAAGAACCTTGATACAAATTTTCCCCTCAACAATATCATTATGGTCTCTGTTCAGCTCATTTGCTCTCTTCAACTAAAAACAAACATAAACCGAGATTATAATCTACTCGCGTCCTCTCTCTAATCAAAATCCGAACCTCAGACTGGAGCAACGATGTTGAAACTCTGAGATTTAATATAACGCCCACGTATCAAGAATTCTCTAGATGTTCCTATTATGGATCTTATTTTGACCGGGAAATCTTCAGTTCTTATGAATCTAATTTGTTTTTCTCTAGTGAAACTCGCACAAAATAGATGTTCTCACTTGAAAATCTCGATCAAACCTTTACTAGATTTAATTGAACTTTATCTTTGTTTTCGAGTTCTTTCGGAGCAGCAAAACTCCCGCATCGCTCTTGTTAATTTACGCTCGGAAGTCCTTTCGTTTTTCGGAAACTGAACTTTTAAGTTACAGCCTACCTATTGCTTGATTGCTTGCAAAATCTTAATCATAGGCAAGCATGACATGAAATTAAGCCTCAGCAGAAAGGATCTCACTCGTCCGATCTTAGATTTTCTCCGATTAAAAATGGGAAAGCAAAAGCACATTTCACAAGAAAATAAACGTTATTTTCGTCCGTTGGTGGCCGATGTGATATGAGTTAGTATACAATGGGGACACAGAACACAGTGACAAAATGATCGGCATGAAACTCAGCATTATATATGGACGTTCCTTACAGAGGAGGAGGATATAACATATATAGGATGATACTAATGTTTAGGCACTTCCAGAAGAGCTGGAAATTCGAATTTTTTTATGACAGTAGGATCGTGAGCAAAACCTACTAGAAAAAACGAAAATCTTGAAAAAGTTAAACAAAATTCGCATTGTTTAAACAAATTTTCAATATTTGTGTATTTCCTTATGTGCTACGAATCTGAAATTTTTTATAGGTATAATTTGTAAAATAACGAAATAGAGATTATAGAAAACTTTGATATTTCAATTTGTTTGGCCGTTAAAAATTCGTAAAGTTTAAACGAAGAGGTAAATATTTAGGTACTACGAGACGAGCACGTGAGCTGAAATTTTAAATTTATTTAGAAGTTAATGCAAATGCACATATAAATCTTTGAGTATTTCCTTAAAATTGCTATTGCGGCCGTTATAAATTTTTCAATATTTAAACAAAAAATAAATATTATTTCATTTCTATATGAGTTACAACGTTAAAATTTGGCATCATATTGAAAAATAATAATATTGCTAAAATTCCAAATTTTAGGTATTGTTTTAATGAAATATTTTTCCATAAGTAATGAATGAAAATTGGTGCAGCGGAATTCTTTTGAATTAAAACAATATCTCTGAAAAATTAATGTTTATTAGGGTGAGATGAAATGATTGCAGACACCAACTACTTGTAACTTATATGAATTATTAATATACAGCTGAGAAGAGAATAACACGGCTTCAAGCATTTACTTTGGATTTTATTTAAGGTTGCGTCAAAAATCTACAGTTCTACCTTTTCCGACTCAGACGAGGCAAACTGCATAGTCCGAGTAAAATGAGTGCACAAATACCTTCCGTCGATTCGAAAACGCAAGCATAAACCTCATGAAGTTTAAGGATACAACTATCTAGTATGTCTTTGTATAAAATTTTTATGACTCTTGTAATAATTTAGTGTTAAAATTCTGAAATTATCACTCAAAAAAGAAAGTCAACCATCAGAAAAGTCTCATTACGTGCTGCACGCTAACCATTTACGAGAAACAAGTAAACTCTCATTTAGGTCATTTCAAAAAGGGGATTTGATAATTGTTTAATACGTACCAAAATGGAATTTTCCCATAATTTTTTTTATCATATAAAACCTTGCAAAAGTCGCTCAAAAGGGTTTATGAAATAAAAGGTGTTGAGAGACGGACACATTAACGCGAATATGGGTAATTCCATTTCAAATCAACCACCTTTGAAATTTTCACATTTTTTATTTACATAAAAATTTGTAGACATATTATAGACGAAAATCTGAGAAGTGTTTTTTTTACTTTCTCATATACATAGTACATTGAGAAAGTATTGTTATCGTGAAAAAATTCGACTTCGAGGTTTTGATTAAAATATGTTTTAGGTGTCCCTGAGTCCATAAAAAATGGTTTTCGCCATGCCGCCTGTCTGTCGGTCTTTTTGCTCTTCTAGGGCCTAAACGCGCACATGAAATCGAATGATATTTCGTATTTGTGCAATATATCATCTTTTGTAGACTTTTTCATAAAAATGATATTACTCAAAAACTAAGAGTAGTATCTTTGGCGATATTTAGAAAAGTCTTATTTACTCAAAAATAGTTCCAGAGAATTTGATTTAAACCAATCCAATTGCAGAGTCTGATGTCATAAATAATACTACCCAAGCCACATATCTCAAAAAATCACTATATGGGGTCCAATGGCATTAAAATATATACTAAGCTACCTTACCCAAGCCCTATGACGTTGCGCCTCCGTCGCGATATAATAAAAATCTTATTACAGCCTAAACGGCTTAACTGAATCGAATGATATATCATATTTGTTGATAATATCATTCATAATAGACACACTGATGAAATAAACGCTATTGCGCGACAATTAAGGGTACTTTATTGTAGTATATTTTTAAACAAAATTCGATTTACTCAGAAATGGCTATAAGTATTTTGATTAAAACCCATCCAATCGTACAGTCTGATGTAAAAAACAACACTTACTAAGCCATATGTCCCAAAAAATTACTAAATATCGACCAGTGGCATTAAACTACGGTTAATTTTGATTTATAAGCGTTTTTCTTTTATAAACCTATACAGTCGACCAAACGTATATACATACGTATATGAGAAAGTTTGTGCAATGTATATTGCGCCGTTTATTTTAATTAGCGTTGATAGTTTCGACGTTACGCGAGATTGAAGTTTTTGGAAAAGTGGAAAAACAGTCGCACCGGAGGATTTGATCGGTAAAATTTTCATATCTATTTATCGCACAGACTTCGCTTGGTCTCATTTTAAAGGCCTTAAAAATCTATTTCCAATGCAGTACGTCACACACTACATTTATTTACAAATTTATTCGATAATTGTTTATATATTGTACAAATGTATTTTTCATTATCTGCTCACCAATGTAAAGTTATGAAAAAAATTTCATCGTATATCTCATTTAATTTTATACATACACCGTGTAATTTTCTAGATGGAGAACCGATGGAATCTTTATGGCGCTGCGCGTCTGCTCCATTCGAGCTGAACAGTCACGCGCAACAACTATACGAAATGGCTGTTCTCCGGCATCATGTTACAAGAAGGAACATTGTTTTATGCGACAGTTGACTTCTAGTCACTGTCGTTCACAGGTCGCCCCTGAAGATGCCCACGTTGTGGACGAAATGCATTGGGTTTTTATAATCCCCTCGTTTTTTTTTGCTAAAGGAGTTCACGCTACTTAAACATGATTGAGCCAAAAGTTTTTGAGCTACCACATAACATTATGCGACAATGTTCGAACTGTCCAGGAGCAAGAAATTTGATGGAACAATTGCAAACCATGTTCGACGAAAATTATGTGCAGAACATCACGTCTCCGTCGAACGAGCCAATCTGGAACCAATACAATCATCTGTTGAAGATTTTCTGGAAAAATTATCTGATAAGCTGCATGCATTATTAACGCAATCCTTTATTGCAAAACAACAAAGGGTATTTCTGAGATATTTTAAAGATAATTTACAAAAAGGGGAATGCATCGTTTCTTGCGATTTCTCTGAAAATTATGCATTCGCACTTCAAGACGCAGTCCAGAGAGTCCATTGGAATAATGGCCAAGCACCTGCACATCTCTTCGTTATTTACTATAAGGAGAAATAAGAAACTTAACAAACAAATTTTGTTGCCATATCTAAATGCTTAAAGCACGACACCGTAGCTGTACACCTGTTTTTAGCGACATTTGATCGTTTTCCTAAGGAAAGAATTAGGAAATGTATCGAAATTATTCTATTTATCTCACAGTGCGAGTGCCCAATACAAAAAAAGAAAAAATTTCATCAACTTATGTTACCATGAAGAGGACTTAAACATAAAAGCAGATAGGCACTTTCTTCCTACGTCGCACGGGAAGGGGCCTTGCGACGGCACGGGAGGCACAAATTAAAGATTAGCTGCAAGAGCAAGTCTGTAAAAAGTTCGCGACCCCATAAACAATACGATCAAGTTTTACCGATGGATCGTCGGCAAAGTAAAAAAAGTGAATGCAGATTTTTTCTGATGAAGATTACCGCACAAGCCAAAGCGATCCGTGGAACTCTTACGTAGCACGCTTTTATCCATGTTAACAAAACAAAATTAGTTGCAACATTTTTTTTCGCAACAACAGCTACTGAGGGAATTTTATGCAACAAATAAAGTTTTCGTTTTATCATGCGAACATTACCGAACAATTCTCCTCTCCCATTCCTTTACCACGCTCACTAGTTTGAATAGAGCGGACGCGCAGCGCCATAGACAACGATTTGTTTCAAAAAGATTCCATCGGTTCTCCATCTTAAAAATTACACAGTATATAATAAATTAAATAGAAAGACGATGACATTTTTTCATAATTTTACATTGGTGAGCAGATAATGAAAAATACATTGAAAAATATGTAAACGATTAACGAATAAATATGTAAATAAATGTGATGTGACGTACACCATCGGAAATAAATTTTTAAGGCCTTTAAAATGAGACCAAGCGCAAGTCTGTACGAGAAATAGATCTGAAAATTTTACCGATCAAATTTCTCTGGTGCGGTTGTTTTCCCACTTATTCCAAAAACTTCTCGCGCAACTTTGAAACTATCAACGCTAATTTAAAAAAAAATTCGTTATATTTTCGTCTATATAATATGTGTACATATTTTTATGCAAATAAAAAATGTGACCATTTCAATAGTGTGCGATTTGACAGGGAATATGCGTTCGCTTCGTGTCCTGCGCGCTAAGGAGGACTAACAGCTAAGGAAAGAACTGATGAATCGAATATTAAGGCCGTTTTTAATAAAAACTGCACCCCTTAGGCTGTTCCTGGAATCTTCAAATTTCAGCCGCGGTGAGAACCTATGGCTATAAACAAACCCGCAAAATCTGGTTGCTCTAACTTGAACCGTGTAGAATTAGTTCACCGGGCACGGAAGTGTAACTGACGGAATGATAGACAAAACGATTATACTAGCGGATTTTAAAAATATCTCTAAAAATCCACTTCCTCATTTCTCGCGGTATGCATCCACCAGAAGAGAAACTATCATAATTTTTGCGGAAATGACGCCGCTTTTGTAAGTTAAGGACAAAAACCGCGCACTTTTCTCCCAAAGGACATCCGCACCGAACGGTGGGGAAAAATTGAAACTCCCTCGTCCTCATTTTTATCAAAAGAAGAACGCGTGCGCGTCTGTACCTCCTTCGCCGTAAGGGAAAGAGATATCTATCAAAACGTGGTGAAAAAAATCGGAATTGAACTCTCGCATTTATGAAAACCCTTCAACGAATTTTTTCGCAAAAGAGAAAAACGACGACCAAAGAGGAAGTAGGAGATGATGGTGCGCGAGGCTTTCATGTTTGAAAAAGTGTTTCCCAATGGCGACCCCGTTCTTTGAAATAGGGATAGGGATTTTTGCGGCGGCGTCTGCGAATGTGTAACGATTGCAGGAGCGGTTGGGATGAGGAGGAAAGTGGGGCGGAGGGATACGGAGCGGAGAACAGCTGGATTAGAGATAGACAAAGCGTGTGCCGCATAAATCCAGTGTTTCAATTTGGTGGATGAGAACCTGAGACTTGTAATCTGTTGTCGCTAGCGAGATCCCGAGAAAAAGATCGCCAAATACAAAGAACGTGGTGGTGGCGGTGGTGGAGTGGAGAGAGCGTTGGCCTTCTGCGCAACGATCCCGGGTTCAAATTCAGCGGAGGTCGGATTTTTCACCTTGGGATCGTCCCGTTCCCTACTTGTGTGGTTTGAGGAGACCGCACAAGTCCCCGTCCTTCCGAAGGGACGGTGAGCTGTTGCCGCCACCTTAGTGCTATTCGTAAAGAGTAGACTAATATCGGCACCGAGTTTCTCCCCTCCCTTCTGTGTGAGTCCAGGACGGTGTTGTGGCTATAATAATCCATGTGGCTGATTAGCCAGAAAAACAAAGGACGTCAATTACACCTTGAGAGCATTTTTCTGCTTTATCGCGCGCGATGCTAATTCCCGCCATGTAAAGTCATTTCGTACATAATGACATTTCTACATAGTGACATACTTGATAAGGATGATTCCAGGATTCTGACATATTTAATCTGATTTCCTCGAAATCTCGATATTCCCGTTTTCATAATTCTGAGAATAAATAAAAATTGGCGTCAAATCGTCGAGACGTAAATTCAGTTACCTTTTGATGATGTTTTTTATGTTTAGTGATATATTTTGTCGATTATAATCTAGGGTAGGGCTTAAGAACGTCCCGTATGTACGGGATTGTTCCGCATTTCATCAGCTGGTCCCGTTGTCCCAGAAAGTTCTGTCGAGACGAATAAATGTCCCGCATTTGAGTGGCCCTAATAAATTTTGCTTGAACATTCGAAGAAACCTGCATTTAGCTGAATGAGTGATGGTAAAGAGTACACAATAATCTGTATCTCGGTAAGTTCTGAAGAGCGTCATAACAGGAGCTCTAGTCTAATGGAGAAGATTGGAATTAAAAGCTTTGTCATGAGAAGTGGTCACCTGTTCTTCAACGAATCGAATACCGGGAACGATTCTCTGAATTACTACTCATCTGAGAGTTTGTATTCAACATTCCGGCGCACAATACACACGTAGAACGCATTATCTTCTTAATTACCACCAACTGGAGCAAAGAGAGGAACTGACTGGTACAGTATAGCCAATTCTGCAGTGCCTGTCGTGCAGCGAGTTTTAACAATATGCGCCTCAAAACAAGCAGTTGTAGAGAGATGCAAAGCCATCAGAAAAATATGATTTTTAAATGTAATAATAACTGGTTTTTCTGTTTGTTTAGTTTAGTTTAGTCCAATGTTAAATTCCAATATAAATTCTCCAAATAAAAATCCATTAAGGCCACAAAAATTATTGTTTGTTATCATTTTTCTCCCCTTCCAATATTATAGATTTCGTATTTTGAAATCCAACATTAATTTTACTGTATACGCTTCTATCTCTGTTCATTACTATTAAAATTGAAACTATGCTGTAGTTAAAGTTCTCAAACTCAAGACTAGAGTTTTTTCGGATCGTTTACATGACCCTTGTTTGTCCCTTATTTTAATGAAGGCTTTTTCTACGTGCCACGTATCCTCAAAACAAAAGTCTAGCAACCCTAGTCTACGGTAAAACTCACGTTACGTTTTTTTTATGGAGAGGAGGAGAAAAGAAGCGCGCGGATTAGCGTTCACTCTTTAAGCCTTCAACGTTTCAGAAGTCAAGTACAATTAAACCAAACTCATTAATTTCATTTTCCCCACGATAAAGATACTCGTTGCTTTAAACGAAAGATTAAATAAATTTAGCCGCCCCTTTCACTCCTCATTTTCGTCACATCCATTGTCCTCTGCACCAGAATGAGCATAACGACATTGAAAAAAGCAAATGGTTTGTTCGCTAAATTATTTATTTCAAAAATACTCTTCAGCATGTGTACACTTCTTCTTCACCAAAACTACTCCTCACAAAGGGCTACCAAATGGAAGCACGAAAAAATGTTTACCGACGTGTATTCCATAAAAATTAATTGAAAGTTGTCTCTGTTAACGTGAAAAACGATGCATGAAACAGGATTTCGGTAGAAAGTTTTCCCTGAGCGATGTAAAAGCTACGAATGCCGTTGTAACATAAAAAGCGATATCGGAACGAGGCGCATGCCGAGTCCGGCCGCCATCCCCCTCCCTCTTCTCTTTTTTCTTTTTTATTAATCCCATATTGAAGAGAAAAGCGATTTCCTCGATATATCTCGACGCAATCGATACCCTAACCGAATGAAATTGCAAATACATCCGGAGATGCTGAACTTGCGAAACGAATCTCGCATCATGGACTTCGCAATGCATATATCTTATTTCATGTATCTAAATTTTATCGATATTCCACATTTTATTTACCATTGATATTTTTATTCGATTCGACGGTGTCTCATCACTACTGTTTCGAGAATGGGAAAAAGCTATACGAGGAAATGTGAAATTGCGAGGGCGTCGCTATCTAAACTAACGATTTTCCGTCGTTGCAATCACTGAGAATTATGTTAAATTTTCTAATCTTTAAAGCACAGTTTACTTTCCGTGACGTGGGTTCCTTCAAATCCCTCTGAAAAATTCTGTAAATATTTCTTCCTTCGGAAAAGATAAGAGGAGAAAGAGAAGAATATGAAAGAGAGGGAAATGTTGTTCTGAGATCGGGTGTAACAGAATTGGAAATGGCGAAGGAAGAACCCCGTAAGGAAAATATTGATTTCTCGGAGATGAAGAGAGAAAGAGAGAGGCATGCTGCCGAAAGAACGATTGATGTCAAATATTTCGAGGAGGTAAACATGAAGGAAACGAGTTTCAAGGAAACGCACACTTGAAAACAAAAGTAAAAAAAGAGAAAGGCAAGCGTTAGAGCGTGTACCTATATGTCACGGCTATTGCCCAAACCGTTGCTGATATCGACATCTGTTATGTGAACGCTGAATAGTGGTTGGATGTACTTGTATAGAAATATCCGCATTCGTAAAAGTGAGATCGTGATTGCTCAGCCAGAGCCGTGATATAAGAATGGTAGCGATCTGGGCCGGATAGTTTGAGTAAGTTTCAGTTGTAGTCTATGCGCCATTCTTTGGATAATTCTTCAAAATATTCAGTTGTGTACCCGGCTAGACTGGAGAAAATTAGTTGAATGGAGAGAAAAACAATTGAGGAAGTTTTAAATACGGTAGGGAAAGGGAGGAGCTCAATTTAAATAGCGTGGGAAAGACAAAAGAAACGGGTGAGTGAAATTTGAAAGGTTAACGGTCTGTTAAAATAAATAATAGACGGGAGGATACGAGGAAAGTGGAAAAAAGGAAGGAGGAAATAAATTTATAACGCATTGAATGAAGAGGCTTGATATGAGAAAATGAAGAGAAAAACCTTAGATGATGCAGATAGGCTTGGTTCTACTTCCCGGTAGGTTTTAAAACCTACCGGGAAGTAGAATATCTGATGGCATTCGGTTAATGCCCGCATTTACCAATTTTGAACATTATATGTAGCACAAAAAATGGATGCGCGCGCACACATACTTGCTCAGGAATACAGGCACCCGAACACACTCATTACCTCACATACATAAGTATTCATCTTTTAACTGGAATTCATTAGCATTATTATTTAAAGTGGGAGATTTAAGAATAAAGATGTTTCAATTATCAATCAATTAGAAATTTAAGCGAATGAAATAATCTCAATTAAGGTTAATACATGGGATGAATGGATATTTTTTATATGGTAAAGAAGGTATTTTTCAGAATCTTTTTACGATTTCCTAAAACAATGACATTAAGCTTGCCTTTATGGTCAGTAATATGGTTACTTTATTACCGTAGACTGAAGTCTACAAATCCCTCCAATTTGAGGAGTACTTTCTACCCCTCCAATGGGAAAAAACCGGATTAGGGAAGCAATTTTTAAGCTGGCTAACTTTGTCATGGGATGAGCGAGCTGATCCCATCTTAATTTTCAAACCGCCCGGGGTCAGTGAACAAAAGAAAAAAGTCTCCCGACCATTCCTGATTTTAATTCTCCTTCGATATTGAAATTTCTGCAAACGCAAAAAATTGCTAAAAGCATTACTTGGCTATCGATGAGTGCTCTGATAAAAACGTACATTAACAAGCTAAAAAACAAACACTGGTGACCTAAGTCGATCGCAAGGCCACCGCATTGGGAGCCAATCTATCACTACTAACGCCGCATCGATCTCTGGTGGGAGGAATAAAAAGTGTCAAATAAACAAAAGCAGAAAGACATGCGTCAATTACATTTTACGCTTCCCAAATGGACACTGCTCCAAACAAATAACGGACGTGGCACCGACGCGACCGGAGGACTCCACCCACTCCAGCTTTTCCGCATCCGAAAAAGCAGTTCCTATTTCCCCAGCGTGCTGCAATGCATAGATGATTAATTTAGAGGTCAGTGCTGTTCGTTTGTCTTTCTGTGCCCGTTGTGTTGCGAACCGTCAGAACTCGATAAGTGTGTGGTGAAACGTTTACTCACGATAAAAATTGAAGGCATTTTATTTTATTTTTCTGTGATCTACACCTCGAAAATGCGCAACAATCCAGAACCATCCGGGCAATAAAGCTATTCAAATACATATTTAAAAAACCGTACCCTGGACATTTTCTTTAGCTTTTGGTCAATGAAAATTCGAGATAAGTAAAAGATATGATATTACTTAAACATTGAAACAATATCTGGATAGTCTATCGAAACCCTTGTGGTTTCGTTGAGGCATATATGATGATTCGTTCAAGACGAAAAACTCTTTTTTGATTAAATACACAGTAGGATTTCATGACTCCTATTCTCATCTATGGAATTGGAATAGAAAATTTAAAAATCTAGCAATTGGGAAGTAAAATTTTCCTTTTTCGTATGTGCGGAGCATAGGATACCAACCGGTAAACCCATAGGGGCTCCAGAAAAGCAGCGTAGAAATGGCTATAATAGACGAAGTAAATCATGACTACAAAAACCTAATTCATAACAATTAATCACGAAATCTATTTCACGAGTTTAAAAGGTATAGGAGATAGGTACGCTAATTGAGACCCAGAGTAATCGATTTATTCTTAACCCGTCAAAAGAGAAAGGGTAATAACTTCTATCGAGAAAAATTAATTACCGCATAATCCCTCGATACCCAACCAATCAAAGTACCTTGTTGCCTCTCCCGTGGCTTATGACAATCCTCTTAGCCCTGCTCCCGCAGAAAGCACCTAATACGGTACTGGAATTAAGCCGCAAACTCTCTCCCTTCCTCTTTCTCGCGTGCACACGCGCGCGCGCGCACACACATTCTCGTTTTTTCTCCCTTTCTCTCTCTCTCTCTCTCCCTTGAATTTTTATTCCATCCAGCAAATCCGAATGGGAGAGGGTCAGATCTCGTTTTCCATGTAGCTTCGGATGACCCAGATCGAAACGAGACTTCCAATTTCCCTCTCAACTCTCGGCCGCGGCGCGCGAATGGGCGATACAAATACAAACGCGGAGGCTCGTGATAAAGGCCAGAGCTTTATAGACTCCTCGAAATGGCCGATTTTGAACGTGAAGAACCGCAGGCATTCCCTATGTCCACGTCGGTTTTTGCCTATGTTTTCGACGCGAACAACGGTCTCTTAGGAAGTATCCCTGCGAGTTATTTTTTCAACTCTCGTTGCGTCTTTGGTTACGACATATCCACCAAATTTCGTTGATTGCTCGGTGAAAATATTCCATTCAGTGCCAAGACCGTTCTCGAGGATTTCTACGACGTAATTAACGTAAAACAGATTCCATTGGAGTTTCAGCACTTCTTTTAAAAATATTTTGTGTCCGCGGGTTATATTTTTTTATATTTTCGTCGAGTGGAATGGGTTCACCAATCGAAAATGTCAGCAATCCAAATTTAACTTTCAATGTAAAACAAACGTTAGAAAGCCAAATAAGCCGGGCAGATCAATTTGTAGCCGCGGTTGAAGACATCGCGGTGAATATTTTATGGGTTAACGTCGGGCAGTTAAAATTCAAATCGGTATTTTTTATGACTCGATTGCTTCGTTTATTTTTTATCGAGTCGTTTGAATAAAAGGAAATAATTTATTTCGATTCCGGAGATTGGAAATATTTTTTTGAATTTGCGGCTCCAGAATTGATCGATGCCCTCGGATCCAATACTAGAAAATGATCCCACAGGTGACCTATATTTCGTAATCTACTTTTTCGGTATCGCGGAACACGGAAAGAGCAATAAAACGCTGCAGTACGACTCCTCAGAGTTTAAAGGTTAGGTGGATTAATTGGTTTGAATCGATAATAATTTTTATCTTGAATAAGGTGTTTAATTCACTCGGCCGTTTGAAGGCGCAGAATTTTTATTAAACGTTGTTTCAAAAATTTTTACAATGAAAGGTGGCACGAAAAAAACGCTCTATATGAAGAGCTGGTGCTCCACTTACTTGAGAGTAAGACATCTGAAAATCATATTGATAAATAAAAATATATTAAGTTAAATTCTGGAAAATTTATATTCAAATAGAATTGCTACAAACAATGCTACAGATGTTTAAATTTTAGAAGCAAAACTATAGGGTTCCTCTTTGAGGCAGTAAGTTAAATTAAATTTTATTTTATTTATATTGAATCGAATTAAATATGATTACACAAAAGAGTCGCAGCATTTAAAAGAATAATAAAAAATTTCAAGAGGGAGTAATTGTAATTGTGATAAATATCTTTGGATTTGAAATGAAACGGTTACCACCTCGCAGGGATAGTCGTTCACTATCGCTAGTAGCTTAAACAATGCCCCGGTTAATAAGTAATGCTCCTGACGTTATTAAAACATTTTTAAGAGAGAGGATTGGCAGGAAAGTGATTGGTTGCTGGATTTACAGCAGAAAGTGTGACTGTTAGCATTATGTATCGTAGAATTTTTAATACCTTAAAACAACGGGTCCTAATTCTAGCCGGCAGTCATTTCGCAATATAATGGAACCACTCTATTGCATTTATGCATTGAGTTATAGTATCACAATATCAAATTCAAGCTGCCATTTATCAGGAGAAATAAAAATGGTTATTAGTGAAATAAGTGGTCATATCCCGGATAAGATTTAATAGTGTGTTTCTTCCCTATTAAATTTAATATTTCAATGCGGAACGCGGTGATCACTAGATACCTTTTGGAATTGAGAAAACAACACTGCACGAATGAAATATAATTTCGACTATCTCATTGAATTGTGAAAAGAGTGGCTGAGAGATTCTGTTATTAATTCCTGATTTTCATGCATTCGTTCAGCATATTAAATAGCAAAAGCTTATCAATATTTAAAAACGTCATAAATAGAACGCTGTTAACCCAAAAACTCTCTACTTCATTGACATTTATAAACCAATTAAGGAATCCATTGCAAGTATGAGCGCATCCGACGCCGGTATTATAACCGAACGTGCGCTGCAGAAAAAAGAATGCTTCCTGATTGATTCGTAATAAGAGAGATACAACATTGTGGGATTGGCTAGCGAATGTCACTGATGGCCATATCAACTTCAACCGCGAAAAAAACTACCTCGTTATTATGTTATCTCTTCTTTATGCCACAAAACGTTATGAAATCAACAAACAGATAAACGATATTATAAAAAAATCTGCACGACGTACGTTGCTCAAACCTCATATTCGTACGCTTATAGTCCAAACAATAATGTTACTGTTTACATAAATAGGGCAGTATTAGTCGGGAGAGCTTGGCGGTAGCAGGGCATAAAACTCGATGCGTTATAATGTAAATAGACTATAATTATTTTCATGAGAAAAGTAGCTTTCGTATTATTGTTAATGACATTAAGATAAATAAACGTATGAATTTTAATCAGGATACATGCTGCCATTTTTTAATTAATCCATATTTTGTGAAATACCACAAGGATAAACTGCCCTCCATTGTTGCGCTATGCATTTTTTATTGTTAATGCTTCTATTCAGGGTGATATGCAATACAAATACGAAATTATTTTAAACCGTTTATTGCCTATAGCTGAGCACAGACGATTGAATACTGACGACAACCAACGCATTACAGACGGAAAACTACTTTTTACAGCAGATGCGACATAAAACCTACATACTGAAATCATGAGGTCGATTTTTTTCCTAATCTCAATATTTTCTCACTTATTTTTTCCGTGGGAAATAAATTATTAATAAACATTTTCTGTGACCATGTAGAATTGATTTATGGTTTAATAGGCAGGACATCTTAAATTCAAAAACACAATCTTAGAGATATTCTCTCAGAAACAATAGGAAGGCATAAAATACTATATAAATATCAGCACCAGCTAAAGAAGCTATAAAAAGAGGTACTGTCCATTCGTTTAGTACTGAAGAGAAATTGTCAATCTCTATTATATTATACAAGGTGAGGTGACTTTTGCCAAGCGCAGTTATTTTTCAAAACATCCATTAGAGGGTGTGGATTAACAGTGGAGTGCTGCAACCTGGCGGAACACTTAATAACTAATAGAAGTCGTGTTCAGCTTATAAATGTATATGTTACATATTACACAAAGTGTAATGTCGTTTTGTTTACAGAGTTTGTATGGTTACTAACAACAGTATATAGTTAGTAAATAAACTTTCATATTGCTTCGTTTAACAGTTTTCACATTGAATCTTCACTTACGTATCGATAAGAATTACAATCAGAATTCCTTTAATACATCGAAAAGTATAGAATAGAATAGAATGTATACAAAATGCTATATTAATTTTAGTTAGTATTTAAATGAAAGTCTTACGCTGTAATGTTAAATGAAATTAATATAGATGCTGTATACGTATAAGTTAGATTTTATTATCGGTATTGATATTTAATTTCGATTTTATTTCAGTTAAAGTTACAATACAAAAAAGTTCATTGAACCTGAAAGACAACAGTATGATTTAACTTGAGAACCGAATGCACCATTATTTAACGTAAATAAGAGGCACGTATTGTGGGTTATGATTGGAAAATGTGAGAGAGAATGAGTGATTGATTAATAAAATGTGATTAATAATTAAATTAATTATTGAAAGTCATTACTGGTTTCATGGCTGCAATCATTCACTTTATCCCACGTGTAAAAATAGACACGCCAAATGATCCAACAATTCCTTTTAACATGCATTGCAGACAATTCACGTTCCAACTGCCTTATGCCATCACAATTGATAAATCGCAAAGCCAAAGTTGGAATTTTTATGCCTGAACCTTGGTTTACACATGGAAATATGTGGGGTGTTCAAGAATTCGAACACTACATTGTATATAAAGAAATATTGCAAATTAAATAACAACACAATTGAAATAGGCCCCTAGTGTAAGGTGAATTGATACTGATTAAAATTATTATTTCTCATGAAAAAATCTCCAATTCTGAATTATACAAGAAGTATTCTATTACCAAATATTGTCCAAAAGGTGTATACATTTTGAGCAGCAACTTGATCGAAATTCTCTCGAAAATTCACAGATCACGTTGCTATTCGTTAAATTTCTTACATTAACAGTAAAAAAAAGTCGAGTTAAAAAAATATGAATCTGTAAAATAATACTATATTAAAATATAAATTATTATAAGGAAGTTATTTACGTTATGAAATTAAGAGACATCCATTAAAAATATAATTTGGTAGTTTATTTTCATAATAATTTTTAAACCTCAAGATATATTTTGACAATTTTTTTAAATTTTACATGCATATTGTTTCGAAAGCTAACAGATTCAGCTCTATTATCAAATATGCAATGACGACATCGATTTCATATAAGCTAAAATTTAATAAATCAGCTACGAACATTTTAAAAAATCTTTAGAAAAATTAACTAAAGCGTAAGATTCTAGGTGATACATAAGGATCGTATTAAATTCATATAAAATCGTTCCATTGGTTTAGAGAAGTTCACCTACTGCCAGCAACTATCTAAAATAATAAGATGATCCAAACAGAACTTATGATGCCTACTTTCCATTTAATCATTTATTTAATACCTATATTGGCTTTAATAGCTTTAAAGTCATAGCGGATATGTAGCTCATTGTGTTCCCAAATTTCATAATTTAGCGTTATATTATGTATGCTACAAATACATTCGAACGGAATATTAAATTGATCACGCGTATTTTTGCGGCAAAAATAACGCGTGTACGTATTAGAATATATCGAATCTGAGTCCAACAATAGTTGTTGCTATGGCAACACTCTCGTAATGTGTGATAAAAACTGCAAAATTGCCAGTATTTACGCGAAATTCTAAGAAATACTATCGATAAGAAAAATTCTACGATAAAAATTAAAACTTCATTCATTACCTCTGAAAATTGTAAAAATGCCGTTCCGATATTACAATTATAAGATATTTTAATGTGCAAGAGAAAATTTTCCAGTACGATGGATTTCAGATTTCTCATGTAAATGAAATGGGAAGGATAGTTCTTGGAATCAAATACGGGACTTCAATTTTTGCAACAAAAACTATCCTCTGGAGATCGGCCTATATAGCAAGAGATTTACAGTTTCATGAAAATCGGTCTATTAGTTCAAAAGTTAATAGGGGAAACGGACAGACAGACAGACACAACGGCCAAACTATAAGCCTATTTCAATTTTGGAAACGCCATATAATCCGTTCATATAGCTTTTGTAAGGACTAAAAATAGTTTTTTCCCAACCGAAACTATTTATATAACTGTTATGCCTCCGACTTGTTCTTCATTTCGAATGAAGCAGAAATGAAGTTATTTTAATGTATAAATTTAATGAATCAAGTTTTAGAAGGAATGATTATTATTTATTGACGCAATATAACAAAACATTTCAACAAAATTCAATATCAATAGGCTGTTTGATCAGAATTTATTTTATTTTGCATAATTTATTCTTCAGTTTTCCGAATTATCTCTTCGGTTTTATCCTCCTTTCTCAAGCTCAAAAACCAACGGCATTAAAGCTACCCCAGATGAATTATTGCCGACGAGTCATTAGAAAAAATAAACATTCCAACAAAAATAAAGACACCGAAAAGAAAAAACGACCCTCATAAGATTGAAGAGAAACCTCCTAAATCGATTTCCGAGTTATTTATAAACCGCCCACTTCGTGCGCCAATAAAATAAGGAAGCAATTTACAAGGTGGTTGATACGGGGCCAAAGTTGGGATTCGGTGAAAAAATGGCGATTCTCTATGGTAGTAGTTGGATGAAGAAGTTTGGAAACGAGCGTCTGAAATGCGGGTGGAGGGAAAAAGTTGAGAATGGCTCCGGAGAGATGACGAGAATTGTAGGGAAGGTAGAAGAGAGAAGCTAGTACGTGGAAGGAATTCCTTTGGAAACGTGGTTAAGAGACGAGCGAATGAGAAAAATTCCCTAGGCAACTGAGGGCTAGAAAACTTGGGTTGATGAGTGTAAATACTTGACGAAGAAGCAACAATGGAATCGGGCGTATATGCTTATGTATATATGTATATATATATATATATATATATATATATATATATATATATATATTTATTTATTCAGAACAATAATGAAAATGGGTCGCGGAACAAAAAAACTATTTTAAAAAAATATCTCGGTTGAATTTTGAATTGAACACAAGCCCAAAAAATTTCAGATTTCGTTCAGTTCATGAGAAAAGGCTGAATTGCAGGAACGTAAATAAAGTTACCAGCGGAATTTCTATTTATTCCGGAAGGTGATTTTTTATACCGTCATTTTTACGACTTGATTGTGATTTTAAAAACGAACTTCGCGCTAAAATTTGTAAATATTTTCAAATCAATCCTACTTTGAAAAGGGTTTTCTGGAGTTTAATGACGTCGACGCTATAAATATAAAAGAAAATTATACAAAGAACGCGTTCTTAGCATAACCGGCGACACATGCACTGACATTTGATTTGGGATCTTGAAATTTTCGTAGCATCCGACATATTAGATTTCTTTACAGCCTTAGCAAGAATTTAATGCTATTGTTCAACCCGAGCTCGGATGCTGTAAAGATAATGAATTTGGCCCATCAGATCCTATTTATAGATATATAAAATGATGAGGAACAAGACGCCTCACGCAAGTATAGACTCACAGAGGAGCTTTGAAACACGGGACCTAATAGGAAAATTTTGGAAGGGATTCCAAAATACGCCACCTTTATGAACGAGGAAGGACGATGTTCGCTTTTTGAAAGTCGTGGAGTTCTTCGCAAAGAGGCAGAATGGAAGGTGAGGTAAACTGGGATATCGCTGCAGAAAATATAATTCTTTGTAAAAATCTGATTAAAAAATAAAAAAATCGCACAATGAACACAGGTACAAGTGCCTGTCAGCAAAAGTTTATCAGTTTAACAAAATATTATGTAATATACAAGAGGATTTTAATTATGTGGTTAACACCGAGAAAGGAGTCCCTTCTTTTCTCTTATTTTTCCCCTGCTGGTAAGCATTATTTTCTACTGGAGGGTTCTAGAACGAGATTTAATAACACGCGTCCTCGAAAAAAATTTGCATGAGATAATGTTATGCTTTTATCTTCGTTCCGCTACTACGTTGAATATTGCATTTCATTATACAACTTAAAATACACCGCATATTTCATATCTAGAATAACCCATGTTGACACAAACGATAATTCAATGAAAGTCTGAATGTTGCGTCTGGGAAATTACTATAACCAATTTTTGTAGCGGAGTACATTTTATAAATTATTTTACTATGACAGCAAAAATTACTAAGGAATTACTAAGATAAGAATTCCCTTGAAATACGCAAAAAAAGCTTTCTTAGGTAACCTCCGACCATACCAACTCCGAAAATACCACTCGGAGTTTTAAAGACTCGCGCTAGTTATGAATTCATATGTTTCGTGGGCAAATTTCAGCAGAATCTTTTCAATTTTGACATATATACAGAGGAATGATGCGTGCCATTCAGCCTATATTCTCGAGGATTCTCACCTTGACAAGTCGTCAGCATTTCCATGGAAACGAACGTAAACACGAGTAGAAAAATCATTAACTGGGATATCCTACTTTACCCCTACATATTCACTATAAGGGAAATGATAAATAAACACAAGAACTTTCGCATTCAAAACGCGCCAAGAAAGCGACGGGTTCGGAAAAAGCGGACGGGAAGAGAAAATATATATGCCCAGACATAAAAGTAATTACATTATCTCCACAAGTTGGTAGCTAAAAAACGAATTAAACAGCGAGCGAAGTCTTTCCTCCCATTTATATTTCATCCCCAAAGTCTAGATTGAATGGAGAAGAAGAACGGGAGAGGGTTTTAGAAGAAGAGAGAAAGTAAAGAGTAAGGCTTCGAGAAAAGAGCGAGTGGGAATAAGTAGATGAAAAATGTAATCGGGGAGGGAGGGAGGGAGAAGAGGTCTAACCTCCTTACCCTTACCCCCCTGTAAGGAGGTTAGACGGAGAAGGGTGGAGAGAAAAAATGGAGGTAGAGGGAGGGAGGGTGAAAAACGAACTCTAGGATCTTTAGCTACCAACTTTTTTTAACAGGATTCATTATTTCGGAGTGAAACGCCCGGAAAATGAAAAAAAAATAATATCCAATTTTTTAAATTCCACTTTCGGACGAGAAAAAATGACATTAGGCAGTGAAAAAAAATCAAGAGGAGCACGAGGATAGGAAAAATAAAATAATATGCGCAAGTGTTGAGAGAGATAGATAGAGAGTTGGCGGTAGCAGGGTTGAAAAGCTGCTGCTTTTTAGGGTTATGGAGGATGGGGAAGAAGGGGGGGGGGCAGCGAGAGAGAGATAAGGGGATCGGAATTTCAACCCTGCGTGGAAAGGAAAAAAAACTAATCTTGGTCGTTCCTCATCATCCCCTTCTCATATGCCTCCGACCCAACCTCCTAACACCACCTCCCAAGTCTCACGTTCCTATTGAAATTCCAAAATTACAAAGCGCGCTTGGATCTTCGTTCGTGCCGCCAACGCATCAACCCACTCACATACCTCTCCCTCCCACCCTCCTCAATATCCATCACCCCACCCATTCTCCACCTCCCTCCTCCCTCCCTTCTTAGCCATCCAGGAGGCACTTCCCCTTTCATCAAGTCAGCCCTTCCAAATCCTTCTCTATCTCTCTGCCTCTAACCTCCACCTCTTCCTCTATACATATATATACGCGAAAGTTTTAAAAAGGGAAATTCTCCTCTTCCTCCTACTCCTCATCTCTCTCTTAAAAACTGCCATCTAACGGATGAAATTTTATCATCACTGTCACTTTTCATTTCCTTGCTTTATTTTAAAGCCCGAAACAACAAGAAATTTTCGAAGAAAAAAATTCCTTTTTCAGCTGGAAAGGGAGTTGTTATCATTACTTTTTTTAAAGATTAAGTTAGCCCTTAATTTTTTATATTGAGTGAGATCCCGTCCATTTAGTTAGCAAATACATGGCTCTTCATTAGGTTGTTCTTTATCTATTTGTCATGCCGTCATGCCCTCAGTTAATAAAAAAATATACGAAAGGGCATTTAAGATAAGTTTTTCTTCCGAGAGACACATTTTCCCAGATTTAAAAATGTAAACAACTAGTTTGAATGGCTTCTGATTTACATTAATTCTGAAATGATAAACCAACATGCAATTTGAGACACTTGTTTTGCTGATCCTGATTTATATTGAATCTAAAATGTTAAAACTAGTAAGAATTTTGAAACGCTTGTTTTGCTTTTCTTTATGCTTCACTCACATAAATTATTTATACAATTTTTTTCTACCTCCCATATAATGAATCCATCATCATAAAATAAATATTTATTTAAATTGTAAAGTTTCTTTTTTTAAAGGTGGCTCCTGTATGTTGACATGATTATTCTTGAAGTTAACGCCTTATGGAGTTTTCGGTGAAACAAATAATTTAATCTCGTTAACTTGAGAAACCATTACTTAGTGGGATTCCATTTGAGGAGAGAAAAAAATAATTTTCCTACAAAATTTAATTTGTTATCATTTTTACATAACATTCCAAAGGGGATGTAATTTTGAAGGGTTTCTTCTGAAATTATAAAAAAGCATTTGTTTTAATTATATTTTTATAGTAAACTTTTATCTAATTCTGATTTTATGGTACATAAAAATGGCCTTGTTCTATAAAAATAACATACTAAAGAATACCATTAAAATTGACATAGCAAGGCATAATATATTTTTTAATCTCTCGAGCAAGTTGTTTTCCATTTCGATTAAACCTATTTTTATGTATATATAAAAGTACAGTTATTCAGTAATGCCTGACTGCTTTCTGGGAGCTAATTATAATATAGATTTAGAATATTATTGATTATATACTTCAGAGTTACGCATGGCACGACTACCGTTTTCTGCTACAAATTAAAGATTACAAGAGTTTATATCGAAAAAATTAGAATGAAGATTCTTAAACCTATACATTAAGGTTTGCATAAACTATAGACGACACACATTTCAGAGACTTATATTTTATTCCTTATTACTTCTATTAGTCATTTTATGTAATTCCTATACATTGTAAAGTTTATATTGTTCGCTGAAAATAAAGCAAACTCTCCCATTCAAAACATTTTCCATTAGCCGACTAAAATAATGTAAAAATAAATAAAGCAAAATAAAATTTTTGGTAATCTAATTATCTTCCGAAATACGCAACAATATATCATCGCTGCGGTCGTTTCATTTCATATTTTTTCGTTTTGCTGTATCGACTAAATAGTCAAAAGAAACTTTACCTACGGAAGTTTTGTTCAATACCTCTCTTAAGGGCTTTTCTAAATTATTTGGTTCATAAGGACACGTCCTAGACCGTATGACGTGGGTCGCGTCGTTGGCACTGAGGCGAAATGTAGCATTTTTCCTCCCCAAGCCTTCTTCCCCCCTCTATGCTCTCATTCCGTAGCTGGCCATGGCGTAAGAATAAAGGATCGTGGGCGGAGGAAAGATTTTTGGATAATGGGATCGTCCAACTACCATCGGTCCTGACTTAGGAGGCATTGGGAGGAAAATATTAGTCTGGGAAAAAAGGTGGAAGAGAGGGGTGGCGGATAACGTGCATGGGTTTCGGAGGAAGAGTAGCGGGGAGAGTGAGGGAGGTGGATAGAGGGGCAGATGGAAATGGATGGAGGGGGAGAGGGAAGTGGAAGGAGGTGGAGAGGGAAGTGGATGGAGGTGGAGAGGGAAGTGGATGGAGGTGGAGATGGAAGTGGATGGAGGTGGAGAGGGAAGTGGAAGGAGGTGGAGAGGGAAGTGAAGGAGGTGGAGAGGGAAGTGGATGGAGGGGGAGAATGAGGAGTGGGAGGTGGATAGGGAAGTGGAAGGAGGTGGAGAGGGAAGTGGATGGAGGGGGAGAGTGAGGAGTGGGAGGTGGAGAGGGAAGTGGATGGATATGGAGAGAGAAGTGGATGGAGGTGGAGAGGGAAGTGGATGGAGGGGGAGATGGAAGTGGATGGAGGTGGAGAGGGAAGTGGAAGGAGGTGGAGAGGGAAGTGGATGGAGAGGGAGAGTGAGGAGTGGGAGGTGGATAGGGAAGTGGAAGGAGGTGGAGAGGGAAGTGGATGGATGTGGAGAGGGAAGTGGATGGAAGGGGAGAGGGAAGTGGAAGGAGGTGGAGAGGGAAGTGGAAGGAGGTGGAGAGGGAAGTGGAAGGAGGTGGAGAGGGAAGTGGATGGAGGGGGAGAGTGAGGAGTGGGAGGTGGATAGGGAAGTGGAAGGAGGTGGAGAGGGAAGTGGATGGATGTGGAGAGGGAAGTGGATGGAAGGGGAGAGGGAAGTGGAAGGAGGTGGAGAGGGAAGTGGATGGATATGGAGAGGGAAGTGGATGGATGTGGAGAGGGAAGTGGAAGGAGGTGGACAGGGAAGTGGATGGATATTGAGAGGGAAGTGGATGGAGGTGGAGAGGGAAGTGGATGGAGGGGGAGAGTGAGGAGTGGGAGGCAGATAGGGAAGTGGAAGGAGGTGGAGAGGGAAGTGGATGGAGGAGAAGAGGGAAATGGATGGATGAGGAGAGGGAAGTGGAAGGAGGTGGAGAGGGAAATGGATGGATGAGGAGAGGGAAGTGGAAGGAGGTGGAGAGGGAAGTGGATGGATATTGAGAGGGAAGTGGATGGAGGTGGAGAGGGAAGTGGATGGAGTGGGAGAGTGAGGAGTGGGAGGTGGATAGGGAAGTGGAAGGAGGTGGAGAGGGATGTGGATGGATATTGAGAGGGAAGTGGATGGAGGTGGAGAGGGAAGTGGATGGAGTGTGAGAGTGAGGAGTGGGAGGTGGATAGGGAAGTGGAAGGAGGTGGAGAGGGAAGTGGATGGAGGAGAAGAGGGAAGTGGAAGGAGGTGGAGAGGGAAGTGGATGTATCTGGATAGGTAAGAGGATGGAGGTGGAGAGGGAAGTGGATGGAGGGGTAGAGTGAGGAGTGGGAGGTGGAGAGGGAAGTGAATGGAGAGAGGGAGGGGAATAAGGATGGAATGATGGACAGGGAAAGGTGAGTGAGAGGAAGGGTGAGAGGAGGAATGGTCGCTGAGGGAGAGAATAAGGGATCCTCCGGATGTAAGGGGAGAGTAAAAAGTAAAAAAAAATCGAAAAAGATTCGGAGAGCTGGCGAGAGATGAAGCGACGTTGCCCAATTAGGCGACGCGTTTATCTCCCCCTTCCTCTCCTCCGCCCCTTCTCCTCCATCTGTGTCTGAATTGTGGAAAAAATCGATTTCACCTTTATCCTCTTCCGAAGGATTTGCTATATCCTTGAAGAGGCGAATGGAAATGAGAAGAGGAGGAGAATAAAGAGCAGACTATAGAGAATTCTTTAAGAAAAGGTAAAAAAGAGAGCGTTAGACTAGAAATTTTGAGTGAGGTGGATGAAGCTTTTAACGCACGAGAAAAAAATTTGTATTTGAAAGAGACATTTCAGAGCTTTGGATTTTAGGGTTTTGGTTTAACGATGGAAATAGCGTCGATGACCTTTTTGATATCGTGTATGCCACTTTAAGAGAATATTAGCAAATGTGTGCGTCTTCTATAAATGAAGTGGGCATGAGACGTGGAGTTTGTAGACGAAGATAATGTCAATGGAATGGACGTAATTTGCATGGAAATGAAACAATATTCACTATCTTTATTAAAACTTTGTACGATTTAAATAATTTTATAAATAGAATGCACCATTTTTCATTTTCATGCAAATTACGACGAATCTTTTATTATGCAGTTCCACCAAATATCGACCTCGCCAGCAAATTATAGAATAGAGAATTAGTTAAGGGTCTTTAGCGTAGCGGACTCTATGCCACGCCAATGGGGGCAAATAAGAAATTGAGCCAAGAATCCTGAAGAGGAAACGGGATAAGGCCAATATGTCTCAATAACGTGTCCAAAAAATGCAAAATGCCCATAAATGTCCTTTTTTTCCAAAACAGAATCAGATTTTCTCTTCGCCTAGAGGGATACGTAAAATATAACGATGTTCATTCCGCCTATTTGGATGTATGTTGCCTTAATGTCATTCACTGTTGCAAACACCAACAGATAGTTCTATGAAAAATTATAAAATTAATTTACGAAATACGTTGAGTCAGGCTTTTTCTGATCTTTCACGATTTCTATGGTCGAGGGGAAAGGGGCCAAAAAGTCAACGTTCAAAAAGTGAACGTTCCTGGCACCATTTACTATTTTGCTTTCGTAAGCATTTAGAAGGTTGTTTTGTGCTAAGGCAGCAATTTTTACTATTATCGTCCATCGATGGAGTTACTTCAAAAGTTACTGCGAATTAAACAAAGTCGAGATGGTTGTACGGCCAGGCCAAGGCATGGCGATCACGAATTTAATGAATCGAAATGGTTTTTACCTACTCCTATACTCCATTTTTGAGAATACGTTTTCTTTCAAAACCCTCAGATGGATTCTAAGTGTTGTGAAACGAAGCTTTTATAGGGCGAATAATTAGTCACCGAGTTGAATTGAGTTTCATATTCTACATACGCCACCAAACGGGTATAACAGATCTATAGAAACTTATGCTAGAAATGTCAGAGAACAACAATTTTTGAGCATTTGTGCTTGGAACTTACTATTCTGCAATGTTCTCGCGTTCCATATTTCCCGTCTTAAGAATCAAACGCTAATGATTTGCAGGCGTTCTGGAATTTTACTCACCTAAAATTAAAAAAAGAGAGAAAGCATTAGAAGAGACAAGGTTATATTGCGAATCGAAATACATAAAATCAATTTATATCAATATAATTTTTAAATCGTTTTATGAAGTATAAATATGAAATTAATTTTATAAAGAAAGGTTGAATGACGAACAACGACTTTACTATACATTTAGCCTAAGTCATTCAGTCAAGTGTAATATGTTTTGCCTGCCTCACCATATAAATTTTCCTAACATTCAAAAGTTTAGGAAAAGTAGTTTAGCGAACTATTTATTCAAATATGATAAGGACATATTAGGAAATGATATTTTAAAATTTTATATGGTGAATAAAAGCCACTCGAATAATTTTATGCATAAGAATAGCGCACATGAAGCTTTAAAACAAATCAAAGGGGTGGTAAATCTCTCCAGAGAAATTAAAATTATTGTTATTATAATTTATCCATATATTTTTAATATCTCAATATTGTCCCACACAAACAAAATTTTAATCAATTTTAATGCCAATTTTAGATCAGACTTTGAATCTCAAAACAATACATAATAAAAATAACGCATCTCCAACATCACTCTTAAACCATCTCCTTTTAGCCATGCTTTAGGTCTCCATTAAATTGATATTTTTGGAATAATATTTTATAAATGCGTATTATTTGAGGGAATATAGTCTAAATGCCTCCCTGAAGTAAGATGCTGAAAAAGTCGTCCGCAGTATAATGTATAATAAAATCATGACTCGCATCAAGTGCTACAAACACGGTTAACAGTTACGAACACATTATCGAGTGATATGCAATACGTCGCCAAAGCCTCCTCGATCCAGAATTAATTTCATAATACCGTGTAACGGTATTCTGAAGCGCTCGACAATCTCGCACGTCACGCGAGGACTCTTAAATTAGGCCATTAGTCCGGGAACTTTTTCTCGCCTGAGATGGTGACGGCGGAATGATCTTGAGTTAATGGTCTGGCTTTCCAGCCGCGGCTTCCCCACTCATCCTAACCAAGACCGACCCTTTGACCAACTCCCTCTCTTATATCCCAAGAGGAGAAGAACGCACGCCAGCGCATCTCTCCGACCTGCAGAAACGGGAATTACGCCTCCCCTCCCCCTCTCGCCACATTTCGCTCGACGGGCTAATTTCCGATCTCGGTCGACCTCTCCCTCCCGTCCCATTTGAATGCGAGTTGCGGTGACGGTTTAAGGGCCACGACCCACCATATAAAACAAGCGCGAGGAACTATAACAGGCACGGGACATTTGATACACGAGTTAAAGATGGAAAAATACGAATTTTTGTTTCTCTCCTTGGCTCGTGTTCATCAATATCTGATGTCATTCCGGGTGGAAACGATTACGCCAATTACTGAGAAATTAAAAAAATTACATGATTTATTAATTCCCCGAGTTCATGAGTGACCTTCGCGACTGTCCTGACCGTCACGGAGGATCTAAGACATGTATTTTCAAACTGGGTGCACTGATTTATATGGGTGCCGATATAAACTTTACTTTGTAAATAAAGAAACAATTTGAAAGTGTTCGAAGGTCGTTACCGCAATAACGTTTTCTCAAAGAAATTTACTAATGCGTAACCCCAAAAAATGGATGTCTATAGAAGCTGCAATGTACGTATGTAGAAATATGAAATATCGCTTGAAAATAGTGTGTCGCGAAATTTGGATTATCTTCAAAAAGGTGTCGCACCTACAAAAATTAGGAAACCGATAACGTAAGGTATATGCTCACAGCTGATATACATCATGATATATTTCCTGAAATGATACTTTCGACTCTCAATTTTAATCCTAAACTGACTCGGCGGTTAATAAAACACTCCGATTTCATTATTTTTTCAAACTTTGTCTAAGACAGTCTGTCTTAAACTAAAAGCCTAACGTATATTATAAGTGATACGCTTCCACATGTCCATTGATATAATTTAGAAATATATTAGGATAAATAAAAGTTCGCTGCATATCAAGTCTATACATCAGAAGGAAAAAAGTTTTCCTTAGGTAAGCAATGGTAGTCATTGACCTGCATTTATTCTCCATTCAGGCTGAAAAATTCATATGGAAAACCATTCGCCGGAGACCATATGTCAGCTGAATTTGAATATCGATTTACCCGCCTTTAGCATCTGGAGCGGATTCCGCCATTGAACGATTTGAGAACGGCGCTTAAGCGCTTGATGAACGCCATTCGGGCATTGGGTTGGGAAAATTCACGATCGCTGGAGACGAGACGAGTGACGCAAATGCGGTAAAAATATACGCCTTTAATCCTTGGCGAAGCATTTTTTTCAGCGACAACTACAAACGAAGGTTAACCGAAGGCCTAAACGAGCTACATTTTGGGAAACCATTTGCATTTGAAAGCTATAAAATTCTGCCAACACTGGACTGCTTTCGTTTTGGCCTCAGATGTTACATGAAAAATCCTTTGGGAATTTTACTGCGGGATAATTATTTACTCTCTAAAACCCCTCTGGCTGAGTATACCGGAGCTTGTCAAATAACCGTTTATCCTTTAAAATACGAGAAGAATGAGAAATTAGGAGCTTCATTTGCTGACGCATTATGAGAGAGCGCGTTTTGTTCATCGAAGTTAATTTAGAATTGTAAACTTTAAATTCTTCATAAATTAAGTAATAAAATTACATTACAAAGTAATTTGTTCAATGATTAATTAAAATATTTTTATTTTCTATATATAACCATTTTATCAGAATGATAATTCTTCTTAAGTGTTATAAATGGCATTGAAGGTCACAAAAATAGGAAAAATTTTTAACTTTCTATCTATAATCATTTGTTCAGAATCATAATTTCATAATTTTGAAGGTATCGTCTGCCGCTCAGCTAGTTCTCCATAAACAATTATTTGGCAACGTAATAAGTGGAATCGTATTTCACTGCTAATTTCTGTCTCATATTTTTTACCGTTTACTTACTATTTAAATTTAATCGAATTCATAGACGGACAGACAGACCGAAAACAAGAGCGCGTTTATAAAACGAAACGCGATTTAAAAAAACCACTGATTTGCTGAAATTTTGTCTCAAGTACTAACCGAGAGACAGATCCTTTACGGAATTACTTAATGAAATGAAATTAACAAACTCGAAAAAAAAATTATTGGCAATAGGTCAGATGATATTAAATGCAAAAAATCTGGTCGTTTACGATTAAGTAATATATGATCAAAATTTGTACTTATTCATGATAACATTTTGTTTTAAACCGTTTACATACTTTAATTTTTAACCAAAGTTTTAATTATTGTAATATTGAATTAGACGATATCAAACCGAAGATAAACCGACATTATTCTTAGATGGAATATCTTCACGTTATGATGTTGATTTAGCAGCCAATAAGCATCTATTTTATCCTAAGAAAATTTTATTTCTCGTTTTCCTCTTCTACTGCCTCATTTTCTCTTCACTCGTCATATTTTCATGCTCAGGTTGATTTTAGACATCACAACCGTCAAGAGATAAATTATCTGATTCAGTACTGTCTGCATGCGTAATATCAACTTACAACGGCAGCCTACCGGACAAAGGAGTCATACTGCCTTTAACAATTAAAATCCAATATTAAGTTAAAATTTTAATATAATATTAAAAATTATAATATTTTATTCACATCATAACGAAAATTAAACATAATTATATATGTTAATATGTAATATAATATATGTTAAAATAATACGTAGTTCGTAACAAAAAAATTGAGAGTATTAATGCACGAGTCGGTTTATAATAATAAGTACATATGTAAAAGGAAAACCGTGGTGAGTGAAGATGTACACCTCGCAGTACTTCAGAAGATTACTAGAGGGTCAAGCGATTTTTCAAGCTCAGAATGATAACAGGAATACATGTAATCGCTTAGAGAGCTTTGGCAAGTTCAAAAATAAAAAAGTAATACCAAATTAGCCAAATTCAGAACATCAGATGAAAAATTAGGCCATGACCGTAAATGTATCCCTTTTCTGTATAATTTTCTTGAATATTAATACAATGTTTATATTAATTTCATTTGGTATTTATGATTATTATAAGACAAGTCTCCTATCAAAAAATAGCAAATGAAAAATACTCTCCTATATATCTGCCAAGAGGTTGACATTATTTAGCATTGATTTTGAGTCCAGCTGATTCGCCCCTTGCCTTACGCGCGCAGTGGGTATCTAAGAGTTAGTGCAAGGAATAGATTATTTACTGACGATACTTATCTTAATATCGTCCCTGTGCTTTTCGTTTAACCTAAGAATGCGATGTTTAATAAAAATGAGTTCTGTCAATTTTATTTTATTTCCAAATCATATGCGTTATATAATAAATACATAGAAAAATATTGTCATTTTGAGATAGGACGAACGTACATTGCGATAGAGAAACGGAAAAAACGATAAAATAAAATTATTTTCGCAAGAATGTCTCGCACCAATAATTTAAAGCAATTGAAAGAATGAGCCGAGAGAAATCGAACAAACTAATCACACTACTGAAGATGACAGCTTGGCGTGCCAAATATCTGTGTCTAGTTTTAACTTTTGGTAGGAGTTTACTGTGTGAGTGGATTTTGCATGTTTCTATGTGTGCGTGTCTATTTTTGACTTAGGTCCTGCGACGGTGTTTACCATCAACCTGCAGCGTGAGTGTATTCTCTTCCTTTATACGGTGAGGAGTTTTCGTTTATTTACTTTTGTATTGTTTCACTGTGTCTCGCAACCCTCCCTTTTTCATAAACTCATCAGAGCAAGGAAAAGCAATCGAATTATAAGCTGACTAGAGAAACTACTGCATTCCAGGCGAAATTCGCCCTCACCGGTAACCACGTTTCCCTATTTGTACATACTTCGTATCGAAAAACGAGCTTTTCCGAAAGAGACTCAATTTTGCAAATTTTGCTTCCGCTCCGAAGACCTTTCCCTATTTCGTTTAACTAGGTACACAATAATAATAAAAAACAAAGACCTAAAAACCCAATCGGGATGTTCATCTCACAGAAAAGAAAAAATGATCAAGGAACAAGGAAAAGGAGAGATTTCAAAATCAGTTAAAGATAAATAGACAACAACAACGCCTCGTGAGAGAAAGAGGAAGCTCACAACCTCGCGACCGAAAAAAAAATTCAATTCAATTTGCCCTCTATTTACCGAGCGCGAATATATTCCTACAATTCCCGGACAATGGTAGAGTTAATTTTTCTATCAAGACCCGACTGCAAATATCCCGGCCATTTATGCATAGGCGGCGGACCCAAAAACAAAGGAAACTTCCCTGGAAGAAAGAAAGAAAGGGAGGGAATGCGGTAGGGCGGATGTGTTTTGGTGCGCTAGAAAGAGAGAGGCGGCTTCCGAGTGAGAAACAATTGAGAAGCTTTGCGCGCAGGCAGGGAGTAGAGCTGGGAAGGAAAGACCTCTGTCTCTTTTTGTCGTGAGTGATGAAGCGGCTCGGAAAAGAGGAAGATAGAGAGGGGGAGAGGGGGGAGAGTGAGAGAGGGAGGCACTAAGAGAGGGAGGAAAAGAGGTAGAGAGGGATGACAGGAAGGAGAGAGAGAGGGAAATAAGGAAAGAAAGGGAGGGAAGGAGTGGGAGGATAATAAGGAGAGAGGGAAATAGGGATGGAGGGAAGTAAAGGGGGACTAAGAGAAGGAAAGAGGGAGGGAGAGAAGGGAAAAGAGAGGGGAAGAGGAAGGGAGAGTAAAAGAGGGAGGGAGAGAAGGGAAAAGAGTGGGGAAGAGGAAGGGAGAGTAAAAGAGGGAGGGAGAGAAGGGAAAAGAGTGGGGAAGAGGAAGGGAGAGTAAAAGAGGGAGGGAGAGAAGGGAAGAGAGAAAGAAAGAGGGAGGGAGAGAAGGAAAGAGGGAGGGAGAGAAAGGAAGAGAGGGAGAAAAGGGAAGAGAGGGAGAGAAGGGCAGAGAGGGAGAGAAGGGAAGAGAGGGAGAGAAGGGAAGAGAGAAGGAAAGGGGGAGGAGAGAAGGGAATAGAGAGGGAAAGGAGGGCGAGGGAAATGGGTAGGGAGATGGAAGAAAATAGAGAGAGAGGGGGAGAATGGGAATGAGAGAGAAAGAGGGAGGGAGGGGGAAGGACGGAGGGAGATTGAGGAAAATAGAGAGAGGGGGGAGGGAGAGAATGAGAGTGAGGAAAGGAGGAAGAGAGGAAGGGAAATAGGGAGAGAAATACGGATGGAGGGAGGAAAAGGGAGGAAAGGAAATAAGGAGAGAAAGGGTAGGAAGGAGGGGGAGAGAATAGGGAGAAAGGGAAATAGGGATGTAGAGAAGGAAAGTGGTGGGAGAGGGAAAGAGTGAGGAAGATGGAGTAAAATAGGGAGAAAGGGGGGAGAGAGGGAATGAGAGGAGTGAAGGAAGAAGAGATGGAAGGAGGAAGAGAAATAGAGAGAGAAATACGGGGGGAGAGGAAGGAAAATAGAGGGAGGGAAGGAAAAAGTGAGGGCGGGAAATGGAGAGGGGAAACGGAGTGAGAGAGTATAGTAAGGTTAACCCACGCATTGTGATTTTTAGGGAGTTGGGAGATTTGTCAGTGCATCGAAGGACGAGGGAGAATGTTAAAGAGATGGCATTGGCGGAGATGGATGTGGGAAGAAATAGAGAGTATCAGGGAGAATGAAAGGACAATTTAAAAGGATTACTATGCGGAGAAGCTCTTTCGGCGACAACGACGAGTTATAAAAAAAGAAAGGGGAGAATTTGTATCGGTGAGAGGGAGAGAAAATGAGCAAAAGGAGGAGATGGCCTAAAAATAAAAACGGAGAGGGAGGGGGGAGTAAGGAGGGAGGATTTAAGAACGAGGAAAGTAGGGGAGGAACGGTGTTATGGGAAATTGGTCCCTTTTTTAACGTGTGTGCGCGGGGCTATTGGAAGGAAGAGCGGGAATAAAAACGGAGAGAGAGAGAATTAAGCCGACCGACAGGAAATCGATTAATATGTTTTTTAATTGAACGGTGCACGCCTTCTCGGGGCGAATGAAAAGTTTTTATTTAAAAGAGGAGGATATTTTACATTATTTTAGCATCCCTATGGAAATGGAAACAGTTTCCGAGGAGAAATTCTTTTGGAGCTCGAATAAATTAGGCATTTTTGGTGCTTCGGAGCGGGAAATCTGGTTTTAGTTATTCTCATGTTCTTTTCTCCCATAAAGGATTAATTAAAATGCGGAGTCCAAAAACGAAAGTTTTGGATAAATGGGCATCTTTTTTATAATTTTTTCAAGATTGAAATCGTTAACATAAAGCTCATCGATAAAAATTCTTAGTTATCTTCATTTGACTAAATGTCACCGAAATATGACCCACATTAAAGCATATATTATACTTAATAAATAATAAATATCCATTAAATTCTGGTTCCATTCAAATATCGTTAAAAATGACGACACCAAGATATACTTAACGAAAAAATACATTTTTTTCTGTAAGGAACGTAAAGTAATCTTTTTGCAAGTGTTGTTATTTCATTTATCAATTTAAACAGATCAGAAACTAGTATCTTTAATATTTAAAAAAATGGCCGAAGATAAATGTTTGTATTTCAAGAAGAGCATTTATGTCAAAATATTATTTATCATTATTATTATTTCTTAAATTTTTTCTTCTCACTCAGCTGGTCATAAGGTACTCTTCCTTTACTCCGTATTCTGATTTAAGTTGGTAGTGCAAGCGTTAGTTTCGTCAGTGTCCGTGTTAAAGAGGTTTCGTACTATTTTACATGTATTTAGTATGGCTGCTTTTTGTAGAGTGATGTATGTGTTTTCAGGTGTACTTAAAATGTTAATGTTTTTAATTAGTTGTTTTGGGACTACTCCTGTGGCAGAAATAACAATTGTTACAACATATACTATTTTCATGCCCCAAATCCTCTCAACTTCTTCTGCAAGGTCTGTATAATTCCGTATTTTCTCTGCTATGGTTGTCTGGAGGTTGTGTGTTTAGGACAGCTATATCTATGATATATGTATTTTTTTTAGTTTTATGCTGTAGAGTTATATCCGGTCTAGTTGTGAAGTGTTTTATCAGTTAATATAGAACGATCATTATATACCTTGTATTCTAGGGTTTAAAGCACATTTTGCGGTTGGTATTCATAATATGGTACGTTTTGTTTGTCTATTAGATTATGTTTCATGGCTATTTTTTCATGAATTATGTTAGCTATCTGGTTATGTCTCTATGTATAGTCCGTCTGTGTTAATAATGCGCAGCCTGATGTGATATGCTGGATGGTTTCTGAATTGAGATAAAATCTCCTACATCTATAGTCCCTTACGCTTGGGTCCCTTAAAATGAATTTCCTATAGTTTTTGTGTTTATTGTTTTATCCTGTATAACCATCATGAATCCTTCAGTCTCTCCGTATAGGTCTCCATCGCTCAGCCATTTGTTTGACGCTATTTTGTCAACATGAGGTTGGCTGAGTTAATGTGGAAGTCTACTATTAAGTTCTTTCCAGGTCCATGCTTGTACCATTTGATCTGTCCTATTTTGATTTGGAGGCTTTAAATCCTCTGTGTGCGCAAAATCAAGGGGAGAATAATTTTTCAGCTATTGTTATGGCTCTATGTAGTTGCAAATTGTCTTTTTTAGCATGAAAAAATGTTCTTAGGGAATGAATTTGTTTGTCATACGATGCTTGTATATTTATTATTGCCCGGCCGCCCTGTTCTCTGGGTATCACGTCGTTCCTTAGCAGATTTATTGTGGTGGAATCTATGTCTGGTGAGTACGAACCTAGTCTTAGTTGCTATGGATTCAAGGTTGGTTGTTTATGACACCGAAAGAATAAGTCAGCAGAGGTATTGCCTAAATGTTAATAGCTTTCACGGTGTGTTTAGCAGTGAGAATAATCCTTAATACTTTGATTAGATGACCTAAATATAGTTGTGTTAGTTTTTGTTTAATCTCTGTGTGGTCAATGTGCTTAGTGTGTGAAATACCTAAATATTTGTTAATATCATTTTGCTCCACTGCCATTATTGCCTCATCTTCGTTTAGGTTGTAATTGCCTTTGTTAATAACACCTTTCTCTATGTAAAAGATTTTATATTTATCTAGCCCAAATTCCATTTTAATATCAGTTGAAAAAGTTTGTGTAATATTTAGTAGATATTGCAGCTGTGTCTCTGACTTAGCATATATTTTTAGGTCATCCATATATAGGAGGTGCGATATTATGTCCTGAGTTATTTTGTTGTTTAATATCAAATCCATACTTGTGCTATTAAGTATATTTATTTATTCATTATTATTATTACTACATACCTTTATTATTAGGTATTAGAACTGAAAAAGATTATATTTAATTTAAATCAATTCGGATTTTATTTTTTTAGTGAGTTGATGGAATAATGAAATATAAAGATCCATGCAGATAGGCATAAGCTGTAATTCCATCAATTTCTAGCTTAGCAATCTCACCATTTGAAAGGGAGGGGTATTCTTCGACGTATCTCTTCGAGGACGCCCGTTGGGACTGGTTGATACTAAATTGGCTAGCCTGGACCAAACTTATAAAAACACCCGCGTTCAGAAACGGGAAAAATAATCTGATACGGTAGTTTAGTGGTATATTATCCGCCCGGAAAATGGAAGACCTGGGTTTGATTCCAGGCCATAGCAGAATTTTTTATTGAATTATTTGAAAAACATTGACAATGGTTTGTCGTCAAGGTAAATTTTTTCTAGTGATCATGTAATAGAGTTTCTTGGAGCACCTTTTCTATGGTAATTTTAAATTCTCTTTACAAAGGCGGAAATTAGAATTCATTCTCAACAAAAATATCTTAATTTCTAGACAAGAAACATTAATAATATCTTTCAAGCTAAAATTCCAAATTGCGTACGTATCCTCAATGTTAGTAATTGCCGTATTGTTCAGATTACTTATGAGGATAATATATCATTCCGAATTCACTAAAATATCTCCTATCATGCCTAAGAAACTGGGCAGCTGAGTGCGAATTTGTTAATTCTTCCTTTCCATCCCCACCCAGAGGATATCTACGACTTGGGCACGGACAATGATGAATTAGACAATCTAGATCATTAACTCAAAATATTTTGAGTGCTCTCAGAGGGCAAGGAAGACAAAGCGCTTCTAATTGTGAGAGAAGATTCATAGGTGGTACCATAAGGAGAAGCATTCTAAAGAGACATACAGCGCTCCTAATTTCATATAATATTACCGAAAGAAAATATAACACTGTAACTAATGGGCCACCCAACGGTTTTCCAATCTCACATTATCCAAATTTTCACTAAACTAGGCCTATTTCAGTATCTTCCGGCAACTCTTTCAATCGGTTTCAGGAGAGGTCTCTAATTCTTGAAAACGATTCAGAGATACATTCAAACGAAATAATACAGTTTTCGTTGATTTGAACGTTGTAGATAGCCAAACAAAATTAAAAGTTAAATCTTTATAAAACTGACACGTTGAAAGTTTTATACATAGAAATGCATTAAACGATTTGCTATAGAATTTTGTAGAAAAATGTCGGGCACCATTATCTCTTCCCCCCACCGAAATATTTTTACGAAAACAAAGAAGTTTGAAGATAAATAATTGTCAAATGAATCCATATTTTCTTTACACTAATAATATATAATTTTCAGAACCTAAAAACATCTTACCTACCCACAGTCAACCCGAAGGGTGTTCAAAGAAGAGGCAGAAGCTGTATTAAAGCCTAAAACCATACATAACCAACCCCACAAAACCCAACCCAAAAGGCGTTCAAAAAAGACAAATGTTGTGTATAAGACTAAAACCATACCTAACCTACCTCCCCTCGCCCAACCTAACTAGAAGGGCGTTCAAACAAGAGGCAAAAGTTGTATTAAACTCCAAAACCATACCTAAGTAACTCAACCCAACTAGGCGTATAACCCACTTCAGCCCATGAATTATCCAACCCAACGCAATCATCAATACCGGATTTGAGCATTTGACGTGAATTTCCTTTGGCATGGGGGATAGGAAAACGTACCAATATCTTACGATGCATCTGCACAACTAATATCTCAGAAAAACAAAAATAACCAGCATTCAAGTTAACTTCTTCATGTAGAACGTATATAGAGAATGTGTTGTGTCAGTGAAAAAATTCTATCTCGAGACCTTGATTAATATGCTCATTTTAGGTGCCCCTCAGTCCGAAAAAGTGGTTGTCTGTAACCTGTCATATGTGCGCAGCACTACAGGCCGAACCTGATGAAATACTTTATTTAAATGTAAAATTACTCAGAATGGAAACCTCATTGAAATAAGATATATCGCGCAACAATGGTGGGAAGTTTATTCTTGGAGATATTCATAAAATTTCCATTTGCTTAAAAGTATATGTATGGCATTTCACCAAAAAGTGCCCAGTTATAGATAAAAGAAATATCAACAAAAATAAATGAGCTATTTTTCTTAAATATAAGCATATAGCATTCGAGGGCATAATAACATATTGAGTTTTACGGAGAGCTACCTCCTGGCATAGTATATCATTAATGATACGTATTCGTCACTGATTTGGCATTAATATGGTGGAGAACTGCCATAATCAGAGAACGGCATACTTCAGTAACTTCGATCATTAAAAACCGATGAAGCTCCAAGCCAAGGGCACAAACTGGATGGAGAGCAAATGAAACGAGCGATAGAAACCTTCAAGAATTTTCTTTTAATTCGAGAGCTCCATCTTAACAAGAGCGTCACATAAAATATCCGAAGAATCTGTTACAGAGAAAACACAGCTAAATATCTATTTAAATGACGTGTTTATAATGTAAAGTTCTAGAACGTGTTAATCTCGTCTAGAAAATTAACCTTTAATAGAAAATACAATATAAAAATGAAATTTTGCGTGGAATTTTTTCATGTGGGTATATTAAAATGTTACATGAAATTATATCAGTTGCGCGCAGAATAATTTTCTTTTAAGCTTGCAACCCAGTCATTTACGTGGTATTATTGCAGCAGTGCCTGCGGTTTGACCAGTGAGATGTGTTGGAGCAGCGCCAGGAGCACTAGCTTTGGATGCGCAACGATGATGCTCGGTTACGAAAATTTGGTGAGATGATTTAACGCAATAATAAAACTGAATGAATGAGACAGCTGAATAGTAAAAAACGGTGATGAGTAATCATTTTGCTCTTAATGATATATTCGTATATTTAAAGGGAACCCCATAAAGAAAATGTTAATTATCATACCGGATGAAACAATCAGAGCAAGAAGAGAACTAAAGAAAAGATACATTTTTTCATGGCCAGATCTTGAGAACAAAAATACGCGTTTGATCCATTTACGTCGGGTTTTGCGTTGGGATTATAAAAGGTGCTAAGCACCTTAATTCTTCAGCTTTGACATGTCACGAAAAAAAATACCGGTTGACCGTTATGAAAGCTTCAAGGATGATACCTTTATAACAAGAAAGATTTATAGAAAAAAAGAAAGAGATCGACACCGAGTTTCTTTTTTCTGGAAATGTGTGGAGAAATCTAATATCAAGTCTTCTATGTCGATACATCTTGGTTACTGATGCCCACCAGTTTCTAAGGAAGTTGCTACCAAACTAGGTGAAACAGTTTATTCTTAGGGATGCTGCGACAAACGCTATTAAGTAAATTTGTGTTTGTATTTGTAAATGTAGCAGTCATTCGGGCCATAACTTCTGCTTTAATAAATTTACGATATTGTTGCACAATCAAGGGAATGCGTCCAAACGTCGTGATACCCGAATCTTGCTCCAAGATGGAGTGCCGTGAAATTCTATTTATCTTTGAAGGGGTGCCGCATCTAGAAAATATCACTGGGATTATTAAGGCAAAACTAATTGTAAAGATAATGTTTTCTCGAAATTGCGCATATCCATAACGCCTACTTTTTAGTTTCTAGAAACGTTGTATCAAGAGAGTCATTTATATAGCGATGGTGAGAATGTTAAAAAAATCTACGACTGAACTGTTGTCAGCTTTCCTCAAATCTGTCAAATTTCGGTCTACATAGATCGATTCAAATATAAAGAGAGAGTTTTAAAGGTAATTCGAATGCACTTAAAACGCACACATAATCGCAAAGCACTCTTTAAAAACTACGATCCTCCGAAAAAAATTACGATAACTGAACAGAGAAAGAAAAAGACAGAAGGAACTCGACACCCTCACCCCCCTTAAATATGGACTGGGCGCAAGAAACGCGAGTGGCATTGATTACGTCAGATGTGGCCAATCAGGCAAAGGGGCCACGTAAGACGGAAAGAAAGAGGGAAAAGGGACGGGTATAGAGAGAGAGAGAGAGAGAGAGAAAGAGAAATGGAGAGGAACGAGGCAGACGAAAAAATGGAAGGAATGGCAGATGGAATTCGCAAAAAAATTGAGAGAGGAACGGAGATAAGAGGAGTGGGAAGGTGTGTGCGTGTGTGTGTAGGGGAGGGGGAGAGAGCGAAAGGACTCTTTGAGGTATATATGGTAATAGAGGGCGCAACCTGAACCTCCTTTCACCGCAGAAGAGGCAGAGAGGACGAGAGGAGACGGTGCGGCTGTTAGAGGAGAGTAGTTTGGTTCGGTGCGAGAGAGAGAAAGGGAGAAAGAGTATCGATCGAAGGACCCCTGCTCCCGGAGATTCCCCCTCCTTACCTCCCTCTTCCCCTCTCTCTCCTATCTGCTCCTTTCCCACTCCCCTGCACACTCACGCCGCTCGACCTATTCACTCTTCTCCCTTGCTCCCCCTTCCCCCCTATATCTCTATCCCTCCCTTCCCATCCGCTGCAAAATAAAATGCGTTTCTAGTCGAGCAGTTGCTTCACCGGTGGATATTACACTCGCGAACACTTCTAGAAAATGATTAAATGCGCACGCGTCCGGTCCGAAAGAGATGGAATGGCGATCATAGTATTTAGCCCACAATTCTCCACGATAGACATATGAGAGAAAAGGTAAAAATGCACGAAAGTATCGTTGAAAACTATTAAAGATACGAGATGATGCGAAGGTTAAACGAAAAGAGATTGAAAAGCACTCCGGAGGATATCCAGTTAGCGAAGGTAAATGACAAGCCGTAACGTTATAAGGTGAAACTTTATAAGAATTAGGAAATTGCAATATTCCACCAGTAGAAAGAATCGAAATTTGGATACAGAAAATGGTGCTGAAATGAAGAGGAAATGAGGTAAGATTAAGTAGTATAGAAGGGTAGAGACTGACTATACAAACATTGATTGAAAAGAGCAAGGCGAACTGAAACGGATATAGCCTTAGAAGAGACCTAGTGATTAAATGTGTGACTGAAGAGAAATTCGAGGAAAAGAGAGGAGGAAAATAAAGGTGTCAGCCGACAGAACAAAAGAGAAGCATTTAAATAAGCTGCGAAAATAGGGTAATGTGAAGAACTCGGTTTAACATATAATCACAGATATGTCGACGAACAGATGAGAAGGATTCTCTAACCAGGTACTAAGAACACGATGAATACAGCATGTCGCATTTTACTATTGGCAGCCGCGAGGGATACACAGCATTGACGATCGAGTTAACTACTCTAGTCATATAGCTGTTGAGTAAGTCTACTCAGCTGTTTCATGGCGCCAGTAGTTATCTGGCCCATAAAATGGAAATCTCTCCGTGGGGTGAGCTCTATAATTCATTCATTAATTACGAATTCATAACTGAATGTGTATCGTTATTATTACACGCGCAGGGAAATTTATAGTGGCCAAAAATTAGATACTGACAATAAAATAAAAATCTAAATCATAATAAATCTGATGTGGCCACAACATGACTTTCTCCATATCTGTAATATTTCTAAAATTTCCAAAGAGATTACATAAAAATAAATATTTTAAGAAACCGCTAGAAAATTGTTGACTTTACAAAGAACAGAAATAAACTCAAACCATAGCCTTCTGATTTTGGATATAGCCTCAAAGCTCCAACAATTAAGAAAATAAAAAGGAGCGTTACTGAGACGTAATTAATCGTCAATTGTTAACAATAGTCGTCGGTAGGTGGCGTGGTGGTGGCAGCTAAAAATATAAGATATCTATTAAACAATGCATTATATGGAAATATGCTCCAAACAAAGGTTGTAGAAAATTAAATTTCCTACAACTTTTATTCCAAAATAGTTTTACATTTATTAAATATTAAAGCAAATATTTCAGAATAACGGATAAGTGACAAGAGTAAACACCTACTTCCGGTTGACCGATTTTTATGAAAAACTAAATATTTCTTGTGATTTTTATAAAAATGTTAAATATAAAATTTCGGGTAGACTTGATTAATAGTTTTTGAGTTAGAGCACCCACAAAAAGCTATCACATACATACACACACACACAGACATCATCGAGAAAATGATCAAAAAGTGTTCAGGGGACCTCAAAAGATGTATTTCCGTTGAAATCTCGAAGTCGATCTTTTTCATGAATACAATACTTTCCCCTATACTACGTATATGGAGAAAGTAAAAAAGCTTAACTGTTCCGATAAATCCTTCAAAATATTTTCCTTTTTTATATGACTGTTCCTTTTGCGCATTTATATGAACAACACTCAAATATAAGTGGTTTAAATTAGGCATAAATTTTTTTTTTTCATAAACAGTTACTTTAAGCGACACGCAAATCACGCAAGTGCGTGGGACCCAGAAGACAAGGGGACTCACAGTGAATCTATCCTATCGCTTCTCGTCGAAACTCTTTCCAAATTTTGCTGCACAGATCACAAACCTTGCAATAATCATGGACACAAGGACAATAACGTAAGTAAAGCTATCGAAATACATATTGGAAAAGCTTCGAAATGTGAGCTTGGAGAAGAATACTGGAGAGAAAATGGACAGATAGGATGAAGAGAAATAGAAGAAAAGCGAATGGCTGTGTAGAACATAAGAAAGGGGAAGACGAACTGACCGGGCATAACCTGAGGAGAGAGATCAAAATTAATCCTTTAACGCTCACTTTTACTGAGGATACTTTTTCGTAGATGAATGGTGGCTAAATATTTAGCCAATTTTATTAGGAAGAATATTGAACATTTATTTAATACTAAACATTTATTGAATATTGGGCATTTAGTGGTTAAATACTTAGTCACGTATATATTCTTTTTATTCTATACAAAAATAATATGGTCATAAACCGCTTCTGTGCAATAATTTAAACGTTATAAACGGCTCAAATTATGCAATTTAGCTGAAAAGTATGAGAGCACTCTGAGAAAAATGTGACAGCTAAATATTTAGCCACCAAGCGTTAAAGGGAGACGTGTTATAAGGGGAACTGGAAGGAAAAGAGAAGCAGCAAGGGGAAGTTTTCAAATCCTGAGACGAAATGAATTATAAAAAGTCATCAAGAAATGAAGACTGGAGAAAACAAGAGTATATGGAGAACAAGGGTTTACCAATAATAATCACGAACCGGGCTAAGGGCAGATTACCCATGATCTTTTTTTTAAAGCTTCGATAGTCAAATGGAATTAACTGAAATTAAAATAGTGCCTCATTCTCTAAAAATTTATGTAACATGAAAAATATGTTCACTTTGAGAATTCAAGTCTATTGGTTTCTGATTTGTTTTGAAATGCGAATAACTCCGCTTTTTTAGACCGTTGCGAAATGGATCACATTTCGTTAGGGAGTTTCGAGAGAAGTTTATAAGTACGGCCGTCTCAAGCACACCGACTGCGAGCGCCTTGATTTTTACACAATTTGAATATTTTCCACCAAACTGTTCCCATAAAGAACTACCGAGTCGCTCGCAGAATAATGAATTATTCAATATATCAATTTCCTAAAAGTGTGACGAGGAAAGGTAAGAATTTCCTTTGAAATGAATGCCATTATAATAATTTTATTCCTACTCTTATACTTCGAAGGTTTAAAGAATGCCACTTGTAATAAGGGAAAAGGTTTCCATGCTTCCGTTCAAAATTACGCAAAGACTTTTAAGCTTTAACATCGTTTTTCACGCCTCAAAATAGCGAAAAAATTTGATATTGTCAATTTAGATGAGGTAGTGCACGAAGGGTGGGGAAAAGCTTTGTTGTTAATTATTACCTATTATAAAGGATGAAATTTTAAGTGTAGGCGATTTTTTTTATTTTCCCTCTCTATTTTAATAATCGCATAAACAACTTTTCTTGTTACCGAGAGAATTAACTCCCGTCCTTTAAAAGTTTTAAATCTCCATACCTTCACAGATTACTTTGGTTTTATTTAATATGTACTGTGATGCACTTGCCGGCATGGTTATAATGACCGACTGAAGGACTACCAAAATAATTTCTCGCGTCCATCCAATCAAATTTGAAGATTATTTTAACGAAGCAGGGTGCCAAGAGGTAATGGCGGCAATTAGTCTCGATCGTATCAAATAATCCAGTTATCTTGGTAACCATGTTTATCAGGCCATGCGCAATAATCGATCATGTAGCTTCCATGTCGTTTTGCGTATGCTGCAGAGGAAACTTTTAAAGGAACGAACAACAATAATTCCTCGACTACGAAAAACAAGAAAGGGCTTTAAAAGGAGTACGAGATCAAGTTTTAATAAAGCAATAAACGGCTCATTTTAAATTTAACTTGTAAACCTTTAAATTTGTTCCAACAACTAGGCTGCTTTAGAGAGAGGATCTATGATAGCGTTCATCATGACGGCAGCTTTGAATAGTCGACCTTGTTTTTTCCCTTTTTCCGCTGTTCATTAGACTTTGACTGTGAGACTGAATAGTTGGATTGGGATTACGCACTACCGACACGGATCCGAGAGATGGCATCCCGCGATATCTGAATGGCTTATGAATACGTTACATCAAGAGGACTAGAAAACTCCCTTCGTATCCGTCACTTATAAGCGAAAATGAGCTGAATATTCATAGCTTGTTGCCATGCGATGCACCAAAGGCAATATTGTTGTGATCCTTCCTTCTCTTTCTCTCTATTTCTCTCTCTCTCTTCTCTCTTTCTTTCCACCACTTTTTCCAGTACAATCTTCTATCTCCTTTCCCTGGGTAGCTCGACGTTCTATAATTATCGTAAAATGTATTCGACGTCGGTTCCTATTAGGCTTAACATCGGTTTATGATCGGCATTCTTATTGCTCCCTTCCCTCGCTAATGAGATAAAACTCCAATTTCCGCTCTTGCGATTCGTTATAGCAGGATTTCCGTAGGTAACCCTTAACAATCGTTCTTATAATAGAGCGAATAGAGGTAATCAGATAAAAGTAGATATAAAGTCGAATCTACCCCTTTAATTTTCTAGTCGATGGGAAAGGATTACGGCAGGCTTAATAAACCTGCGAATGGTTAGTGCAATAGTTGTCATGGACAATAATATATCTCCGTCCCCACAGATTATCTCCACTTAAATGCAAAAACAAATTACATAATGACGTATTTTTAAATCTTTTAATTCCTTAGCAAATGCGAACTTTAAGAAGTCACGTAAGTTAGAAGGACCGATATGTAATCTGGATAGGTAAAAGCAGGATTGGAGGTGACAAAGAAAAACCTTCTAGGTCGGTAGGTATTGAAACGCCTACTCCAGACGACAACGAAAGAGATGAAAGAACAGAGAGTGAGAGAGACAAAGACAGTGAGAGAGAGAGAGAGAGAGAGAGAGAGAGAGAGAGAGAGAGAGAGAGAGAGAGAGAAGCGGGAGACGGAGGGAGTCAAACGAAAAAAGAAGCAAACGCATGAGAACATGAAACAAGGTAATGGAAGAGATTCTTTCTGCGAAATCGAGTTCGTTTAGTGATGAGCGTGAGGACGGAGTGCTCGAGAAATAGACCGCCAGGTATGTGACCTTGTATTCGGAGTTGGAAGAATACCTGTAACAGTGCAGCGTAGCGCGTCTCAATCAATTTTCCTTTGAACGCCGCACGTAAAAATTATCCCGCTGTTCCCTCGAGTTGGTTTTCCATCAATTATTACTCCGTTGAATAAGTAAGCGAATATTACCTTGCAGAAACCCACTAAATGGATCGTTTGATCAACGCTTCCTCTTCGAAAGTTCCCTCCGAATATACTTCCCTCTTCCAAACCGCCCTACTAAAATTCCGCCAGCCAATTCTTGTGTCTCAGTCTATACAAAATGCGGACAAAGGTTTTGTAAAGTAAATCTTTTTTAACAGGTTGCGAGTGCTTTCGTGTGCTATATTAAGTGCTCAGATCTGCGTTTCTATAATTTAGTCTACTTGAAAAGGACATTTAAAAGAAATTGCAACGTTAAAGTCAGGAGGAGAAAGAAATGTCCACAGTTGAATTTACGGAAAAAAAATCCCGCGTTTTAACGTCCTAGATAGAATCCTCATCGTCATATTTATCTTAAAACGAAGCAGATAACAGAGTGGGAAAATATGGACTAGGGAAGAGAAATGAAAGAGGGGATAAACTTGTGGAATTCTGCCATAGAAATAGATTGATTGTAACTAATACATGGTTTAAGCATCACCAGCGGAGACTTTATACATGGAGAAGCCCAGGAGACCAGAGACGATACCAGATAGATTACATACTAGTCAATGAAAGATTTAGAAATAGCATTAAAAATGTGAAAACACTACCAGGGGCAGATATCGATTCTGACCACAACCTTTTGGTGGCAAATATACAATGTAGACTGAAGAGCGTTAAGAGAAACATAAGAGTTAACAAGAAATGGAACTTAGAGGAACTCCTTAAAAACAAGGAGGCTATCATGACTGAGCTGGAGGAAAGGTTGGGGGAGAGAGCTGAAGAAAATAGGAACAATGTAGATGAGGAGTGGAGATACATCCATAGGCACATTAAAGATGTAATGGAAAAGAAGGTAGGAAAGATAACAGGTGAAAGAAACAAAAAACTCTAGGTCGCAGCAGACATGCTGCAAAAATGGAAGAGCGGAGAAAGTGGAAGAACATAAACACTGAAGAAGGCCAAAGAAAGTACAAGGAGTTAAATAATGCTTTAAGAAGGGAAACAGATAAAGCCAGAGAACAGTGGATAAATGAGAAATGCGAGGAGATTGTCGAATGTGAAAGAATTTGTAGAACAGACCTCGTGTATAGCAAAGCAAGGGAACTATTAAAGAAAAAAGCAAGAAAGATAGGACGTAAAGGAATCATGAACAAAAGTGGTAAAATAGTCTCGGAGCCGGACATTGTAAAGAATGTCTGGAAAGAATACATTGAGGTTCTGTATGACAAAGAAGGAAAGCCAAGAAATATTGAATTAAATGAAAAAGAGGATGTGGTAAAAGATCAGCTAGGACCAAGTATTCTCGAGTCTGAAGTTAAAAGAGCAATTGATGACATGAAAAGAAGGAAGGCTGTTGGGAATGATGATATACCCGTGGTCGTTCTTAAGGTTTTGGGATCTAAAGCAGTTAAGCAACTAACAAAATTTTTTAACCAAGTATATGATACTGGCATATGGCCTGAAGATTTTTTAGATGTTGTGATGGTACCACTAAAGAAAAAGAACAATGCAAAATGTTGTAAGGATTACAGAACTATTAGTTTAATTTCTCATACAGCTAAAGTTCTAACCAGAATAATAACCAAAAGAATTGAATGTAAAATAGAAAAGGAGCTGCAAGATAATCAGTTTGGTTTTAGAAGAGGAAGGGGGACTAGAGATGCTATAGGATGTATGAGGATGATGATAGAAAGAGCTCTAGAAGTCAATAAAGATATGTATTTTTGTTTTGTAGATTGGGAGAAAGCTTTTGACCGAGTGAAATGGGATAAAATGCTGGGTATTTTAAACAAAATAGGAATAGATTGGAAAGATAAAAGACTGCTTAAAAACCTTTACCTTGATCAAAAGATTAGTCAGGGTTGAAGGAGAAGAAACAGAAAGTACTTCAATAGGGAGGGGAGTGAGGCAGGGTTGTCCTATTTCACCAGCAATATTTAATATTTATGCAGAAACAATAACAGAAGAAGCGTTGATGGAAGAGAAAGGATTTAAGATAGGAGGTGAAAGTATTACCACCATTAAATACGCAGATGATCAGGGCTTAATAACAGAAGGCGAGAAAGAGCTTCAGAGGATGACAGACAGACTAGTGGAGGTTGGCCAACAATATGGAATGAAGATCAAAGCAGAAAAAACGAAAGTCATGGTGGTTTCAAAGGAACATAAAGAATTAAATGTAATGGTAAATGGCAAAAAATTGTAACAGGTAAGTAGTTTCAAATATCTTGGCAGTATTTATCGCAGGATGGAAGTAGTACACATGACATCAGAAGTAGGATTGCAATGGCAAAAGCAGCATTTAACGAGAAGAAGGAGCTTCTCACAAGCAAGAAAATAAATTTAGAAACAAGGAAGAAATTAGCAAAATGCTACATGCAGCATAGCTCTCTATGGTGCAGAGACGTGGACAGTAGGGAGAAAGGAGGAACAATATTTAGAAAGTTTTGAAATGTGGGTATAGAGGAGGATGATGAAAGTGAAATGAACAGAGAGGAAGAGAAAGGAAGAAGTATTAGAAATGGTGGGAGAAGAAAGGGCGCTAATAAAAACAATCAGGAAAAGAAAAGCAAATTGGATAGGGCACATATTGAGAAGACAGTGTTTACAAAGAACGATCTTAGAAGGCAAAATTAGCGGAAGAAGAGGAAGAGGGAAAAAAAGAACTGGAATATTAGAGAATACAAATCAGGAATATAGTACTTCATCATCATTATGCTTCTGTCCGAAGACAGGTTTTAACTGAATCGCTGCCTCCATTTCTCTCTCTCCCTAGAAGCCTCCTTTATACCTCTATAAGTATTATATCCCCTAATTTTTCCTTCTAAGATCGTCCTTTGTAAAAACTGTCTTCTCAATATGTGCCCTATCCAATTTGCTTTTCTTTTCCTGATTGTTTTTATTAGCGCCCTTTCTTCTCCCACCATTTCTAATACTTCTTCCCATCTACAGCTGTTCAGATTCACATGACCACCACCTATAGATGTACTGTGCAAGCTGCTGCCCTTGCACAGGGGGATGCAAAACCCCCAAGACTGCTTCTTAGTCTGACGCTTCCGCTCAGACCATTCCGGCTTGGATAGGTAGATAGATAATCGTCTTTATTCGGGCGAAATTTAGACCATAAGGTCCATGGTTCTACCAGGAGAATTATCTCCCGCCGGCATAGCTCTTTGGTTCATACGAGTATACAAACCCTCCCACCTCTGTAAGGTTATGCAGTCCTTAGGGAGGGAGACTAGTAATAGCAGGTAGAAAATCGGTATCGAAATAAATACAGAAAAGTCTATGGTCGTTCGAATATCGGGCAAAGAAGAGAATCTAAACGTAAGTAATGAAGGAAAGCTTTTAGAACAAGTTTCAGAATATAAATACCATGGAAGCACAATTACAAGAGAAGCAAAATTTACGGACTAGAATAGGAAAAGCAAAAGCGGCTTTTAGAAGAAAGAAGCACCTACTTACAGGGAATATAAGGGAAGATATCCGAAAGAAGTTCATAAAATTCTATGAATGGAGTATAGCTTAGTACGGGGCAGAAACATGGTCGCTAAGGAAAAATTACATCAAATACTTGGAAAGCTTTGAAATGTGGACTTGAAGGAGAATTCTGAAGATAAAATGGACAGATAGGATGAAGAACGATAAAGTGCTACGAAGAGTGTGAGAGAAGCGAATGATGATACATACTATTAGAAAGAGGAATGCAAACTGGGTTGGGCATTACCTGAGGAGAGAATGTATGATTAAAGACGTGTTAGAAGGAAAACTGGACGGAAAAGGGGAAAGAGTTAGGAAAAGGTTTCAGCTGATAGACGATTTGAGAGGGAAAGAGAGTTATCAAGATATGAAGAGGGCAGCGGAAAATAGGAGTATATGGAAAACCAGGTTTAACCATGAATAATCACGTACCTGTCAACGGACAGACTACCTGTGATATATATGTTTATATATATATATAAACTTATATATTGACTTGCAGATACTCTTTCACTGAAGAAGGGCATAGGCCCGATAAGCTCGCGTGTTTTTTCGTTTTTTTTTGTGCTCGTGTGTTTTACGTGTCTCTTTGACGCCCCCAGCAGCCTGCCAGCTTAGTCCTCAACTTGGTAAGTGTCCACTGGGCTTCCCTCAACACCTTGTTGCCACCCTCATCACTACCTTTTTTTTCCTTAAGATAATATTATCATCTCAAATTCTGAACAGTAGCTCTACTACGGCATTCTCCTTAGAATATGGAAACTGAATAATTTCGCCGAGTACACCTAAACGAGGAATTAGAAGTTATATTTCCTTATCGAATGAACGAGACCACATATTAAAAAATAAATACAGGCGTATCATTATATTGCTACTGCTCTTCACGCCTGTAAGTTCTGAGAATCACAAATTTGCTCATGTTATTTTGCAGTTTTATTCGAAAAGATACTTAGTAATTTGTAGTCTGAGTTAACTTTAAAGGATGCTAAACAGTGTTCTGTGTGTCAATTCAATTACTTCTGTAATCGTTTTACGTCTTCTTTTAGAATTTGATGTTCTTTTCACCTTTGAATACTTTTTACACACAAGAATAAATAATATGGAATCATTTATAAAATGCTGATTTTTTAACAAAAAAGTCGCATATGATCCTAACTAAAATTAACAAACTATGACTTTGCAATGGCCATAAAAACGTTTGAAAAATCCACAATCGCATTTCGGCAGCAAAAGAGACGTTATCAGCTGTGATTCATCGATAATATATTCTTAAAAAAACAACGTTCGAGGTTATTTACTTAGATTTTATACGTTTATTAGAAAAGGAAGATATCTAAATAAAAGGTAGTCATAGAAATCGAAAGTCTTTCAGTAAATTTTACGGTAGCTTTTACCAAAAATAAATAAATAAAATGCATCTAAATTATATCCAATTTTTACTCCATCTCGTTTCATCTCGTAGTAAGGGATGAATACTTTACGAGAGAAACGGGTCCTTCTGGTTTCGTTTTTACGCCAATAATTCGAATACATCTGCATCACGACACGTGCTTGAGTATCCGCCAGCTGCTCCTGAATTTTATCACCTCCAAAAATTTACGAGTTTTAGCGAATCGTGAGTATAGCGATACACCTCCCGAGAACCCTCAGACCCATCTGCCCCGTTTTACGGAAGCAGACACATTCACCAGCAGTCGGGCCTCAATAAAATTAGGGCCATTTTCATCAATCGGAACGCGCGGGGCCGTTGAAGCCTCTCTTTTTTTGCTCGTTTCCCCAACACCTGAACACACTACTATGTTCCCTCTTTCACACCTATCCCTTTCGCTTTTCTCTCTTCCTGGACCGTAGAACAGTTACGACTTCGCTTTTTTTTCTTTACCTCCAAATTGAACGATGGTATCGCTTTTAACGCGAGAGCGGAATCGTAGATACGAGGAAATCCTGTCCTCTTACCGTTTTTTTATACCGGTCCGAAACGAAGTTAGGCCAGGCTTTTAAAAGGCCTCAGAGTGAGTGGATGAGATGGATCTTCTGAAGAAGACTCGGTCGTGGAAACGGGATATATAGAGAGACAGGATAGAACGAGGGAAGAACTTACGGGAAACGTAGGATGAGGAGAAGCGGGACACGGATTTTTCCGGGTCCCTGGCGAGATTAGCTTTAAGGGTCCCCAGAATATGTACAGGAACCTTTTATATAATATTACGCTCTCGCAAAGTAATCATCACTTTTCAGCGAAGCATCAAGCAACGTTAACATGGTAAAAACGATGTTTTCACAGCCTGACACGAATTACATTAGCTTTGGATTAACAGCTGGGAATACCTAGATGACAATGATAAATTAAAATGAATGCGACCCGAGCCCAGTTCGCCCGTTCCTGGAATGGCGTTGATTCTGTGATTATATTCACTTAGGTTCTCTCCAGGTAACGAAACCTTAACAATTCGAAATAACTGCCTTCTCACCATGTCTTTTTTATAAGTATGGGGATTTTTGCTCGAATTTCCCCAATTATTTGAATGAAAAGATTTCAAATAGGAATTCGTCTCTAGGCTTCAAAAGCCACCTGTATGTTTTCCTTCCATTTATATCGTATTTTAAAAAACAGATGAATTGGTGAGCGTGGAGAAAATGGCCAAAATTGAGAGATTTTTCCGCTACGATAGAAGGCGTCGCTTGATGTGATGGAACAGAAAAATGGCATACCATGGTATCAATAATAACAAGATTCTGTAAAAAAAGTTACTGCTAAACTGAGCACTATAATTTACTGAGGTAAAATAAGGTCATAGTTTCATAAAATCATAGTAACGATTTAATCATCACCTGATTACTTAGTACATTGAAAACCATGGTTCTGATACACCGCGAGATACTGACAGAAATAAGGCAATAAAACGTCCAACAATTTCTTGGTAATATTTACGAAGGATTCCTTATTCTACTACATCACCAGGGCGATTCTATACGATAAAGTTAAAATTATCTCATAGTAGTACCAATTCCAAAACTAGTGCATCTTACATTTATTTTAACTGTAATTTCCATTGTATATGTAATGCATCATATGCGATGAAAGGAACTTAAATGAACAGATTTAACGAGACCAAAAAAAATATCTCCAGATTTAAAGACATTTACCCGGAACACATCAGACAAAAAACAAAACAGCATTAACTCGAACGAGAACTTTAAAAAATAAGCACTTAAATATCTAAATTGAAAAAAATGAGTGTCTATTTAAGGTATCTCCGATCAGGGCCGCCTCTAGGATCTGCGGGGTCCAGGGCGAGGCGGCAACCGCGGGGCCCCTCTACCCCATACTCAGAAAAATGATATCTTTCTTATAACAAACATCTAGAGCAATTTTCTCAAGTTCCACGCTAGTTACGTATATCTGCTAACTATGAGAAGTAAATAGTAAGAGTAGTTCGTAAGCTAATTTCCAAGCGCGGAGCACCAAAGATGCGGTGCCCCCTTAGGCGCGGGGCCCTGGGCGACTGCCATCCCAGCTCTCCATAAAGACTGCCGTCTCCAATAGCCATTACAAGGTTATGAAAAACTATAAGTGCAATTTGTCTAAAAAGCAGCCATCAACATTGGTGATTCACCGAAAATAAATCCTAAAAATATCTTAAGAAGCATTTAAAAAATTCTAATTATTAATTGCTTATTTATTGAAAATTTTTAGCATCAGACGAGCTCGACACCAATTACGGTAGTCAGCAATATCGCGTCCGCCACCGCAATAAAGTTGACTTCATTCATTGGGAAAAATACACCGCGCTCTCAGAAATATTACCCCCTAAAAAGAAACTTTCAGGAGCAGGAAAGATTCGTATATAAAAAGTCCTCGAAGTCACACACACACAAACACAAGTTCCGCAATGACCCAGTCGAGTTCGAGGCGGAAAAAACGGGGAGTTTTAAAAGTAAAGTGAGATGGGACCGGAGATAAAGAAAGGCAGATAAGGATGTGGATGCCGTGGAGGGCGAAGGAGGGTGACATTGGAGAACCTTAAAGGGGTGGCGGTTGGAGAGGATAAAACCCGATGGGCAGGCAGAGAGAATTGCGTGCAGTCTCCTCCACGACCACCACCACCCACACCTACCTGCCACCCGGCAACGCCCCTCACATTCACACACACCCACACATCTTTCGCATTGACACCAAGCCTCAACCTCCTGAGGGGAAGCGACATATGAGAGGCGGTGAAAGGAGCTTCCTCCCAACCACTCCCTCCTTTCTCCTAAAACTCCCCCTTTCCCCACCACATAGCTGAGAGACCGAAAGAGTGGCCGCAGGGAGGTCACCGCAAGGATGGGGCGTGGAGAGAGAGAGAGAGAAGGTTGTGCAGGGAGACGGTTAGGGAGGAGGAGATAGGAGTTGAGGTGGGGGTATAAAGAAAGGAATGGAAGTTCCGGGAAAGATTTTGCAGACGATTGGCTCGGAAGAAAAGGGCGATGGGAGTGAATGAAAGGGATCTACTGTTCCCTCTCTTCACCTACTTTTTTTGAAGGAGAGAGTAGTGCGGGAAAGGGAGGGAGGAGATGTAAGTGGGAGGGCGGGACGAATGCTAAGGGAAGAGAATGGAGGATATGGAAGGAAAAGCGAAGGGAGGGGAAGAGTGAAAGAGACGGAGAGGCATTGAGGATAGTAATGGGAGTTGGAGGTCGCAAAAGAAGGATGAAAGGACGGAAAGGGTAAAAGGATGGCAAATATGCGGACGGAAAGAGAGAGATAAAGATAGATCGAAAGATGCTGCGAGGGTCTCTTATGAAAGAGGACGTCATAAGAATCTTGGAATGGCGAGAAATGTGGAATTTACGACCCTCAAGGACTCTCCAAGTCGCAGGCGGTTTCTTGTGCGCGACGGAAATTTAAATGACGTCGAAGCAAGGGTAATTCTTCCCGTATACATATGTGATACGGATGGTTTAGTGAATATATGTCCGAACATATGAGATTTTTCCCTACAGCAGTCCGGTATTTACACGAGTGGGTGTGCAATATTTTAGTTTTCGTTTTGAATTATGAAACAAAAAGATAACAATTCACGTAATATTAAAAAAAATGAGTGAGGTTTGTAAAGCATGGCGTCATAACTGAATGCGGATTGAATAGACACCTGAAATTATAAATTTTCCACTTAATATTTATGCACATTTCCTCTAATACTCGAATCACTAAGTTATGAATTTGTCTCCATGAAAAACCGGTCATGTAATAGGGATTTTTTTAGAACCCATCGTTTATTTACGTCAATTGATAGTGAAATTCCATTCTACGTGTGTAGCTGTAAATTTGTGTATTTGCAATTGAACGTAATCTCCTGTCAAATGTGACATTACGGCGGCTATAGAGTCTATAGAAATTTAATAATTGGAATTCTCGGTTACCCAACTATACCGAGTTGAGTGAAGATTGTGTTATTATTTACATTTCAGTTTCATATAGTAGACATGCGGCCAGTGAAAAAATTTCTACATTACAACTGAAAATGAATATGATACAATAACAGTAATAATGATTGCGCCTTAGAGGAATCGGAACACAACAGTTACTGTGCTGAAGACAGTAAACCAGACGTATTGAAAAGTTACACTAATTCTATCAGTGGGTTGTAATTTTAAGCGTTTTGAATTCAAAAGAAAAGCTATAATCCAAAATTATTATCTCGCACTTTCTTAGCCCCTACCTAAGTTCTTATTTCAGAATGAGATCAACACTCTTGCGTTAATACATCCATTAAATGAAAAACAATTGTTCCCAAATCGATTTAATCATTTTCAAAAAGATCATAAAAGAAATAGAATAATTTGTATAGATTAAAGATGACATTTGAAACATTCAAGAGCAGAAATGATTTTCAAAAAAGACTAATCTACGCTCCCCTTTGTTTTACAACTACGTGTAAGGGAAACGATGAATTCAGAATCGGTATAAATGAAAATGAGAAGAATTAGCAGAATTAATAGGGTTTCAACTGAGTATACAGGATAATTGGTTGTGGAAGTCGGAACGGATCATTAAGTCTCACAGAAAGCACCAAAATAATCATGAATAAAATTGTGTCACAATTTTGTCAGTCATATTGGATATGAACCCTTTATCATTTAACCACAAAATGGTTGAAATAATATCAGCTCGTCTATTCCCGATACACTGCTGGAATTGGTTTTAGGGGGTCTAAGAATGCATATCTCGTATAATGTTGATAGAAAAGGTAATTTAGTTATTTTACCTACATAATTAACGTAATGCTGGCTTCGCTTTAATGGTGGAAATATCTAACCCTCTATAAATCTTCACCTGTATTGAACTTTTGTAGTATACAATGCAAAGCTGAATAAAATAATATCACATGACTAGCGTAACTGCCCGTCAAACATGACGGGATTATCATAAAATTATTCCAAATATATGATTGCGATATCAAAAATCAGTAAGATATGCTATGATCTGGTTTGCATTTCATGCACAATACATTCAGTGTTTTAAGAAGTTATCTTTGTTTTAATTATACTGTTTAAGTAATTATTAGTAGAGAGCCCAAATGATTATCAAAATATTTCCTGAAAATAAGAGGAAAATCGAAATAATAAGATATAATGCATAAAGAAGTAGCTGAAATTTACTTGAAATATTTTAGCAAATTATAAGTTATTTAAAACTATTAGAATTTAACTTAATGAATTAATTATTTTACTCTTATTAACTCGTAAAAACAGGATACAATGTGAACGAACTGTCAATTTACCACCAAAGAAAAATGTGTAGTAACTTCCTCACTATTAACTAAATACTTACATGTACTACAATGAGTTTAACTATATTTTAAGATCGCACATTTCTTGTAACTATATTAGTTTTGCAAATTTTTCCTGAAAACTCATTTAGCTAAAGAAATTTAAATAAAAGTCATAAAATGTTATTTTTTCACTCCTATTTGAAATTCGATTCGAAATATTTGCTGTATTATCAGTTAAAGAAATCCATTGAGAATTACGTGACCTATATTTAGTTTATGAATTCCCACCATTTGGCAATGGCGCATGATTCATTAGTATAACATTTTTTATAATCAATTATAATTTACTAGGGAGATGCCTGTTGAAATTCAACGGGAAAGGTTTTTGTGAAATAAAAAATGAACATAAATATACCTTGACTTTCTTTGGATGGCAATAAAACAAACTTTCGTTCTTTTAGGCGCTCGTTGTTTCAAGTTTCTAACTCCTACGATGATTCTAAGTACCTAATTTTAATATGCGAATGATTAATATTCTACATTCAAATGTACTCCTCGTAAATAACGCAACGACTGTTGTAGTTTACATTGTTTGCTATGAAAAGAATTTCTCACTCCTTTTCTCTCTTTCGTACTAATTATAAGAGCATTCAAAGCACGCTCTCACCCATAAGAACTGAAATAACAATAGGATTTCGAGGTTTAACAATGTAATGGTTTGGCATCCAGTTTAAATGGCAAGATTCCCCTTAAATATGTAAATTAAACGTTTAACATGAGAAATTTCGAACTGTAGGCGGAAAAATATGAACAGAATAAGATATCTCATAGTTTTTTCTTTAAAATGGACTAGATTTGAAGATAGGTGAATTATTTCTAATTTGTATCTCAAAAAGAATAAAAGCCTGCTAGTCAAAAAGTCAATTTTTACGTATTATCGTATGGGAAATGGAAATGCCTACCTTGGAAACAAACATAGAACTTTTTTCGTGATTTATTTTCGTCACCATCTTACAATATGTAAATCAATAACTCCTGCCAGATATAAAAAACAAATCTCGTTCCATTATTGAGTTATTCGCATTTTTATAGCGTAACAGAGGGAGCCACAAAGGGACAGAAGTAGCCTTTTATTATTGTTATTTTTGTAATGCAGCTCCTTTTAATCCAATAGAAATTCTATGTCCCCTTCCTCTTTATCAATTTCTGCTCATTCCCATTCTCTTTTCTTTTCACCCTCTAATTACTTAATAGATTCAGTAAATAAGATATACCATCTATAAAAGCCTGACCGGTGTTAAAGCACTAAATTGATGCATTTATTATAAGGCCAAGAATAGAATTAAAAAATTGGGACAACAGTGTTCCAATATAAACAAAATGCGTGAAAACGTGAAAAATCATATTAAAACGTAATTTTCGGAGATTTGCGAATGAGATTTAAATTCTTCTATTCGAATAACTAATGTAAGTTAAATACCTCATCCTTAAAATATTTTAAAATGTAAACGAAAAAGGTCTACATGTTAAGGAATGACTTTTCGCGTGATTCATATACTATGCGATGCGTATTTATAACTCCGGTTAATTATACGATGCACTGCAAAAAACTATTAAAATAACTATAAAAATAGTTAATTGCCAAAACTTTCAATAGAAAGTTAACTGAAAAGAAATTAATAAGGTATAAGGACGACAAAACAATCTCGAGGGTTCACAATGGCACGGTCGGCAAGACAACATATCTTTAAAAAGCTTGAAATTTTCCAATAAATGTGATTTAAACGTATAACTTGAGCGATTTGGAACCGAAGGCAAAAGTGGACAATAAGAATAAGAATCTATGTTAGGTTTCTTTAAAATGGTCCAGGTCCGAAGATCGTAGGTCAATTACTTCTAATTTAATTTTGCAAAAGAAAAAGCCTGCAAGTGAAAAAAGGTATTTTTAAGTGTTCTCTTATGGGGATTTCTATAGATTGTTCCGGCAGACCAACAGAAGGACGGATTGACGGAACAACGGACAGAATTAGGATATTATGTATATAATTTTCGCTACCTGACGAGATTAATGACTCTTTACGGCACAGTAAATGAAAACAGATACCGCTAAATAAGTTGTACCAAAAGTTGGAAATAAAAAACAACCTTATAGGCAAAAACTGCAACTCCTAATTTTATTTGCGAATGAACTGTAAATAAACTTAGAAGCTTATACGTGATAGAGAAACAATATCTAATTAGTATGAGCAGCTAAACCACCTTGTCCACAGAAAATATAATCGGTTAAGGGAATATATTTAATCATAAAGTAAAATGCCTTATAATTCATAGAATTTAATCGACCACAAGGACCCCCACGTATTTATCGTTTATACAATCAACTAATTGTAGTACCTGAGAGAGGAGAGACGAGAGTGGCGTCTCCTTCGGATTCCAGGGTAAAAGACAGGGAAAAAGCAAATAATAAAAAAACAGATTTAGCGCTCTTCATTAAATGACCGAGTGAAATATACGAACAAGAGGAACAAAACGTCGCCGTAAAAGGAAAAACTTTGTAAACGTAAACTTATTTAATTTTCTTGGAGCGATGGAAGAAGAAAAAACAGAGGACGAGTGAATGCAGCCAAGGCGGTTCCGTCGGCCTGAAGAGATGTGATTGGGAGTGACGCGAGGAGTGATTGGGTGGCTGAATGCTTGGAGAGAAGAAGGTCCTTTGGGGAAATGTAATGCACGATAAAGGAACTCGGAAGGTTTTCCCATTTAAAGAGAAGAGAAGAGAGGAAAAAAGAACTCTACTTCAAAGATATTTATGGACTTAAAGAAACGAGATGCACAATAGGCAAGAGAATGAGGAAGAATATTAATGATAAAAGATGCCGATTTTGTTTCGTCTTGAAGTTTTGCGACAAAAATACCCGAGAGCCTTCATGACTATCATAAATATTGTGAAAATTTGAGGCGCGAGATTTTTCAGCGATTCGCGATTTAAACAGATGGACCTGAAAATATTTCTCAAATAAAATATAATATCTCTTTGCGCCTCTCTTTTATGCAATACACGAATGAAGGCATTGTATTTTATATATATATATATATATATATATACACACACACAGTGCAACCTCTATAATCCGAACTAATTAATGCAAGGGTGTGTTCCAAATACTGGATTCTAAGTATATTACCACGTTTTTAAGAAAAAAATATTCATTATGATGTATAGTAGGTATATTTCCACAGTAAAAACTGAAAATTTATATATACATACATGATTACATCTTCTTAAAGTAAATAGTCATCCACCATTTTTTGTTTCATTTCTTTCACTAGGTTCTTATATGCCTGGTCTCGCATCTGACGGATGTAGTTGTAGTATATCAGTAGTATATCACTATCGATGTAAATAACGGCCGGCCGTGTCGATATTGCTCATTCCTTTTAAAACATTGTATCAAAGAATCATCTATTCAGACGCAAGAGGCGTTAGTAATGGACATCTGTGCCCGACTTTGTTACAAAATAAAAGCCTCAAATTTCACTTTTCGAGGTTTGCTTCGTTTAACCGACACTTTACACACGATGATGAGAAACAGCTACAGAGATTAGCTGATGGAGGAATAACTCCGAAAGCTTCTACGTTTGTGAAGTTTCTGTGTTTTAGTGTTCTTTTACGTGTGTCGCTTCGACATCCCCGGGGCCTCGCCAACCTGAAGTCGTCCGATTGGTGAGTGTTCACTGGGTTTCCTCATCCCAACACCTTGTTGCCACATATATATATATATATATATATAATACAACTATATTATTGCACCAGTCAAATAAAAAGGTATCAACTGAAATAGGCAAAGAAAAAAAATAACAAATTACTATCAGACAGTCCGATTTTCATAAATAGAATAAAATCATAAATTTATTCGCTTATTGAGTGAAATGCTTTAAGTAGCTTATAAACCACTCTTGCAGGTAGGCTAAAGGACAATGCGAGTGTCCCTACCTATGCATTTTTTTCAGATATGAGTTTCATTTGTTCACGCTTTGGTTCTTTTTTCGGTTCACTCGAGCATGGAATTTTTGGCACCTCTTGTCACCGTAACGTGCGTCTCCTTCGTCGGACATTTCGTGGTCTTTTTGAACTATGAGGTTTACTGCTCTGCTCCGAGCATATGCCAGACTGAGTTCGTTAGACAGCCTCAATAAAAAATATCGCCGTGATATTTTTCCCTATCACTAGATTGTACAGAATACGAGCGTTAATTTCAGCTAGATCGAGTACATAGTAAAATGTATTGATTGGCCATCACCACGAATTTGCCTTCACCAAATATTCTCGTGCCATTCGGTCCATCACATTGTCACCATACTTAGTATTATTATAACTGGCAACAGTGTCCTGTTTCTTCTTCTTGTCTGAATCGATTTGCATGTCGGGATGCATTGTGCTCAAGATAATCACACTCAGCCTTATTCCTTGATAAACTGTAATTGTGGTGTCTTCACTTTTTAGTAAATGTGTAGTGCGTAGGGGCTCTTGAGAGTTCTTCACAACGATCGGAATCTCTCTTCTTGCGTGGTTTACTATCCCTTGCAGGCTTGTGGATTTTTCTTTCAGGTTTTAAGCAGTGGCAATGAAGTAAAGAAGTTATCACGTGACATTTCTGCTCTTATTTAGAAAGGGTTGCATCTGTTTGAAGATGACATATTCACTTAGACGCAGCTGATCTTTCCCAAGATAGGGAAAGGCATTCACTATGTGCTTAGATTAATTTTCTATGGCAACCCAAAAATTTGGTCATATTTATGTGACTTATCGGACATAAACTGGATAAATTTGCACCTAGCCTTCGTAGGAAACAACTGCCCGTCTACAGATATGAACGCTCCTGATCTGTAGTAGGTTTGGGGGTTTTGAATAAAACTATTCCACACATGTAACATAAGAGTGAACTTATCAGCTTGCAAATGCTGAGAACGGCTGCTTTTCTCGTCGAATCTGAGATATCTCTTTATTTCCTGAAAGCGATTCCTTGACATGGTTCTCTTATAAAAGGGCAGTCCCCAGGTGTCCAACCACAAGGAATCTAATTCAAGTCCTTTGGCACCAGTTGTGCCGCGAGCTTACAATATTCCGATGAATGCCTTTAGTTCAGAGACATGGTCCAATCATCACTTACAAGCTGCCTCCGAGCCTCAGCATTGGTACATTTTTGAATGTTTCAGGATGACGTGGTCGATTATAAGATTCTATTCACTGGATATACTCTCCTCTGTAATGCGGCACAACATACAATTGTACATAAAATCAGCCAGAACAACCTCCGATGTTAAATACATACTGATAATAGGCAGTTTTGTCGCCATACGAACAATAGAGGGCACTCTCTATGATATTTCCAAAGAGGGTATAATTTTGTCCCCTCGATGGTTCTAGAGTGGAGTGAATGCAGCCTTTAAACTAATGAAGCTATGGAGTGAAAATTTTGCAATACGGTACATTAGTAAAAAACTTGCAAAGTCAATAGGTTTCGTAGTGCTACGCAGGATAATACGCCTCTGTCATAATATCTAAATCGAAAAGGGGACAATTTTGTCCTCTCGGCGGTTTTAGTGTTAAGAAAAGCGTGATCTTCAAATGGCGTGAAAATCTGCAAGGGCGAAAAAATAATGAAGTTTAATCATGAAAATATCAATTACCCATTTTTGTTTCTACAAACAACACTCGAGTTTTAATCGGATTCCAAAACAAACATTTTATCCTTAACGAATATTATAATTATTTGTTATAAATCTGGCATCAAAATTCCTGAACATTTGTTTTCAATAGTTTATTACAACCATGTTGGACATGATTGAAACATTTTTTCAAAAAATACATTACTTCAGATGGACAGATAAAAAGCACGCTAAAGTAAACTTGAATTTGAAGACTTTGAAACTTAGTTATGATAAAATGATGAAACATATCCGTTTAACGTCACTTAGAAATTAACATCGAGTTAAACCGTATTCTATATCATAAAAAATAGACTCCCATGTGTTGCTCGCAAAATGTGCGGTGTACTCGAAATAAGCAAACGACTCCCACATAAAAATTAAAACTCCCAAACGGCTCGAATGGATCGGCGACACTCCATCCTCAGAACCATTTATTAAGCAAACACACTGGAGACAGAGACACTCAAACAAAAACTATGGGAAGATACACGTAGAGAAAGACTATATCACAAACGCGTCACAGCAAACAGCACGAAGGCCAGCAAGCGAAAAAAAATAACTATAAAAATAGTTTTTGAGTAAGAACCATCAACGAAGGAATAAGAGATATGAAGAAAGTGTATGAACCGAGGTCGGAAGGGATATCACCTTTGCCTAGCCTTTCATTTTTTTATATGCGTTGGAGAAATATCTTTGTTATCATGGAAACGCTAAACCATGGAGAAGCTTCAGAATCGTTTCGGCCTAATGGCCTTGTATCCCACCGAGGAAATAAAAATGGGGAAACAAGGGAAAGATGAGTTAGATGAAGGGAATGGGACTCGTCAAAATGGGTTTCCAGTAAGAGAAAGAGAAAGGGTATGAGTAGGAGAGGGAAAGAGTGAAAGAGAATGAGGGAGAGAAATCTAGTATATGAAAAAGTGAAAGTGTCCTTTGAGTGAGTATCCGTGGCTGTTATATACCCTATATAGGAAGTAAAGATATCTCCAAGCGATTCCCCGTCAACTTTCTGGGTAGATGGCAGCAGGGAACAAAGGGAACTGAGCGAACCCCCTGTGACGCCTTAACCGCGCGTCGTGTTAAATGGATGTGGATATGAAAAGAGGAGGATATGACAACGTGCGGAAACAAAGTTCGGTGAAACGTAACAAGTTTCTCTTTCATTTTTCGAGTGGGAGTCTTATAAGAAACCGTTACGACATATGATTTTGATCAACAGTAAATCAAGCGTTGTATATAATTCAATTAAAATGAATAATGGCCGATTTCGATGGGATAAATACTCAAATATATCTGGCGATTAAAGTATAAAACCAGTTGGACCTCTTCAGTGAAATGAGAAAAGGTTTCCCCAGTATTCTTTTAGTAGATTTTAGTAAATTTTTCGGTACATTTTTAATGCTAAAGAAACCGATTATAAAAATCAAATAAATTAATAAATAGAATGCTATACAATAGTATCATACATGCTAGAGAAATTTTCTGTCAACTACAATATTTCGCATATTTTTCTAACAACAATTCTTTGGATAAAATATTAAAACACATGTGTCAACAAAGTATATACCATTCTGGTTTTGTAAAAATCAACCGATATTTTCTATGTAAAAAATAATTAGAAAATATACAGCTCAAATTAAAGCATTGAAATAGTAGTAGTAATTGATTTTTTAAGTGCGTCGACTGATAAAGTCAGTTTGCACTTTCATCAACTGGACACAAACAGAAGGGAGGAGGGAAACCCGGTTCCAGCACTAGTCTACTCTTTGTGGAAAGCACCCTTCCCCCCCCCTGCTTAACGTCCCTTCCGAAGGACGGAAAGCTGAAATTGCGCGGTCTCCTCAATCCACACAAACGGGGCCGAGCGACCTTGGAAAAATCCTACTTTCGCAGGATTCGTGCCCGCTGCCCTTTCGAGCAGCAGGCGAGTATCAGGCTAGTATAGCTCTGTTGAAAGATTACGGACCATGCGCAGAAACTCATTTTGGTCTGGAAGAGTCTATTCTCGAAACGCGGGCTGCGCGGGGGAGAGGGTAAAATCCTACGTCATTCTCTGCTGGGACTCCACGTAGAGCTGAATCCCAAGATCATTCATTTCCCCTTCACTTTCCCTTCCCTTAAACATCTTCTCCTACAACACGTGGAAGTTCGCGCATTTAGGGTCCGTAAGCTTTCAATACACCTATAGCAGGCTAGTAACCGGTTAGTAGCAGCCAGCGTCCTAACCACTACACCACCGGAACCCCGAAAGCATTGGATTATAATACTTTCAGGTTTAAAGCTGCGACAATGCAAGGAGACAAAGCAATTCAATGTTTATCCATGAAAACTAGAAGTGGCGTGTCTTGGATTTCGAATATATTTTAGGGCATATCGAAACGGACGCAGATTCTCTTATGGATAAAAGTAAACTTAGATCTATTTCTTGCCTATGATTTCAAGTTTTGTCTTCCGGTGCAACAAAATTAAAGCCACGGATTAAATATATCTGACAATAAAGGGATAAAAGAAACGCTCATCAAGTCTTGCAATGCCACCCAAAAATGCGAATGGCTGCGCTGATTAAATCTCGAAAAATCCGTCTCGGCAATTCAGACCATTATCGAATTATTCTCATACTTTTTTACTCTAGTATAGCTCATATTACGTTCCTTGAGCATTATAGACCGACAAAAAAACATATGCAGACTTTTTATTATCGTTAGGTTATATTAATTTTTGAATCACAGGTAATCTTCCATAAAAAGCCTGCTGGAAAATTTCCACATTCCATAATTACCTAAATCCAATACACACCGAATAATTACTCTTTATAGGTAATTTAAGGGAATACTTTTTGATTAACTTGTAACTTTAAGATCACATTCTGCATCAGTTTTGTAAAAACAGCGCATGTAAAATTTTTCCATTGAAGGAACGAAATAAAATAAGACAGATTAATTTAAAAACAGATAAAGTATTCTGTTTAAATAGTGAGCACAGAAATCCGGTCAGGCTCGACTAATATTAATTACTAGCTGAAATTGACCGGCGTTTCTCGAGTTTTTAAGTCAAGTTAAAAAATGTTGAGTAAGATTTGAGAATAAAACCAAGTAATGAAATCAAGTTAATTTTTATTGTAATGCTTAATGGTATGCAATATTCCTTGCGTTCTAATCTTTTGGCCAAATAAATTTTCCCGCATCCTTTATCGACAAATTTGGCGAATTTGTATTTTTTATTAAATAATCGATGGAATCACATTTAAAATATAGTTATTTCACTGGAATTTATTTCTAGTGGAAGAAACTGCATCATTTTATGTAATCATGAATCTCAAAAACATTAAAACCTTCGGCAGGATTTGCAAGCTCTAGGAATGCAACCGCTGGAAACACGTTTGAAGATATACTCAAATTTAGTTTAATCAAACGTTATCCCGTGCAAAGGCTGATTTGGTGGGTATAATTTGTCACGTGAATATTTTAAAGGCAGACCTACGAAACAAAATGAGTTTCCGAGCTTTAAAATCGAATTTGGCGATAAAAAGGGTGATGGCATGGCATGGAAATTGTTATTATAATCTAATAAGTATAATTAGCTTAATTTATCCACACAAACGTTCAGTCGAAGAGAAAGAAAAGGGTACATAAAGGTATTTAAGGAAGGAAGAAGTTAAATATTGTATTTTAGTTTAAATTAAAGAAATGTTATAGAAGTTCTCTTATTGTACCTTCTGAGATATATTTCACTTTATTAATTTTCAATGTTAATGAAAAACAAATTTCGCTGTCTATTACTATAATACACTATATTACTATACCATACTTCAAGGGCTAATATGCTAGACATTTTTCCTTATGCTTTAATGTGGTTCTTTCGTTTTTCAAAAAAGCATAACAGGAGCCAATATGAAGTTTCCATGACCATGATCCAAAACGCAGCCTGGATAATTGTCGATCCTTTATCAGTTATGCCACACTCGCAATGAATATTATGTACATTTGATATGTAAACATAATTCATGTCAATAAAAAGATCCAACTTCGTGATAACATAAACACCGTATGAAAAATATTCAAAATGCGTAGCATCGGCAGATGGGATTTGCTGATAACAATGTGAGTTCAAGGAAGAATGTTACAAAATAAGGTACCCGAGACTGACACCTAAAATGATCCTAATCTTTCCTATCGCTCTTTATTTGCCAACTCCGATTACAGTACTAGAATTAATTAAAGTGAACCAAGTATCTGAAGTACTATTAAATCTTATGAAATATTAACTAAACGAAATATATAATCTAAATAATGACAAAACTGACTGTTTCCTTTTAATTTTCTTTCTACGCAATACACGATACTCGTTGATGTTCAAAGATGGCTCAAAAAACTTTTTGGCGTAAACTGAATGAAAGTTAAAAACTCCAGCCAAAAAACAAGTAGTAATAGCCCGATGCATTTCGCCCACTAGGTGGGCATCTTCAAAGGCGACGTTCCTTCGACAGCGACCAAAGTCGACTGTGGACAGTCGACTGTGGACAGTCGACTTTGGTCGCTGTCGAAGGAACGTCGCCTTTGAAGATGCTCACCTAGTGGGCGAAATGCATCGGGCTATTACTACTTGTTTTTTGGCTGGAGTTTTTAACTTTCACTCGTTGATATAAAGAATATTCGCCTTTTCCTTTTCGTTTGATATACGAGGGGTGTGGATGAGAAAATGAGTAGTAGAAAACGATAATTCGAAGGATATTCAATCCTTCGATTCTCGGTAACAAAAATAAGGAATGGGATCCAGGCAGAAAAGAGGCGGCCAAAATCTTCCTCCTGAAGTCTACAAGGTAAAAATTAAACCCGTGTACATATTTGGAAAAGCTACGTTGGAGGAGGATATGTTAGTGAATATGAGAAATAATTGCCGCTAAATGAAGCATAAAAATTAAATAAAAAAAAAGAAAAGAATGGCATACAATAAGAAGATAAGCAACTGTTCTTGGGGACAAAGGGGAGAAAAAGTGGACGAAGAAAAGATTATCATTTTTCTCAAGGAAAGAAGCGAGGAGAGATTTGAAAAAATGATATCGCCTAGAAATGGTGAAGTTGAGAAATAACGGTCAAGGATGAAGGAGGCATTAATAGTGAAGTGTAATCGAAATGGACGAACATAAGGAGGAGTGGGTGCAGCTAGGGAGATGGATATTTTGGAATTAATAATTCCAAAAACTGAGAGGAGTGGGATGTTATGTTCCTTCCTAGTGTAGAGGAGGATAAGGCGCCGACGGAGTCTGGTGGATATCCAGAATGTATCCAGGAGGCTAATCAACAGTTATTTTTCCCAGCCAACGCTCGTGTTGAGGAAAATGACAGCGCAGCCTAATCAGTTTAACCGCGGGGAGTTCTCCGAAACGTGCCTCATAACAGAGCGCGGTCGAATTAAGCCAGCGATATTGGAGAGAAGAAAGATGGATTTCGATGTTATCTGAAATTGCTTACAGATGTAGGTGAAATGAGCGAAAGAATACGGCGTTGCACGAAAACATACGTGGCGCGTAAGAAACTGAGATTAAAGATTAATTACAAAAAGAATTACTCGCAAAAATGTATGTGAAAGATGGCAAGGCTAGAATAAAAATAAATGTTTCTGAAATAAATAAGGAGGATTTAACGCTTGCATTTTAATTTTAAACGAATCCAATTAATGATGATATATTAAAAAACCTGCTGCATCTGTCCCTCATATCGCTAAATTCGTTTTTTGTAGCAAATGAAAGAGTCGAATGGAAAAATATCACGTGCAAGTCACATTTTCCTTAATGCAGACATTTTTTATTTATGGCTTAATTGTTGTTCTTTCTTAACTATTAATGGCGGTAAATAGTTTGACACATTGTTATATTGATGAAATTCATTTCTGGACACCCCACAAAAATATTTTCACGATCTTACGATTTTAAGTAGCCACAATTCACGAGACCACAAAGAAGAAAACGCTAGCCGCGAAATAAAATCAAGAAAGAAATATTAGAAAAGAGAATCTAAAGAAGATGGGGGAGCATTTTGTCAGTGAGAGTTTTTCATCGAAGCCCGAGATTGCAGGTTCTGTTTGATGCATAAAACGCCGGATGTGTCGGAAATGCAGGAGACGGCGAGAACGGTCGGAGCACCCCATATCACGCGGCCTCGGAAAGATACGTATAATTAATATCCTGTTTTTTTTATGAGCGAGTGGCCGTAAAGTCGCCACACGGCCATCGCAGAACAAATGCCCCTTCGTAATGATGAATTTTACGAGCGGTTCCCGCTGCAGCGAAGTCATTCGAGGCCGCGTCGAGTTTACACCCGATAAAATTATACGAGTACTTGCACGCTGAAAAAAATGAGTTACGTAGATTCGATAGCTCCGTCACCCTCTCTAGTCACGCGATGATGAACAGAAAATCAACGAGTTATAAAGCGCCGAAATCTCTCGATGCGCCGTATCGAGCGATCTCACGGGGTAAGAAATTCATACGGTCGGGTTTTTCGGAAGAGGCGGTGACCGTACGACAAAAAAAATACAAAGGATTCGAGAATTTGTGAATATTTTCGGCATATTCCGGTCATATCGACCTCGGGAAATTCGGCGATTCAGTTGCAGAGGGTTAATAAGTCATAGATCGCACTTCCGCTCTGCCCAGAAGCATACCGTTCCACGAAAAAATTCATAATTGATCAATGATTTCATCCCTGGGATTACGATACTGCTTATCTTGTCAACTGCCATCAAAAACTGAATGCATCGGGAATTATTTAAAAAATTAAAATTGTTTAAAACTATTGTAAATTTTCCTCTTAACAGCACTCAAAGTTATGATACTGACTCCACTCTTAAACTGTAGATATGATAAATACTTAAGCCATTTAAATTTCTATAAAACATAAATAACGAATTAGTAGAATGCATAACGAAGAAAATGTAAAAAAATTCGTTTATCCAGACCCTTACGAAGTCGTACAATTTCTGCGGATCTTCTCCCCATGTAAATTTCATAATTTATTTCATTCGTTATCTCGTTTTATCACTTTGAAATATTAATTAGAGCTGTGCGCGGAATCAAACAAGTTATAGAAATAATTAAACGCCTTGTCCTACTCAACTCGTGGATCTCGAGAAATCATGCGAGACCCTTAGGGGCCCAGGTTCACCCGGTGGAGAAACACTGCATTAGGCCACCATATTATCACAAGAGAAAAATCACAAAACAAATACCGTATTGTCCCGAATATAAAACGACCTCGAATATAACGCGACCCTAAGATTTTTGGAAAGTTTTTCAAGAAACAATTAACCTCGAATATACCGCGACCCCAAACAACCTTCAGCCAATCTAACACAAGTTCTTCGTTCATTCACCCCTTCTCCTGCGCGTGAAAGATTTCACCTGACGGTAACTTTTACTTTGTCCCCTTTTACGATTTAAAATTACGTAGGGAGTCAGTTTTCGCCCGTCAGCCGTGACTGCAAGCATAACAGATATCCTTGATTTCTCATTTCCAGTGGATTTTAACAAAACCGATTTATCTACGATTACTTTAAAATTCATGTGATAACTTCGTCGGATTCCTCTGTTAACCTGGGATTTGGAATAATCTTTTTTCTCAACATGATCAACACCCTATTTGTCACCCATTGTTAAAATAACGGATGGGTAAAAACTCGCTATGGTAGTTACAAAGAATACGCCGACGCACTTATAACTTCAATTGAATGACTATAGAGGGGTTCAGCCGCCGATTGAATTCAATCTATTCTCGCCTCGGATGCTTTACAAGTACAATGTAACGTACGCCTAATGCAGAGTATATGGAAGATACGGCGCCTACGGCAAAATTTTAAGGAAACACCTTGTTTATGTAGAATGTGAATTATACAGCGTTTTCATAGAGAATAATTGCGTTTGTATTAACAACAACATTAACATTTGAGTATTAAATTAATACTTATTTATGGATAAATAAACTTTTGGTATTTTTGCGGGAACGTTAAGCGTCTTTTACAAGCGGCGCCTATGGCAAATGCCACCTTCGCCATACCCTAGTTACGGTACTGGCCTAATGTGTCTATAATGTCACAAGTATCTTGTATCTCGTAAACAGATATGCGGATGTACTGTGAATTTTCCAAACACCTTTTTACGATATTTTAAAATCACTAGTACTCGAATATAACGCGAGGGCTACTTTTAAAATTTCATTTTTTGGAAAAAACATCGCGTTATATTCGGGACAATACGGTACAAACAGATGAAAGAATTAAAATTGGTATAAAAATAGGAGGCATCTCGCTATGAAGGAATTCGGTTCCTTTCTGTTTTCCGCATCGTCAGCAAGAGAAATCTTCCTAATTAGTGTTTTAATTTTATCCCGTCACCAAACTTTACCGACGATCAGCCCAATGCAGATAATTGGAGAAAAATCTTCTCTGAGGAATCTCGGTTAATTGGACAAAGGATTTACCATCATCAAAAGAGGTTTAACTTACTAACGGCGGGAAAAACCCTGAGGTTTAGCCAGGCAATCGAATATTGAACAACACACTCCAAAACCTCAAGTTCCCTTGCATTATCAGTGTATAAGTTGCCCCATAAAGTTTTGATTCGATCAAGTGAAAGGAGAAGTTCTGAGGTCTAATGAACCAGGAGTTGATTGGAAAGCCTTAATTACTGTGGCAGTGTCATGATTAATTCCGGACCGGATCTTAAGGTCTCTTCCTTTCACTGATAGGTTTGTCGATATTGTAGGAAAATCAACTAAGAACACTTTGCGAATAATTAATCTATGCAGGTATTATAAGAATTTCACCTCACCATACACTATATTAGACACTTTCCGAAAGCTTTGATTCGTAAAATACAAACATAAATTATTACAACTTAATCATTTGATCATTCATTAAAGGTCTTAAAACGAATGAAAAATAATAGGAAGATCCAGAGATATCTTGTGTGACATGGAAAATTTTCATGTCAATAAAAATATCTGTGTCGAAGTGTAGAAATAATTCCTTCTTAACCATAACATTGACTTAAAGATGAATTCAGTCCACGTTTAATTGTCGGCGATTTTCCAAATTTAGCTGCTGTGTCCTGAGATAATCAATTGATTATCAACAAACCCGTTATATCTCGTTTAAAATAGAGGTAATTTTTGTTAAAAGCAGCACATAGCAACAGTTCCCACAGACTGAATTTTCCACGTGCGTCCCAATTAAACACGCCAGCATAACCTCCTACTTTACTCCCATTTAGGGATATTTGCAAACTTTTAATGGTATTTAAGTAAGCATAACAACAGATAGTATAATGATAAGTACACTTAGAATATAAATCTATGCTCTATATTCTCTGGCTACATAAACATATATATATATATATATATATATATATATTCTACAGTATTACTCCGTCCTCGAGGACGCTCTTCTCAAACGTGGCTATCCTCCAGACCTTGCCCGCGAACAGATCCATAAGGCGATGACGCATACCACCAATAGATCCCATCCTCACACACCCACTATCCTTGCATCAACCCCTCCACTCACTCACTTTTCCTTCCTGGTATCCACGAGGCCCTCATAACAATCCTCCATGCTGCCCACCCAATTCTTACCTTATCCTCCCACAAGTCTCTCTTTACCAACCTTTTTGCCAATCTCCCCGCCCTCTCTTTCCGCCAGCCCCCAAATTTGGGAAATATCTTGTGGATGAAGGAACTTCCCACTTCTACCACGCCTCTTTCCATAGGGTCTCATCCCTGCGGCAAACCTCGCTGCCTGACTTGCCCTATCCACCTACCCTCATCTTCTTTCTTGAGTCCCTCCACCAACATCACCTACCCCATAACCTCTAGAAGCAACCGCACCACCCGTAACGTCATTTACCTCCTCACCTGCACCCTATGTTCCGCGTTTTACTTAGGCCTCACGAGCAATCCGTTAAACATCCGTATGAACGGTCACCGGAAGAGCGTTATTCTCAGACGCCCCTTCCCAGTTGCATTACACGCCAATGCCCACAATGTCCCATTCAATAGTTGTTACAATAGGAACTAGCCCATAAACATCTTCTTGACTCTTTCTCCCCCCCCCCTGGCCCCAACCTCCGCTAACCCCATTGGCCCTCTTGCAATGTCTCCTATAGTTACATTGTAGCTATTCGCGCTTTACCTTATCACATTCCATCCTTATTGGCTGTCCACCATTCTCACTTCCCGTCTCCTCCAATCATCAACTTTCTCACATCACCCTGTCATTCCCCGCACAATGTGTCATTTTCTGTTACTCTCCATCGCTGATGAAGGGCATATGCCCGATAAGCTTACGTGTTTTTGTGTACGTGATTTTGTGTACGTGTTTTCAATGTGTGTCTTCGACGCCCCCAGCAGCCTGCCAACTTGGTCTTCAAATTGGTAAGTGCCCGCTGCGCTTCCTTCAACATCTTGTTGCCACCCTCATTACCACCTTTCCTTATATCCTTATATATATATATATATATATATATATATATATATATATATATATATATATATATGTATATATATGTATATGTATATATATATATCACCGACTTTTTCACTTTTCTAAATATTCAATAGGTCCTTATTTAAGGATTATTAGAAAAACAATCAAGTAATTTCTTTGTGTGACATGTCCATCTAGTTTGTCCCAGGTTCAAGTAAAGAGATTGAAGTATTTGACTCATGAATGGTAAAAATTAATTTGAAAGCTGCCTCAAGTTCCTATGTATACCTTTCAAGCGCACCTAACTTGGATTCTGAATGACAGAAGGTGAGAATAAGCTAAATATTTCTCAATGATATATATTGCGAATGAGTGAAACTGACCTAAGAAGGCTGTGTCCCCTTTTTGGCCTCTATCTGTAATATGGTAAGGAAATGATCATCGTTAATTTGGTCTCTGAAAGAGATATTCAAAGGACAAAACATGTCTGCGTACACAAAAAAGACAAGCTATCTTAAATTACACAATAATTGCAGGGCGACGACAAATACTGATGCATTAGCAAAAAGATTCACAATAATAGTAAAAATAACAAAAGTATCATTTGGTCCTATATTTATACATTAATTAAATAAAATAATAAATGTTTCAAACCGAAAATATATTCATTTCATTTTTTTTATTTATTTTTTATTCTCATGAAAAATAGCAGAACGAACCAATATAATAAGAAAGTAAACCAAATTAATCCTGGAATTCAGGAGTGATTTGTATCAGCAATCATCATCATTGATGCTAATACAGCTCAAGTTGGGCCTTAACCTCCTCTTACGAGGTTCCTGGGCAACTTGTATTTTACACGGACAGGTTGACAGCCTATCACATCATCACCTTTCCAGGTGGATAACATCACATACGTACTTAGAAGGGCAGAGGGAAATCCGGTGCCGACATTAGCCTACTCATTCGAAAAGCATAACGTCCCTTCCGAAGGACGGAATGCTGTCCATTCGTGCCCCCATCAAAACATTCAAGTCGGGGCCGGGCAAGCACAGATTGAAAACACCGGCCTCCGACAAGGGGCGAGCTCAGGCATGCGTGGAAAGCCCGCCGCATTCTTTACACGTTTGTATCAGTACTTAATAGGAGTCAGAGCACTTTATTAACTTCTTGAGCGAATGTTACGCCAAATATATTTCATTTTACTTAAAAGTGATCAGAGAGAATGAGAAATAATACTGTAAAGTGACGAAATAATTGTTCCTACAAATATGTATTCAAGACTCCCATCATTATGAAATCATATCCGAAAATGCTTGTCTTCAGATTTAAACCATCTGTCAGAAGAATTCTCCCTGTGTTTGATGTCTGAAATACGAAACGATACGCACAGTTTACAGTGGATCAATATACCTCTCCGCACACGCCCTAGCCTGTGATGAACGGTGGATTCGGTTTGATTAGAGCATTCGGGTTACGTAAAATCTAGGTAGATTCCACGTGGATGTGTTTGGTATTCTCAGATACAGGCTTACTAGTCACTTTCATTTTCTTTCTTTCGCTTTCTCACGCGTCTCCTGTTCCCATCAACCCCTTTCCTTTTCTCTCTCAACGCCTTATCATCCTCACCTCCTCAAAATACATCAGCTCCCTTTTCTCTTATCGTTATGCTGCCACAGGTGAAAACGATCGTTTTCCGGATGGAAGTTTCAGACTTTACTTCCCTGATTAGACTCATATACGTCAGAAGCAATACTCAAAGATATGAGAGAGAAAGAGCGAGAAAGAGAGAGACGGAGAAATTTTTCTTCCATTTATCTCTGGTTTTCGTCCAAGTAACAAATCTTCTGAAGAACGGATTGAGCAAAACAAAGGTTATCGGATATTTATGCTTAGCACATATCTAATTAATAGAGTTTATTTAATACTTCTCGGGGTATATTGACCCAAAATTCAATGATAGAGTATAAATTCTCTAAAAGTTTATAGAACTTGGGTAATTACTCAGATTATTTCCTCTTCCATAGGAAAATAATGTTTGTTTGAACATGTTAAAAGAAAATGAAATGTATACATTTCAATTTTAGACAAATGTTTGGGAATTTATTTTACATTTCCTGCTGTTATCTTCAGCTACGTGGTAAGCAGCGCAAGAAAGCTAGACAGATATTATGCGTATAAAATGACTAAAACAGCTACTTATTATTAAAAATCACCGTTCAAGCTCTGAGGTCTCACAAAATATTTATAAAGGGATGTGAGTTGCTTCAATTTCAACAATTTTTGCTGTTAGCGTACCTAACGATACCGCAAACGAAGGAAGCTGGTGTCTCTAAACAGCCCTTTGGCCTCCAATGATTATCACGGATATAAATGCAAAGTTATTCGGACAAAATTCAATTGCACGTACGCCGACGCGTTTAATAAATTTATGAATCGTGTAATAGCATCAGGCCTCTCGTTTGCAGAGCCTTCCGGAACAGATCGAACGCCAACACAACTATTTGCACGCAATACAGTACCACATTAGCTGTCTTAAGAGAATGTGAGTAGAATAAATCAGCAGAATCGCGCAATTTTTCTAATAACATGAGAGCACGACTGAAATATATCAAATTCTTGTGCAAACCGGCTTCGAATAATTTGTAACGAGAGGTTAACAAAACAGCAATCGAACAGAACACGATGGAACGTAAAAATGTTCCATTCTTGACTGGAAAATTGAAACGATTCCCAAAGTCTTTCAGCGGACGAGAGGGCTTTGTGCGAGGCTAAAATTTTTACGTGGCGGCGACCACCGAATACAATGGGTTGGCAAGTCGGAAATTGGTTCGGACCGTTCATCGAAAATTCATCCTCAATCCACAAAAGATGGGGAGGGGCGAGGGAGAGAGAGTGAAAGGCTGAAAATACAGCCGAAGAGACGGGAAAATTATGGCAAGTTTATCGATCCGAATGGCGGCGATCGATCAATTACATATCGCTTCCAACGGCAATTTAAATGTTGATGGCGTGCGCTTACATGAAAAAAGATATTCGTCAACTTAAATACTAACGTTTTAGAATTCTTGGGCATATATGTTAAGGTACAATTTACAATAGCCTTTAAAATTCTAATTACTTTATTAATGAAAACCACGCACGTAAAAGTCACTAATCAATTCACTAAGCCGTAAAACGGTTCGATATACCAGATACGCACCTCAACTGCAATGTTGCCGTCTTAGGTGATAATTCAGAGAAGGTAGATTCGAATTACCGAAAGAAACATGAAAACAAGTAAAACCTCAATAAACTCCATCGAATGGCATGTCCTACAACCCACATTCCGAGAATCACTTCAAGATAGTTATTTCGTTGTGGACTTAACCATTGGGTGTCTACAGTAGTTATCTATATCATTACTGGACTCAATAAACAACATAAGCTCAATTGAATTTTTAATTTTAATGATACACTTTCCGGTTTAGGTACAGAACTTCGAAACCAAAAACTCGAAACCCACAACCTCAAACCTACAACCTGGAATGGACGGAACCTCAAAGGGACTAAACCTCGAATGGACAGTACCTCGAATTGACACAACCGCGAATGAACTGAATCAACAAATGAATACAATCTTTAATAAAAATATAATTTTTTATATTATTTATCATTACGTTTATTATTATTGATATTTCCAAAAATGGTATTCTTTCGTAAATGTTATAAATTTAGAATACAGCATTAATATAAAGGAAATAGCAGGAATATTTAGGTAGCTTTTAAACTATCTTGGATTAGTATGTATTCTCTACAATATGCAATATCACATAAATGTTAATAAGTGAGATTTTTTAAATTGCGCATATTATATTTCAATGCATGGGAAAAGAAGAACTAAATATGGTAAAATATTGTTTGTTATCGATAAAATAGCTAATTTGTCATTAATTACATCACAACGTAAAATAATTGGATGGTAGTCAATTTAACTATCATCAGTAATCTATGTTGTAAGCAGAAATTCACCAAACAAATTCTATCGATTATACCAACCCATGTTAAACTTCTGAAGAAATTTTCTTACACACACAAAAAAACTCCTCCCCTCCAGTAATAAGAAAAGCCTCTCGGAAATATTTAGTGGTATCCGGACGTTTCACCCAAAGCACTTCACCCACGAGAAGCTTTATCCAAAGACCTTTCACCCACAGGTTTTTCGCCCACAATCCAGTTCACTCATATTAGGTTTCACCCAAAGATCTTTCACCCATGCTTCTACGACGTCGCAGACATTTCAACGCGCGACATTTCATCGCGTGTGGTGGCGTATGGCAGGAGGTGGCCATTTACGATAGCATATAAATTCTTACAGCGAAAGTCTTGAACAATTGTTCAGCCTTTTATGCACAAAAACTGCAAGACACTGTTGACGGCGTATGGCAGGGGGGACCAAATAAAAGAACGAATATTTTTATTTTCGCAAAAGACATTAACAATCAATCACCCTTCCATCATCCCATCACAAAGAGTATAGAGTAATACAATAATTTGAAACAAAAAAATGTTTACACATGAGTTTGATATTATCAAATTTTCGTAGCGCTACATTTAGTTGAGAATAACTATGACAAAAGAAATGACACAAATTGCTTGACAGGATTTTTATATACATATGGAATAAAATAAATAATATGCGTAATTTTTAAAAATATCTCACTTATTAATATGTGTGTAGATTGTATCAATTCGAGGTACCGTCCATTCGAGGTTTAGCCCCTTCGAGGTTCAGTCCCTTCGAGGTTCCGTCGATTAAAGGTTATTGGTTCGAGCTTGTTGGTTTAGAGGTTCTGTCCGCATACGCATTTTCCTTCAATCAGCATTTCGAAAGAACGTGAGGTAATTTTAATTATGTAGCGTAGTGTATTTCCAGATGTGCTTATAGTTCCTTTATCGGTAAAAATACTAAAGAAAGGAAATATAATATACTGTATTCCATCATTAAATTACAGTCTTAAATCGTTAACCCTTTACATAGCGAGATTTAGAGTGGAACCAAGATAACAACTATGAAAAAGAAAATAAATCACTTTTAATTACGGCCGCATTAAGGCTTACGATTTCGAATAGATTAATCCGAACATCGACCCTAAAAAAAAACCACGCCCATCGGATAATCCATGCTATCACGCCCATTGGATAATCCATTCTATCACATCCATTGGATAATCCTTTCTACCTCAAAAAATGAAGTTTCTTGTTGACGGATTACAATTCTCAACGGTACAATAAATCGTTCCGTGAGTCGATTTGCAATAGAGCTAGTAGATCCGTGAACGAGACGTTGGAAGCTGATAAACTTGTCACGGAGAGTGAGGAGGAGGAAGCCCGAAAAAAGAAAACAACGCACGCTACACGAGAGAAAACTTAATACAGAGCGGAGGTGGGACTGGTTCGATAATACAGCAGAGGAGTTGAGAGATAAATTCCTCCGGCTAACAAGAGGTAACGTAAGGAGAAGTATAGGGGTAAGACGGCTTGAGCGGTTGGCAAAAGGGGGACGACTTCCCGAAGAGGGCCAAATTTTCCGGGGTCCGGAGACACAACGGTGGCTATCTGGTAAGTGAGGAATGGAGGAAGGGATACTACGACGGAGAGAATTGCTCCCGGAGTTGTGACATGGAGAAATGGGAAGGGGAGTTACCCAGAAGGCATTCAGGCAGTTGGGGTTTCACGGGGTAGTTTTGGAACGGAAGCGCGGATGGAGTCTTCCAAAAGTTTGCTTGAAGAGAATTAAGACTTTCCCCTTTAAAAAAAACAATTTTTTCAAAGCCGAAAGTAATTATTGCGAGGAAAGTGGTTGTAGAAGAGATTACTGGCGCGATATAATGAATAGTGGAGCGAGTAAGAAATCAACCGCAAATGCTACTGAGAGGGGATGAGCTTGTCAGATATGTGTAACAAGTGAATCCTATTCTTCCATTCGTTGAGCAATTTTTAGGCAAGGTATTTTTGCTTTGAAATGATTTATTTATTACCATAAAAAATAATATACGTTCCGTTTTTTATGATAATTATTTTAATAATAATTTTATGATAATTATGGAGTTAATTAATCCGATTTTATGTGGATAAAATATTATTAGAATCATACTATTTACTAGTAAAGTGTATCAATTCTTCATGGAGAGATTTATAGATTTAAGAAAAGATTAGAATCGCAAAAGAATATTTTTTAAAATATTATTTATCCGAATATAATACGCAACCGATTATAACGTGCATCCCAATTTCCAAATATCTACTTCAAGAAAAAAAATCATAGAAAGTGAGCGTATATAATGCGAAGTAGATTTTTGTGAATATCATTTTGCAAAACGCTGCGAATTATATTCGGGAAAATACGGTAAACAGTTTCCTTTTAAAAATCGCCTAAAGAGTTCGCACTTAACACGAAATATTCCAATAAATAGCGGTAATTAATCTTGTCATATATTAAACCATTCGAAAATACATCATCTTAAATCTACATACAAATTTTGTTATCATAACTAACCTTACAAAAACCTCGGAAAAATAAACAAGATTTATTTTAACGTCAACGCCACCAGAAAACGGCATTCACTGAGACGGCTGTGGGAAGACAAAAAGTAGCGCTAGGAAAGAGAGGGAGGAACCAAAACCTTAACGAGAGGTAGTTAATTTGGAGGATGGAACCAACCGGAATACAGATAGATGACATTTATCCAGATTCGACACTTTCAAACCGCCTTTAAAAGCCATCGAAAATTCGAACGGTCCTCCCTCGTCCATTTTCGTTAATTCTGAGGGGACTTGGGGTGCGAGAATTCTAGTAGGGTAAAAAGAAGCAGTAGAATGAGAGTGATAGACACTGCTCGAACTGGGCCAAATTTAGAAAAGTGCAGCCATTCCAGGAAATGGTTCCCAGGAAAGATCTCTATGGAGATGGAAAAACGAGGCCAATTGTTCGAAGGAACTGCCTTATTTTATTTTCGTAGGTAGGGAAAATTCACGCTTCGCCGGAGAAGAATGGGAAGAATGTTATTCACTTGGAGCGCCCCAAAAAATGAAAATTATTAATGGAAGTTACGCCTAGGTTATACGGAAGGATGGAAGGAAATTTGAATGCAGAGGGAGAGCAATAAAATGCTGACCGCAAGGAAAATCATAGCACAGGGTACTGCACGAGAACAAGCGAGAACATAAAGCTACGCACATTACTACTGATGACAGTAGGGCATAAACGTAACTATTTTGATAGAATATCGTAACTGTTGTCCCTTTTACGCTTCACGTCTTTTATGTAGTTGTTTTCGCAAGAGAAGTACAGCAGCCATAATATGCTTTCCCAGATCTCTATTTCGGATATAGCCTATAAAACTTTATCCCATGAATTACACAATCTTTAAAGGTACATTAAGCCGAGCTACAGAAAATTTCTCTAAATAAATTGTGAAAGTTAAAGAGAATAAGAGGATAGTCGTGAGGATTTGGAAGGCTTTACTCTTTTATGCGCGGAAGAATAAGGATCGAGATCCAAGGAAAAGTGATAAAAGAATAGACAATCATTTTATAAAATGAACACACAGAATGATACTAACAGGCTTAGGATAAGGAGTTGTAAGGGATTCAAAAGGAAGATTTGCAACTGCAAACGCTTTATCAATGATGGAGGATTAAAGTAAAATAAATCATACTCAATTATTGACAGGGATGGTAGAGATGAATAGTACGGTGCGATAGCACTTAGCAAGAAAAAATTAAACGAACCTTTCATTTACTTTTTTCTAGAAAGATGAAAGAAAAGAACGGACTCGACGAGCATACTGAAAGAGATGACGCAAACGGATGAAAAGAACTTCAGGTGAAAAGGCGTTGAAATGAGCGAGATAAATTTATAATCAAGCGAAAAGAAAGACAGAAACAATATAGAAGCTCGAGGAGAATTCCATGGAGTACGAACTATATAAATGAACAAACAAAAGAAAAAATTAAGCTGAAGACGACAAGGTAAAAAAGGCAAAGAAGCAGAAGAGAAGGAAGTGGAAGACTATACGTCTTTTCGGAGAAAATGCAGAGTTACAGAAGAAGCGAGAGAAAGAGAAACGTGAGCAAGAAGGGCTTCGCAGGTTAATAAGACCAATGGAGTTGCTAACAAAAGACACGCGATAAGTATCAATTGAGAGAGAGAGAAAGGGAAATGGGATTTGAACGACATGAAAGGGAGAAAAAGCGAGAGGTTGATAAAGAAGAGAGAGATTGGGCTACATATTCGGGTCATGGATACGGAGAGGTATATATATATATAGAGAGAGAGAAGGCGGGAGGAATGGTGTTTCAGAGATGGACAGAAAATGGAAGGATTAACAAAAGCTTGGCCAAGAGGATATGAGAGTAAACGGGGAAATGTGGTGGATGATGGGAATGGAAGACGGGTCTACTGAAGAAAATGGAGAGAAAGAAGGGAGGAGGACGTAGAGAGTGAAAAGGGTAGGAGATGGATGGAATGAAGAGCGGCATGGAACAGAGCATACCCATTCCAGGGTCGAATGATGAATGATAAATGAGGTGGTTACGAGGAGAAATATAGAGAGAGAGAGAGAGAGAGAGAGAGAACCGGAGTGGGAGATTATAAGGGAAGGGGAAGAGAGCGGGAGAAAGGGGAAGGACAAGGTATAAAAGGGACGAAGGAGAGCGAGAGGTCAAGGGAACCGCAGATGAGCAAGAGATTGAGAGAATGAGGAAAGGTGGACTCAGATATTACTACAGGTATATTAGAGGAGCTCCGTTTTTCCGAAACATATTCTTTGAGTTATTTCTGTTGAATTGAAAAATAAGGAGAACATATTAGCAACCTTTTCTGTTTGCAACGGCGATACATCAATCATAATGTAGATGTGTGAAAAAAATCCGTATTAAAATTTGAAAAATAGTGTGAGTACGTGTGTGTGTGTGTTTTTGTAGTACCTTTAGACTTTGAATCAATATTTATTTTTAAGTTAACGTTGTTCCTTAAAAATAAGTCACAGCATTATTTCACAATGCACTTTTCATTTTGATTTTCGTAATTTAATAATTTAGAACTAATGAAATTAATAATAATAAATAATTAAAGTACAAAAATTCATTTGTATAAGGAAATTTATTATAACATTACTTTGAAATGTTAGTGATCATGATAAAAAAATGTAAGTACAATTATGAACAACTTTCTAAGGTAAATCAAACAACAATTATCAATTTTGGAACAATCTGTATACTGTGCCTTATCAAGCTGTGAAATAAAGCGGCAAACATTTTGTCGCAAAGTGCCACTTTACCTATGTAAAACAAATATCCCACAGGATTCATTATGAGGATATTGATTAAAAATGAAATCGTTTCGGCACGTTCTTTATTCTTCATTTAGAGCTACAGCTCCGCGTTTCGCGGGCGCCACATAATTGTACGCACAGGATACGATAAAGAACTCGGATGGCTGCGGAATTATTCAGTCAAAACCTTCCAACAGGACATAACGTGGCTTCAGGAGCCGAAAGAATTGCGGGGAGGAAGAAAAAGAGAGAGAAAGAATGGATGAAATGATTTCTTGGAGAGTGGCCCGCGCAATGAGAGATGGGAGGAAATGATGGGTGTTGGCGGGATGCGGCGCAGGACGGGTGTTCGACTCACCCTTCCGGTGCGGTGGTGACGCAGGTAGACTTCCCTTCCTATCCCCCTTCGGAACCCCTCGCCCCTTACACACAACCCTACCTATCCCTCTCTGGCAACCATATCCCTTAAAACCTCCCCACCCCGCCGGCATCTCGCCCTCTTGTTGCACACCTGTCGCCTTGACCTCTTGGTCCCCGAGGGCTTTAGACCCTTGGTTGCACTCACTTATGAGTGAGCGCGGGGGAGGGACGGGGAGAGAGAGTGGACGAAGGGGGGAGAGAGAGGGAGGGAGAGAGAGAAAGAGAAGGACGAAAGGGGGAAAGCGAGGAAGGGGGAGAGAGAGGGAGGGGGATAGAGGGTGGGGGAGAGAGAGGGAGGGGGGAGAGAGAGAGAGGGGGGAGAGAGGGAGGGGTAGAGAGAGGGAGGGGGAGAGAGAGGGAGGGGTGGAGAGAGAGAGTATGAGGTCTAGCAGGAGAGTGCGTCATTCATTACGGAAGAGAACGCGAGTAGAATTTTGGAGCGCCCCCTGAAAACTCCTGCGTAGAAGTAGCCTGTATAGACACCGGATGGGAAAGAAAGAGTAAGGGGGAATGAAAGAGAGTCAACCGGCTTTCCCGTGGATTTAATATTTCCCTCTGCTTGTGAGTAACGTTTTGTTTAAATGTTTGAACGTTTGCTGAGCACTTATAAATCAAATATGTAGCAACCTCAACATAGTAATACTCGTGAAAATATAAGGTAGAAAATGTAATGCAACTAAGTGTTCTAAATAAATAGAACTACTATTTGTAATGAAAATTTTCCATTAGAATAATCTAAAAACGTAGTTATTATTGTTTATAATAAAAATATAATCTAAAGTGATTAATCAGATTGTTCGTGCACCCATTACAAATAGAACTTGGAAGTAAGAAGATAGAGCACAATGAGACATATAATGGGAATGAAGGGCCAAAACAATGCATAATAGTCCTATGCAATAAAATCGGCCAAAATAATACAGAGACATTTAAACCAGCGATTTACAAACCAGATTCCATGGGTAGTTTAATATATCCACAATTAAACACAGGCGAATTTGCACGAAAAAATTATTTTATGCTCACGAAAACATACGGTTCGTGATCACAGAAGCAACCACCCGATCGATACCAAACATTATTCGGGAAAGCTCCGGTTTGACATGCAAAGCATTCAAAAAAACACACAAGCACAGCCGATGGGGAATTTAAATTTAATTAGAATCAATCTCATAAAGAAACCCAGCCTAACTAACACCTGTAGATTTATTTAATGCAGCGGAGGACATGTTGGTACCAAAAACCACTTTTTTTTACCACCACCTGTAAGCATTTCGTCCATCGGACCGGGAGAATAAAAAAAGAAGAAGCTGCCGCCTATCCCTCTTCTACCCTTCCTACTCCTCTCTCTCCCCATTTTTCTGCAACCCACCAACCCTGGCGGCGCGCTTAAAATAGCCCCCAGTTCCCGGGTCACGGGGGCGGGATCGTCAGGGAGGAGTTTTTGGAGAGAGAGAGAGAGAGGGAGGGAGAGGTAGAGGGATGAGGAAAGGAAGTTTGGATAGGGGAATGAGGGTTAGGAAATAATGGCGAGAGAAAGAGGCTGAAGTATGAAAAGGCAAAAGGGAGGAAGGGGGGAGGAAGGGAAGGGGGTAAGGGAGGAAGGGAATGAGGGGGAAGGGGAGGGGTGGAAGGGAAGGGGGAGGAAGGGAAGGGGGAGGAAGGGAAGGGGGAGGAAGGGAAGGGGAGGAAGGGAAGGGGAGGAAGGGAAGGGGAAGGAGGGAAAGGGGGAGGAAGGGAATGGGGATGAGGTGGAGGAGGGGAAGGGAAGGGGGTGCAGGATAAAGAGGAACAAGAGAGGGAGGAGGCGGAGAAGAAAGAGGTACTCATTCAGGGAGCGCGAGGGTGGGGCTTGTTTAAAGAGAGAAAGGTGATGGAGAGGGCCAGAAAAAATAGTAAGAGATTTTTTATTTTTAAAAGGAAAAAATCAATCCTCGAGATGAAAAATAGTGAGATTCGTTAAGTAAATTAATCGATTGCGTGCGAATAATAAGCTCGGATGAACGAGATGGCTAAGAATGATTTTCTTTTTTGTTAACGCTAAGACACCACCGATTTTGATCACTCTTATTCCATTTATGAAGAAAATAAAATGATATTTTTATGCGTTCTTTGCACGAAGTGAACGCATATAGAGAAGGTCGACACCGTCCGTCCGTCCGCATGTTAAAACTCGGAAGCCGCTAGACATATTATGATGAAATTTGGTATTGGGAAGTTTTGCTAATATTGGGAGAAAGATTTCAATTTTGGTCAAAATCGGAAAACAATCATGACTAATTTACATGAAGACGTACATTGTTCTTTTGTTTTAACTCGGAAATCGCTGTACGTATTTAGATGAAATTTGGTAGTGGGGAGTGTTGCTAAAATAAGTCAATCGATTCGAATTTTGGTTAAAATCAGATAAAAATTACAACCACTTTACATGACCTACAAATTGTTGACAATGTTACATTGTTTCAACTCGGAAACTGCTTGGTATATTTTGATTAAATTTGGTATTGAAGAGTTTTGCTAGAATTGGTTGACTGATTCCAATTTTGGTTACAATCGGACAATAATGAAGACCACATTACATGAAGACCTACATGTAGTTTACAATATTCCTTTGTTTCAACTCGGGAACCGCTGGTCGTATTTTGATTAAATTTGTTGTTGGGAAGTTTCGCTAAAATTGCTAGACCAATTCCAATTTTGGTTAAAATCGGACAACAATTACGACCACTTTATATGAAGACCTACATGTAGTTTACAATGTTCGTTTCAACTCGGGAACCGCTTGACGTATTAATAAAATTTCGTATTGGGGAGTTTTGGTAAAATTGGTCCACCGATTCTAATTTTGGTTAAAATCGGGCAACGATGACGACCACTTTACATGAAGATCTAAATGTAGTTTACAGTGTTCCTTAGTTTCAACTCGGGAACCGCTTGACATACTGTGATTAAATTCAGTATTGGGGAGTTTTGTTAAAATGAATTAACCGATTCCAATTTTCGTTAAAATCGGACAATAATTACGACTACTTTGCATGAATACCTACATGTATTTTACAACGTACCTCGCTTGCTTCTCGTTAAATTCTCATCTGAGCGAAAAATATTGAGAATTTTGTAAAATCTCATTTGGAAACTCTGTGTACTCCGAAATGGAGTGCACCTTTCCAATCTTTTTATATATCGTTGGCAACATTTAAGAGTGTATTGATTTACCTGGAAATATTGCGTTTAATGGAAATACATAAGGAGCCGTGAATATAGATCAAGGCTTTTTTCGCTAGACCAGAATATTTTACGCGTTAAGACATTCATGGACGGAAACTAAAAGCTAAGTTAAGTCAATGAAAGTTGAGTGCACCTAAAATACACAAATATTTCGTCATGATTGCAACTGCATTTCTTAATTTTACGTCGAAAACGCGGTACAAAATATGGGAATAATTTTGAAACGAGAAAAAAGTCTGCTATGACCGGGAATCGAACCCGGGTCTTCCACATGCCGGGCGGATATTCTACCATTGAACTATCGTAGCAGATTATTTTTCTCGTTTCTGAACGCGGATGTTTTCTTGGTTGGGACGGAACTAGCCAAGCTAGTATCAAACTGCCCCAACGGATGTCCTCGAAGTGATACACCGAAGAAAACTCCTCCCTCTCAAATGGTGAGATTGCCAAGTAAGAAATTGGTGGAATAAAGTGATCCGAAGATCCTATGCAGACAGGCATATGCTGTAAAGTTGGGAATAATTTTGAAACGATAAAAAAGTCTGCTATGGCCGGGTATCGAACCCGTGTCTTAAAATATGGTTGATATATTCCCTTGACCTTTCCGATGTTTTTGAAGCTCATTTGAATATCCACCATTTCAATACATTGTTAAATTGCAAAAAAAATGCAAACCTAACATTTTCAATTGAAAAATATGACAGTGTCCCCCTCTAATAAAACATGATAAATACAGTATACATATAACAAAGCAGGTAGAATGAAGCGTCTTTAGTAGTAGATTACATATGTAACTATAGCGTTTGAAAGGTAAAAAAATTATTTTATAAAGACAAAAAGATCATTTTTTATATGACAATAAACTCGTAAAATAAAACTAATTGTAAGTCAATAACTCGTGAATTTGAACGGCGAGATTAAAAACCGTCAGTACCTGGAAACTGTGTTGGATTAAAGAAAGTTAATTCTATTTGGACTGATGAAGACCTAAGCCGTCCCATCTAATAAGCGAATAAGCTTACGACGGCGAAGGAAGGGAATCGCTCAATTGCATAATTTATCCTCAGAGTGAATCGAATTACGCTTTAATAAAATAGGCTGCATTGACCTTGAAACGTGCGACGTTCGATTGATTAAGGAAACTCCATCACAAACTTGTTTAGAACGGGTTAGTTTAACCGTTAGAAATGTCACATCGCTATGTTTTTGCGTTCGAATTTGTATACACCATAACAAATAGTAGACTCACCAACCTGGATGAGGCGTACGGAAAATTGGCTGGCGCCGTGATGTTATGCAATTTGCACGTTTGACGGCATTGCTGATTGCGGCTTAAAGGCGCAACCTCAACCATAATTGGTTGAACGTGCAATCGACCGTAAGACATCATCAAGATAGTTAAGATTTTTAAAATTGCGATGACAATCAAACGATAAACGTAATTTTAATTGCGATGGGAATAAATAGTTCTTTCCATCATAGTCTACGTCTTGGTATCGCCAAACTAATTTTAATTGCTAATAATTACTTGTGTTGTACTAATCCGGTGGCATTTTCATACCTTTACAGTATAGTTACTCTGGAGTGAATGTTATATATACATACATGAATGATATTTTTTATTAGCTTACCAGTCTTACCAAAATTATCATTATCATGAATATGTTACCAAGAGTCATGACAAGGTTATTGTTGAGTATTCATATAGGAGTAACTTGGAATAGTGGACTTTAAGATAATTAATTAATAACGCATAGATCTTGGTGGTACGATACGAATTTATCGATACAAACAAAGAAGTTCGAACTTCAAACATCACCTTATGATTATAGAAAGAATCTTTAGTTACATTATAACAGTTTCATCAAGTTTTTAGCGAAGGACACGTCTTAATTTTTATGACTATATTCCGTTCACGTAAGTTGATCTATCCATACTAAACGATCTGAATAATTCGATTATATATCAAAATAAAAATGCATTACAAGGACTGTTCTAAAACTTAAAAACCGCTATTAGGATAAATTACTCGCCAGCGTCTACCAATTAGAGTACGATCGTTTTTCCAAGACAAATACACACACCAAATAACTGAGCAAGAGATAAAAACTACAGGGTTAAGCCATAACCGTTATTAAGAGTCAAGAGAAATTGGTTGGGAAACGATTGTGACCAATGAGACTCTGCTCTCGGCAGCTTTCTATTTGGTATGGGAAAATGGAGGAAAGACGTCGAATCGCACGTCAGTGAGCGCCAAGAATACCGAATGGAGGAAACGGTTCGGACATGTAAAAAGCAGCCATCGCGTGACGACATAAAGAGGAAATTTTAGGGGAACACCCAGCAATAAAAACCATCAATCTTCCACTTCTTGTTTCGCCGATCAAGCGGGTTCGGAACCCGCTGCGGAAGTATGTGACACGGCAAACAGGTAAAAAGAGGGCGTCTAAATTTGAGTATTACGCACATCAAAAATTGACCGTTACCAAGGTTTATGGCACACAAACAGTGAAAATCCATCCTATTTCCTGATGTTTAAGTCGATTCGGAAATGCGAATTCGTACCTAAGTTTTATAAGTATATTTTTAACTCGAAATATTTTGATGATAATTATAACTTTATGGGCTTGTTCAAGTAACCTATAATTTTAAATCAATATAATTACATTAAATAATTATTAATAAATTTTAATTAATTATGACAAAGATGTCGAAATCCATTAACATTGTTTGATTTAGACACAATGAATATTTTATTGTCAAACATCACCTAATTTCGTAAACCATTAATAGATGATCTTCTCTGCATGTTAAATTTGAAATGTAATGAAAATCAAGAATATCTTCAACCAATAGTATATAACTAAATTATTAGTTTAACTTATAAATTACGACTTTAAATAGAAATAATAAATATCTTCCACCAATCAAACACTCCTTCAAAATTTTACGGAATTTCGCAATATATACATAAATATTTAAAAAAAATATTTTAAAATAAAATATTTTAAATATCATTCAGTGTTACATTGATTGAATCAAGTATCTCGAATCGAAATTATCCCATTGGCTGTGACGGAGAATATAAAATATGTCGTTTCACTTGAACGAACCTGCTAGTTACGGGATCCATCTTCGCTTCTAAAGTGCTTGCAGGAGTGCACTTAATGCGTCTACGTGACATAGGGGAAACTTCGTTGCCATGCTCAATCCTAACTCCTTGGTGTCTTCCAACCGATTTCATTTCTGAAGACTCCTGATTCCCAAATAGGAATGCTAACCCTTGAACTTTCCGATTGACATTTGTTTCTCCCATCGTTCCTCCCACTCGTGATCTCCGATTCCCGGAAAAGGATTTCGAGACGCTGTGTAGTGTTTGAAAACCCTCCCTTCCTATTTTTATACACCTATATAACAGCTCTTCCGCTTGAATGTATGGCGAGAAGTGAGAAAAGAGATACAACAAGCAGTTCTCCACACAAACAAACGGCCACGCCCCTCGCCGAATCCATTTTATTGCTTTCCTTCCGCCACTCGCAGAAAACTCTTCCTCTCACTCCTTTCACTCCCACCCTGGTCTAATTCGTAATTTGGGTGCCTAAGTGACCTTCGCGTATTTTGAGAGGGAGAAGTGCTCGCCCTCTCTCTCTCTCTCTCTCTCTCTTTTTCTCTCGCTCTCTTGTTGCACGTTGATTCTCGAGTGGACGAGGAAAGATGATATTTTTATTTCCCAAACGATGTAGAAAAGATGGCAAAATATTTTGAGGCAAGAGAAAAAATACATAAAGAGGTATATAAGATTGGCCAAATAAGAACGAATTAGAAAGAAGAGAAGTTTGTTCTATCATATTGTTATCACTAGAATAAATATCTGTTTCTAATTTAAAATTAAAAAATAAAAATTGACCATTTAAAACAGTTGTGATCAAACTACGGCTCGCGATCCACATCCGGCTTGCCATGAATTGACGGACACAATGTAACATTAAATGAAAATAGTACGCTATATAATAATATATATTTTGTCTTGACGCCGCTATCTTCACAATAGATAAATGCATTTAAAACAAATCAGGTAGTAATGCTGGTCCATAACAAAACCCTTTAGTATCCCTGAAATTATTCTTCAAATTTATTTCCGACTGGGTGTAGCCCGCGATGGGCAATGGGGTCCTCAGACAGAAAAGATTGTCATAGCTATTGGAGATATCTTAGACAAGTACTCGTTATATCATTTTTTATATTTAACTACTTGTTCTGAAATTTATTTATAAAGTTATCAATTAAATCTATAGAAACAAATTTTTATATGTTTATTTGAAACTCCAAAACCAAACATTTTTCTTGTGAAAATTCATTTGTATACCCATCGTGAGAAAAGAGGATCTGATCAATTCATCCCGCAGCTGACGCTGCTTTATTCATTCGCTCTGGTTTTTATTCGGCTTGTAGATAACGATTTTTCTTTCATGATGTCACTAAATTCATGCCTTACCATGGCGACTGCTATCTAAGCTTAATCTCTTTATTTTACTCATCCTTACCCAGAGTCAATATTTGTCACGTTAGTCTGAGAGCGTAATATCGTAGAGTATTCGAAAAGGTTAGCCACAAATCCCGACTCCTGTCGTTTCAAATGCCACGGGTTCAATCCTATAAGTACGGCTACATTTGTATTATTTTAGGAACTTTGGAGCGTAAAGGAGAGACATGCTAAGTTTTATAAATCCAAATTTATAATAGATTGTAAAATGTAACATTAATCCATCTGTTAAATCAAGGATTTATCAGTAAGCATAGAGAAACAGAAGAGGTATGTAAATAAAGTCTAGGATATCAAGGAAAAATATTCCTTGAATCTTTGTAGTGAGAGCCGAGTAAATGTCAAACTTTATTCGCTAACGGCAAATGCTGATGAATGCGAAAAAACGTATGCGCCCACTATTCAGTGAGCACAGATAAAATTTTGCAAGCCGAGCTAATACGTCTTTTTGCGAAAAGTCGTAAACAAATTTGGTAGAAAAAACATGTTAAACGGGAATATCCCGATCACTAGCGTGTATTTATCAAGGACTACAATAACGAGAATCGCAAATCAACTAGTCCAGATTCGCACTTACGGGTCATATACATATATACCAGAGCGAACCCTTTTTTTCCTTTCCCTCTCATCCAGATATAATTCAAATAAATCCTCCAAAACGACGGGAAACAAATAGCAAAGGCTTGTAAAAATCCTGTTGATGTAACAGATAAACATGGGGAGAAAATCCTGGCGAAGGTGGCCGTTTATCCGTCCCATCGGGTGAAGGAACAGGAATAAACATGGGCAACGACTGAGGGTACGCCACACTTGCTGCCAACATTATGGCGAAAAAGAGGGAGGAAAAAAACTTTATCGATGTTACGAAGAAATGTCGGACGTAAATCAAAGAGCGAGGCTCCGGACAGTCTGAAAGGAGAAAAGTGTAGTGGTTGAGACGTGGGGAAGAGAGAAAGGAGAGAGAGAAAAAAGAGCATTTTGGAACGAAAAAGGTGAATAGGAGTGCACGGCTATGTTTCTTTGGAGGTCGAAAGGGGTTAAAAGGGTGTAGAGGGTCTGAACGAACGATGAGTGACAGTGAACGTAAGAGAGAGGAAGGGAGAATTGAAAGAGAGTATGAGAAGAGGGGGAAAAGGGAGTGAACAAGTGGACAAAGAACCACTAGGAGGGTCAAGACACTAAAAAAACGACCTTTTTTTGGAGGAAGGACTAATATCGCTACGTCAGGTGGAGAATTTGGAGAAGAGAGAAAGAGAGATGGAGGGGAGAAGGAGAAAGGAAAAAAGGAAATTGAGGTAGAGACGAAATGGAAAAAGAGGGGTTTTATGGAAAATTCGACCTACCAAAGTGAAGCCGAAGACGCTATAAGACGGAGGTAAAGAAGGCTGAAAAATAAAATACATAACAGCCTCTTTTGAACGAGCAAGAGAAAGAGGGAGATGGAAAGAGAGAGAAAAAGAAGGAAACTTTAAAAATAAATCCTGGAGAGATAGAAGTAGAGAAAGATGGAGATGGAGAAATGAAAAGAATTCTTTTCTCTCGCCTTCTCTCTCTACTTCTCTACTTGAATAAGGCGAGGGGAAAAAAGGAAAGGCTATTAAAAAAAGACGTGGAGAAGTACATTAAAGTAACCCGAAGCTTAGGGAAAGCGGTTTTCTCTACAAGTTCACTGCGAATTGAATTTCTACGAAAATGAAGGAAAGGAGACCATGCTATTCGGGCTGAAATGCGGAGAAGGAAGAAGAGAAGGGTAAAACCATCAAATTGATATACATTTTGAAAAGGGATTGAGGTTTTTCGTTCCGAAAAATTAAATGTGTATTTGTATGTGTATTTTTTATCCTTTACTGTGTCGCATCAGTGTCATGTTACCTTGGAGACAAAATGGTTGCGCGGATCAATAATGGCAAACGAGCAAGTGGATCCTAAAAGATAGAAAAATGGCGGCAATTAGCAGATCCAAGATTACTCGGTTATATATATGCAACAAGAGGAACGGAAATTCATAACATATCACGGTGATTAAATTGGGTGTGATTCATCGCTTTAAAAATACTCATGATAGGAAGATAGGAGATAAGACCTAAAACTTTCCGTATTCATCATTTCACTTAACCGAAATTTGTGAAGGAATCAAGTAGCTGATAATTCATCGGAACATCCGTTACGACGATGACATCTGTATTTTGGAAAAGGAATTTGAGTATTATAGCCCACAAAAATTGCTATTGTAATTTTAAATCATCTCTTACAAAATAAATTCCTCCCCCGGTATGCGCGAGTTCCGTATCCGCGGATTCACGTACACACTAGTTGTACTTATCCTATTATCCAAAGTCTCTCATATCTGCGAAGATCTCGAACACATAGATTACCGCAGAAATACGCAGCAGGCGAGTTTACTATTTAATTCTTTATGTTGTCATATAAATTGTATTGACCTATTATTATTCTTGTTTATTCTCTTCACGAGAATAACCTCCATCTCACATGGACAGGACACGGTAGTGGGGTCACGAATTTTTATGAAACTTGGTAGGGTGTGTAGCTCTGGATTCCAGGATCACTGCATATTCACTTTTTTCAGAAAAAAGCGATTAAATAATGCAATTTCTCGTCAACTATTATAAATTTCTTAATGCACAACTAATTAATAAATCAAGCGTCGTTACCTGTCGATGAATAGGAAAATGAAAGTTTCCCTTCTAACTCTCCGCATCATTGGTTCCAGTGTTGATTGGCGGTTGTAGATTATTAATGTTTTTAATCAATCAACCGAATTTCTGAGGGATTCATAAAAGGAATATTTTTATTTATTTATATTGCTGTACTTTTAACGGACTTCTCACCAGTTAATTTTCTTTTATACTTTCAACGATCCTTTGCCTGATATACTTCCGCCTAATGAGTATATTTTAAGTATTCGGAGGAAGTCTTCGCAAAAATAATTTCAGGGATCTTTTCCATGTCATTAGCATCAATATAGTATGAAGCGTGTGCCGAGATCAACGAAGAATATGCGATTTAATAATTGAAACCTTGTTGAGACAATCGTGCGTTGAATGACTTAAAAAAAAATCCGGACCACCATCTAACAACATAAAAATATGACCTTGGCTGCCCAGTTAAATTTTAATGCGAAATACGAAAATGGATTTTTAAAAGGATGATGGATGAAATAAAAATAAATACTACTCACAAGGGAATCAAACTTGCACCCTGACGTTCCGGGCGCAACCACTATACGCTCACCGCCAACAATTACTTGAAAAATTAGCCGTGCATTAAGAAATTTATACCAATTGACGAGAAATTGCAATATTTAATCGCTATTTTTGGAAAAAACTATCGGCCGTATACGCCCAAAAGGGGGGTTTTCAGTGATTCTGGAATCCAGAGCTATACACCTACCAAGTTTCATAAAAATCCGCTATCCCACTAACGTGCCCTCTCCTTGTCAGCTGAGTCAAGTTGGAACAATTGTACGTAATTAAATCCTCTTCAATCTCTTCTAGTTGATAAAATTCATTGCTACTACGACATCTATTTAGTCCGGAAATAAGGCTTTGACGTACTATAGAATTTTCCGGACCACGGGAGTTGGGCGTAATGAATACGGACAATCATTTTCGTAATGTTATTGCAAGGCGCAATAAATCTCAATTGTTTACAATGAAATGATAATGAATTACCATAACAAAGTTTTTCTCACAAACAACTTTCCTTTTGGGTTTTAATAACTTTCATACGAGTTATGGGCCTTGAAGCAAAATGTGCAGTGTGAGGATAGGGTAAGTTTGGACAAGAAATATTGCTACCATCGTGAAGAAACATGTTACAGGTGTTCACTATGAGTACATTTATTTCGCGGCAATTAATTATTCTTAGAGACATTTCAGATTGCCTATTATATTGATTTCATAGTTTGTAATTCAGAAATTTTGTTTGCTTATGGTATCCATTCGGGTGGGAAACAGTTGAAGCAGAGAGAAAAAGGGACAATATTAAACTTTTGGTGACATATTTAAGTGATTAGGTCTGAATTTTCGCTTTCTTATCTTCAGTTACATAGTATTTGTATGAAGGAATTTTCTAATTTTTTAATTTAGCGCACCGATGTCAGAATAGAGGTCCGGAAAAAATTTCATGACCACGGGAGTTCCCGGATTACGGGAACACGGATTAGAGAGGTTGTACTGTACTAAAAATGTGCCTAAATAGAGCATTAAATTCTACAAAATTATTTCTTCTCTGCGGTTCATAGAGGTCTGGAACATATCCCATAATTATAATGGAAATATAGGACCCGTTATCCGCGAATTCGGTATCCACGAGGTATTTGCGGAACGCATCCATCGCGGATACCGGGATGGTAGTGTATTGTAATTGAAGTAAGGTAAAATCTAAAGTCAATTATACTATAGAGGCATACTTCTAAATTCAAAAACATTTTTCTAGAAGCAAGAAATATTATTCATAGTAATATTATCCATAGTATATAATATTATTCATCATTAAAATCATTAAATTTGCCTAATGACCAATAAACTTTATAAAATATCGTTGATATTTGTATAGTAAGCTATAAAAAGACAGCAATATTTTATGTTGGCACAATTTTCGTAGAAATTAATAAATAATCTTTTCTTAGCAAAAAATAATTATTACTACTTCATAATCGAGCAGCGCAATCACTCGCAAAGTAACGCTTAGTCAAATTAATATTAAGTACCTTTTTAGCGCGCACAAATATATATATATATATATATATATATATATATATATATATATATATATATATATATATATATATATAAACCGACGAAGAGAATGGTAAAAACTTTTTCCTAATTCTTCGATAAACAATTTTAACGTATTACGCATTGAAGTTCGTGCTGTAATTTCTTCCATCCTCTTTGCTCTTAATGTCCTTGCAGCATTTAGGTTAGGGGGAGTACCTTCGTGCGTCAGCTGCATAGCAATCACCCTAAAACGAATTTCCTTTTTTTCTCGCTCCAGGCTAACGGGTATATTACGTGCTATCCTCTTGCCTCTCCTTAATTACTACCCCCTCCATCTCTCACTCACTCGTATTTCCTTTCGAGACCTCTCCGCACATCTGCCTTCCATTGTCTTCTCTCGATCGTTTCCTTGCCGATGCTTCTTCCAACCGTCGCACTGATCGAACGGTGGAGCCATCTCAAAGTCACTGGACTCCATATGTTCTCCTTCTCCTTGTGCTTTATAACCTAACCCAGTCATAGCATTTATTAAGTTGATCCTAGTCCAAAATATTTCTAGTTTTCCTCAATGTGACTTGATGCTATCATAATTACAACATGAATAACGGCTATTAAAAATTCCTATTCAACTTTCACCACAGGTTTTACAATATCCTAGGATATAAATTTTATTGTAACCCGTCCGTAAACAAAGGACTACAAAGAGTTGCTTGATCTCTGACGTCCATGACAAGAAAAAATATACAATTTTTGTTGCGAAGGAAAAATACTTTATTTATCATACGTATCGAAAACGATACGTCGAGGATATTCACGTCACAGCTCCGAAGAGAGATAGCGAGGGAGAGAGATATGGAGGAACAGAGAGTTCCATCTCGAGGCAAGCTAACAAGGGAGGGTGTGTTGTATTGGTGATGCGTCACCATTAGCCCAGGGTCACGGGAAGCGGAGAGAGGAAAAATAAAAAACAGCAACAAAAGAAGAGCGTGAGGCGAAGAGAGGACGATGCCGTTATGGAAGACCTCTCAGGGATACATTATGGGATACGCTTTTTCCATATTTTTTAGGTCTCAGCTGTCAGCTCAAAGAGAGAATAAAGTGAACGAAAAGTGTGTGCTCGAGTAAATGTAAGAGAGAAACAAAAAGAGAGGTTTGGACAGAAGACGATGAGGGCAAGAGAGGACATCGTGAGGTAGAGAGAGAGAGAGAGGTGTAAACATTAGTTCTGAGAAGAAAAAAATAAGCAAAAGAGTTTGCTTAGTTGGGTCGCATGTGGATGGGGGAAGGATGAAACCTGGAGAAAAGCTTGGAAGATAGTATTGCTGCGATTAGGTACAGATATGGCAACAGGAGTGTTTTTAAACAAAATAGCATGATATGGCGTTTCATTAGCCGTAAATTGTGGCGTAATAAAAACGAATAGGTAACATTTGAAACATAAATGGCATATATTCCGAGAATTAACCTGGGCTGCATTTCACGGACTCTAGATTAGGGATGTGCTGACTTAAAGCGGAAAGTTAACGGGAATGTATTTAAACAGTAAAGCCACGTTTTATCACTAATTGCATGGTAATACCTTTCTTTTTGAATTGAAAATAAGCCCTAGAATTAAACCTTGGACATGGACAGGCAAATTCAGACGGCCAAAATCAATTATATCTTTCTATTAACGAAAAATGTATGTTCATTTAACCAGAAAAAGTTTTCAACATTTTTATATGATCAACCGGCCAAACCTTACAAATTACTTCCACGAGAAGCGAAGCGCGCTAGAAAAAGTTTCCGCGCTGCTGCATAGAGTATGTATTCATCTAACTCTCCGACACATCACCTACGTCATCATTAAACTGCCGTTGTTTTCATGGAATTATTCATTAACATAAAGGGGACCATTGGTCTTTGCCTTAAAGGCATCTTTCAGCAACAACAGAATAAAAATGCAAATCACCACCGTTACCGAAAATTGAAATTATTATCTCCCGAGGTACTGACGGTTTCAACTTAAACCATGCCCACGGTGGCTTAGTAACAGAAATTCGGTATTATAAAACGGCCGCCATGTTTCATAAGAGACCGTAAAAAAATCAATCCACGCCACGGACAGGGAATTGAGACGACAGTTGATAAGAGAATCGAGCTCCAGAGACCAATAATAAAAAATGAGTAGGTGAAAGTATGAGACAAGAAAGGTTAGAGAAGATGAACGGCCGTATATAATCTGATCCGAGACTTTCAATTTCTAGGAATAAGCTCCAACACTGTTTATGAAATAACTGCCCGCAATTTTGACAAAGGAAAATCGCTACCTTTCCTCCATAGACGTTCTCCTTGGCTGACTACAGAAACTCTTGACATCGATCTCGCGTATCAAACTGACCAACTATGCTTCTCCAGTAACGGCAAAAAAACTGAGAAAACCAGATGCGTATTTAGGCAACGAAGCAGCCGTCATCAGTGGTGCTGAACTAAACATTTTTACAATCTAATATCGGTCATAATGTCATTAATGGCAGGACCTTTGTAGTCTAAATGCAAATCTAATTTTTCTCAACTCTTTTTTCTGTTGCGGAGACATAGATTTTCGACATGGAAATAAATGCCGGCTGAATACTTATAAATAGGATTGGAACATAAAAAATTACATTACTGGAAATAAAAGAACAAACAACAGTTGCGAAGGACGAAAAATTCGATGGCTTAAAAACATTACACGATCAATTAAAATCAATCTCGAAAAAAATGAGGTGATGATTCCTTTGATAAACTATAATTGTTAGAATTTATTAGATTAGAGGTTGAACAACAAAATTTAGACAGATATACGAAAACAAAGGCGAATTATCCTCCTCTATCCTTCGAGAGGAGAAGACAAGTTTACAAACCACAACGTCAGCGCACTCGAAAACTCGAGTGTTGTAACCGTAAGAGAGATTTATAAAATATCACTTAAATTGGCAAAATTTCAAAATACCAGTGCCTATAGCAAGAAATTTAAACAGCACAGAACGCGAAAGGTAATGATTGAAAAATCATAATATTCAAGTTGAAGAAGTAATCATTACTTACTAGTTTTATTTTGAAAGCACAATATCTATTGCAATTAAATGTGTAGTAAAAACTTCCACAATATTTGATCAAAATATTAAAAAATTTGCAAGACTGTTAAGAGGTTCAACGTATTTGAACAGACGAACGCACGAACATCTAACCGCGTAAGAGCACGAAAACCTTTCTGCTGAGATCACAAGAAAAAATACATGGTAAATAATACGAAGGAAAGAAAATTAACCACCCCGAGCGAACAACAAACAGACTGGAACAAAAGGAACAGAACAACCGATGCACATATTGACGACAAAAAGGGAAAAAAAAATTATTCCGGAAAAAATACCGCATAAGATATCAAGGAAGCTCCCTGCGATAAGAATGGAGAAAATAGGTTACGGATATGGGAGGGATCGCCGGGGAAAAAAACAAATAGGTCGGCATATTTTTGCCTCGAACTTAGCTTGGAGTTATGTAATGCGTGGGTGTGTGTTTGGGAATTGGTGAGCGGGAGGGATCCACTCCGCCAGAATTGAGGTGAAGACATAGGGCTAAAGGGAGAGAGGGGAGACGGGATGACGCAAAGGAAGGATATAAAGTAAGAGGGGAGATAGCAATAAACGAGGGAGAGGAAGGGTCTCAGATAATAAAAGGACGCTCAATTTAGGCGGACACCGTTGCGTAACCGAAAAATTTTACGGGGTATCGTAGAGGATGACATAGCTGTTAGGAAAAATATTATTATACATATTAAGAAATATTATATTTAAAAATTAGCTGCTATCAATAATCCAAAGTTCTGACCTAATATTTTTAAGTATTGAATACAATTAAAGGAAACTCATTTTATCCAAATATCACTGAAACAGTAAAATAGAACACAAAATTGTTCGCCGGATAATTATCAAACACGTCTTATGGCCGAAGATACACTCAAGAATAAGCATTTGAAGAAAGGAATACTTATGTAAGGTATCTCTAACAGCCATAACAAGGTTACTGTTCTTGGATACAAAATATTTGAAAATGTACAAGGTGACTGAGAAATTATGAATTTCTGAAGAAATAACTAAGTTAACTTGTTGAATAAGACGCTAAATTTATTAAAATGCAAATTGCTACTGATAAAGTTAAAGGTGGAGACTATAGAATATAAATCCGCAATTTTGTTTAACTTGACAGGAAATGATTTTACACCAAATGTTCAATAAATATCAGATTTCAGAGCGCGTTCCCAAAAGTGATTTTTATCGCCAACTGGTTTAGTCGATGAGGATCATGCACCGTTGGATGCTCTCCATGATGAAATATATCTTTAGCATAAAAAATAATAATTGGTAGGTGGCGTTGCTTAGGCAATGCGGCGTAGTTCATTAGAATTGCTCGGAAACTGGTGCTCTCAAGAGCCTAGGAGTGACAGTCAGCCGTGTGTAAAAGGGTTGCGAGGGCCCTAGGCGATAGTATTTTGCAAAACCCATATGTGATAGTGGATTTCGAGGCTCCTAGACCATAGTAGCTTGCAAGTACCCTAGGCGATAACAGTTTGCGGGGCCCACGCTTAGCGAATTCTGAAATTATGTGGTTAAATTTTATGGAGGGAAACAAGCTATCAAATTCTTAATAATTCAATTGCATATATATGTATTTGCAATATACAATGCACTTCTGAGATCGATGTCGATCGTAGCTGTAAGTCTTTGAATGGGAATCTTAGACATATTTATTTTTCATTGATACACGTCTCATGAGATTGATCTTCGCCCATTATAGTTTAAGTCAGCGGTTCTTAAACTGGTGTCCGTGGACCCCCGGGGACCCCCAGCACTATTCCAGGAGGTTCCCGCAGCAAATAAATTTGCATAAAAGAGGCCATCAGATTATTATAATTTAAGAAACACTGGATTAAGTTGATCGTAGTCATCATTTACGATACATATATGGGTGGCCCAAAAGTCACTGAACGATTTTTTTATTATAACTTTTTTATTTTTAAGTTTACTATTTTTATTTTTTCAGATATAAATAAAGGAGTCTTGGGAAACCCATAATGAATAATAATGAATAATTACACCAATCAATGAATAAAACTAATATTTGCAATTTCTGCGTTAATTTTTGTTTATCACTTTAAAACTATAATAAATACAAATCTTTTAGTGACTTTTGGGCCACCCTGTATATGACCGCTTCTTTAGTCGGAACTTTTCACCTTCAACTTCACTTTAAAAATTGATCTTTGAGAATATGGATGGAATAATAAGACACCACGTTATATTTTCCTGCTTGGTTTATTTACAGATTACACGCTTCTGCAGAGGCAAAATTCACATTTAGCTATCAAACATATTAATACTAAAACTTCAGATTATAGTCACTAATAGATATTCTGTCGACGTGGCTTTAAACATCGCCATCAATACTGAAACTGCCACCATTGAATGAGTGTAGATTAGATTAAAAAAGGAAATTATTTCATGGGTTCATTGAATTGGAATATATGATTTTATTAAATAAGTATATTATTGTGATAGTTCTAAATTACTTTGTATTTAATGAGTCAATAGCGTATCTAAAGAGGGGTTAGATGTGTCCACAATTCTGATATGTCATGTTATCACTTTTTTAATTTTTTTTAAATTATGTAGAATTTCAACTGCAGCAAAATCAGAAAAGAAGTACGAGTGAAAAAAGTTCATGTATGATTAGTTTTATTATTTCAAAATTTATATTTCTGATATTTGCACAAGTTTATGAATTTTTAATAACTAAAAAAATCTTAAATGCCCTCCGAAAATAGGTTTTCCAGAATTTCTCTGTTTAAAAGTTGGCAACCTTACTCGCAACAATCTTCTGACTCTGTTAACACTAAATCTCTCGCGGCTCTAGACGCGAGACCCCCAGATAGGCGAGGCCCTAGGCGGTAGCCTAGATCGCCTGGCTCAATATCCACCTCTGGTGACAGGATGCATTTAATCAATGCCCGTGATAAGCCAGACGATTATTTGTTTTCCTGGGAATAATTACAATATTCGGTATGAGGCAATCGTTCATTGAACCTCCATTCGTATATCCGATAGGACATTCATATGTCTACTGTTTCGTTAATTATAGAGATACACGTATTAAAATTTGATTGATAATTAAAAATTGCCCCAATAAAAATTACCAACTCACAAATTGGGAGCTAACAAATATCTTTAAAGTAAATAAAATTCATGTTTTAGCTGTGTTTCAGCGTATTTAATATTAGTTTGATAATTATTGTCACTTGTTATCTATTCAAGTAATAGCTACTCTGTCACACCGAGAAAATTTTTCGTCAAGGGCAACCGTTGTTAAGTACTTTTTCATCCGTGCTTTATGCTAAGTTGTCCAAAGCGTTTCCGCCTGGAAAATTATGCATGTGACTTCAACCGAAGTTAAAAGACATAAAAGTACGACGATGATGATATAATTAAAGTGAATTTTTCACGATTAATTAGATTCTTACAATGAGTCATGGATTGATTTATGTTGATATTTTGAATTGAAACTTAGCTCAAGTCTAAAATATTCTACTGTTAAATTTTAATGTAATGCTTCACTCGTGTCCACACGCCAATTTTTATGGTAATTGACACTATTTTTACATTATATTCGTGTAGATTAATTATCTGCACAATTTCTTGTGGTCATTACCACTATTCACTGCCTTAACGAATTTCATAATTACCAAGTGAATTTCAGAAACATATCAAGGTCGTATTCTGTGTATTAGGATCCGTACCAATTGAAATGGGGACGAGAAATGTAGAGGGACCAGTGAAGATGATAAACGGTTAACTTCACATGCTGCATCTTATTTTAAAGAAGAAATTCATTTCATTAATAAAACACCAAAATTAAAAATTGAACGTTGTCTAAATAATGGATCCCTAATCCTAACACCTCCAAACGTTTTATATCCTAAAATATTCACTGCAAAAATAGCTAAGGAAATTGATACAATAATAGTTTGTTTGGATGAACAGAAACGTTGAACAAATGTAAACAAAATCAGACGGATGTAAAAATATGGTCAGCAACTTTTACTTAAACTACAAAAGGCACATTCGAGGCACCCGGGATATTAAAATAAAACATCATGGCAACATATATCTAGCGTATCATAAATAACTCTTAACGTAAGTTCTTTACGTTTTATAGGGGCTACGGCTCATTCTTTGTCCAGAAGTAGCACATTAATAGTAAGATGATACTAAGGGAAAAAGTAAACGGAAACCGTTCAATAATTTCCAAAAGAAACTAATTTTACACTCAGCCTTGACGTGCATTAAATTTGTCAGCTGAAACAATAGCAAGCAACAGCAATGCTTATAGACCCGAAACGGCCTTGGCAGAGGTCGTCCCTTCTACGCCTTGTCAAAAAATATAAAAAATTTTTCTTTAAATCATAAGAGATGATTTGTAAAATGATAATTCCAAATTCTTGCTTCGTTATAAAATTTGCAAAGTATGCTCGAATTTTCATGCTGAAAAAAGATCTCTTCTTTTTGTCACGAAATAGGTTTGCTCCATAAAAGGTTAAATGACGCGGCAAGATATCACAGGCGTTGATTCGAGATTCTCATCGGAGAAAATGAGGTAGAGGTTGAATAACGCAGAGAGGGGGAATATGAAGTGGAGAAAAAGAATATTTTTTTTAAGAACGGAGAACGGAAGGAGGAGGAGAAGGGTGTTTGGAACCTTAATTTGCTTACGCGAAGCATTTATTTGGCGAGAAATTATCTTTAAAGAATGACGTCGACTTAAAAAATTACTGCAAATTAGCAACTTAATGGCTGAGATAAATACGTGAAATATATTGTGCGCGTGTATGCAGCGACGTTTCGCATTTAATACAATAATTTAGGTTAAAGACGTTAACAGATGAGATAAAATTCCAGTTTCATTGTTATGACCCTTTCTACAAATAAATATGTCAAATTGTTTACTTCGGCGAACTAATTTAAGCGGCGATTACTACCAAGTAAAAAGAGGCTGTGATGTGCGTGAATTACGCATTAAAGTGAAAACATTATCCAACGCTATTATGAAAATAAGTTTTATAGACACGAAAGGGAGTAAAATGTGCTCGAGTCTATAGACTTACTACATGTATGATTGAGATGTAATATGGGCTATTGACAGTAACCTTGAAAAACGAGAGATAGACAATATATAGTTTTTATCAAATTATTTGTGCGAATCCCGCATCTTCAAGATTTGACATATAATGTTAAACACTAACGAAAAATAGGGTCCATTAACGGATAATGTTATTTTTGGTGGAGGTGGCACGCTCTATTTAGAAGAAAAAAAATAGGTATCATTAAAAATTGTTGCAAGTAAAAAAGACTTAATAAATGACGAAAATGAAGTAATGAAAAAGATGTATGACATGAACGGAGTGATCCATGGCATCAACTTCCGTTTGCCAAAATCCAGTTAAAAACCTATCGGATATTAACGACATAATAAAACTATTAGATACTAAATTTTGTGCTGATGCCAGGGGCAGATTGGGCCGCCGGAATACAGAACACAATCCCGGTGGGCGGATGACACATTTGGGACGGTTGTTTCTAGAGCCAAGATGTTTTCTTCTCAAAATCGAAAGATTTTATATTTTCACACATCTGTAAGAAGGTAATCTCAGCGTCACTATACATATTACTTAATCGTTCTTTTCAATCACACCATACCTTTCATCCCACCAATCCTAAAAAATCCTTCCGCTTCCTTCACCAGAAAATTTTTTTTTTGTTCCTTGATTCCGTCATTATTCAAAGATAATATTTTAAAGCGATATAAACTGCTATTCACAAAAATAAATTTACCTAATACACTTTAAAACGCATTAATCATCTGGTTATTTCCAGGCACTCGTACACATCGCTTTCGCGCACTATTCAGCCGCGTTTTACTGACGAAGTTAACTGCAGGTCAATTAGAACCCGATATTCAATTTACTTCATTTAACTTCTAATTTAAGTTTTTAGATGTCTCAAGTTCCTCAGGTTTTCTGTCACCAAGACCATCAACCAGTAAGTTGTCTTCATCAATATCGATATTCAAGGTATTACGTCGTAAGTATATTTGAAGTGGGTGATTGATGAATAGTTTTCTAAACAGGCCTCAAGTTTTCATTACGCTCCGTTATTTCAGGCACACTAAGATGCTTCAGTCTACATTTCAGTCAAGATACTTGAACGAATGAATGTAAACACTTAGATAGCAGGTCTGGAGACCTGTCTGTAGAATGAGAAAAGAGATGGTACGGTTATACGATGATTTTAGAGGAGACATTTTCAACCCTTAAAATGAGCAAAAAAGTTATATAAAATAACCTACGATAGTGAAAAAGCTTATAATTATGCCAAAGATTTAAGTCTAATAGTAACAGACGATTACAGATGTCCTAAACGGGACTCAAAGATAACTCTACAAAAAGACAAATCAAGACACGGGGTTAATAAAAGATAGCGATATAATAAAAGACTGTGCCACTATTATGGTTGTGTTTTTTAAAATTAGTTCTTTGGCGAAGGAAATTTAGCATTAAAAGCTGTCTTTTATTTAATAATAATAATCCGCATAGTGGAAAATCCAGCAAGAGACATCGAATGAATCTAATGTATCTATAAGCACAATTTATGATAATTTCCAATTGTTTAATAGGATTTTAATAATCAATCCAAATCTAAATTGTGAACATATGGGAGGTAAAGATAGTGAAATTGATACATATACATACTCAAAAAATGAGATGGTCGTATTTTGGTTTGTCAGTAATACTGGGTTCTGGGGTTAATTTGTAGGCAAACAAAACAAGTAAGGTCAAAATTAACAGAAAAGCAGAACATTGATGCCAAAAATGAATTTGTTCTTGGTCACTTTCATTAGGTAGTAAAATGTATGCAGATGATATTAATCATAAAGTAGAATTCAAAGATTCACACTAATAAAATAAAAATATTTTGGAGGTCCCCAAAAGTTTTTGCCACATAATACATATTAGATTCTAATATCTTACCAAGAAATTGAAAGAATCCAAAATTTACATAATTTTGGTGTAAAAAACATCCGAATGTTATACATTGTTAGTTTATGCAATAAAATATTTTCAGTTTTATATTTTTATAATTAAAAAACTTCTCTCCCCAAGTCATAATATAACCGATGGAATCTCTAGTAAACTAAGCCTCTCTTTCGCATAGTTTCAATACGTACATTTATTAGATTTCTTGGGTAATTTTTGTCATGTCGCAGTATTAGCGAGTGGCACATTTTATTTCTTATCCTATTTTGTGGCGTGCCAACCAAAATCATTCCGCGTGCCATCCTTGTCCCGCGTGCCATAGATTCGCCAATACTGGTATAGAAAGTAGATCGAGAGAGAGATGATGTAGATTTTAGTGGAATGTAGGAACAAAATAAAGCAGGAGAAAAAAACGAAGAGATGAGAGATATTTGAGAAGAAAGAATGGCAGAATATGAGTCTTGTGGTGTGCGTATATGAGTGGTGATGAAATAAAGAGATAAAACTGAAGTTGGGTGGATAGATGAGATGAGACTAGACAATGCTGACTCGAGGTTTGAGAGAAGGAACTCCGGGGAATCACAGTGTGCGCACGTTGACAGGTTACGGGTGGTTGAGCATATCGCAAAGACCACTTCTGCTTAATACTCTGTGTTCTCACCTGCGTAAAGGATTTTTTATTTGCATATTTCTTATGCACACGTAGCAGTGAAAACGCACCGTTTCCAGTAATCTATCAGCCATGCATAAAACCAAACGAACTATATTGTCGCAGCAGCATTTTTGTTTTTATAGTAAACCTACGTGGAACAGGCAAATGGAATGAATAATCCGTTGCATCTTGCCAATAAATATTCTGTAATTTTTCAAAATGTTTAAGTCGCTATGAACTTACTCAGTGATATCATTTGATTTTTCTTAAATATTGAGGATGTATTCTTTCGGTTAAAATTAAGGCTGAATTTTAATTAAAATCGTATCATTTGAATTCAAACGGGAAGCTGAAAACTTTTCAAAATACGTACCTGACATCTAATACATATATTAACCCATTAGCGCCGGCTAGAAAACGTCATGGCAAAAATTGTTCTTATTTATTCCCTGGTGAGATAAATGCTTAATGAAATAATGTATTAAAGAATTTCAATGAAATTCACTTTATTTTTAAGAAAAAATGCCGTCCTCAAATGATGACCTTAGGCAGATACGTGGTATAACGTTAACTTTAGCTTTTTCCAATCTGGACCATTGTTTTACATAATACAGTGGTTCAACGAAATCATAGTTTATTAGGATAGAGCAGACATTGTTGTCTTTCCAATTTACACACAATATGGCATTATTTTCATCAAAAAGGTAATCGTAGGTTTCTCTGTTCTTTTGTTCTTTTTTTCATTTCCTTTGAAGGCATAATAAGACAATTATGAACTCGATTGTCTCTTACAGTTCCCATTGCTCTGATTTTTTTATTTTTGAGGTACACCAGTAATGCCAAAGTGGTGAAATAATTATCGAAGAAAACCGCGTGATTTGAGGAATTTGGTATGTGATTCAACAAATGCTCCGGTGGTTTATGATTTTTTTCACAGTAAACATCAAAGACAACAATACACAGAAGAACTGCTCGAATTCCAGTTTTTGCACCCAAACCTTACAGCTTTTCCTTTGGTAAATTGTTTAGCTGGATTGTCTCCGAAATATTTCACCATAGATTCATTCTGATAAGTATTTGTGGCAAAAACTTTTTATAAGCATATTCATAAATGGCATAGTTTTGAACATTCGGTTTTGAGATTTCGCTATTATTAGGCATGTGCAACAGCCGTTTCATTTATAAATATCGATTTCATGAGATACTATCGTAAATAAATGAAACTCCCAGGTCCTCATCGACAGACTAGTACATTCGCTCTTATGGTAAACAATTATATCCTGTCAGCAATAAAACGGCAAAAAATGTTCACATTTCATTCACACTAATTTTGAAGGGATGATGAATTTTTTGTTGTGGATATAAAATAGTTTAGTCACAAAGATATTGTACGATTTCATCAATAAGAAGCTTTTCAAATATAGTATCTCTCGGAGACAAATCTTTCATTTCATTTATAACAGTATAAAATTCATCAGTTAACATACTATCATTTGTTCCAAAAGCAGAATATATAGGTTGTTTTTTTGACGAACTTGACTTCACAAAGTCAAACTATTTATCTAACACCAGCAGGTTCATCTCCTTTTATATCCTCTTTGACTGATTTCTTAGTAGCATCATCATATTCTGTAATAGTATCCGGAACCTAGACTTCAATGGAACTGGGAATATCTTATGGTAATGAATTAAGTCTGCATAAAACGTCATCATCAAATTCCTCACAGTCCGTCAGTTCATCTAAAATTGATGGAATAATACTGACTTGAAACTCTTCAGCATTTTTCATAATCAACGGATTCTTCATTCATTATAGCAAGAACAACCTCCTCCAGTCCATTAATTTTTTTTTCTCGAGAAAAATCCTTTTATTCATGGTAAATTGTATATAGTTTATTCCAATATTGTACCTAAAATGCAAAATTAATTACAAGTATAAGTGCCTAACGTTCTCATATAAGGATGGCATAAAATAACTTGAAAAATACCACAGAAATTATGCAAATAAATATAATACGATTTTTACTTAAGGTAAATTAGAGTATTGATAAAGAAATGCACTTTACACAAGCTATAAAATACCGTTATTTATTTTAATTTATCACACATTTCTTTGTAGCTAAATGCAAAATTTTTTTCGTGCTTTTTGTTTGGTGGTCAACTAAAGACTAAACTAAACTAAACGCGGGCAATAGCACCCATTATGCGATCGAGCATTTCGTCTCGTATATCCAATTTTCTTGTTTACACTTCACTCTTAATCCAACCCCATAAACAAAATTTTAACGGGGTTAGGTCTGGAGATCTTGGTGGCCAGTGAATGGTACTGCAACGACCAATCCACCGATTAGGGAAAGTGTCATTTAGATAGTGCATCACAATTCGGGTATAATGAGGAGGGGCTCCGTCATGCTGAAAGTACATGGCAATCCGTGTAGCCAAAGGAACATCCTCTAGTTGTCCTGGTAATTCATTTTGCAAATAGCTCTATCTCGGAAACTGTTTGGAATAGGACACTTGTCCATACGAAATTTTTCTTAGAATGACCGTTACTATCACCTCCCAGAATATTGACCTTTCCTCCTGGGGCACTCTGTATACGAGTTGTCGGTGCTTGCATACTGCAAGAACTTAAAAAAAATCACAATACACCAAGATCTAAACTCGTAAATAAACCAACGCGACATCATTTAATTTACACAGAGCCCATTTGAATAAGACAATAGTTTTCATTTTCCCAAATATTAAGGCATCAATCCGGAATTTTAAATTCTCTGATGATCGGCTCGCGTCCAAGTTTTCGAATTTCAAGCTGAGATCGCCCTTTTTAAGTTATCACCATGATGTGGTCAAAAATACCCCACTAAAAATTAAAAAATTTGGAAATTTGATTTTCCGGTTGGTTGTAGCTAATTATCTATCATCCTGCCAAATTTTAGGTCAGTGGCATATCTAGAAGTACCTTAGGTTTTATAGGATATATATATAAACTTAAGGAAAAGAAAAGATAGTGATGAGGGTGGCAACAAGGTGTTGAAGTGTATATATATATATATATATATATATATATATATATATATATATATATATATACACACAGTATATCTATTATTATATGATATAAAACCTAAGGTACTTCTAGATATGCCTCGGACCTGAAATTTGGCAGGATGATAGATTATTAGGTACGACCATCCAGAAAAATCGAAAATTCCAAATTTTTATATTTTTTAATGGGGTATTTTTGACCCCAATGTTCCATTTCGATACTCCATAAGAAAAGCATGGAATTGTGCAGAGTTTCGTAAATTTGCATTTTAAAATTAGTTATAATTCAGATAGAAACTCGGCACGAAAACAATTCTATAGCTTAAAGAATGAAGTTTCTTATTTTTGAAGACTACATTCAAATCGGTTCCGAATTGACGACGAAGTATGTTTTAATCGGAATAAAGCAGATGCTCAACAACAAAGAACTTCAGCTACCATAGCAACCAGGAAAATCCTTTTCAATGGGAATTTGCTATCCGTATTATAATAGCATCGCTTTAATGATTTTTAATAGGGAAATTCTTATCGTCCCAATGATTTCAACCAAAGACGTATACATATAATGACAACATAATTTTAAAACGCGATATATGTTATAAAATAAAAGAACGGTACTCCTTTCAATTATGGAGGTAGATGAACTATATAATAATAGCTTTAATTTAGTACTTCTAAAGAGAATCAGTGGATTGTATTATAATGCAATTGATTTTAAAATACGACGTAAACTGATAAGGACGTCAAAATCCAAAAACTGGAAATATTAGAGAATTGTAAAAAAAAGTAATGTCGCAAGAAACAAAGGTGCGTAAACCACATGTTATGCATGTTCAAATAAATGTGAAATTAAATTTTAACATCTGGGAAGGAAAGAAAATCCCGTACCAACTTGACCAGGAATCGAACCCAGGTATTCCCGTTTGCCGGATAGGGTTTTTTCCGCGATGCCTCTTTGAAGACGTTTAGTGTTGGAGGTTTACTACTCAGTTAGCCCTTCTTCACCGTAAATACCCCAATCCGGGAAAGGAGAATCATGCTGGCTTGATAGCTTAGTTGATTAAAGCAGCTATCCGGCAAACGGGGAGATCCAGGTTCGATTCCCGGTCAAGTACAGGATTTTTTTCTCCTTCTCAATTGTCAAAATTTAAAGTAATGTCGTGTTGGAGCTGAAATCTCAATGTTATTTAGAGCTTATTGTTAGTGCATATGCTCAAATAAAATTTTGAAAATCTCAATGAATATGTTGTTGCGGAAGTTATTATTTTTTAATTTAAACAAATAGATAAATATTATTTCACTTCAAGATAAGCTACAACTGTAAAATTTGGCAGAAATGTGTGGCTTTAGTACCCTACTGTGGAAAAATATAATATTCTTAAAATTGCAAATTTTAGGGATTGTTTTACTCTATTATTGTTACATAAGGAAAGAACGATAATCGGTGCAGAGGTGAAATCTTTAGAATTAAAGAAATATTTCCAATGATGAAATATCTCTCTGAAAGATGAATGTTTTTCAAGGTGAGATTAAATGCTTGCAGAATGCAAGCACCTTTTACTAGTATACAATAATAAAAGAAGCTGTGTGCCTCTGTGTGTCTGTCTGTTACTGTCTGTGTCTCTCTGTCTGTGGCTGCCTGTCTGTCTGTTTCTTTCTGTCTGTGTCTGTCTGTGTCTGTCTGTGTCTGTCTGTGTCTGTCTGTGTCTGTCTGTGTCTGTCTGTGTCTGTCTGTGTCTGTCTGTGTCTGTCTGTGCCTGTCTGTGTCTGTCTGTGTCTGTCTGTGTCTGTCTGTGTCTGTCTGGTGTCTGTCTGTGTCTGCCTGACTGCGTCTGTCTGTGTGTCTGTCTGTGGCTGTCTGTCTGTCTCTGTCTGTGTCTGTCTGTCTCTGTCAGTCCGTCTATCCATGTGTGTGTGTTTGTGAAAGTCGTAACTCTTCAGAAAATAAAAGTAGGAGCTTCAAAATTTGGCAGCAGCTTCAAGTTGATCACGAAAGTTGTGTCAAAAATAATTCAAATCGGCCCACAGTGACCAGATAGGTCCTCATGGAGACTCGAGGGGTCCCCATGGAACGGCTGGTCCAATTTCGGTTTTTTGAAGATATCTCAGCAACCAATGGACCGGTTTTGATGAATCCTCCACAAGTATCAATGTTGAACCAAAATAAGTAGAGACTTAAAACTTAGTACACATTCTAAAGAGACGTTGAGGATATACATCTTGGTGCCAGATCTTTGATTTCTTGAGGGGGAGAGAGGTATCAAATTTCAGTCAATATTTAATTTGTTCGTACCAATTAAAGGAGAATATTGGTCACTTGAGTACCTTGAGTTTGAATGAAAATATTAGTGGGTGATGAAAATTCAAAACTCTTAACCCGGGGCAAAGCCCGGGTAATTATCTAGTACATATATAAATATTTATAAAGGTAATTCTATTAATGCAAAATTTTGAAGAATGCTCGAAATCTCGCATTTGCGAGTCTTATTTGGAAAATTTCAATTTAGTTCCAATTACATTATACAATCTAACAACACAATTTAGTTGCGCAAAATATTTCAAAACTTTAACCTGAAAATTCAATTTTCTCACCGAGACATTCTTTTACGTAATAAGATAAAATGAAAACCAGCAGGGAAACTAACAAACTATAGTTGCTTAACTATGAAGACGTTGACCAAAAACAACCATTAAATATAGTTCTCGAAATAACCTAACATTCAGTTATTTTTTCAATAACATTAATGAAGTTTATTCAAGAAATGTTAGAAACGGAACGAAACAAACATCCAAAAGAACGATTCAAACATGCAAAACCACATACAGCAGTTAAAAAGAAAACGAAATCATTCTCGGATTTCCACCTATAAATTCGAAAAATTACCGCAGAAAAGTATTTCAGGGTCTCTTAGTCTAGCATTACTACGGTAAGAATAAAAGTAAAACATGGTTTGATGAAAACGCCACAACATACCCCCATCAACACCTTCCACGTAGAAACAGGGGCTCGAACAAATTCGAAAAAATAAGATTTTTGCCATATACTTCCCAATTAGGGCAGGAAAAGAGGAGTAGAAGAGAGGTGAGGAGAAAACATTTCATCCTCTCCTGTGAGAATTGTCATGGAAACCGGAGGAGTACTACGTCTGCACGCCGGGTTGGCGTTGAAAATTTTTACCGCCTCGGAGGACGGGGATAAGGTGCACAGGAAACAGCACGAGGGCCAGGAAGAGGAAGAATGATCGGAGAGAGGGAGAGAGAGCGAAATGAAAGTAACGACTCGCGGTGAGAGAGATAGAGAAGGAAGAGATGACTGACTCCCTCTTCGCCTGCGCCTCAAGATAAGGAGTGCGTCGAGGCGCCATTATTTCCTGCTTTACGACGGATAGGAGAGCTTCCTCCTCCGCCTCCCTTCCCCTCGCTCCCTCTATGTACCTCTCCCCTATCCGACCGTTTCTCTCTCTCTCTCTCTTCCCTATCTCTACGAATCGTCACAACTCCCTGATTCCAACCCCATAACCTCTTACCATTCCCTGAGGCTCTTCGCCGCATATAGAAAGAGAGATAGACTTATTTTTTATTTCTCTCTCATCTTAACCTTCCTCTCCCTCCCCCCCCACACACAAACACACAAACAGACAAACTCAGCCCTCCATAGCCCGCTCATCCTTGTTACTACCGCTCCACCTCATCTCTCTTCCACTCTCTCCCTAGGTCTTTCTCTCAATCCACCCTCATCCTCCGCTTCCCACCTTAGCTCGTCCTCTTTTCGTGAACTCCGAGAGATTTCCATTATTTTTCGCCTCAGGAAACTTTATCGCCATTCCCAGCCAATAGTGTGAGCTTTGCAATTCTATCTCTGGCTTATGAGGGCTGCTTCCCAGCATGTGAGATAGGCAAGCCGGGAGGAATAAGATGGGGGCGAGGCTCAAGGTTTTGGTCAAAATAAATAAGAGATTGGTTCATGGGGGAATAGGCGATTGGGAAATGCTATTTCTTTTTGAAGGTGGAAGTTATATTTCGGATGTAACCAGAGAGAATACTAATTTCTCGTGGCGCTATAAGGGTGATCCCTTTGTCTGTCGAGAAAACATACTTCCTAAATTAATTTTGATCGCAGAATGAATTCTATAAATATAAAAGGTCAATTATTCCATCTTTTGATGAATTCAGTTAGTATATTCATTCCAGAGTCTAACAGTATGCAAGTTTTCCAATTTAAAATTATAATGAAATACGCATAATAAAAAATTATGTAATTTACATTAGGTTGATGTTGATTTGATTGTATTTTTACTACAAGTTTTACAGTGGAAGGAGAGTTTTTCTACCACTTTCAAGTTACGCTTTTTAAGATTAATACATTTTCTCAACATAATGAACATACATAAATCTATTACAATTAACATGCTGGACAATATTTTTCACTAAGAGAAACAAAACATGACGATCTATCCCAGTGGTTACAAAACGTTTTGCGGACGCGGCACACTTTCAAAGATAAACAGGATGAAACCACAACCGGGTACCACACTATTGGACAAATTAATTTTTAAATGTACCATGAATTCGTTAAAGGAAATATTATCGCTCTGATGATCTATAAACATTTCCAAATCGTTGATTAATTTCCTTAGCAAAGTTTTTCGCGCCCACATGATATTTTACGGCGTAACTGAAAACCGGAAGGGTTTTCTGAGGGTACAGGGTCCTCCAATTTCGAATCGCTATCGAATAGAAATTATTATAACAGTGAAAAGGCGTGAACCTTTTCATGACCCAATTTGGGAACGAGGTACTCGCTTGATAAACAGCATTCTAACAGTAACGCAATGAAACGTGGTAGGGTTTGGAGGACGAACCAATCAGCAATTTGTGCATGATTACTAAAGCAATTCGTGATTATGTGCGTTATTTGCGATCGGCGATAAAGTTCAGTTACCTTGCACGCATGAGATAAATCGAGTGCGACACTGATTTACTTAAGCGCACGAGAGAAGGGAAATCACGCCGACAGAACCCATTACCGAATTAAACCCTAACTCAGACGCCGGCTCGATTCGTTTACTCAAAAGTTTCTAAAAAGAAATTACCTTAAGAACCCTTAGGCACGCATCATCTGAAAGAGGCAAATCCAATTAGGTTATCCGATCGCTCCCACTCGCGAACTGTAAGAGGGAGAGCGAGTGAGAAGGGAAAAAAATTCCGTACCCGGAGACAATTCATGTTTAAATCCGAAACGGGAAATGTTCGATACGGAGGAAAAGAAACGCTCCCTTTGAATAATTGAAACCCTTTCTTGAAGCGCTTCCCACCATTCCTCTCTTATCTCTCAAAACTCCTCTCTCTCTTTCTTCCCACCACTCTCTATAACTCTCCCTCTCACTTCCAATCTCTCACAATGCTACCTTACTTTCTCTCTCCTGTTCTTTTTCTAAGATTGAATTTATCTCACTCCACATATTTTTCCGAGACTATTGCTCTAAACCTTTCTCTCGTTTATTTTCACCCATTTACCCCTTTTCTTTCTGTGTTACTTCCTCATCTCTATCTTCTTCTCCATATTCTGCACATCACCATCTTTTCTTCCATTTTATCCTCCATTCTCTGCTCCGTATTTTCTCATCTCTCTTTCTTTCCACTCTTTTCTCCTCTATCATTTCCATTTCTTCGGCCTTTCTCTTTCAATATTCCTCTCTTTTTCCGTTTCTTCCCAATTCCTTCTTCACTATTTTGTCCCTTTCTTACTCGCTCAATTTCTTTAATTCCGTTCTATCTCCCTCTCTATCACTGTTTCTATTAATTTCTGCTTCTCTCCTGTCTTTTCCATCGCTCTTTGTTTCTCTTTCTCTCTCTCCTTCGAACTCCTATTTCCCAACTTTCTTTCTCCAAAACTCATTTTATCCATCTCTCACATTCTGTTTATCAAATTTCCTATTGCTTCCTTTCTTTTCCTTCGTCAATCTATTTCTTTATCTCAATCTTTCCTCTCTTCCTCTTCATTCTCCTTCACCCTTCTCACTTTGCGCAGAGCAAATTCTTTCCGAATGACAACAAGAGCCCCTTGGCTCCCTCGCCTACCACCATGATATTTGGCTACTCCTCCGCTTGTTTGCTGCACTTTCACTCTAATAGACACACACAAGCCCTCGCAGAGAAGGAAACTGTAAAAGAATATTCAAACAAACACACACACACACACACACACATACATATATATATATATATATATATATATATATATATATATATATATATATATATATATATATATATATATGAAGAGCGAGGTAGAAACGGAAGGCAGTGTGTTTTTAATGGTTGAATAAGAACGGATATTTTAAGTGAATGGTAATTGCGATGGTAATGGAAGCTGAGAAAAGAGGGGGAAAGATAGAGAAAGAATAAAAGGATAGAACGAGTGAGAGGCAATGGCATCCTCCTTCCCTACTCCCAAGATTTTACGCCCTCTCTTTTGTCCTTGTTAAACCCGACTCCTCTATTCGCATCGACAACCTAACATCGGCTCACTCTCTCTCTGGCTCCCTCACGGCGCCATCCCCATGGTAACATTATACCACCTATCGATACTTGGGACATCTCTTTCCCTCCCTTCTTTTTTTATATCTCCGTTTTGTCATCCTCGTATCCTCCCCCCCCCCTCCTCCCCTGACCCTTGAACATCCACAACGAGCTCATCTCTCCATCTCCTCTCGGTTTCTCTCCGCGTTACGTCCCTCGCCCCATTGCCTTCCATCTCTTTCTCCCTTTTACCCTAACATTTATCGCCAGTTTTCTTTTTATCTCAGACTGCAGCTCTATAGGATTTTGCAACATCTCTCTCAAGACCTTTCTTCTCTTGCCCTTTCCTATCTCTCTTCCCTCTTTCTCTTGCTCTGTCTTTATAGCGCGGGAGGAGATGAATCTTAGGTTTTTAGGTTACCGACTGTTTTCCGCCAGCGTAAATCCGCGTTTTACAGGAGATTACACGAAAAACACAGCGCGGAATAGACAAAACCTACACTGTTGAAAACCACAAAGGTCGGCACACTGCTAAGATTCCAAAGTGGATGCTGCTGCTGTTCTCCTAGCATTGCAGAAGTACGAGAAGACCCGCCTTGAAAATAAACCTCCCACAGGGTTTAAACCAGAGCCTTCTGCCTCTCAATAGATGCCGAAGTTTTTCTAACCTATCAATATAGCTTACCAATAAGTTTAGGCAAAAATAAACCACGAGTCTGATGATTTGGCTGCTCGTTCACTTAACGTTTCACTTTTTCTCCATTATATGGCTACAACTGAGCCGCCATCAATGGTGATTCATCGCCAGTAGAATCTAAAGAAGAAAAACAACCTTTTTGGTTTGTTAAATTTATGTCAGGCATTGACCTCCGTTACCCTCTCTTAAATGTTATCTGGCAGTTATAATTCCTCCTTTTTTGAGTTTATTACTTATTTTTGGTTGCATACAATCTATTATCTACTTGTGGCTCAATCATCTTTTCTCTTTATCCCTTCCATAGCCTTCCCTCTTCCGCCGACGTCATTCAGTCCTGCATTTATTTCCTTAAATGCTTCCCTCCATATTTTATCTTCTAACAATATATATTCTCCCAATATGAACAATAAGACACTATACTTTCAACACCCCTCTTCAGTGGATATCCTCTTTCATCAACCTCTAGTTTTTCATCTCAATTCATTCAACTTCACCCGCCCTTCCTATGCCGTAAATCTCTCTACCAATCCTTTATATCCTGCCTTTCGCTTTTCCTCTTCCTCCCTTAACATCCTTATGGGTAGAATCCTCATCTCCCCACCACTCTTCTCTTCTTCCTACGCTTCCTCGTCACTTCCTGCGCCTGACTAGGCTTATCTCTCCTTCGCCAAACCTCAGATTCAGTTCTCCGTTCTTCCACCAGCCTACAAAAAAAACAACCCAAGCCGTACCTTCTCTGAAAACGACTATTCTATAAAACCCGATTTCCTCCCCCTCTTTCCCTTCTCCAATCTCCAAGTCGAACCTTTAATTTTCGGTTCCCTGTAAGATTCGCAGGCCGCATAATTAGGTATTTCAGCCGTTTGAAGACGACTAGTATCGTAATGCATAATAACCGAATCTCCACGGTCCTCGTTCCCTTTCTCCCCTTATCATTCCGTCAGCAGGGGACGCGGTTATTGGCGGAAGAGAGAGAGAAAGATGATAGAAGACAAAGGTTGAAGGCGTAAAAGGGATTGAGACAGGATACTATGGGGAAGGTAACACTTGTACCGATACAGGGAGGGCTTCGCAGCCACGTGGTGCGTCTCACTTCCTTCCCCCGAGTCGCGTTTATTTCATTCCGCCTACGCATCTTCTCCCGCCATTCATCGTCTTTTAACCACCGCTTCCGACTTAGCTTCTTGAACGCATCGCACTGATCTCTACTCGTTCAAGGGCTGGATGCAGCATTTATATTATGAATACATTATTTTTGCTCTTTGGCACACGTTAACCATTTTCTCTATACAACCATTCTCTTTCTTTCTCACTCCCACTCTTGGAATATTCCATTTCCTCTAGTAATTTCTATGACAGAGACTTCCATTCCATGAAACATTGTTCTTACGTGCTTCCGTCGCCTTTTTCTTTGGCGTTCTCTTTATTCTCTTTGAAAGGTGATCTTACAGATCTCTCTCTCTCTCATCCGACTATCTTCGCGACGATATCCAGAACCCATTCTCTCACACGAGATGATTTACCGATACCTCCACACTACTTTATTCACGTTTATTTCCCTCTTCCCGTTACCCCGACTTATTGTTACTTCCCACAGCTCGTATTTTATTCTTAATTTCCCCTTACTCTCCCATTTTATCCCCAATTGTCGCTCTGCCGAACTCGTCTGAGTTTAAACGAGCCATGAATCACGATCGTGCTTCAAGATTTCATTACAAGTGGTCCGTAACTTTCCACTCGAGCCAAATTATTATTATGACCGAAAATTTACGGGAGGGTAACCGCGTCGCTCCCTTTAAAATACCGCGGTATTCGTACAAAGGACCTCTCCGAATAAAACCTTGGATTTCTATTTCCTATGTCTTCGTGTCCTAAAGATCTCTCCTTTTCAGTAATTTGCTCCGATACTGCTTTTAAGGTTTTCAGTCCGCGACACGACCCTTTTCCGCATTCCTAGCCATCTATGCCATTTAATTTATTTATTTATTTCCATGCGGCCTCTAAACAGCCGTAAACGGCCTTTTACAAGGGGCTCATTAGCACAACAACAAGGACGATTACAAACATCCATGCCCTAGGGGGAGAAAAACCCACCTAGGCGAGATTCGAACCCGCGACCTTCGGATTGGCAGGTGAGGGCGTTACCCTACTACCACCGAGGCCTTACAATCCCACTTTCTTGGTTCGCTTCATTTTACGTAAGACTATGATAATTCCGCGCTCTCCCATTGCGGGAGGGAGGGACAAAAAACGCGCGAAATCCCATTCTTTTTAACACAACTCATTACTAAATATATTCTTCCAATCCTACATCTTCCACCATGTACGAGACTCACTCCTCCCTCCCTAGTTTTCCATCCTAATTCACTCCGATCTCTCTCTCACACACTCAACTCCGATCATCCCCTCGCACCTGTTTCCCTCGCCCGCCCTTTTGCTACCTCCCCCTCATCCCCTCGCTCAGGGAGCCTCCCCCGCCAGCCCGGAGCGCGGTCTCCATACCGACCACATCGATCGAGCGGACTGAAGGAGAGGAAATGGAAGAGTGAGAAAGAGAAAGAGAGGGAAGTCAGCAACGAAGGGAGGGAGAGGTCGTCAGGTAGGTAGGGATAGAGGGGAATGCAAAAAAAGGTAGGTAGATGCGAGGAAGGGAGAGGACGGGGAAAGTGGGAGACAGGAGTGGAGCGGTGGTGAGGAGTAAGAGTCGGTACCGCTACACACAAAAAGGGATGCCAAAAAAAGAGGAAGGAATATAAAAAATAAAGAGGGTTGTAGAATTCCGCGGAGGAAGTAGGAAGGAGAGCGATATAGAGGCAGACGGAGAAGGAAATAAAATGGATGGAGAGAGGGAAAGGAAATTTTCAGGAGAGAGAGTGAGAGAGAAAAGGAAGAGAATTGAAAGGAATGAAGAAAGAGAGAGGCGAGGAAGAAGGGAAAAGAGAGTGGGGAACGGAGAGGAGACCGATGTAAAGAAAAAGAAGAGAGAGGCATGAGAAGATTTGAGATGGGGAAAGAAGCAGGAGAGGCGTTTGCTTGTGAAAGAGAAAGAGAGAGAGAGAAAAGCGATGGAGAGGCTGGGGAGTTTAGGGTGGTGCGTTTGAGCGGAATTTCGGAGAAATTCACGGAGAGAGAAAGGGAGGAAGGGAGAGAGGTTTTCTGCCGAGACGCAGAGGCGGAGGAAGTAGGTACGCGGTTTCCATGGTCGTGAGGCTGGAAAAGGGAGAAGGGACGATCAAATATAATAATAACGATAAAAAAGGAATTTTTTCAGGTCTCCTGGTAACGATCGCCTTTTATTTAATTTCGGAGATGGGTGTCAACAAAAAATTGGACGACTCGCGCGGATTTTCAGGGTTTGGCGTATTTCGCTCATGATTTTCGATTCTAAAAATGTTGTGGTAACCGTTTTTTCAAACCTAACATTTTCGTTTTCGAATGAGAAAAATCTCTCCATCACGTGTTTTGCAAATTAGATTTAACACAATACCTACTACATAAATTAAACCGATAATGCGATGCCTTTTCAGAGATACGGTTGAGAGAAATGGTGATTTTAACTTAGCAATAATGTGAAAAACATCGATATCGACATAAAACTATAATCCTTTGTAAATACCAACGTAAGCCTCGCGTATTAATTAATAGTCCCAACAAGTTACCCTGTAAATAAAACTTATATATGAAGGTATATTAACAATTATTTCGCTGCAAAATATTCTTTTATACTTTTAAGCATTATATGTAGAAACACACATTGCTATTTCTAACATTCAGCATAAGGGGTTACTTTCTACAAATGCCTTTGCTACATTAGAAATGACATGTTAAATAAAAACATTACTAACAAATTTCACCTAATGCTAACATCCGCCGACTGACAGGTTCCTAGAAAGCTGAGCTGAAATAGAAATTGATTCGGAAACATTATCATCATTGAGTGAGAGCATTCAATTTTGAGGCAATTAGGGGCGATTTTCTGGTTTACTAAAAAATAATAAAAATGCGAAAATAATGCGAGTCTACTGCCATTAAAATAAAAGTTTTGTGGTTTGGGTAAAAAAAAGCCACTGCATGAATTTGTGTAGTAAGCCTCAGTGTGTGGATGGATAGAATTGCTTACATAAATACGCATCCGATAAATTTGATAAATTATTCAAGCCGAATTAATTAACTCAAATTATGGCTTCCATCACATAAATTATATAGGTAACTCTTACAATCATTCGAATGATTCATGACTACGGGTGTTAAAATTTAATAAACGCACTTTTCTAAAAGCCACTCATAGAACTGCCACAAATTTTTAATGTTACCACAGTTTTATGTTGTGAGAGTTATTACCGCTTTTACTGAGCGGCTCGTTATAAATTTCACCATATCTCTAAACCTTTTTTAATTAAACGAATAAGTTCGTTTGAACCGATCAAGTTTACAAAAAACCTCTAAAAGGTTTCGTGTACTTTAATCTACCCAGCGCCAGCGAAAGACAACAATATTATCATCTTAGACCCATAAATTCGGAAAGAAAACCAATGCCGAAAAATATAACCAAACATCAACATCGAGTGACACTTTAATCTAAAAAAGAAAATCATTGAAGGATCTCTTCCGAATTTGTATAGAAGGCTGGGTGATATGTATGAAAACAAAAGAAAAAAATCGACAGATATACCTCGCCTTCCCCTTTCAATCATACTTCAACCTTTTGTCTCTCTCCCTTTCTTCCTCCCTCTCCCGTCATATCCAATCCAATCTCGCCCACATCACGTGTTCCGTTCGTTCGTTTTCCAACTCGGTAAATCTCTCGATTTCCCTCTTGCCCTCCGCTCCCCTCACCGTTCCACCCTCGCTTCCCCTCTCCCCCATTTTTTTCTTTCCTACATCTCTCTGCATGCATAAATTTATCTCCCCCTCTCTCTCTCCACTCACCTTCTTCCACGTAAACACACATCTTTGGCAAACGACCCTCTACCAAACGACCACCTTTCCAATTCCATGACAACCCCCTGGCTCCCCGATTGAAAATACTTCATTTTCCAATCACATCCATTATTTTTCTGCTTTTATAACGCTTTGAGACGTTCCGACTCCTCTGATCCGAGCCTCGAGAAAAAAAGTCTTTCTTCGGATTTCTCTTAATGAATTTAATACCTCGACTTGCTCAAAAAATCGCCTCCTCGTGCAAAATAATAACGAGAGATGACTGGAGGATCCTTCCTTAAAATTAACGAGAGAAATAAATCTTGCGCATTTAATTGCATTCGAGAAACAAACGGTAAAAATGGAAATTTGCAAATTTTACTATAAACAAGCATGCCCGTTGTAGCTAGGCTCTCAGTTATTATGTAGTTAGATTTTATCAAGGTGTAGTAGTTGTGGAAGAAAAGCGATTTAGTAGCCGAGGAAACTTTTTTCAGTTTGGAGGAATTCATAGTATAAGAGGAGGAGAAAAGAGACAGCCTCCGAAAAAAATGCTTTTACGTCGATAAATTAGCCAATCACAAAGTTACGTATTCTGCTATAAAAAGGTTAAGTAGCGTAATTTATTTTAACATTAAATCGTCAAGTAAGGAAACACGTACACGATTTTTCAGAAAAAATGTGTGTAATTAAGGTCCTCTCCCTCTCTCTATCTCCCTCCCTTCCTCTTCAAACCGATATCCCTCTCCATCTCCATCTCTATCTCCTTTCCTCCCTTTTTACTCTCTCCATTTCTATCTCTCTCCCTCTCTCTTTCCCTCCTTATCTCTCTCTCCCATCCTATCTCCCCCTCCCTCTCCCCGTCTAAACCTCTCTTTCCTCCTAACCCCCCTTCTCTCTCCTCCCCTTGCTCCCAATCCATAACTTTCCCTCATTTTCTCCGCCTCCCCTTCAGCTCTTTCCTCTCGCCCTTTTCTCATTCTATACCCCACTTCCTCCCAATCTACCTTCCAGCTTATCTCCCTCCCTCCCTATCTCCCTCCCTACATCCCCCTTCCTCTTTTTCTACATCCATGTAGACCTTAAGATAAGCAAAAGGATCCATACTAAATGCAAGTCCCATTAGGGTTGCGTAATTTCGCAAAAAAATCAAACAATGAAGATTGCTATGACAGCGAAAGATTTCCCTTAAAAAAAAACGTGAAGTTTCGGCGTTAAAAACAAATTTGTGTACCGATTCCACTCGAGTTCTAAAATCGACTATGAGAAAATAAATTTTCATTCTTACAGGCGTTTTTTGGTTTGAGTTCCGAGTTTTTGGAATGATTATAAGTAATTTTATAATGACAAAGAAAAAATATTAGAAGGTTACGTTTCAGTTCTTCCTATGTTATTCAAATGTAGAAAATAAACTCTCCTGGGATCGAACCCATTATCAATTATCAATTCATTCCTATCACGCAAATCCTTGACAAGTCTCGCAGCACGCAATCTTAAGATGACGCAGCTGTGTGGCACGAATGGCATGCAAATGAACGAAAGTTAACGCCGAAGCCATCGCTCTAGAAATACCGAATATCCAATTTAAGCATTTGTAAAGCTTATGCAGGGAGACGCACAAAGATTGGCCGCTTATGAAACAATAGTTTCAATGACTTCACGTTTGCTGTGCATGCCATCTGCGAACAATAAACACCACGCTTCGTCCTCAATGATGAAATAATAAATCGGTTGAGCGATGACGAGGGGTGTTAAAGGCTACTCTGTAAATTTTTCACTTTAAAGAGCACATTATCCCTTCTGTAGACATTTCAAAAGCTTGCATAGAAGTTAAGAAACTGTATTTCATAGAGAAAGGATTCGCTTTTCTCCACATATTCTCCCATTATTATTTTATTCATTCGAATGGAGAGACTGAGGCAAAAATAACATTGAAACTTGTCGAGCGACGCGTCCCACATTTGGTGAGTTGCGTAATCTTTACCCTCTTTACCGTAATGCGGAGCTCCAGAAGCCTTTGCCCTTAAAATGTTTTGTATTTCAATCATTGTTTGAAGTGTGAAATAAGACTTTCTACTCTATCGTCATTGTTCCATTTTTCCTAAGACGGTATGGAACAATATGAGTATTATTAGAAAGTACTGCCAAATCAATGACTTGCTCCTTCATTACCCCCGACGAAAGGCTAACTCCAATCAAGGAGAGAATACCAGTAACCCAGTGGTGGGCAACCTTTTCTACTTGGTGAAGTGAAGCCTTCGTTGGGCCACATTAGAAATTGTCAATGCTTCGACGGATTGTATTAAAGTTAACTCGGAAGTTACTTAGAGATTCTAACCCAGTATATGAGTAAAAATCAAGTTATAATTAGGTTTTTAGGGTTATCAAAGAGTATAATATTAAGAATCATGATGGAATTCAATCTTAGAAATACCTTTGAGAAAATATCAAAAACAAAATTAAAAAGAACATATTTGAATCGAGAAATATTTATTAAGGGGTCTCAATTTAATGCTAGATATATTAACAGTTTTTATGCTACATATAAGTAAAATAACATTTGGTGGGTGAATAAAAAAATGAAAAAAGTTTTGAATATTATAAAACACAGGTGGTGGGCCGCATGAAATTGCTAAAAGGGCCGCATCCAGCCCGTGGGCCGCAGGTTGGGCACCTCTGCAGTAACCCGTTCGGTTCGCCAAAAGACTGGATAATGAATTAAACAACATTTTCCAAAATTAATTTAAAAATTCATCACACGGCTTGAGTCAGTAGATCAACGATGGAACCAATAGTAGAAATAAACAAGTTAGGAAAGTGTACGGTGTATCACAAATTGGCGCGTTTCGTGCGATGGATTATTTAAAACTATACGATATAATTTGACTGAACACACTCCATAAAATGGCAAAACACCATGACCCGATTGTATCTTTGTCTATTAAAAATTTTTTCTCCCCCTTTAGTTGGTGCATCAATAAACATATTACGTAATTTTAATAATTAATACTGCAAAACGATATATCAGAAATGATTCCAGGGAAATATTCAATTTATATTTAGTGATGTATTATCTAATCAGTTTTAATCAACCAAACAATCGAAAGTTATTTAAAACACCCCTCACTTGAGTTCAGTAGTTGTAATATTTACGTTTATGCTCTTTTATTCGCCGTAGATAATCCATTTCCTTCCGCTTACAAAATCTGCCATGCGCGCGTAAGGAATTAAATGTATTTTGTAATTATAGCAGATCTTATTTACTTCAGCAACCAATAAGATTATTTACGTTGACAACAATTAGGTATCTATGCAAGAAATTTTCTAAGTTCCAAGTGATTAGGACTTTATTGTTCAATTTTCTTGATAACGGCTACTCTTAGAATAAAAATGTATAGGAAAAGAAATACTCTACGTTACTAGTTCTACAAGTTTATTTGAAAACTATTCTAATTTGACCAAACATTTACGAGTTATAACGGAAAGTTCATTTTTGTCACCAGCGAAGTGGTACCCCTGATTGGCTTACGTGATATATTTTTGTGATTTTCTTATTTTCTTTGACTTTAAATCCTTAATATCAAATTTCATAAAAATCTGCTCCATAGAATCCGAGAACGAACATGCGGACTGACGGACGGACGGACAAACCGACGCTAATAGGCGCTTATGCTGGAAGCAAAACGCGCCTAAAAACGGTTCAGCAAATGGTGGCGGCTAATTTTAAGCTGAAATGAGCGCTTTCATTTATCCGTTATTGCGTGGGTACAGAAGTAACTTCCATTGCCAATGGTCAATCTAAGTCAGCGGTGTCGGACAGGATTTTGAGACTAGTCACAAATAGCTGATAATAATACTAGCTACATAATGGAAAAATATATAGTACTGAAAGAGAATGACCATAGCATTTTTTAAAAGCCTTGATTTATTATTTACTGTTATTACTAAAAACTTATAAATAAACTTATTCTTACTGTTTATTATAATTTAAAACTAATATTTATTCAGGCAGCATTGTTATGCATGCATACAATGTACTGCTAGGATAAAAATGGCATAATAAACATTATTTCATTATTACAAATTTGAAGTGTTAGTCTGACACTTGATGACTCATTTTCCTGACAAATGCAATGCATTTTTGCAGGAACTTTTCCGAATCTCAATTCTGCCTAGATTCATGCCCAGCATGCGTGATTGGTATTTTGACTTATAGTAACTCAATGCAGAAAAAGTTGATTCTCATAAACATCTTGACCCGATCATCGAAAGATGCTTTGCTATGCGCAAGTGGAAATCCACGAATTCATTTGTCTTGAAAAACTTATGCAAAATCATCAAGACGGATTCGTCTTGCGGCTGATCACTGCTTTGGCTTTGGAGCGAAATAACACTTTCTTCGAAACTGCACCTATCCATTGAAAGCAAGTTAGCAAAGATCTTGAGATATTTGATGAATACAAATATCCAAGTGAAATGTAATGCGCATGAACTCAAAACTTGAAAAATCAGAGAAATGTTTGTCAAATTTACAAATCAGGACCTCAAACCATTTCACATAGCGCTGTCGGTCGATGTTTTATCTTTGGTATACCGCTGCAGATTTTGAAAAGGTATGAAACCTCGAACGTTCATGTGGCACACGATAAGTTTCTGTTTTGACTTTAACCCTCAAACACACTTTGCCATATCAAAAATCAGTTTACCTTTTCCCTCAAGTTTCATGCATAGTTAATTCAAGTGGTAGGTAAGAAAATACAAGTCACATTGCCTCACGTTATCCTCGATTACAGTGTACAGTGTTTCCAACTTTCCTACCTCTGCAAGAAAGTCACGGAAAATCGTTGGAACGCTTTTCCGTGACAACTACCTTACATTTGCAAAATATAAAAGTTCGCTTAAATCTGATTCTGCTGTTCCGATCGCTCAATTAACAAACTAGTGGACTGTATAAATCGTATTTTATTCTACCGAGGGCGGTACAATCACCGAATCTGCGTTCTAGTACAAACACCCGAGCCGGGCAGGCACGTCCAGCGTCACCGTTTTAATCTCTACTCCCGAGTGAGCAGACGCGTCCTCTCCTCACTGTGTTCAGGTCTCCACTGCCTCACACCGTCCAAAGGCAACGTTGTCACACTTCACCATTCCACCACACGGCGCCCGCCAGGACGCCGCCACCCGTCAACAAAACAAAGGCAAACATACAATGTCCCAACATGCTTCAACCACACGGCGCCCGCCAGGACGCCGCCACCCGTCAACAAAACAAAGGCAAACATACAATGTCCCAACATCTACTTCTATCAAGAACTTCAAAAACCTAACTCGTATATAATTAATGATTTTGACAGAAGTGCCCAACGTACATTCCAACGTGTCTTCTTCCGCCATTTGAGCACAAAGATTTTCCTGAGGCAAAATGCAAATAAATGATGACAAATTAACACCATTAAGGTCGGCCGCTGTCATATAGTTCTTTAGAATAATAGGCAATCTACGTCCTTCGGGAGTCCTTGCTTCAGAGGATTAATTATCCACGTGACCAAATATTTTAGCAAAGAAATGGAGAGGATAGTGGAAATTTCCAAACGGTATGATGCTCACCATTTTTAATTTCCAACAATATTGGAGAACTGATGAATAACAACGGCTAGCCACACGTGGCAAACTAGTCACATGTGGCTAGTGGTTACTGCGTTGGACACCTCTGGTAGATGATACAACTTCTATACCGAAGATTTCTGTTAAGTAACAAGCAAGTGTTCATAATGATTTTGGAATGCCTATTTCACTATTAAACGCTTAGTAGAACTTAATTCGGATAGAAATAGATAAAACTACGTCCTACACCAACATATACATACTGCCTTGTTTTCAGTTTTAAAGAATGAAGTTGATCATGGATGAAGGCAGTTCCGATAACTACAAAACGGTTGGAGGACCAGATGCGCATTTCGATTACAAAGGTGGCGGTCTAGATGGTGAACCACTGATCGAGATTCGATTGTAGCGAATGATCGGCGAATCACCGCTGAGAACGACTGCTTAGTAGCCGAAATGCGCATTCGGTCCTCCAACTCTTTTGCGGCTAACGGAATTTTACATCCGTCATCAATTGGATTCCAGGCACAAGTTGAAGTTGATATATTATTTTGAGCATTGCTCATTTTTACTCACCAGACTTTTCTTCCCAGATCTCTATTGTAAAGCAATAAAGAACAACTAAACTATGATAGCATTCAATAGCAGTAGTCTAGCGCTTTTCTTTCTCTAAAAACAAGGACGCGCTTATAACAAATGTAATATAAAGAATTTTTTTCATTCTCCTCGCTGCTTCATAAATAATTTTCTTCAACTTCAACATGCTTTAAGGGCCGATAGCTAATAGAAACGCATTTTAATGAGATTCGTAAAAAAATAAAGAAAGGACTTGGTGGTCCTAAAAGTCAGGAGTAATCCAATCGTGCAAGGAAGACCTAGGATCCTTACAAATTCAATTCCAGTAAGAGCGTTTTTCCAAAGGTATAACTTAGCATAAATCGCGCAGTCGCAGTTCTCTAGAGAACTATAACCCGAATCCATGATTAAATAGAAGCAGGTGACTGAATCCGGCTGATTTTGGGACAGATATTTTTTAGATTAACCGAGTTTAATCTTAGAATGGTAGGAGTAAGAGGAGAGACGGCGGTGAGGAAGGATTGCATTTTTGTAATTATTTCTCAAATAATCTTTCGTTCTCTACCTCTTGTTGGAAAACCGAGGAAAAAATCAGAACGACACCCAAAGGTTGTACATTTCTGCGCAGTGGAAGCTTATGTTCTGTTTTTGCGATCGGATTCAGGACAGAGTACCCATGATTCCTTTTCTAACACTGAATTAATCTCACCCCTGTTCGTATTTGGGTTAATTAGGAAAGGAGAGAACCAAAAGATGTAATTTAACCCGGAACTGACACTACTGTGAAGTGCTTTCCGTGGGTAGTGTCGGTTAGTCGTTTTTTATAGTCACGATTCTTTCGAGTGCAGCTGCTTTGACAGTAATCACGCATCATTGTTGAACAGCAATATTATATAAATATATATATGACTTTTATTTTTGGCAATGATCGACATTATTTTTCATTTTCAAGGTTCACCTTTTTTATTCGTCGAAAAATTGGATTTTTTCACTCCTCTTCTTTTATGCAGAAGCCACGGTAAACCTCAGTATAACCGCTGTGGAATTAGTTATTCTGATAACATGTAGGGATTTCCGTTAAAATAATAACTTTCCCGTTGAAATTGAAAAAATAAACGAAAGAAAAATCACAACGCCAATAATCACTTAACGCTGAGGTGGAGCATAGCCAAATGTCATGAATATACGCGATTTTTTGGCGCAGGTTAAAAAAAGACTCGCTCGCTTCAATTGCGGTCGTTTTTCGAAATTTTAAAACGTATAAAATATTGCAACTCGCGTCCGTTAGGGGAAGACACCGTAGAGACATATAGTTGGAAAGAGCTGGAGAGAGAGAGAGAGAATATATATGCCTATAGAATTAACACACAGCAGCTGACTACTCTCCGAGAGTGACGCATGCGGTCATCCAGATGCATACTCACTCCCCATGCATCGAACGGCTCGTTTTAAATGAAAATCGGTCATCGAATACCAATCAGATCACCTAGATACGGAACGCTGAGAGCAACGCTAGGGCATCTGTTCGCTAGGAAAGACTATGGAGCCGTTTGGAATGAGAATATAGACGGAGGAAAAGATTGGAAAAGTGGAATAAAGACAATAGATAAAGGAGAATAATCTTCAGGCTTGCGTTAAAAATTCTCAACAAAAATTCAAGAAGAATTTTTTAATGAAATAAGTGCAACGCTTGTTAAAGAAATATGATGTGGCCACCATATGACTTTCTCCATACCTGTAATATTACTAAAAATTCCAAATAGGTTAAATGATAATAAATATTTTAAGCAACTTCGAGAAAAATTTAGACTTTACAAAGAACAGAAATAAACTAAAACCGTAGCCTTCTGGTATTGGCTAAAGCCCCGAAGCTCAAACAATTAAAAAATAAAAAGGAGCGTCAAGTGTTTAAATAATCGCCGGTAGGTGGTGTGGTTGTGGTAGCTAAAATATTTTGTTTTTAAAATATTTCTTCAACAATGCATTAGATGGGAAAATGCTTCACAAAAAGATTGTAGAGAATTACATTTCTTACAACCTTTATTCCAGTACGATTTACATTTATCAAATATTAAAGTAAATACAAAAAAACTAATATGACAAGATTTTTACCAAAAAGTAATCAGTTCATTTCCCTTTAACAAAAATGTTGAATATAAAATTTCGCGTTGATCTGATTTATAGTTTTTGAGTTAAAGTACCCAAAAAATTCCGGTCACATATATATATACACACACAGACATCATCCAGAAAATGGTCAAACGTGTTCAGAGGACCTCAAAACGTGTATTTCCGTTGAAATCTCGAAATAGATTTTTTTCATGAAAACAATACTTTCCCATATACTACGAATGAAGAAAGTAAATAAACGGAGCAATATAGATTGCACAAACTTTCACATATGCGTATATACGTTTATTCTCACCATAATTTTTGCCCCGAAAGTAACTCTCCCCTCGGACGCGTGCGCTGCGAGTCTTGTACATAAATAATGCCAATGGACGATATATAGTGACTTTTTTGGAACATATGGCTTAGTTAGTATCATTTGTTACATCAGGCTGTACGTTTGGATGGATTTTAATCGAAATCCTTATAGCTATGTTTGAGGAAATCGAATTTTGTTTCAAAATATCCAAGAATCAAAGGTTGTATAAATTAAATTTTCTAAAACTTTTATTCCAGTACATTTTGCATGCATCAAATATTAAAACAAATATTTTAAAATAACGGATAAGTGAGAAGAGTAAACACCCACTTCCGTTTGACAGATTTTTACCAAAAACTAATCAATTCTTGTAACTTTTATAAAAATGTTGAACATAAAATTTCGCGTTGACTTAATTAGTAGTTTTTGAGTTAGAGCACCCACAAAAAAGCTATCATACACACACACACACACATTCTCACACACACACAGACATCGTCGAGAAAATAGTCAAAACGTGTTCAGGGGACCTCAAAACGTGTATATTTATCTCGAATTCAATTTTTTTCATGTAAACAATACTTTGCCCTCTACTACCTATGGAGAAAGTAAAAAGGGTCTGCAAAAGATGATATATCGCACAAATACGAAATAACATTCAATTTCATGTACGCGTTTGGGCCCTAGGTCAGCGAACAGACCGACAGACAGACAGACGGCATGGCGAAAACCAATTTTATGGACTCGGGGACACCTAGACCGTGTATTTCCATCAAAATCTCGAAGTCGAATTATTTCACGATGACAATACTTTCTCAATATACTACGTATATGAGAAAGTAAAATATACGCAACACCCAGCGTCCTATTTATAGGACAGTAAAGTTTATCACTATTCTTTTATCATCCATCAGAAATATATTACAAATTACCATTATAAAGTAATGTTACACTCATATACAAAGGGGTTCAGTGGAAATATTCCTAACTCACCGTTTGTAGATAAAATGTAAAGTCTATGCCAGGGGTGGGGAACCGGTGGCCTTCAGGCCGCATGCGGCCTTTTGTGATACTCAGCACGGCCTTTTACATACTTGTCTAAACATACTCAAACCCATATATGATTTTAGCATGAAAGTTACAGAAAAAACAAACAAAAGTTATGTATTTTGCATCAACGGAATCTTTGCGCCAAATCTTGTTATAAATGACACATTACGTATAGTTATTGGTATTGTGAACTACATTCGAGCAAATGCTTCACGGCATCGGCAATGCTTCAATGTGACGATGAAACATTTAGTGTAGATCTTCCAAACCATTAAGTGAGCTGGTTGTCACAAGGTCAAGTACTAGAAAATCTTTTAGCTGCGAAAACAAGTCACGAACTTTTTCAAAGAACAGAATGAACCTTGTGAAATATTGAAAAAGATTTCTGCAGGAATGTTGCATTTTTGTGTGATTTAATGTAAAAAAATTCATTTGCATAATTCTCTACAAGGTAAAACTAAATCCATATATGATATGTTGCAGCAAATTCAGGCATTTCGAAAGTTGATTTTTTTAAATTGGCCTTATCAGATCAGTTATTTCATCCGAACATTTTCCTGAACTGGCAAAGGTAATTAATAAACAAGATATGAATAAAAACTTGCAAAATTGGAATATGAATGAATATATAGGTGTTTTAGACTCCTTGATTAAAGAATAAAATAACAAATTTTGAGGTTAGTTTTTCAGCCACATCTGGTTGGTCTCGAATGCAACTGAGGATTTGCAGATGTATTTGATTGAGCTCTCAGAAGATAACATTCTGAAGCCTCTATATGACAGTAAAAAGGATCCCATTGAAATATGGAATAATGCAGTTGAATACCCACGACTGCGTCAATATGCTCTCTTGTTTTGGCACAATCTATTGTTGTGAATCAACATTTTCACGTATGGGTCAAATCAAGACGTGTCTGAGATAACAGATGACGAAAACTCATGAATGTGATTGAATGCAAAATTTTATTTATATGTCCTTAATTTGTTTTACCTTCATTAAAGTTTATTAATATACTAGCAAATATGAAAAATTTTAATTTTTTGCATTAGATTAAAAAGTCATTATATTGTGTTAAAGCCTTCAAAGTTTTTAAAAATATTAGTAAATATGAAGAATTTAAATCTGTATTCGTTAAATTAAAAAGCCATTAAATTGCGTTTGCCTCTTTATTATTTAAATTTTGATAAACGTGAATGTATGCAACGTGCATCGCTATGTGCGGCCTGATGAGGTCTCTGTTAAGTAACATTTGGCCTTTCAATGAAAAAAGGTTCCCCACCCCAGGTCTAAACCATACTGCACGAAGCTGAGGTTTGCAGAGGTATAACTATCTCAGAACCAAATCTCAGAAGGTAATGATAACAAAAAATGCTTCACTAGTCCCTAGCGTTTACTATTGATACAATGTAGTCATTTGTGTTTAAAATCTAAATCGGAAAATCCCAGAAAAGTAAGTGTCCTATAAATAGGACTCTGGGCGCTAATGGGTTAACTATGGAAAGTAAGGAACTTTGAGCCTGACCTGTATGAAAAGAGAGGAATAAATGAGTAAGAGAGGGAGAGGGGGGAGAAGATAAAGAGAGGGGGAGAAGATAAAGAGAGGGGGAAGAAGATAAAGAGAGGGAGAGATGGGATGAATGAATGAGTGAGAGGGAAAGGAGAAAAAGAGAGATGTAGAGTAAGAGGAAGGAAAGAGAGAGGAAGTATTAGGAATAGAGTGAGAACAAAGAGAAGAGAGATGGCTGAAAGATAGGGTGAGGCGAGTGAAAGGTTAGCAGAGACAGAGAGAGAGGGAAGCAGAAGAATGGGATTATCTCATGTCGCTTACCTTCCCCTTCCAACCCCTTTCACACCACCTACCTTCATCCCTTATTCCCACGATCGCAAAAACCGCACCAATCTGGCCTGCGCTGATGAACATTCGGCTCACGATTTACCATACCCTCCCAACCAATTCCTCTCTCACTCCCCTCTCTTCACTCCACCCTTTCTATCCATCTCCCTATATTTCGTTCTCCCTCCTCATGCCATTACCACCTCACCCCTTTACCTCCCCTCCCTCTCTCTCTCTCTTTCTCTCCAAATCCAGTTTTCAGTCTCTTGTTGTATCCGGCTTTGACGCTGGATTTGTCCTCCCTCGCTGTATCCCTAAATCCCTTTACCCCTTCTCTCTCTCTCCCTTCCTCTTTTTTTAACTGCCTCCCCCTCTCTCTCTTCCCCCTTCCCTCCCTAACTCATGCGACGTGACCCACCTGATTCTATACAGCCAGACGCTTCCACCTCACCAACACGTCGCGTTGGGGCGTGCCCGCACTAATGGGAATTCCATGGAGACCGCCACCAAATGCGCCTCTGAATACATCCATTGCCTCAAGATAAGTACGGGAGAGCAATGGGGGGTGGGAGAAGGAACGTGATGTTGGGAGGAGGAGGATGGTGTGTTGGGAGGAAGAGGGAGGGGTAGCTGGGAGGAAGAGGGAGGGGTAGCTGGGAGGAGGGAGGAGATGCTGGGGGAGGTAGATAGTTGTAAGGAGAAGGGGTGGAAATTGGTTGTAGGGTATGTTTGAAAGGGTAGGGGATGTTGGGAGGAGGGATTGTTGGGATGAGGAGAGAGTTATTTTGAGATGAGGAGGGAAAATTATTGAGAGGAGGGAAGTGTATTGGGAGGAGGGAGGTGTGTTGGGAGGAGGGAGGTGTGTTGGGAGGAGGGAGGTGTGTTGGGAGGAGGGAAGTGTGTTGGGAGGAGGGAAGTGTGCTGGGAGGAGGGAAGTGTATTGGGAGGAGGAGGTATTGGGTTGTGAGGAGGAGGGAGAGGTGCTGGGAGGAGGAGAGGTTAGTGAGAGTTGAGTTGAATCGCCGTTGTGCGGAGACGATTTTTGGCTCTCTCTCTCTCTTTGCTCCGCAGCGTCTGTCACCGAGAAATAAAAAGCGCCACGTGTTGTGTCCGAGAGATCTCTCTCTCACTCTCTCTCGATTCGACTCTTCAGAATGCAAATAATATGTATGAGATGCCTAATCCGACGCTGCGCCGGGTTAGAGAAAGAATGTGCCGCATTACCTGGGTGTGAATGCGGTTAAATAATGCATTGCGATCCTAGTTCGAATAGGAGGCGGTTCCGCATATCTTTAAGTTCCAAATTTATGAGTAATTTTTCGATTAAATTCTATATCGATGAAATGCTGTCATTATGAAACTGAGAAAAAAGTTCATCCGACCGAATGAATTTGACACTGCAAACAAATATCTATCTACATTTGATGCTGCGTGTGAAAAATTTCATCCTACAAAAAATTACGGCAATGAAAGAAATGATTAACATACATTCTGAGGTATCCGTTAATTCCTCGTAATAACCACTGAAAACATAAAAAATCGCAACGACATTTAGGTTCAGCCTTTTTTAGCACAACATTAACAAACAACGCCATCAACTAAATGCTGGTTCAAAATTTAGAAATTTAAAACAAAACATCATTTATTTTCCATTGTGTCTCCATCGAAAATTTCTCTGGAAAATCCACAACCATCAAAATTACACGTCAAAATACTATAACTAAAGGTATACAACGACGAGGAACGAAAACTTATATCCGCTAACCTCTACGACGTATTTTAAGAAAGGGACATTATTAAAATCGAGTGAGCGTCGGAGAAAGCGTATAGAAAGAAACTCAGCCTTTCACCGGGTCATCTTCGCGGACGCCGAGCAGTTTTCCGGCGCCATATTTATCAGGAGCCGAGTTTTGTTGCCATGGGTTTGCGGAAATGGACTTTGAAATGCCTCTGATTGAACCAGACCTGGGATATTATCGGATCGCTCGGCGAAAACCAAAAGACCGAGAGGTCCATGAGGGGGAAAGGGAAGAGAGAAAGGGAGAGAGAGATTTCGTGGATAATGGATACTTTCTCCTTTCTCCCCTCACTCACCCGAACTCCGCCTTCGGTCAAACTCAAATCGATGATAAGGGATTCGCCCGTACGCCGCGGCACGTGCCGTTCTTTGCCGAGAGGAATATTAATGACGACCTGCGTGACGTAAACCTGCCATCTTAGCAAAAACTTGCTTTGTTCGCATCGATCGGGTATCGGCGATTACATATATATATATATATATATATATATATATATATATATATATATATATATATATATATATATATATATGTTCTAGAGCAAAAAGTTAAATTATTAAATTTTAGAAAATTTAAAGAAAGTACCCATTTCTTTTCTAAGAAAGGATAATATTTTGAAAAATAAAATTGAAGGAATATTGTGGCGACGTTCATTACGATTGCTAGTGCTTCGAGTGGGATTAAGTTATCATAGCTTAAATAATTGATAGTAGCTCAATAACTTTGGCCAAAACTAACAAAAGTGGAATACTCCTTTAGCCAAAACAACTAGAGGGCTGCAAAACCCAATGCATTTCGCCCACAAGGTGGGCATCGTCAGGGGTAGAACCTGTTTCAACAGTGACTGGAAGCCAACTGACGATGTCCACCTTGTGGGCGAAATGCATTGGGTTTTGCAGCCCTCTAGTTGTTTTGGCTAAAGGAGTATTCCACTTTTGATAGCTTAAATAAATGATACCGAAATGTTGACTAAAGCATCATGACGTACGCACCTATTGATGTAAAATAAAACGTACATATACATCAAGCGTGGGTAGACGACGGCCGGTGGGTCACGTGAGGCCTGCGAGAGAATTTCATGCGAATCTCGAGAACATCGTGGTAACGTACCGTTAGATTTAACACGGATAGTGTCATGCTTGTTACTTAAAAATATGTATGGAAAACCTTCTGTAGTGAAGTTACCACACCAAATAAAGTATTTAATGTTGTTTTTCACTAGTTTGGTCCCTCTCTATCTTTCAAGTAGCTTCGGATGTGAACTCCAATGTGGCCCGCCGAAGCACTCGCAACCTCTAACAAGGGCCCCTTCGTAAAAATGTTCGCCCCATCCTACCGTACACTAATGGGCGCATAATATTTTGTAGAAGACATAATAATGGCCATCAGCTAAAAATAATTTCCGCAATAACTTGCCATAAGATCACCATAATGAAATTTTAATTAAAAATATATATATCAAGTGGTGCTCCCTTTTTTGGGATGGCGGCCTGAATTTGTAGCGAAGTTAACAGCGAGTGAGAGAAAGAGACATCGAAGAGGGTTTCCGCCGGATTTTGTGTCTCCCTTAAATCCGATCCCGTCAAAGTCGTACTGTCGCGATGACCTAAACGAGAGCGAAGAGCCAGTCGCAGGCGATCGACCGAAAACGCGCATTTGAAATAATCGCCCTCCGAGTAATCAATTTACGGTGGCAAAAAAACACCGACCAGGATGGCATAGGAAAAAAGAAACCTTTTCATTCCGTAACGCCAAAACCAAACTTTTCTTTTATTATTCTGGCGATTCCGCCGTCTATTTTAGTCCCATCAAAAGGAAAAGGCGGCAATCCTTACCGACCATTAATCACGCACCAAAACTAAAGCTACCTCTAATCCTCAGGTTTGCCTTTAAGCTCACGTCACAAAGAACAAAAGAGGTTCGTTTTTTTTTAGTTTTTGGAATCGCAGCCATGGCGCTGTTTAGGGGGGCGGGGACGTCATACTGTGTGCTTGCCGGAATAATATGGGACAAAGGAGGGAGGAGTGAGAGGGAGGGAGGAGGGGAACCATCGGCCCTGAAGTGTCGCAAAGGCGTTACGCCTCTAACGATCGAGGAGTTCCCGCAATTTTTATCCCTGAGGCTCCCAGAAGACTGCTTTGAAGTATCGAGTGAGGTCAGGATCTTTCATCCTTTTTTTAACTTTCGCATTCGTTTTTTCTGTAGTTCCGCTTTTGTCTTTGCGTTTATCCCCTTCGTAGGGGGTCAGGAATGTCTCTTTCTTTCTACGATTTGAATCGACTATGTGCAGTTCGAAGTACCAACATACATCTGTTTTTTTAATTAACTGGAAATAGATTAAGCGTTAGAAATTCGATGGGAAAATACTCAGGAGTACAAATATATACCGAATATGGTGGATGATAACAAATTTTAAAAGATATTATATTCGTACGCACTTACGGAGGCATATATTGTTCAAATAACTGATTTATGAGCACACTTAGGAAACATGATTATTTTGTAAAAATAAATGAAAAGGCTCAAAACTCGCTGTATGATATGATATTTTTCGCATACTAAGGATCTATTTGCAAATATACTGTGACCTAGAGCCTAGAGTTTCACCGATATAAATGCAAATGAATAAAGAAACTAATTTTACATTTCTACTTACATCAAAATCATAGTTTCAATGTTTACGTTAATTAATGTAATAGATTTATCAATGTTTTTCTTTTATTTAAGATACGCGGAATCATTTTTTAAAAAGACTTCCTTATTAACTTCGCTAGTATGTACATTATCAAATTTATGGAACCCCTTGGATCTCCGAAAAGCTAAGGGCTATGATATAAATTTCTCCAGCAGTTTTTTCTATTTTTTCTGCTCTTAATGGAAATTCAATCATTACCATGTCATAGGTCCTCCAGCTCCCAATGTACAGAAAAATTATAAATAAATAACATTGGTATGATTTTCAGGAAACTTTTTGTAGACGTATCGACGAATGCATAAGATGCAGGGACAAATTTGCGTCCTTCATTTCTTAGTTCTCGGTTATCTCTTACTCACCGTAATTACTCCTATTCGAGAATGAAGAATTAGACTGGCGTGGTAGCTTAGTTGGTTCAAGCTCCTACAGGGAAAGTGGGAGAATCGGCTTCGATTAGATTTCACGAATAAAAATAATATTTACTACCTTCCATTGTGTCTTATGCCTTTGTTGGAAAATGTTATCTGTTTAATAATATTAGACGTTCTTTATAAACAGTTAAAAATGAACGCCTTATGATCTGGTCGTGTCCATCAATCTGACGATTCCGCCCGCAATTTTAATCCCCGAAACTTGAGATTAGATTTTTACGAAATTTGATACTAAAGGTTTCTGGACAAAGAAAATAATGAAAAACTCATCTTTCGATAGGTCTCAATTCTGATGTGCAATACATATATGTACATAATTTCCATAATATTAAATTATGTCGTAGCACAAAGTTTAGAAATAAAATTAAAAGGGATAAGATTTTTTACTAAAAACCAAGGCATCGAATCGGAACCGAACTGAAACAGAAAAAAACATTATTATAGCTGGAGTAAAAGCGAACCAGAACCGAAAATAATATTTTTATGAACCCGAACCGAAACCGAAAACGTTCATTTCGTTCCATTTTTTCGGTTCGCATAAACAGTGGGAGCGAAAGAATGGTTTTTTCCGATTTCTTTAATATGAGTCTTTTTTGAAAGCCTCACTTTTTGCACCGAATAAGGCACAGGCTAATGGTTTTCTTGAGACTATCGTACATGCTCCTAAGTCTTTGGAGGGATGCATCTTTGTGATAATATCTGCCGGTTCAATGGTGGGATTTTCCATTGGCATATCAATACATAGAGAGGGGGTCAAGGATACGCCCTGCTGAGGTTTCCCAGAGACACGTTAAACGATGTTAGTGGAAAGGAACTTAGTGGTAATTTGAAGACACCCGCTAATCGTCTTGGTATACTTCCCCTGAGCCTACCCCGTGGAGTGTTTCGGGTAAAAATGTTTCACGATTCTTAACTTGGATTTTGCTTAAAGTTGGAGGTTATTGTCCCCATAAGCTTTCATCCTTTCTTCATAAGCACTGAACCCTTATATTCCGGTAGTCGTTCTCTAAAATTTATCCATGAAGGATCGTCCCGCAGTTGTGCTTTGATGTATTCTTACTTCTGTTAAATGTTACTGAGTACATTTTTGTCATCTTAAGAAAATATATGTAATTATATATTGTATGGTATTTGTAATATTAACATCTACATTATTGTATTAAAAATTGTTAAGTAGCTCTTCTTTGAACAGCTCTTTATGAATTATCTTCTGCATTCAAATGTGAATTAATATAATTGTACCTGTTAAATTATGTGCATGAATACTGCTGGAGTTAATTGATTATTACAATAAACAAAGGTGTTGAAATGACATGTCATGCATGATGAAATACCCCAACCCGAAAATGGAGAATCATGTTGGCAAAATTTAATTGATTATGATAATAGTATCTGCTTATATGGGAATCTGGAATATTGTAATTGTGAAATCAAATAAATGCTTACTTTTGATAGAATAACAACGGTTTTACGTCAAATTAAAGACTAAAAAATAAATAACATTTTAAATAGCTTTTGTACGCGCTAAAAAGGAAAACAATATAAATTCCTATGGAACAGTATTAGAGGCAGTCGTATAAAAGGAGCAGTTTACAAATTGAACAAGATGGAAAAGTAAACTCCGTAAATGGAATACTAATAGATTTCAAAGGCTTTCTTAATGGGACATACGTATGAAACGGTATCGAAAGAGTGGGCGATTCTCGAATTTTTATACCCGAAACTATAAGTCTTAATTATATGGTTTCGGGGACTATCTTGTAGTAAATGTTGTTCTCTATCCGAATAAATTATTGGTACTTTGTGGTTAATGCGGCACCACCTCCGCAGCGCACATCTAGGGACGAGATATGGAACTACAAGGCTCGGAATGTGGCGAGATTTGGAATTACGTAGAGTAGTTCTCCATTGGAACTCGGCTGGGCCAGGTAAGGGAGATTTGAACATGAACGAAAATTTTACTCGACCTCAAGGGGTTGAGTCAGTTGGTGGAAGTTTTTGGTTCCTCCTCACGTTCACTGTGTTTAGAGGCGTCTCTATTCAAAGAAAATAGAAGGAATATCGTTAAAAATTAAATTTTTTATAATGATATCCCTTCTTTTTTCTTTGAATTAAGACGCCTCTGAACACAGTGAACGTGAGAAGGAATGAAAAACACTCCACCAACTTACCCAACCTGGTGGGGTCGAGTAAAATTTCGTTCATGTTCAAATATCCCTTCCCTGGCCCAGTAGAGGTCCAATGGAGTACTACTACACGTAATTCCAAATCTCGCCACATTCAGCGCCTTGTAGTTATATATCTCGCCCCTAGATGGGCGCTGCAGAGGTGGTGCCGCGTTAACCACAAAGTAGCAAATTTTTTATCTATACTTCACAGATCATATAAGAGCATGGGAGAGAAATATATGGATTTTTAATTGTTGTTTGCTGAGATAACCGTAGGTGTAAACAAAATATGCACTGTTTTGCTTGGAATTTTCTCGAATTTTCATCTCCGAAATTATAAGTCGTAATTATACTGTCTCGCAGACTATCTTGTCCTCTATCCGAATAAATTTTCCAAACAATACCTCACAGATCATATAATAGCATGGGAAAGAAAAACATGGATTTATATGTTGTTTGCCGAGAGAACCGCCATAGAGAAAGATGTAAACAAAATATGCGATGTTTTACGCAAGACATTCTAGAATTTCTATCTCCGACACTATAACTCGTAAGTATGTGGTCTCGTGGACTTTCTTATAGTAAATGTTGTTCTCTATCCGAATGCATATTTAATCTATACCTCACAGATCATATAAGTGCTAGGGAGAGAAAAGTTTGGTATTTCATTGTTGCTTGCAGGATGCCATTTAACGAGATACGAGTATATGTTTATTAAAGTAATTATGCAAAGTGGAAGTTCTAATTGACGGATTCATTTAAAAATCACAATTAGGCAATAAATTTTAATATTGAATACTCATACTTAATTTAATTAAAATCCGTCCAGCGGTTTAGGAGATGAAAGTTACGACGGACGGACGGACCAGACGTGCCCATTACCGCCTTGCTGGTAAAGAACGCCTAAAAACGAAAAATATAAGAAGGGAATTCATACAATGTTTCACTGTTCGTTACATAGTGGGAGGGGCTGCTATATATTTTTGTCTTCTTGACTTGCGATAGTAAAGACGTATTTGGTTTAAGCAAAAAAGAGCATTAATTAATAAAGATTATTTTGGAATTCTCTTGAGATTTTTCCCAAAAAAATGAAAGTCGGAGCGAAAAAAGAAACGGTTCGAACCGGTTCAATGGTTGTTGCTGGAGCGAAACCGGAACCGAACAGAAATTTTTTGTTGTATGAACCGAAATAAAAACCGGAGCAAAAAATATTTCGGTTCATTGCCCTGTTAAAAACACCTATTACTTTTAAAAAGTTCTCTAAAGTAGAAAATAAATCTTTAAAAATATTTGAAATTTTGTACTAAATTGAAGTCTTTTGACTTTCTAGCAATGATCCTGTATAATTTCAGATTCATTCCGTTAAAAGTCAAAAGACTTCAATTTAGTACAAAATTTAAAATATTTTTAAAGATTTATCATCTATTTTAGAGACTATTTTAAAGTGATAGAAGTCTTTCTATGCGAAAATCGGTTTTGCTTTAATTTTATATTTATTTATTTTACTTTTAAAAATGATTACGATATTATAGATCAGGGATTGCCAGACCTATTTGCCTTCGGAGCCGCATACGATAATTTTCAGAAGTTCGAGAGCCGCATGACACATTCTGCGCTCATAATTTTACGAACAGCATAACATAGCCTGTATCCGAAGCAATACAGATATAATGCATGTCTCTTAGACTTCCTAAACACGTCTCAAATCAAACTACGTCATTGTGTTCTGTAGTGAAAAAGTTGACATGCCACTGAATGGAAATTTAAAAGAGCCGCATACTAAGATAAAAGAGCCGCATACTATGATAAAAGAACCGCATACGGCTCGTGAGCCGCGGTTTGGTCTCCTCTGCAATAAAATATTAGGAGAGAAGACCCAAAGTGATAATCTGATTAGCAGAAAATATTCAGATACTTTTTGGTAATAGATTTTCATTGCTTCCCATGGAACTTTATCGCGTACAGTTAAATAAAAAATACAAAATACAAAGACTATTTTTAATTAGAATTAGCCTCTGCTTGTGTTGTAACAATTTACTATGTAACATTGAAGAAAGGAACAATGTGTCCGTTCCCATTGATTAAAAAAGCGCCGTGTTCAAGGTCTGGCGATGCAATAAAATTTCAAGAAAGGGAGAAAAATAACTTCCATCGATTTCTTCCTTCGTCGTAATTACCAACTCCTTTTAACCCCGCGCCTAGAAATAACAGAAGATTTTTGCTTGCACAGCGCAGTTAATGCATCAAATGTCCATATGCTAATGGACGAACAGAGTAAGAGTACCATTGCGAAATATATGCCGTAGAGTGAGAGAGAGAATAGAGCCGGATCCAGGATTAAAAAAGAAAAGGATTACTCATCCGAAGGAGGGATTAAAAGGGTCGAAACGACGTTCGAGATGGGTACAAATGAGAATGGAGCCCAGAGGGAATATATGGATTCCTCTGAAAGGGAGTTGGATGGAAAATTATAAGTTTTTAATTGACGCCTGTGATGATATAATGGGCAATCGAAGGGGTAATCGAGGGCGTTAATATGCGAGTAGTCGATAAAGCTATCTGGGAATTTTACGCTGTTGCCAGTGATGATTCGATCGATTTTTATCTGGGACATTTAATGTTCGCTGTTTCAGCATTGGTTTCCTTGATTAAATGTTATAGTCTATCGACAGCAAGGATGTATTATATAGGATATATGATTGCTTATTCGCACAGCTGCTTAATTTTTCTAAATAATTATATAATATAATAATAATTATTATTATAATAATTTATTTATAAAAACTATTTAAAAGACGCCGATCCGGCAAGTGTCTCACACTACAGCAGCTTTATTGTGCATTTTAATCGATAAAATTATTCTCTGCGAAAGGAAAATTTAAATTCTGACACCATTACTCAAATAAATAAAGAATAAATATACATAAAATAACAAAATGAAGGCTTACTAACTACATATGTATCAAGATAACCTCTTCACTATGCTAAAAGCTCTACCAAACCGAAATATGATTTTTTTTAAAACCAGGCTAAGTACTTTAGGTTTTCATCGACGGAAATTTATCGCAAATAAGTTGACAAAATATATTATTTTCTGATTTAAGCAGCCATTTTCAAGTGTTTTTTCCTGCATATAACACTCATGCACAGGATGTTATAGCATTAACTTTGATGGTGAGCGGGAATACCAAATCCGTACTTGGAGAACGTGAGTTCTTTGATGATGTTGATTATTCAGCCGGGACCGAATCGTCTCCCATTAGGGCTCATTGAGAAGAAAACAGAATTGCGGCCGCTCGGTGAAGTTCCTTCCTAATTATGAACCCACAACTATTTTTCCATTCAAGTTTTGGTGCGATAAAGAGCTAGCGGCAAGTCTCGCGCGTTCTCTCTGTCGTCAAAGAAACTACGTAGCTGGGTCCTCGTGGTCACTAATGAAAACGCGCTTTCCCAAAAGAAAGGTATAACCGTACAGTGCAGCGAGAGGATCATAAATTTAAAATTTCGACGTTGAAATTCTGGGTCACGAAAATATTTCCAGGAATATTTTCCAGCTTACAAAGAAAGAACATCTAAACGGATTCTCCCGAGTGTTTACAGGTGTTCGATGAAACGTTTGCGTACGTTATCTCCAGACCTCTTGCAGTATTCTATGCCGCCGCTTAGCGTCGAAAAGAGACCAGGATTATCCACAAACGTCGAGCTGTGTTAAAAACAAACTCGTCCAACGGAACGATCATAGGGAACGCAAAATTTGCATGACAACACACATCGCAGTCATTTTGCAAAACCATTTATTGCTAATGACGGAGGCAATGGAACTCCGGAGTTTCAGTAAACGTTATGAGTGGAAACGACCACCGAAGCGAACGTATACAGATGCTTGAGCACTTGCGTACTTGCGTAAGCAACGCTGAATTCCCGCGTCGATGATGACAAGCCAATTAGCGCGGTAATTAAATCCATCGTATGAGAGAGAATGCGACACCGAGGCCTCTCAATTAAATCGCGGTGGTGCATGAACGATGCACCACTTGGGAAACTGTATCATCGGCTGCGCATGACCGCAGTCGTCATGTGGAGCATGACTTGACTCCGTAATGCCGGTTTGCCGACCTTCGTTGGAAATTGCAATTATTATCGATTCTGGGGAGATGTTTATGCGAATATTGCCACAATAATCGTGACCTCGTTTTGATCAGTGCTTGCTGGTTTGGCGGCGACAGGAAATGCAACAAAATATAATGGATTAATGCGCCACAGGCGCCGCATTTCAAACTAGTGTAGTTATAGGAGGCGGGAAAATTCCGGAAATAAGCGGTCGAATTTCAACAAATGACAGCTGGTAGTTCCGAAAGCGATCAAATCGATGCTCTTATTTTTTACATTTTTATCGATAAATTATCCCTGTAATTTCCACATAAATTCTCCTTCTTCATAAGATTTTGTCAATAATATTTGTTGTACGGTATAATTTCAAAATGCTTTGCGAAGTGGCTGCGTGTAAGCTCACAAGCGTAAAACAAATAATGATATTGACTATACTTGTGATTAAATTTATTTAAACGGTATGTCATGAGTCATCGATTATAGTTCAGAGACAGTCAACTATGACCTCAAACAAGTGTGATACTGTAAATATTTACTACTTCCTAAACAATCAGTTTGTCATTTCCTTAATAATTTCGCTTGTAGATATGCATATGCATGACTGAAAATGCAGAAGGCTTTAGGCTTTTGATTGCACGCGTCACCCTAGAGCACATTTAGCAGCTGACGTGAATCGTATCCCTATGCATTCATTATCATTTTAAGAGGAATGGCTAAATTGAGCTAGTCTTGTATTAGCATGCATCGCGGTGGACACCATGTACTGAGATATCCATAGTTTCGTATATCTAACGAAGGACCTAGAATTGAAATTTTTATTGGTTGCTTTTTAACAGCGACATCGAAAATTACTTATATAGATTGCGTAGACCCAAGAAACCTTCAAAGCACTTGGCAAAAGAATTTACCAAAAACAGTATGTCATCCATAAAAGCATAACCTTGTTGTGGCTACTAGAGATACCTGGGACAAGTATTTTTTAAGTGCTTGTTCTTTAAAATTTTCAGACATAAGACAAGCTCGATTGTTTCTGTTGAATTAAGTATGCCATCTACTGCCGTCTACCAATAACTGAAGAAGTCTGGGCGCATGTACAAAAACATTTATTACGGTTACTGTTTTTAGGCTGGTCTCCAAAGGAAACAGCCTTTTTAAATAGTTCTGTCTGTGTATGTGTCCCCCATTTACAACTTTTGCATCAATTGACCGATTTTCATGAAACTAGGTATAAGGCTCGTGCTGCCAGAACCCACCTCTGGGCTTTATTTTATTTGGTGATGATTGAAGTCCCGGGTTCAATTCCAGGATCGTTTTTTCCATATCGGTTTTATTTACTTATTATTTTTTATTTACATACTCTCGTTACAGGTTGGCTACTTGCCAGGTGGCAACACTACATCAAATGCTGTCATGAATTTAAAAGAGATTTGAAAATATTAAAAACTAACATCGTGATCATAATCACTAGTAAAAAAAATTCAATTTCTACAAAAAAATACAATTTACAATGAAATTGCTTTTTCCATTTGGCTTTAATGCCATATTCCCTCGGAGCCGAAGTTTTCGGGTTTCATGGTAGGACTTCACGGTTACCTTGGCGGTCCCGGGGCCCACTAAGTCCCCACCGTACTTCACCCTACCAAGCATTCCCTCTACTTCCTCCGACTCGATTGTCACCCTCAAAAAAAAAAACATTTAAATTTTAACTTAAATTGCTTTACCGTTTTAGGATAGGGCTTAAAGATTTCCTCAGGTAACTCATTCCATTCACAGATTCCTCTATTTAGGAGAGATTTCTTGGTGGCGTCAGTTTTCTGTGGCCTGTATTTAATTCTATATGCATGGCTATTTCTTCTGATGTAGTGCGCGGTTTCTCGATCCCAATTAATAAATTTTCTCATGCCCCTTTCTTATTTAATATTTAATATATCCCACATAGCCTATTGAGTTTCCTTCTATTTTCCAATGATTCCCAACCTAGCACGCTTATCATTTCTGCTACACTTTCAGTCCTCTTATGCTTCCCCATCACGTACCTGGCAGCCTACCTTTGTACCTTTTCTAACCTTTTTATCTACCCCACTTCATACGGATCCCATACATTCGTGGAATATTCCAAAATTGGTCTTATAATGGCTAATGGCTAATTATTTTCTGGCTTTGCCGCTCCCCTTGAGGTTCCTCATCACCCAATGTAAGGATTTATATGCCTTTCCTACAATATGATCGATATGCTGCCCCCTCCCAAAATTTTCTGAAATAGTTATTCCTAAATATTTACAGTAATCACTTTTTTAGAAATGTAGCCACCCATTGGCTCATATTGCCTACATCCCTTAACTCTTCTTTTAGTAAAAGTTATGAGTTATGAAGTATTGCTTCCGCACCCAGCTTCAATGCCTCAATCGATACGTCATCAGGCCCCATCGACTTATTTTTCCGTTGCTCACTAATGAGTTTCAGTATTTCACAGTCTGTTATCTTTATGTAGTCCCTTTTAATTACGTCTGTTCTCGGTTTCTTCGACTGTAAATCCCTACCATTGTTTGAAGTATCCGGGCTTCTGCTTGTACCATCCCTTACCTTAAAAACACTAGCGTACCACTTACTCAGTTCGTTTAGTTCGTCGTCCAATATCACACAACCCTTGTCGGTTTCAATCGCGACTATATCTTCGCAATTGTCCTTTTTCCTTAAAACATATTTGAAGAATATATTTGTATTCTTCTTGTCTAATATACCCAGTAAATAATTATCCCTGGCTTTCGCCTTTTCTTTATTTAAAATACCAAATAGCATTTTGTATTTTTCCAAATACCCAGGTCTTAAATCTTTCTCTTTATGCGCAATTCTAGTTTTTCTCTTTAGCCTCCGTATGTTTTGACTGTAATATTCTGGATCGCTATTATTTTTAAGCATTTTCTGTAGAACAAACTTTAATAGCCCTTCATAAATAATGTCCTTGAATGCATTCCATCTCATTTATACTCCCCCCTTTATCCGCCCACCTAGGGAAATGGTCCCTTAAGTGGTTTCCAAAACCTTCACCATTTCCTCTTCTATAATTCCAAATATTTTGCTCAATTTAGTTGCTTTGGTCTTAAGCCATTCTAAATCTATAAGCACTGCCGCATGGTCACTTAAACCTGAAATGATCTCAGGGCATATTCTTGTTTTATAAGGACTTAAAAGAAAGACATGTAGAATATTTCCTCCCCTTGTTGGTTTGTTTACCAATTGCGTAAACCCCTCCTCTTGAGTTAGACGATTAGCAATGCTTTGGGCCCTCCCATCCCCCACGTAGTACATAGTGTCTTAAATCCATCGTGCAGAGATGTTTTCTTTAATATGTACTTTAAAATATCTTTAAATTGTGATATCGGAGCGAGGTTTGTACTTTTATAAAGGGAAAAGAATATAAATTCCAATTCTTATCACTGAATTTTGATGATTGAATGTGTTTTCTTGAATTTCTAATCAAACAGATTTCTTGCGTTTTAAATCGCATTTTATCGGATTGTTGCCATAGAGACGATTATTACCATAATCGGCTTGAGCATAGATGAGTGAACAAATGGGTTATTTTCTTTTCCACTCGACTACCCTTTAACAATAGACAGTTGATCCATACATATCTCTAGTAATAAAAGCCTTAGTCTGTGCCTAACGCTGACGTCATCAATGGCGCATTTGAACGCTTTTTTAACAAACTTCCCCATTATGTGGAGGGTTGAAATTTGGCCGAAATGTTTGATTCGAAAATTAAATGATGAAAACAAAAGACGAAAAAACCCCGGTTGAATTCCAGTGGGGCGATTTCCATTTCCCGTAAGATAACGCGTAAAAAGCGACTTTTTAAAGTGCAGGCTTTTTAATTCTTTGGAAATGCAAATTAAAAAGAATTGACGTACGATCATAAATTTTAAATTATGTTTTAGGAAAATTAATGAAGTGTTATATTCTAATCATCTTTTCCGTCACAGTTCGAAATATCGCATATTAAAGATTTAAATCAAATATTTTGGTAAAATATCGGCTATTAAACGGAATGTTGCCTTGCCTACCACGTCATTATTAAACTTCAAGAATCAATTATTGTTTCAACCCGCATACGTGTAATATATACTTGCCTTAAATTATCGTAGTATTTTTCGCAAATTACGTAATCCTAATGCGATAGGGATTTAGTCTGGATTATTTTGCTTATCTAAACGACTACATAGATGTCGATTAAGAGAGAGGGAGATGTGGGGAGGGAGATAGGAAGGAATGGATATAGATGGGAAGGTACATAGAGAGTAATGGAGGTATACATTTAGAAAAGGACAAAAGGAAAGAGATAAAGAAGGGAGACTGAAAAAAGAGGGAGAGCTATGGATTGGGACATGAGGGAATGAGCGAGGGGTGAGGTGGGAGGTGGGAGAAAAGAGAGGGATGGAGAAAGAAGGAAAGAGGGAGGAAGGGGTGGGAGACAGAGGAGAGAGAGGGGCGGTGAGAGGAGAGGGAATATATTTATTTATTTATTATTATTACTTCATTTTTGACAAGGGGCTCATCATTGGAGAAAACAAGAATGAGAAAGAAATGTTTCCGAACATCAATTTTGGCAAATGTTATACCAGCTCTCACTTAATAATTACAGCTGCTATTGTTCATTTCTAAGTTCCCCGTTGAATTTCAACGAGCAATTACACTAGAAAAATAAACTAATTTTGTGATTATCCATAATAATGAGTTACGATTACTTAGGATTTATGGTTTCAGTAGGATTACCAGTCTTACGACGGATTTTTCAACCATATAGTAACTGAAACCCGTACTATGACTGGTTAGCGTATAAACAGTAACATTTACTAAATTCGTTTATTTAAAATATATATAATGCCAGTAAGAGATTTTGACATTGCTCTTAGTATTTTAAATCTGATAATGCTCTATTAATTTGTTTTTCCAATTTTTCTCTATCATTGATAAACTATGAATTACAAATGATATTTATAGTATGAGAATTCCTTGGAATGACTAACATACCGAAACATTTCCTGTCAATATAAGTAATCAATTCGGGACGTCAACTTTGGGAAACTAGCCTGCATTAGTTCTGGTTTGGTCTTGTTTTTCACATAAATACGCTTAAAAATTTGTATCTCCTTTGCTCCAGATTTGGTTATATCTAATATATTTCGGTTTTTTGGCAATATGTTACATCAAGTTAATCACAGGATCTAATTAAGATAAATATAAACAACTTGCATTAGTTTTAATTGCAAGCTACGTATGAGCATGGCATTTAAGAAGATAAAAGCTTGAATTTTGGTTTCAAAATAGTAAACACATGCTCTCCAAATTACACTGGAATATAAATGAAGTCCTAGACTTCCTATGCCATCTAATAATGAAACAGATATGTAGAGATCTACGGGTACACGTAAATGGAAGGTCCTGGTTTGGTTCCTTGTCAGGCAATTTATATCAATTTCCAATTAATTTTTTATCATTGCAAAAAAAGAATAATATGAATGAAAAAATAAAAATTATAAATCTTCCGAAATTCATAAAAATACAAAGTGTATAAGAGGAGAAATTAGTTTTCCAAAGAATTTTGTATTGTTAGTTCGCACATATAAATGCGTGTTAACTCATATTTAAACTGAGAGTCTACACAGGCATGCGTAAATTTTAATCACGTCACACTTTTCAAAATCCGAACTGTTGCAATCATTATAAAGCCTAGCGTTAATAACGAAACGGACTGTGATCCACTAGGGCAGTGTATCTCAACTTTTAGGTGCCCCCTGAGAGGTCCCACAATTTCTGTGGATCCCCTCCCCATGTAAAATTTATACATTATTCGTTGTCTCGTTTTCCAATTTGAAACATTAATCAGAGTCGTGCGCGGGATCAAACAAGTTATAGATATAAATAAACGTCTTATCCTATTCAACTCGCGGATCCCCGAGAAATCTTGCGCGGCCCCTATGGGCCCGGAGACCTCCGGTTGAGAAACACTGCACTAGGAAACAGTTAGCCTACATATCCAAGTTTATTATCTTTTTGATCGAGGGACTAAAACATAGGAGGCGCGAGCAAACGGCTGACCTGGATGGTCACGGTCCCATAGCACTGCGTCGTTATCTTTTCCCTCCTTCCATTCGCCACTCTAGAAAATGGACCCGCGTACATAACACTAATGACCGAATACGGGCCGAGTCATTCCGACACGGTCGCCACTGTGGCGTCCTTGGACGCAAAGAGCGTCCGTCATGCTGCGTCCTTCGTCAGGCCCAACGCCTCTTTCTCTCCCCCGCGCTATACGCCATTATGGGAAGCCTCTCTTTCTCTCTCACTCTCTTCCTGTTTTCACAGACTGGGAGATTGATTTCAGATTACTGAAGATACAAAATGCGACGCTTACACCCTCTGCCGTATCTATTAACTTTCATGCTCTCGATTCTCTGCGTGCATTGACGCGAGTGCCAAGTCATCACTTGAGCTATACAACTATACAGAGTTTGGTACACACAGCCTGCCTTGTTCTTCCAAAAAGACGGAGTACCACTACACTGGAGCTTGATTGTTAGTGAATCTCTTAATCAGCATTTCTCAAGCCGATGGATTGGCCATTCTTTTTGCCCGCCAGATCCTCGGATATCACACCCTGTGATTTTTTCCTATGGGGATACGTAAAAGCCTGTGTGTACCAAACCCAGGTGGCCGACATCAACGATTTGAAGAACAGAACTGAAGCTGCTACTGCAACAGTTGACGTTGACATGCTGTAGCGTACATGTATGGAGCTTGAATATTAATTGGACATTGTACGTGTGACAAATGGTGCCCCTGTTGAATGTGTTTAATGTTCAAAACAAACTTTGAGAGTTTCTCTCGCAGATGATGCAAAAATAGTGTCTGTCTTTTCATAAAATTTTTATTCAGGAATTAAGTTGTAAAGATAATTTATATACATCCTGTATATTAATCCATATTATTCCACCGACGGTGACATTTTAACTATCTTTTATTACAAGAGATTTGTGCGTACTTCAGTGCTTTTCGTGTAAAGTAAAATCGACTTTTTCCAGCTTGGTTATTGGTTTTAGATAAATCTGGTTAACTAGATACGGAAATCGACTGGGTTAAATTTTTTTACAGTAAATAAAAGTCGTCTGTTATATAGAGAGTATCCAATTACTTAGTTTTAACGTGGAATGGATCTTCGTTAATTATCCTGCAAAGAGATTTCTTAAGAAATTTTTTTACTACTGAATTTATATTAATGACGCGCCTGATTGATTCAAAAGAGAATTACAGAATCAGGGACTGACTTCAGTAAATGACCGATGCAGATTTCATAACCAATAACGTTGGAGATTGTAAATCGCCCATTTTTATCCAAACTAGCATTCCCCAGCATAAACTTAAACCAACTATAATAAACGATTGGCAATCTATCTCTGAAATTCGCATCTTACTACATCAACCATTTTCTAAAACTGGAATTATCCCATTGCGATAGACTGGAATGATTTATTCATTTTATATTTAACTGTCATACGGATTAATTCGATTACGAAAAAGCTGGTGTGTGCTGTATAATTATCATACATTTTACCGAATGAGCCATAACTTTGCAATGCTATGAAAATAAACTATACTAAACTTTCCTTAATTGAAATTAAAGAATCAACTATTTTATTCTTAAATATGAATTCATCACATCCATAATAATGCTTATTATTGATAATCCAATACATTACAACATCTTGAGGCAAACATTCTAGCATAGGTGGACCATGAGGGTAAAATAAATTTTATAGCCACTAGTAAAAACATAAACATGGAAGGTTCATTAATTCTATAAAAAATGACTCGCAATAAAGCACCTTTAGGAACAACTATGTCGCGTGACAACCCTCGCGTGCTCCTTTCAAAGATTCACTACCTTCAATCTCAGTTGCACTTTCACTCTATTTGAGGTTTTTATGGCATCAAATATCCATCGCCAGATTCTAATTGAACCGAAATGAAATATCTTTTTGAAAAACTGCCTCTTGGAATGCTGATAAACAACACTTGGTGATAAAACTTCGTTTCAATTGACTGTACGTTATACATTCCTCATATCAATTATCTTGTTTATTTCAAACATTTCATTCAATTCTGTATTTATAACTTTCAAAATATAAGTTCCATGTTTTGCACATTCATTTTAATATCAGATCTTTGATAAATAAATAAACATTTGCCATGCTAGTCTTATGGCTGAGATAAAAAATTAAAAATCTGTCTTTCCGGTATTCACAAAATAAATTTCGAAAAGTCAAATGCGCATCACAGCTACAAAGCCACTATCCACTGTAGTATTTCACCCAGAGCAGAACCGAGCATTTTATTGCTATCGGAGAAACATGGTTTCTCAATTATTAGATACTCAATATTATACACTCGTATAAATAACACGTTAGAAATCCCTTCTTCCGTTCGGATACTATTGTAGCAGACAGTGATAACCATAAATTTACATTGAATATGAATCGTAATATGGCCAAATTCTTTTTATATATTGTGATATTTTATATCTGTGATATTTGCAAAAAATCCGCGGGTTTGTGAACGATTTTATTAAAGACGTAATCAATCACGCTGCTACTCCTCTCTCCTTTTCATCTGGGAAGGAAGAGCGGCCATTATTCATTTCGGGATTTCGAGAGCGCGCACCGAGAGGTCACGGTTTCGCCGAATATAAAAATGCTAACGGATGCATAAGGTATCAGAATTTCCCTCTTTCGTTATTTTTTGAAAAAGGAAAGATCCGTCCCACGACGTCTTGACGCGCATGTGTCACACGAACAAACCCTCTCTCTGTCTTGTTTTTTTCTTTACGGCGTGACGTCTGTATACGCTGTTGAGTTCAGCTTCCCTCTCGTATTTATGGCACCGATATATTACAAATGATTTATTAGTGCGACCACTCAGCAATTGCAAAAAAAAATATCTGGTTTGGTTTTCTCAAGCAATCCCTCTGCTAGTGGATCCGTCGGAGAACGACTTTCCCATGTTTTTTATCTCGAAGAATCCGTCTCTGGCTCCCAAAAAAAATATTTGGGATATACTTCATTGCAAATCGGAAGCTGATAACATTTATTACAATTCGGTCTGAAGGAATGTATCTTTCACAGTACGAATGGAAATGATTTATTCCATATATATACACATATATATGCGTGTGCGTGTGTATATATATCTGCAGAATAACAAATTTCCCTCTTTGTAATCAAATTTTCCCATTCCAATACTGCGGTCCTGATTTTCACAAACCCTTCCTCGTCGCTATGGTAACATCCTCTTCCCGCAAACATTTACTCAAGGGAAGGGATGCTGAGGGTTCATGTGTGGTCAGATACGATGGTCCCACGGTTAGTTCTGGAGGAGGTGGACGATCTTTACTCCAATCCTTCCCCTCAATTCGCACCTTACGCACACAAATGAGACGGAAAACTCAGGTCGGCGCTCTGTTCACTTCATCTGATTTCAAAGTGCTGTGAAAGGCAAAAGGGTCTCAAATTGAACTTTCACCCTCCAGTTGAACAAGGTCGCCTTTAAGGTTAGATTTTGTCTATCTTCCTTTCAGCATGCCGGTGAGTTGTTTCTCATGTACAGATAGCATCACACCGAGGGACTACAAATTCTAACCAGGTTTTATTGCTTCAATTTTACGCATTATTGGGCCCTTTTCGAAAAAAATATAATTAATGACCGGTTTTATCAAGAGTGATAATTCAGCATCTCAACACGATTATGTCATTATGGACCACAAATTGCTGCGGGAACACAAGTTAATTAAAAAATGAATGAAAAATCTTTTTATTAATCCAATGAATTTGAAGCGTTCTTGTTTGAGATTGTTTATAGTTAACTGCTTTACTGCCAGCAAATGTTTTGGTATTCACGATATTTTTTTCTTAAAGTATTGTTTAATGAATGTTATTTATTTTTTGCCGCATTTTTAGATTACGGCATAGCAATTTATTACTTACGAAATTGCGTAATTTCGGCATCATAATTGGCTCTGATAATATTTGGAAATGGAACCTCTTAAGAAAGACGAAGTTATATCAACCATCGCGAATCTTATCCTTAAATTTCATTTGCTTGATTTTTAATATTTTTGCTGACTTTCGGTGTTTTATGCCTACGTAGTATATGCTGATTTTCAATTCTTGTACTTAGATTTAAACCTTCACAATGATATTTTAAAAAACCATCTTTTGAAATATAAAATAAATAAAATGGATTATTTTTAGTTGAAGATTAACGATTTAAGAGCAGGCTTCCATTAAAACGAAATCGCTAAAAGTAGCAACGCCGTTGAAAATCAAGTCCTACAAAATCGATATTCGATACGATTGTATAAATTGGTGAACTTTTCAAACGCTGTCTCTTTTCATTACAATACTACGAAAGCCATCTTTAGCATTTACACGAAGGCACTTCAAAAAACACACACGAAAGGATTGTCGCGCAAAAAGGTGGCTTAGCTGCAGGGGACGGGAAACCGATTTTCCGAAAAAAAAGAACGTCCATCTGTCACTTCCTCCCAAAAAGACAATTTCCGATCGCATCCGACGATACGTAAATGGCGCCCCTTTTATTTTCATTGCTAAAAAAGACAACTGCCGTAGGAATAAAAAATAAACACACACGCAGACCGACCTGCATAGAACATGCGGAAGGAGACGCGAAAAATGTGTCATCTGGCTGTGTTTTCTCAATTCGAAAACTCTCTCCACCCACGCTTCCGAAACGTCTTCGAACTGTAAAAGGAAGTGAAGACTGAGATTTCTGTCCAAGACGAAAGAAGAGAGGTATAAGGGAGATAGAAAGGGAGAGATATGGAGGGAGGTAAACAGAGTGAGATGAGATATACGAGGCAAGGGAGGAAAAACAGACAGAGAGAGAGAGAGCGCAGGACTTCAAAATCGGGAGAGTGAGAGCGAGACCACGGGCTTAATAAAGTGAGTGAAAGGGGAAATGAGGAATGGGCGCGGAACGTAGGTGGATGAAAGGAGAGAGAGAGACGGGAGGGGAGGAAGGACAAAGGAGTAGGAGGGACAAAAATAGGCAGGGTTTCGCATGGAGGGAGAAAGATGAGTATTGAGTCGGGGCAAGGGTCGGAGGCATTAAGTCAGTCGTCGATAATTCACACCCTAGGCCTTCCCTTTCGTCCACTACAGGCAGGCAGGAGTCTTTTGACTCCCACAGCCTCTCTCTCGCCCTCTCTCTCTTTCTCTCTCTCTCACTCCTCCGACATCCCGCTCGGTTCTAATTGTTAGGTGTAGGAGGCGGAGGAGAATAAGGAAATGGACGCGAGAATGAAAAAAGGGAAAGATGGAAGGAGGAGGAGAGTGTGAGATTGGCGTAGGAAATTAGGAAGCGTGTCCTTGTTTCGACGTTTTTGGGACGAATACATTTCCGCAACTGCTTTCATCTTTTCCCATCATTCCTTTTCACTCCTCTGTATTTCCCTCCAAATCCATTTCAAATGCCAACTTCAATTTCCTTTGTATCTTACTATTCCTGATGCCTCCCTCTTTTTCTTCCCTCTTTCTAAAATTCAATTATTTTTTCCATGTCAGCCTACTGCGATCTAGTTTCGCCGCCTATATCTTCCGATCTTCTTCCTTATTTATCTTCTTTTCGTCGACATTTCCTCTATTCTCTTTCCCTCTCTCCTTTCCCATCGCGGCCCATGACCTATACAGTGAGAATTTCCTCTTTCCGAAGTTTCTTCCCCAGTCGTCTTCGTTCTGGCTCATTCTGCTCTTTTCCACGTCAATCTACGTGGTTTCGTGCCGTATTCCCGGGCGCGGTGTCCAAATAAGGCTTCTCGTTCCAAATCCAGGAACGCGGTTCATTAGCATTGCCGTCGCTATTTAAAAAAATCCTTTCTCTCCTTCCAACCTCATTTTTCCCTCTTCAATTCATCCCCTGCTCGTTCTGCGCTCTCTTTATCCTTAATTCACACAACCTTCGCCTATTTGCCTTGCTCCTCGGTCACGTAATCTTCTTATTTTCCGCCCCGTTCCTCAATACCTCCACTTCGTCTCCTCCCGATATTTCCTAGCCCTTCCACGCACAATTTCCTGGCTTTGTTCCACCTCTCCTGCACCCGAATACATTTCTCAAACGTCTTCCTCACATCTCTTCGTTTCTCTCCGTTCTCTTATCTCTCTCTCTCTCTCTGCCATCGTCTCCGCCCTTTCTCGACCTTCCAACTTCCTCTTCTTGCTTTTATTAAAAAGAATAAAACTTCTAATTTCCATCCTTTTGTTCCTTTAGAGCTTTACTTAAGGATAAACCTCTTGGGAAAGACAAACACCCATATAGCTCTCGTTTCCTCATTTTCGCCAGACCCAGAACATCATCTGTGTATCTCTCTCTCGCTGTCCTTTGCGCAGGCGCCGTGCCATCTCCCTAATCCTCTATATTGCGAAACCATACTAATTTTCCCTCTTTCTGTATTTCTCTCTATCTCTCATGTTTTACACTTCTGTCTCTCTCTCTCTCATTCTCTCTCTCACACTCGCTCTCTCTCTCTCTCGAATGCTTTCCACCTCTGTCTCTCTCTGCCCTATATTTTTTCTATTATCCTCCTTTCTCATCCCACTCGTTCTCCGTCGTCCCATCCTTGACGGAAAATATAATTCCTCGAAATAGGACGGAACGTAACGCCTTCCTGCACCCTCTCTTTGAGAGTAAATCATTTGGAGCCCTTCTTTGTTGGCGCTCCATTACCTCTCTCCGACTCCCTCTCCTCAATAGGCCTCTCTGCCTCACTTCCTTTTCCTCTCTCTCTCTCTCTCTATCTTTCTCCTCTTCCTCCTTCCCACTCTCGTCCTTCGGCCCCCGCGTCATCTCCGGCAGAACGGTCGAGTGAAAGAGGTTGGAGGAAGTTTTCATTCCCCGGTTCTCGTTCTCCGCCAGATTCCGTGGAAAGAAAACCTCCCTCGCCTCTCTCCTTCTTCCATCGCGGGCCAAGAGCCGATTCGTCCCTTAACGATTTAGCCTTATCAACGGGCCCAAATGAATGCCCCTGGAAGCATGAGAGTGTGCCGCGGTGAAAATTCGAGGTGCGCACGTTTTAGTTTTCCTTCGTTTTTTTTCAAGGCGTGTTTTTCCAAAGGTCGTGCGACGTCGGCGGATTCCTTTTGACACGTCGCCTCCTCTTTTTGGCTCACCAAACCTCTTAATGAGTTTCTTTGCGATACGAGAAATTTTTTATTTTGGCATGCTGTATCAGCCGACACTAACAGGTGCTTACAACGTGATATACGATAGGGGATTTTAGGAATGACAACATCCGTCCGATTGTGCAAAATATGTTCAAATTGTTTCGATGTTTCTGTATCTACATACATGTGATGCGGGAGACAGACATAACTGATGAAAGGGGGGTTACGTCCTCGGTATATGCCGCGTTGTACAAAAACGCGTTGCTCAAATTCGCAATACCCAGTGGAAAAATCGCGTGTAGGCCTAAGTTATGAACTTTCTCGCGTTACATATACATATAGGTAAAATGAGGGGTTTGCCCAACTAAAGACACCTTTTATACGTGATGGACTAAGAAGAATCATGTTTAGTTAACCGCGTGGGGAAAATCAACGTTATGAAAGAATATACTGTACACCAGGGTTTCTCAACCGGTGTGTTGTGACTCACTAATAGGTCGCAAAGGAACTTTAGGTGGGTCGGGGAAATTTCTAAACAGTTTATTTTAATAAATTATTCAATTTTTTAAAGACCTTGAGATAAATAATTAAAGAAGTAATGAAAGAACAATGTGCGCCCTCAGTGGACACTTTCTACTGCTTGAAGGAATTAGTACATAGATGAACTCTCAAAGCCTAGGTGTATCATGCTATGAAAAAGGTTGAGAAACGCTGCTGTATACGGTAACTTTATTTCAGATTTCTAGTTTTTACTTTCTCCTAGTATAGGGGGAATTATCGCTTTCATGAAAAACATCGACTTCGAGATTTCAACAGAAATACACGTCCCCTGAACACGTTTAGACCATTTTCTGGATGACATCTGTGCGTCTGTGTGTTTCTACAACCTTTGTTTGAAACATTTTCCCATATAATGCATTATTTAAGAGATATCTTATATTTTTAGCTGCCACCACCACGACTATTGTTAGCAATTGACCCTTAGTCGTCTTAGTAACGCTGCCTTTTCTTTTCTTAATTGTTGGAGCTTTGTGGTTATATCCAATATCAGACGACTATGGTTTGAGTTTATTTCTGTTCTTTGTAAAGTCTACAATTTTCTCGAAGTTTCTTAAAATATTTATTATTATGTAACCTATTTGGAATTTTTAGAAATATTACAGATATGGAGAAAGTCATGAGGTGGCCACACCAGATTTTTCCATAGTGGAATTGTGGAATCGCTGGATATCATAAATATTTTCATTTGTAATTTTATTGCAAAATAAAACTTCTATCATCTTGTCTCGTTACAAATTAGATTTGTATCAAATAGATATCATAAATTAAATTTCAAAACATCAATTAGTGTCACAATGAAAGAATGAACAATATATGGCCGCAGTTGACAAGAGCTCGATTTATGGAAAATAAACGCAATTTATAATAATAAAATGTAAATCAAAACTCATACTAAATCAGCGGTTTCTTTCTCACAGTCAATTTGACCTCGCATACGAAAAACTCGATTCGTTTCAGACGAATTTATGCGAGTCAAGCAGTCGCTAGTTTAAAGTCATTTAAGGCTAAATAAATACGACTCTTAGTTCCGCCGAATCAAAAGGCTCACGTCTTGATCAAAAATGTATGCCTCCATTACGACGAATTTGAAATTCTGGGACCAGAAAAATCTTTCCGTGGGAAATTAGATAAGAGCTTCTTGGCGCACTCTTTTTCCCCGATTTAACAAAATGAAAGATCTTGCGGTATCCTTCGCCTTTCTCCGTTTCTATCCATTCCACCTCTCTCTCTTTCTCTCTCTCTCTGTCATTCTCACGCGATTCCCGAGAGATGAAATTATAATAAAATTTTATATATCGTTTCGCCTAACATCCTGGAAGGCTCGTGCCAGTAACCCTTTGCCGCGGCTCCAAAATCACGCGAGAGGCCTTCTTGTCCCTCGTCATGGCCTTCATTTTATTTTACCTAGAATCACTGAAAATTCCAAGAAGTTAGCGTCTAATTTTAAGCCGGGAACGCTTCGGCTTTAACTGTGCTCGGCTGTAAGTCGACAAAGCTTCTACATTCGACTGTTTCTCAATTTACCACCAGCCTACTCTATTATGTACCTCCGTCACGCTCACAAGTCGTACGCTCCTCTATCCCGTTTCTCTTCATTTCCTTCGCTATCTCTGCTTTCGCGTTTCCTCTCAACTATCTATTCCCTTCTCTTCATATATTTTACACCTTATCTTAAACCTCACTTCATCTCTATTCCTGGGGTGGCGGTGTGGTTGGAGCGTTGGCATTCCACGCAGCTTCCCAGGTTCGAATCCCGCGGACGTCGGATTTTTCAACTTTGGATCGTCCAGTCCCCTCCTTGTGTGATTTGAGGAGACCGCGCAAATCAGCGCTCCGTCTTTCGGAATGGACGTCAAGCAGTTGGATCCCTTGGTCCTCTTCGTAAAGAGTGTGTTTTGTGTGGAAGGAGTAATGGCTATAATAATCCAATAGGTTGATTATTCAGAAATTCCATACAAACAATTCTCTATTCCCTTTTATCTTGTCCATCACCTCCCATTATATCTTGTTTCCTCGAGTATTGCCTTTCTCTACCTCAAGTCTCTCTATGTCTCGCTCATATCCTCTTTCCTTCCTATATCTCTCCGAAGCAGCAATTAAAAGCGCATGGACCTGACACAGATTTGTTTGAATTAAGGCAACTGTTTCGCTTCCTCCGTCTTCTCTTTTGAGCGTGGTAACGATGCCACAGTAGCAGCAGCATGTCTGTGCGTGCACATTTCGTGACGGATCTCCCCTCATGCCAGAAATTGTCATTGTATTGGAAGATTTCTTTATCTCACTTCGCTGCACGGGGATTTGGTGGGGTTGAAACGAAATTGTTTGTGGGAAGAGAATGGTGGATGAACGAGATTAATGAATTCGTCGGGGAGATAACGACCGCCCTAATTCACGTCGCATGCCGGATTCATCCGGCTAAGTTTCAGGGAATGTTTACGCAAGAAATCTTATAAGTGGGTGTAAGGACCAATGAAGAAAAAATAGGCCCAAATTGACTTGGTTCAACTTATAATTGCGGGGGCGCGAGTAGGAAGAATGGCAGTTGTGTTACTCGGACACGGACGGTCGAATTGCGTCCTGATTGTTTCGAATTCTCTAATGTCTGCGATAAATAAGGACCCTTTCTTGTCGAGGAGTGAAAACGGAAATTTATTTTACATATCAAAACTATTGAAGCATTTGCAAATAATTCTGTGGACACTAACTTATCCCAGAATTTTACGGTGGATTCTAAATTTCATTCTATTTATAAATAGCAGGTTCAGATATGTACCTCTAAAAACGTCCAGATTTGCGGTATGATGATTGGTTTTCTTAGAGAAAAGTAGTTTTCAATCTGTTTAATTTATTTTAAGAGGGAAAATCATGAATTTGGCCACAAAATTCGAAAATATTAGCTATTTCATAATCTGACAAGGAGGCATAATGATTGCGATTTGTAAAACGATGTTCTTTGTGCAATAAAATCGATACTATACAAAAATGATACGCTCTAGTTTGCTGAAAGAATCTTTCCATCATATAACTATGCGTAATGGAACATAAATACATCCATTCCTCAAACTGCACGGTATCGATTTGCATGTTTGCGGTTTACAGCGGATTTCTTTTTGATGGAGTCCTCGGTTCAATTTAGCTAAAGTACAGTTTTAAACCGTCTCCGAGAATTAAGTAAAATTCAAAAAATTTCTGCTCGACTCAGGAAGTTACGAGTAAGAACAAAGGAAGAAACGCCGAATTTAAACGTAACAAAATAATCGAGTTCAAGTTGGCCATTGGATCTAACATCACGGAATCCGACGCTAAAACCTGTTCCACATTAGACAATTGTTTCTAGGAATGCATGTTCCGTGTAAAGCAAGGGATGAGTGAGGCTAAAATTAAATAAAAATTGAAAAATCAAGTATAAAAATTTGTAAAAACAAATCTATGTTATTGTAAAAATTCCATTACAACATTTAAGATACTACCACGTTTTTGACCCACGAAGTCATCATCAGCTAATGTAAAAGTCCTTTTAATTACGTAGTGGAATTTGTACGAAGTCATCTCATAAATTTATTTATGCAAATTTCCTCTTCGAGTTTTCAATATGGAATTCCAAAAATTTCCGGCTACATTAATTGAATTTATAATTAAAAATTTTAAAGTGAAGTAAAATAGTATGAACCATAATAAATTCAGTATTTCATCTGACAAATATTTCAAATTAACTTGCTGAACTAAATTTATCTTGGCAGAATCTAGTAAGAACCATGATTACATTTAAACTACAATTTTATCATATTGACGCAAAATTTTGTCAACTAAACAAGATTGGAGTGGGGTAGATATAAGGTAAAAATCAAAGGAAAAGAGAGGCAGCCTCTCCCCTCTCACCCCTTGACGCATCTCTCTTCTCTTGTCTATACATTCTATACGCAGCAAATTAAATATAAAATAAAAATACCTTAATTATTCGGCCACTACATTCCTGGGGTTTAAATTGCTAGCGTGACGTTCTATAATTACGGCAATAGAGTTCCTTAAATGATGAACTAAAATGGATATTAACCTGTCGTTTAGTGAAAATTGTGTGTTTGAGAGCAAATTGCAATTGAAAAGATTGAAGATGCAAGATTGCATACCAGACAACAAGAGTTGTTGACATTAATCTTTTTTAGTACTCACGCCATCCCTTTTTTACTTTCTCCATATACGTAGTATAGGGGCAAGTATTGTATTCATGAAAAAAATCGACTTCGAGATTTCAACGAAAATACACGTTTTGAGGTCCCCTGAAAACATTTTGACCATTTTCTCGATGATGTCTGTGTGTGTGTGCGTTTGTATGTGATAGCTTTTTGTGGGTGCTCTAACTCAATAAATATTAATCAAATCAACGCAAAATTTTATAATTAACATTTTTATAAAAGTCACAAGAACTGGTCAGTTTTCGGTAAAAATCGGTCAACCGGAAATGGGTGTTTACTCATGTCACTTATCCGTTATTTTGAAATATTTGCTTTAATATTTGGTAAATGTAAAAATATTTTAGTATAAAAGTTGTAGGAACTTTAATGTTCCACAACCTTTGTTTGAAACATTTTTCCATATAATGCATTGTTTGAGAGATATCTTATATTTTAGCTGCCCCCACTACGTCACCTACAGACTATTGTTAACAATTGACGCTTAGTTACATCTTTGTAACGCTCCAATTTCTTTTATTACTTGTTGGAGCTTTGTGGCTATATCCAATATCAGAAGGCTATGGTTTGAGTTTATTTCTGTTCTTTGTAGTCTAAAATTTTCTCGCAGTTTCTTAAAATATTTATTATTATGTAACCTATTTGGAATTTTTAGAAATATTGCAGATATGGAGAAAGACATGTGGTGGCCACATCAGATTTTGTAGTATGTGAACGAAACTAAAAAAACTATATTGTTTGTCGCTTCGAATGGAAGATTAAGGCCAGCATAATGTTATAATCGCATTCATTTCAATGAGGCAATGGGACGACTGCCAGTTCATTGCGCAATGACTGCGTTACCAGGTTACATAAACGACAAAACAAACGCTTTTGAAAATTTGTACTCCGTCCGAGTATGGTACAACAATTATGATCCAAGGACATTCTAGTGACGGAGAGAAAAACAAGCACGCGAACGGAGAAAATTAGTAACGTTCCACGCTGGTTTTCTCGAACGAGACGAGAATCAATTTTATTTCGAATAAAATTCCTACGCCGAGTAATCCCTGTGTGCCACGATCTTACAAAGAAAAAACGAGAAAGATGGAAGGGAACTATTTAAAGTGAGGAAACCGGAATAAGAAAATAGCTCGGGAGAATGAGAGGAATCGAGGTTAAGGGATGGAGTGAGGTACACAGAGAGAAAAAAGAGGTGAAGGGGAAGGAAAGTCGATTTCTGAACACTCAGAAACAAAAGCGAAACGATGGGCGATGGAGAGGGTAAATCTCATAAACACGCTTCCTCTTTGATGCGATTACAAGAATGGTATGGCGGAAACTACGTGGAAAGAGAGGAATTGGAGGAGGAGATGCGGGATGACTGAGGAAGAAGGGTTATAAATAGCTGGGGGAGAGAAAGTAAAAATCGAAAATGAATACGGGCGGATTTTTGGGGGAGTGGAAAAAGGATGGGGAGAATATAGAGGGAGGGAGAGTATAGAGGGAGGGAGAGTATAGAGGGAGGGAGAGCATAGAGGGAGGGAGAGTATAGAGGGAGGGAGAGTATAGAGGGAGGAAGAGTATAGAGGGAGGGAGAGTATAGAGGGAGGGAGAGTATACAGGGAGGGAGAGTATAGAGGGCGGGAAAGTATAGCGGGAGGGAGAGTATAGAGGGAGGAAGAGTATAGAGGGAGAGAGGGTATGGAGGGCGGGAGGGCACGGGGGGAGAGAGGGTAAGGAGGGAGAGAGGGTACGGAGGGAGAGAGAGGACGTAGGGAGGGAGAGGACGTAGGGAGGGAGAGTACGGAGGGAGGGAGAGTACAGAGAGAGGGATTGTACGGAGAGAGAGTACAGATGGAGGGAGAGGGCAGGGGGAGAGACAGTAGAGAGAGAGGGAGAGTATAGAGGGAGGAAGAGTACAGAGGGAGGGAGAGTATAGAGGGAAGGAGAGTATAAAGGGAAGCAGAGTATAGAGGGAGGCAGAGTATAGAAGGTGGGAGCGTATAGAGGGATGGAGAGCATAGAGAGAGGGAGAGTATAGAGGGAGGGAGACTAGAGAGAGAGAGAGAGAGAGATCGTATGGAGGGAGGGAGATTATGGAGGGAGGGAGAGTATGGAGGGAAGGAGAGTAAGGAGGGAGGGAGAGTATGAAGGGAGGGAGATTATAGATGGAGGGAGAGAAAAGAGGGAGGGAGATTATAGATGGAGGAAGAGTATAGAGGGAGGAAAAGTACAGAGGGGGGAGATTGCGGAGGGAGGGAGAGTACGGAGGGAGGGTGAGTATAGATGGAGGGAATGTATATAGGGTGGGATAGGATAGATAGAGGGAGAGTATAGAGGGAGGGAGAGTAGAGAGGGAGGGAGAGTAGAGAGGGAGGGAAGGTATAGATGGAGGGAGAGTGTAGAGGAAGGGAGAGTATAGAGAGAGGGACAGTACGCAGGAAGGGAGAGTAAGAAGGGAGGGGAGGAAGAGTTTAGAGGGAGGAAGTGTATTGAAGGATGGATTGTATAGAGGGAAAGTATAGAGGGAGGGTAGTATAGAGGGAGGGAGTGTATAGAGGGAGGAAGAGTATAAAGGGAAGGAGAGAAAAGAGGGAGGGAGAGTAATGAGTGAAGGAGAGAGCGGATGTGTGGATGGGGGAGGAAGGGGAGAGGGAGGAGAACAAAAGAAATAATGACGGACGGAAAAAGTATAACAGACATTTCCAATTTTTGATTTGCAAAAGAAAATAAAAACCCGCGGACGGCTGAAAATATCCAATCGACTTTCTGTTTAAATGTTAAGATTCTCTCCCGCGAACTTCAACGGAGAACTGATATTTTCGAGGAACTACCCAAAAAGTTACACTCAACTCTCTTAAAATTAACTAAACTCGAAAGTTGACGAGTTAATCGCTCAGGAATGCCCTGGAAACCTTCGTGATCACAAAACACTTGACCCCTCACAAAACAATGGCTTTGCATGGACAGTGAATATTTTAGTCGAAATAATGAAATATTTTATAATTATTGAGCTCAATTTTTGGCTGAATATACATTTAATAACAAGCCATTCCATATGAAATTGGAAAAGTGAATACATATCTCACCATTGGTTGCTATAGCATGTATATGAAAAACCAAATTCGGATTTCCACTGCAATGCTGCCGGCTTCAGCGATGCTCCTTTTAGCATGCGCTTTCTTTTAATCATCTCTGATGCCGGCTTTATCATAATTGAAATACGTGTCTGGCTTTCCATGTTATGGCTATTGTAGATATCTAAGGGAAGTACTAAAGTATTGAAGTGCTCATTCTTGAATTAGTCGTGATATGTTCGATAGCTTATCTCAAAACGATAAAATTTCCGTTTCTTACATGGCTTCCAGAGTGGTCCTTGCGTGCTCGATCGAGCGCAATAAATTTGGAAAGCACGTTCGGAGACGAAGATTGGTATTGAGATAGAAGAATTCGTTTCAAATCGAGTCGAATGCTACGGCGATGATGGCGTATTTTTTAGTTCATTTTTTGCGTTTGACGAAAACGACGGATTAAAAATGGTGGCATTGGAATCAGAGTTGCTTTCCGTTCCCTCGGAGAAACAACTCAAGAACTGTCGATTTTCGTTCCGCGTTCTTTCAACCCATGCGCACTCGCAAAAACAGACCATCTCGATGGAACGCGATTGGAACGAATTAGGTTTGCTACGTTGCCCCCCCAACAGATGCTCGAGAATAAAAAAAAACATTCCCTTCCCATCCATAAAGTATTTTTGCTCCACTCTCGTTTTGAAACGGTTGAAATGTGGATTTTTTTATTCCTTTCGAGTAAAACTAAAACCTTTTTGCATTCGGACAGTAAATTGAATCCTCGCGTAAACAAACCAAGAAACGGGCACTTTCAAGAGTGATAAATATGCAACGGCTGCTTTTTGCATGTTCCTATGGGAGGATTTTAGTTCGGCGTATTGCTGGTAAATATTAAGTGTAGCGGAATGTTTGCAGAACGGAAAACGCACATTTGTCTTTTATTTTACGCTTTGATAATTCAAAATCCGCTGGAAAAACTCACAAAACTAATATAGCTCACTCAATACAATGGCGCGCTACTTAAGAAAATTTTTATGCTGGTGAGGCACAAAATGCAGTAGCAGTTTCAGCAGAAAATTGAACAATATATGATAGAAATATCAGCTAATTTAATCAAGACTTGCTGAGACTACTTGACAAAAGTCAAACTAAGCATAAAAATTGAGTCAATAGAGTGGAGGAAAAGAGTGGACCTACAACAGGAATCGTAATAGTGCCTTGTACATGCGGGGAGCAAAATGACCACAAAACTTTGTAGACGATGCCATCCTTCCAAAACAGCGTTTTTTAGCTTTATATTAATTTAAACAGCAACGTCATCTTCCATCATGATAGGAAACGGAATAGTTCCTTGAGAAGATCCAACTTGCGATGGATGGATTTCATTGGATCGAGAACAAAATAAGTATGTACAGATTTCCATTGAAAAATCTCCGAATCCGCAGATTAAGTTGCACATCGCAAATTAGAGGTAAGCCTCTTTAAAAAATTATTTTTTAACGCCTACCAAATGAAGCGCTCGACAGATTTAGAAAGCCATAAGACCACCAAAGGCGAATATATTTTACAAGCGGAAAAAGAAAAAGAAAGTCGAAGGTAATGGTGCATGAAAGAGTAAAAAGGGACTTCGCTCTCTGTCGAATAATTAACCGAACGCCTCTCAAGGGAGCCTTTTCCTGAATTCGTTCTCTCAATCTCCAACGTCGGATGCGGCAAAAATAAAACAAAACTAACGAACGCCAACCTGAGCGACCAATGAAATGTTACGTCGGAGTGGAGCAAGAATTAAGCTCGCAGGAATGCTCGAGGAAAAAAAAAGAAACAGAGCCAATCCCGGTCCCGCACTAGGTGAAAGGGAAGAGTTGCTTGGATTATTCATAACAATTTCCATCGCATTATCCGACCGGACCGCCGAGACGATGTAAATATTAACGCCGCCATTGCGTTAGTCTCGTTAGTCAGGCGAATATGGCATCAACAACGCAAGGGAAAAATATACGGCGGGGTTGTGGTGTAAAAAATAATCGGAAAGTTCGGAATAGCAGCGTGGATCGAATGCTTGGGCTAGAATAGACTCGTTGAGCGAGACAAAATATATATCGTAACGATTTATTCTCTGATATTATATTTTTAAAAAGGTCGATTCACATTTTGTCAGAATGCGACGAAATATTTCGAGTTCGCTGCAGTTGGTTTGGTGGTTACAATGATAATAATAAGCATCTTACCGATAATTTGGCAACACTGTAAGGGGAGGGTTTGCACCAATGTCGGTATACTGACCTGTAAAGAAAAGAGAAATCTTGATTATAAAAACTTACCTCACAATATTTGAGATCTAATATTAAAGCCATTTCAGTCATACTTTATTCGAATTAATATATGATCAAGCACAGATAAACACCACACTTAGCTACAATCACAGTCTATTAAAATCGTTACTCCACCTTTGTTCCACCTTAGCAAAGTATCTCGGCTATGAATAAATACTGGGAGTTCACTAGCGCTGTAACTCTGATGTTTGATCAAAAATCGGCATCCATTACGTATAAAAATTTTTCAAGTCAAATAGGTGCCATCAAAATAGTAAGTTTTTGAAAAACAAAACATAAATCACACATTCACTTATAGTCTAAGGTAAAATAAATTCCATTCAATGTTTCAATATAAATCTAGCAAAACTATTAACACTTAAGCACAAACGCAGACTAAAATGTTTTTTCAAATCGTTTTTCGCCAGAACAACGCTGAAAAGTGCCCTATATAATAGTCCCCATTCACTTCTATTTTAGGATTTCATGTTTCTTGAAATGCAAAACAGGCGAACCGAATGTCATTATATATCGAATTAAAACACCTCACAATGCACACAGCGATAAATCATTTCATGTGTCTTGAAATACAAAACGGGCGAACCGAATGGCATATATCGCGCACCAATAAATCCCGGGCATTCGGATTTGGTAAAACATCAACGCAAGGGGGAAAAATTCGTTTAGAGAAAAAAGTATCCTGGAAAAAATCGGCATCGTAATCAACGAAAGGTTATAAAAATTCTACAATTTGTTTGTAATCAATCTGGTTATCTTGCGTGAATATGAAATTGCAATAGAAAAATAGAAGTTAAGAATCAAAAATGGAGAAAATAATCTTGTCAGGTATAACCACAACGAGGTTATAAAAATCATATACATATCTCGGCCACAATCCAGCCGCCTTCAGTGGTGATCCAATGAAAGGAAATTATGAAAAATATGTTGAAATCTAATTGGACTTACCCGAGCAGATGTGTGTGCGCGCGTGTATGTGTGTGTATTTTTGGCTAATCAACCTCTTGGATTATTATAGCCATAACTCCTTCCACAACGAACACAATCACAAGGGAGGAGGGAAACAGGGTGCCGGCATTAGCCTACTCTCAAGGAAGAGCACCGAGGGGGCAACGGCTTAACGTCCCTTCCGAAGGACGGAACGCTGACTTTGCGTTGCCTCCTCAAACCACACAAACAGGAGGCCAGGCGAACATGGAAAAAACCTACTATCGCAGGATTTGTGCGCGATGCCCTTTCGATCAGCAGTCGAGTAGCAGTCAGCGTCCTAAGCACTACACCACCGGCCGAGTAGGTTTGATTCTTGTCGGCAGCGCCGTGATCTATTTTAGAATCTGCTTATGATGAAACAACAATGAATACGGCTGAATTTTAACCGAAATTTGAATCAGATTTATCATAACGTTGCCGTGGCCATTGGAGGTGTCTAAAATAAGTATTTATTTTCGCAATATTTATTTTTAAGCGTTTTATATTTTTTTTAAGTTTTGATAGCCACAGGGAGAGCTCGACAATTTTCCAGTTCAATTAATGTGGGATGATTGTGCGCATGATTCATCCTTTTCTCGCGTTTCATTGAGGCATTATCATGCAAATGATGGATGAAATATGCTTAAAATAAATGCATACATTTTGGTGAACAGGAGGGGGTTTCTTCAATTTGCTAAAATAATTCAACGATTAGAACCCGAAAAGATTCAATTAGGAAATTTTAACAGATTTTGAGTCAGCCTCTACCAAAGAAATTAATTCTGCCAGAAAAAAAATGTGTGTGTGTGTATAATATTCTTATTCTGTCCGTCCGTCCGCCAAAACGCTCTATAGAAATCCCCATAAGTGAACACTTAAAAATTCCTTTTTTCACTTGCAGGCTTTTTTTTATAAAATTAAATTAGAAGTAACTGACCTACGATCTTTAGACGGGGATCATTTTAAAGAAAAATAAAGATCGATTCCTATTCTTATCGTCGACTTTTGCCTTCGATTCGAAATCGCTCAAGTTATACGTTTAAATCACATTTATTGGAAAATTTTAAAGCTTTTTAAAGATATGTTGTCTTGCCGACCGTGTCAATGTTAAACTTTAAAATTGTATTGTCGTCCTTATACTATACGCGTAAGAAAAGTGCGCTTTAAATGATTTAGTACGAGAGAGAGAGAAGACGCCCGAATTATTTATAATTAAAATCGTGTCTTTCATTAATTTCTTTTCAGCTAACTTCCTATTGAAATTTTTGGTAATTAACTATTTTTATACTTATTTTCATAGTTTTTTGTAGTGCATCTTATAATTAACCGGAGATATAAAATCGCATCACATATATGAATCGCACAAAAAGCCATTCCTTAACATGCAGACCTTTTTCGTTTACATTTCAAAATATTTCAAGGATGAGGTATTTAAATTAGTTATGCGAAGAGAAGAATTTAAATCTCATTCGTAAATCTCCAAAAATTACGTTTTAATATGATTTTTTACGTTTTCAAGCATTTTGTTTATATTGGACAACTATTGTACCAATTGTTGAATTCTATTCTTGGCCTCATAATAATTGCGCCGATTTAGTGCTTTAACACGGCTCAGACTTTTATACATGGGTATAACTTATTTCCTGAATCTATTAAGTAATTAGAGGAAGGAGGGAAAAGAGAATGGTAATGAGCAGAAATTGAGGAAGAGGACGAAGTATTTGTATAGGATTAAAATGAGCTGCAGTACAAAAATAACAATAATAAATTATAATTGATTATAAAAAATGTTTTACTATTGAATCATGCGCCATTGCCAAATGGTGGGAATTCATTAAACTAAATATAGGGCACGTAATTTTCAATGGATTGTTCAAACTGATAATACAGCAAATATTTCGAACCGAATTTCAAGTAGGATTGAAAAATAACATTTTATGACTTTTATTGGTGAAATAGGACATCCCCGCCTCACTCCCCTCCCTATTGAAGTACTTTTTGTTTCTTCTCCTTCAACCCTGACTAATATTTTGATCTAAGTAAAGGTTTTTAAGCAATCTTTTATCTTTCCAATCTATTCCTATTTTATTTAAAATACCCAACATTTTATCCCATTTCACTCGGTCAAAAGCTTTCTCCCAATCTACAAAACAAAAATACATATCATTATTGAATTCTAGCGCTCTTTCTATCATCATCCTCATACACCCTCTTGTCCCTCTTCCTCATCTGAAACCAATCTGATTATCGTGCAATTCCTTTTCTATTTTACCTTCAATTCTTTTGGTTAATATTCTGGTTATAACTTTAGCTGTATGAGAAATTTAACTAATAGTTTTGTAATTCTTAAAACTTTTTGCATTATTCATTTTCTACAGTGGTACCATAACCACATCTAAAATATCTTCAGGCCATATGCCAGTATCATATACTTGATTAAAGAATTTTGTGAGTTGCTTAACTGTTTTCGACCCAAAACCTTAGAACATCCACTGGTATATCATCACTCCCAACAGCCTTCCTTTTCATTTCATCAATTGCTCTTTTAACTTCAGACTTGAGGATACATGGTCCTAGCTGGTTTTTTCCACATCCTTTTTTCATTTAATTCAATATTTCTAGGCTTTCCTTCTTTGTCATACAGCACCTCAATGTATTCTTTTCAGACATTCTTTACATTGTCAGGCTCCGAGACTATTTTACCCCTTTTGTTCATGATTCCTTTACATCCTATCTTTCTAGCCTTTTTCTTGAATAGTTCCCTTGCTTTGCCATACATGAGGCCTGTTCAACACATTGTTTCACACTCGACAATTTCCTTGCATTCCTCATTTATCCACTGTTCTCTGGCTTTATCTGTTTTCCTTCTTAAAGAATTATATAACTCCTTCTACTTCCTTTGGCCTTCTTCAGTGTTTATGTTCTTCCACTTTCTCCTCTCTTCCATTTTTTGCAGCATGGCTGCTGTGACCCAGGGTTTTTTGTTTCTTTCACCCGTTATCTTTCCTGCCTTCTTTTCCATTACATCTTTAATGTTGCTATCTACATTGCTCCTATTTTATTCAGCTCTCTCTCCCAACCTTTCCTCCAGCTGAGTCATGATAGCCTCCTTGTTCTTAAAGAGTTTCTCTAAGTTCCATTTCTTGATAACTCTTATGTTTCTCTTAACACTCTTCAGTCTACATTGTGTATTTGCCAACAAAAGCTTGTGCTCGGAATCGATATCTGCCCTTGGTGGTGTTTTCACATTTTTAATGCTATTTTTAAATCTTTCATTGACTAATGTGTAATCTATCTGGTATCGCCTCTTGTCTCCTGGGCTTCTCCATGCGTAAAGACTCCACTGGTGATGCTTAAACCATATATTAGTTACAATCAATCTATTTCTATGGCAGAATTCCACAAGTTTCTCCCCTCTTTCATTTCTCTTCCCTAGTCCATATTTTCCCACTATGTTATCTTCCTGTCCCTCTCCGACTACACGGTTCCAGTCTCCCATTACTATGGTGATGATCCGTCATTTTCCCTCCTCTAATATCTCCGTAATCTGTTAATACATTTCATCTACTTCGTCGTCACCAGCATTAGTTGTTGGCATATACACTTGAATTATAAGCATTTCCACTGGCTCCATCTGAAGTTTTACGGCTATTAATCTATCATTAACTGTCATCACCTTGCTAATTCTTTCAGCTATCTGTTTTCTCATCATAATCCCCACTCCCCTTTCCTTTTTCTCTCCACCTGAGTAAATTATTTTAAATTCGTCTATATTTATCTCGCCTTCTCCTTCCCACCAAACTTCACTAAGACCTACTATACCTACATTATTCCTTCTCATTTCCCTTTTTAAGGTCTCTAGTTTACCCCCTGAATTCATAGTCCTAACATCCCATGTGCCAATTCTTAATTTTCCACTACTTGCTTTCTTCTTATTAATGTTACATTTCCTCTCTGCATCCCCTTGGGTAGTCCCCACCCAGAGATTTGAGTTGGGAACTATTTTACCTCCGGAAACTTTACCCCAGATAGATCCATAAAGGTATTTGCAGCTTTTCAGCCTAACATGGGGAATATAATGAGGTATTTTCCCCTTGCTTTCCTCATCGCAGTTTTACAAGAGCGATTACCCATCTGTAGCTGATCACATCCACATGATCACCACCTACAGATGTACTGTGCAAGCTGCTTCCCTTGAACAGGTGGATTTAAATTCCCCAAGACTGCTTCTTCCCCTCCGATCTTTCCGGCTTGGATGGTCCTACCAGAATTATCTCCCGCCGGCATAGCTCTTTGGTTCATATGAGTACACAAACGCTCCCACCTCTGTAAGGTTATGCAGGCTTTAGGGAGGATATATAATAATATGGAATTCCAAAATAAAAATATATATTTTCGCAAACATCATAAAGTAATACCAAGGCTACCCAAGCCCGAAAATCAAGAAAAACTTAACGCGAATTTTAATATTTATCAAATCTGACAAATATTGAATAGACCGTATCCTACGAACAAATCTTAAATAAAAATTTGCAGACAATTTAAAATAATGCACTACGAAGTACAAATACGAAAGTGTACATGCAAATCAGAAACATAATTTCAATTAGAAGAGGAATCAAACTAAAATTTGAAATTATATCTCCAAAATAAGAGCATCCAATACTTAGAATACTGATATTTATTGAAATTTGCTTATAATTATCAAATAAAATTTCATGGCGGTTGATCCCAATATTAAAATGATCTACACGCCAGTTTAATTATATGTTATCTCAAAAATTGATTACTTGTTGGTGATTTGTTTAATTTATCAACGAAATAAACTGTAAAACAGTTTAAAATATTACATTATAATTGTTTCATCGCAGCATTTAAGTCATATTTTATATTATAAATAACTCAATTTCCATTATTAAAACGATAATCATATAAAATTCTAAATAAAAAAATAAGATATTACTCAGGAAAATATAGCTTGAATCATATCAAACAAACTCTTAAAGAATTTTATATTATCCTATGACATCCAGCTTGCCATTTCTTCAGGAACCCATGGAAACACATTTTCATTACTACAATAATATTCGAAATAAATAATGTCGGTATTTAAATGAAATTAACGGAAATTCTAATTTAATCCGGAATTATCATTATTCCCGGTTAAGTATGCTGGAAGATAATTGGCGCCATTGGCTAATGCGTACCGTTGCCGCACTAGTTGACTACAAAACTTTCGATGACCTATGTTAATATAGTTGCGACATATTGACGTAGATTATCTAGTGCCAGATTGTTACAATTGATACAAGTGTAAATAGTTAACATAATGAAACTCCCACTATGAAAGGAAAATCAACGGCAACGGCTAATTCATCAACACCACAAATCTGTTCCTCCATTAGACAATTCGGCAGGCGTGCTAAAAGTTTTCTACTTGATTCGCCTAATGTGTTTGTGACGCAAAACTCTTGCACCAACTGTCAGTATCATAAATTACAAATCAGAGGTTCATTCTATGTCTTACTGTGGTCCAAATGCTAATTTTTTCTTAAGTAAATCGTACGAGAATTAATATAAATACTTCATTTGGGTGAAAAGTAAACAAGAGCTTGTCAAAATTACTAAGGCACAATAGAACGCATTTTATTTTTTATTGGCAAAACAGATGCCAAATCTTCTGGATAAAGTCTAGTAATTCCAACTCTGGCCTACATCAAACAACTGTATTCATAATGCGACCCTTTTATAACATCCATCGCTTTTATGCGGTCCCGATAACACTTCGAATTTGGCATGTCTGCCAGCCACAGTTCGGCAGCTGGTGACGAAGATTATTGAACCAATAAAGGAAAATACAAAGATGATTATTTAAATTTCTCTCCCACAGGCTTAAGGCGCTTTATTTTGCCGCGAAAATAGCGAGCAAATGAGGTGGCAATAGTTTTCCATGTAACGAAGCCGCCGTAAATTGTATCCGCGAAGTCTCTCCGATTCACGCCTAACTCGCATAGAAGAGTTTGTTGGCGAAAGAGCTGGAGACGAAATGCTTGCCCGCAGAGGCTTTGGTTGCATAAGGGGAGAAAATTAATTGCTAGATAGAGAGAGTAGGTGAAAACCGCATATTTGCCGAGAAACAGAGTCCAACAGAGGGTAACAATGATTGCAAATGAAGGTTGGGGGATGGGGAACGAATCAGTTATGAAAGGAAAGAAGTTAGGGAAACGGTGTTGATTTTGAGCAAAATATTTAGGGCATTGACTCTAGAGAACAATGCAATATTAACTATCATTCAAGTGCGTTTATAAAAAGTAATAGCTAGAAGTTTTCTATTTCAGAATATTGGCTTTAGGCGTAATTTTTTATTCTTTCTCTAGATGAGAGTAACTTTTACCATGGCTCCGTAGAGAATGTTTAATTGATTGATTTTAACTAGGGAAGTTCTCTTCAACATCATGCATTTAATTCTAAGCGTTCAACTACACAAATGTGCATAATTACACAGTCTGTGTGCCAGGTCCTTTTCTCTCGCCGAAAGTTCCAAGTAAAAATTTTCGATCAGAAACCACATCCTGCGTACGTCGCACTTAAGCAACCGACATCTGAAACCCGTTTTGAAAAACCTTTAAAATTTATCAATCCTTCATTCTATTGAAGCACTAACCTATGAAAAATGAATCTCTGAAGAGAAATTATTAAAAAAAAACGGGCCTTGACGTTTTTATACTACGAACAAAAGATACCAAACCTCTGACACGAGGACATTAAACTTTAGTCGACGTGTCCGACGCATTCACAAAGTAAAACATACGGCCTTATATAGGCGCCACCTCTTTGCCTCCCCGTCGTTACGAAGGATACATCATTAATTCTTTCCGAAAACATCCGGAAGTAAAAAAATAGCAAATGCGGGACATTTTTGAGCCCATCAATCTATGGAAGCAAATTTCATAAAAAAAATGACGCGAAGAGACGGAAAATCGATTGAGAAATGAGGCAAAGACAAGGGTAAGAGATAGGCAAAGAGCAAAGAGCATAGAAAAGAAATGAGGTGCGAGAGTGAGAGAGGGAGAGAGATGGGAAAATTCGAGCTTGAATATGAGTGGAAGGTTAGACATTAATCTTCGCAAATCGACAAGCCGCCAGACGGCGGAAAAAAACAAGCAACAAAAAAACTGGAGAATTAAAACGAAGAGGGGATGTGACAGGAAGCGGAGGATGAAATAGATTGAGCGATAAGGAAACAGAGCGATGGTGGAAATGATGATGATGATGATGGTGATGATGGTAAGAGTGTGCCTGCTGGCGATGTAAATAGCACGCGGACGACGTACGCGCCTCCGTGTGTATGTGCGGGTATTTGAATTGGAGTTCATCGGCGGCACTGTACTCTCTTCAGAGGGTTTGCTCATTAGCGACGGAACACTAAAAGGAGATTCCGTACCAACGAGCTCCCTATAATACACCTGCTCTCCCTCTCTCCCTCCCTCTCTCCCTCCCTCTCTCCCTCCCTATCTCCCTCCTTGTCCCTCCCTCTCCCCCTCCGTCTCCCCCTCCCTCCATCCTCCTCTCCCTCCCTCTCCCTCTCTATCTATCTACGAATCAACTCCCGCCCCGCCCTGAAACACACGCGAGCCAAGCTCCACCCTTCCCTCGGTTTCTCCTTCCTCCCTGCCAAACAACACAGAAACCTCGCCCTCACCCCGCCCTTTCCTTTTTCTCCATACCGCCGCCCATGAGGTCCCTCTCACACGTACGTTTCTTATTCGAAGGCGCTTCGCGGGCCATCAAGCGATTAGAGGAAGCGTTGCGACCGGAATATCGATCAGGTGCCGTGGAGGATGGCGGAAATCAAGTTGCCAGGAGTAGTCGTCGCTCGCTCCGGGAAGGAATGTGTCGAGAATTCGATAGATCTTGGACAGTGGCGTACCGAAAAATGTGTTTGCCTCTCGGCCAGAACAAATTTACAGCCCCGGAAAAAAAGTTTAAGGCCCTCGAAAAAATAAATTTGGGTCACAGGCCCCTTCGCCGCGCGGAGGTTGCGGGGCTGTCGGATACGTCACTGGTAAGTAAGTAACGCCGTCCCTATGAAGATGAATAGAATATTGGTTTTCCTCCAATCTTGTTTAGGTCCGATTACGGCCCGTAGGTGTCCTGTGCTGTGTGGTTTGAGAAAATCGAGCGTTCAACGAGCTAAAGAGAGATTTACCAGAAATCGCGATCTTTAAACTGTCTAATAAACACGTTTGGTTTTAAACTGATTAAATACGTTCCTCCAACAGCCGTAAAAGGGTTGTGAAAAACCTAATGCGCATTTTGGCTACAAAGCAGGCATCATCAGTGGCGAATCACCGATAATAAAACGAAGGATTGAGCTATTAACGTCAACGATGTTGAAAGGGCAGTTGTTTTAATTTAGATGACATTAGCTCAGTCGTAACTTAAAATTCAGGAAAACAGCGACCTCATGGAAGACACCCGTAGACACCAGGCAAACATTTCCACAATGCGACGGAATTGTTTTATGCATCCCGACATCCTCTTGTTCAACGTTCGATGAGATGAAATAAAAGTCAACAAAACCCAATTTTCTGCCCAACTAATTACGGAGATGGTCGTCCTACAGATATCCCCTACTCTCTCTCGTCAAAAACGAAACCCCGCTTTCCAAATCGAGCTGGAACGCGTTGTGTAAAAATATACAGGAGGAATATAGAAACTCCGACAACACTCCATCCGTGTTTCCTGCCCTGAGCCAACTCGCTAGCGTAGGCTCTTTTTAATGCTCTCGCGGACGAACGCCCCCGTCAAACAAAAACGTCGAAATAAAACCCACTCCCCCCCCTTTATCACCTCTCGGCGCTAAAACTTTCTACTCGACTCGATTTCATAATTAATAATTTATTACCGAAACACCATCGGTCCGTTCTTGCAAAAGACTGGTTCCGTGTACAAAGAGAGGGAGGAACCTTGAAAGCATCGCAAAACACGTTATGGGAACAAAAGCCCCGCCATACACGCTGCAGCGGTTTAAAGGCATCCCTCGCAACGTTTCGATCGATTTAGCCAGGCGATGCCCACGAGGGTCATTCATCAAACCGAGTACCGTGGGTCGGATGGAGATGGAGGAGGAGGGGAGAAAGAGGGAGGGGGAGGAGAGGGGAAAAGAGGGAGGGGAGGAGGGTGGAGGAAGGAGGAAAAGAGGGAGGAGGAAAAAAGGGGGAGGAGGAAGAAGGGGGAGGAGAAAGAAGGGGGAGGAGGGTTAAAGGGAGGGGGAGTGGTGCGTGGGAGATGGCGAGAGAATACGAGGAAAAGAGAAAGGGAAGGAAGGGATAAAGTTTGCGTGGGAAGGATGTGCGACGGATAAGGATATGGAGAATACGACAGGAATTTTCGTGAACGGATCAGAGGTATTTGGAGAGCTACGGGAAAAAATAAATGGATTCTTCCACCTCGCGGCCACCACATCATTGAATAAATAACTCCGGATTCTCATTTTTATTCTATTTTCAAGGATACCCGAATAAGCATCCGAAAAACTGCTGTGGAAGCCAAAACGACTAGATTAGGGAAGAGCGAATTCTTTTGTTTGACGGTATGGAAGAGACATGTTCTCGGTCATTTATGGGGAAGATAAAAGGAGAAAAGGGCCTTTTTGCTCCGTCGGAAAACTTCCCTAACAAACATCACATCCCTTTCTTTTTCTCTCGCGCGGTTTCGTCATCATGCACATGTATCCTGCGGGAAGCCGTTCTGTTCGTCTGATGGGGCAACGGGGGAAACAGAATCACTGTCAGGGATGATCCTAATGGCGGCGTATTTTTATAGACCTTTTCCCACGAACTATTGGCTGATGGATAAAAGCTCTCTGGGATTCAGATTAAATATAAAACGAGCTATTTTTTCAAGAAATTGACCAGAAACCAAGGAAACCCTTGGGTCTAATAAACAAGCCATTAAATGTGTTGAAGGTTGTTCGAAGTGATCATAATCGAGTGAAAAAATGCTTGGAAACAATCGGACGAGTTGTTGAAGTTTATTATTTCACCATAAGTCGGGATGAAATTCTTTATACGTTTTACATCCGGCTACATAGGAGTTTTGGACAGGTTTCCGCCAGCTTCTCCTCTTTGTAAAATTGACCACATTTCATTATCTCCTGCATGCAGGGCACTTTTAATCAAATTCAAAGCAGAATTCCTCCAAATTCGCCAAATTCTTAAAGGTTTCCATAGATACAAAGTTCTATGAAATATTATTTCATCTTAAGAAATAAATTTCTGCAATAGATCGACGTAACTAAAGGTAAGAAGTTTCATCAACGATTACCACATGATCCGCCATACTTTTCGTGTGTGTATTTAGAAACAATCACTTCCTCGAATACGAATTAGTTGCGAGGATGAGGCTTGAACATTCGGCTCTTTATGATTAATATTTTTACTCGTTTATTATTTTGACATCATTTTTCATTGAGAGCACAAAAATAATTAATTATTTTACCATTTTAAGATACAAAAATCTTGTCCTTCACCATTCAATAGATTGCGTTGTATTTGTATATGACCGGATATGATCAACTTCCTAGTTTACGAACGCTAAAAAAAATACTTTTCGTAAACAAACCATTTCCTCGCTAAAATTTTAAAAACACGCTTTAGCACCCCCAAAAAATATTGAAAATATCCGCTGCAACCCATACGTACTTTGCTAACAAAAGTACAGCCGTGAGAGAATGTGGGGACAAAAAAAAACGGAAATATCCCGCGCCTTAAACGAAAATTAAGGAATGTCCGCCTAGATTCCGCAAGAACGCGCTCCTTTTGCCGTCTTGGAGCTCCGTCTGAGCGTTTAAGAGAATTTTATGGACGAAATATGACCTGAGCGAATGAACACAAGGGGAGAGCCTGCACTCCCGAAACTCACTCAAGTTATTCCAGATGCTCATCTTTTCGCACGCATTCTCTGTGCTAAACATTTCCACAAGGGATAACACACAACCGAATCAGAAGAGCAACAGATGGCCGAGGCTTTACTGTTTCCTTGGAAAATGGTCGCCGTTACGAAATGAATTTTCTAAGGGTCCGTGCGCGGTAAATACCGCGGCGCACGCAAACTTGCAATTTACACTTCCAGCAAAAAGGCGAATGAAAAACGAGAAGATCAAAATGGCAAAGCCCGAATGTGATGAAAAGTATTTTGAATTGGTGGAACGTTAGGTGCTTCAGAATAAATGATAAAATATTTACCACAGTAACTTCTTTTCGTAAGCAATATTTCTGACGTCAAGAACAATATTTGCAGCGTAGCAGAGGCTGAATGGCGGCTCCAACAAGATGACTGATGCTAAAAATGACACACCTTATAATCAAAGAATCAAGGCGAATTTTTCACAAAAGCAATCCGATTGCCTTATACCTTTTTGGATAATTAATTCGAAGCGATTAATTTATGTTTAATTAGACACATTGAGGATTTGAAGGAATAAAGCGATCTGAAGATCCTATGCAGACAGGCATAAGCTGTAAAGTTGGGAATAATTTTGAAACGAGACTTTTTTCTCGTTTCAAAATTATTCCCAAAATTGAGGAGGTTAAATTCTCATGGATAGTGTTCGGAATAGGTAAAAAACATATATAAGTAATTGACTCTTTGTAGTTCTAATCGAAAGATACAAATATATGGATTTCATTCATTATATAAATTCTAATTTGAGTTTTAAATAGTAGGAATTACTCAAACCTAATGGAAAATGTCATATTTCTGAGTAATGAAGAAATCACGTTTTAATTACATTTAATCAAGAAAATTTTACTATTTATGAGACAGTTTATTAAATATATTACGAATATACCATTCAAACTGTGAAAAAGACCTTTCTGCACATTCAAGATTTTATGACAATAAAAATATTTCATATCAGTTCTTAAACTAGTTAATGAATTGTAAGAAGTGCTCTCACTCACAGAAATATTTAAGTACGGCTACGAGTTTCTTCCTTAGCTTTAGATAGTTATTTTATAATATTTTAATTTGCAAGACAATACTGACTTCCAATATTTTTATTTACACACCAGCTATTACTCAAACATGTGTGTCTAAATTATCCTATTTAGAAAATGCTCATCGCTGATGAAATCTATTACTCAGTAGCAAACTGCTCTATTCAGAATATTACCCTGCTACGACCTTTGCGTAGACCCCAAATGTTAGCGTTCGCAATGCAAATATATGTATGTAAATTTGATTTATTTTTATCGCTAGAATTGACTCGAGAAAGTTACCTTCGCACAAATATCCCATAGCAATTAGGAAAACTAAAACAAATGCAATTACAAAAAATAACAGCTTCTCTAATCGACGCATTAATTTTGTCCCGATATGTTTCGCCACATTAGATGACGTCTGAAATAATTTATGCACTTCGGTATTGACAAACTCATTAGGGTGAAAAAAAATTCTCCTCCGTGGGAAAAACCACACGTTTCCGAATCAGAAATGACAAAACGCGATCATTTCCTCGTTAGAATAATCAAGATAACGCGCGACGGACACGCGATGGACGCCGGAGCCATTGGCCTCGACGCAATATTAAGATTACCTGCAGAGCGAAATTAACATCGCTCTTCATTACCGCAAATTTTTTTTCAATCCTCCCCTTTCCTCCCCGAAGTCCCGCAGCGAGAGAGAGAGATCCGAACTCCGAGATACCCTCTCCCGACCAAACAAACGCTCTCGTCAGCTTTAATGCGTGATTCAATCTCCGTCGATCAACCATTCCTCCCTCCATAATCCTTTTGCCTCCTCCTGGATACCCCTAAAAAAAACAAAACCCTTCACTAACACACACAATCACAATATGGAGAGAGAGAGAGAGAGAGAGAGTATGCTACAAAACAGAACCAGGGACAAACAGAAACGGATCGCCGACCGCAATATCTCTCCTACCAGTCCATCACCGCCATCAACAGTTCCCCACTTATCTGTGCGGCTTTCATTATTCCTTCCTCCATTCTCCATTTCCACAGATTTCTCCTCTTAATCCCTTCTCTCTATTCATCTCCCTATCCTTTCCTTCCCTCCCTTTATCTCTAGAAAGCCATCTGCTTAAGAAACCATCCATAAGTGTCTGTGTGTCTGTGTGTGTCTGTGTGCGCGTGCGTGCTTGCGTACGATGTGTGTCTGTGTGCGCCTGTGCGTGAGCGTGTGTGTGTGTGTGTGTGTGAGGGAGAGAGGACTCTCTCTTCTAAGAGAGAAAGGAAGGCGTATCGTGTGAGAGGATGATTCGGAAATAGGCCAAGAAGATGGCCCTCGATGAAAGAAAGAGAGAGAGAGAGAGAAAGAGAGAGAAGCTGAGAAGTGTGGATGAGGAGAAAAAAGTGGAGTGTCTCTCTCTCTCTCTCTCTAAAGGGGAAGAGCTAGATAAAGTAGATAAGGGTTCCGGGGAGGAAGTAAGGAAGCTGTAACTATTTTCGGATAGCAAATACTCAGGTTTTTTTGTCTTGCTTCTTCTATTTGGCCTTTGCTGCTGGCGGAGGTGGAGATGAGTTTTCTCCTGTAATCGATATCACGTCGCTTGCTTTTTTTCGTTAATTACTCGTATTTAATAATATTTTTCATTTTAAATTAAGGAATGCATTTCGTAGAATATATTAGATATATAATTAGGAATAAAAATACTCGACCTAACTAACGATATAATGGTGAATTACGGAGTTAAATACCGAGTGCACTACCGCTAAATATTTAGTGAAAATTGATTTTCTGGGAATCTTAGTGCGAAATTACGATTGCAGCAAATTTTTTATTGTTTTCCCAAAATAGCTCAATAGCTTCCTGATAGGTCAATGTTCGTATAAAGTTTATTTAAAATAAATCAAAATAGTTTTAAATATTCAATTTGTTGCACGTGCTGTTTTAACACGTTATACTGCAACACTGCAAAAAAAGGCTCGCAATGAGATACCATTACCTGAATTACAGGAAATAAGTTTTCAGATTAAATGAGGTTTACAACTAAAAAAAGAGTTGATCAAAGGCCAGTGTTAGCGGTTAAGGGCGCAAGAAGAATGAAATATTGGAAATATATATATATATATATATATATATATATATATATATATATATATATATTATATCACAAGAGTAACATGACGATCAAACATAACTCTTTGCAAGACGGAAACTTCCGGCGTTTTTTTGATGAGGTTAGGCATACTTATGTGATATTAGAGAGTTAATCACTTACAGATTATATCTTCATTTGAGACCTTAAAATCATTTCTAATTCCATTGCGGAACGGTCATGCTTTCAATAATACATAAAGTTGTTCAAATTTTTATATTTTATCATCTAGCTATAGAATAAAATATTTTTGTCTATTTAAAATTGTACTGAATTTATTTTAACCTTTAAAAGGGCAGGTGGGGTGATATTTGACCCCAAACAGCTGTATTACTTGATTTCATTCAAAATTATTTAACGTGTCACCATGATTTATGTATTTGCCTATTTACCGCTCACTTCATGGTGAATAACGGAAAAATAACATCTTTTCATTCGAAAATTGAATTCAATGATTAAAGTCGTAATGGGGTTATTTTTGATTCCACTTGCCAGCCAATGAAAGCAATGCCTGAAATGAAGTTCTAGTAATTTTATGCATGTGCAATGAATCTAAGCAGGCCAAAAATGCTGAACGTGGGTAATAAATGCCGGAAATGTTTAATGAATGAGAATTTCAGAAAAGAGTAATTAATAAATAACTTTTTCTTCAAACTCGACGGATTTTTATTTTACTGTTGAGAAATTAGATTTAGTTTCCTAAAAATACATTTTGTGCAATAGTGTGCAGTAATATAAAATATTATATATATAAATATTATACGTTAGTAATTTGATAATAAAATGATGATTATTAAACATGAACTTATATATAAATTAAAAAGTAAAGGAATGTAGGTTAGTTAACATAATAATGACATCAAATTTCACCCCACTTGCTTGTCTACGTCAGAAATTAGGCTTGCCCTTTTAAAGGTTAAAGAGACCATCAGAGCGTGGCACTTAAAAAACAACAAACTATAGCATTTAAAAAACAACACACATCGCCCCATATTGAACCGCATCAGCTGCTTAAAAAAACAATATTTTTTCGAGAATTCGCAATTAGGAAAAGCGTAGAAAAGAATATTTTTAATTCTCGCATTTTTCCAACAGATTCCTTCTGAGGAAAAGGTTACAAAGTAAATTAGCGTCGCGAAACAAATAAGTAAGTGAAGTAGGGAGAAAAAATCAAGCACATAATTCAATACATACTCGATCTAAAAAGACATTTTAAAAAAGCAAAACAGAAAAAGAGATGATGGAAAAAAGACGTTAATAACATGAGGCGTAGAGAAGGAACAAGAGATAGGGGGCAGGAAAACGGTAGTGTAAGTTGATGAAGCTTTTAAAATTTGAGAGAGAAAGACGGAGAGGTAGAAAGAGTGGGGAGCGATGGAGGAGATGGAGGGAGAGAGGGAGGAGATGGAAGGAGAGAAAGACGAAGAAAGAGAAGAGAGCATCTCTAAACGTATTCACACGGGGCGAAATAGGTCAAGACGGAAAGCGATAGAGAGGAAGAGAGAGAAGAAAGAAGAAGAAAATATGGCCCTTTTGATGAACGCAACAGATGATAGGACGGAGGAGAGGGTAACACGTAGTTACCAGGTTATTCCATACGTAAACAAACGGAATAATTTATTGTTTTATTTTTAGAAAGCCATAGCAGGAAGTGGAATAGACCGGAAAAATGTAGTGGAGATGGAGAGAGAGAGAGAGAGAGAGAGAGAGAATGGGAGTAGAGACTTTGGTAAATACAGGTGAAATGGTCGCATAGAACAATTGAAACAAAGGCGGTCCTAGCACGAAAATATTACAAAATGGAGGGAAATGCGCAGAGAGTGCTGCGAAATGCGTGGGATGCAGACTACTGCGGAGGAAGGAAATAGGGAAGTTGACGGGGGAAGAGTTAAGAAAAGGAAAATGGGCGGGGGAACAAAGGCAAGGATGGAGAGGAGGGGTGGGGAGGTCCAGGGGAGAGGGAGGGAGAGACAGGGGAAGTCTATCACGATGCACGGGTGCACACGCGCTCACTCGGAGGGGAGATTGATATAAAAAAAGAAGGTGAGAGAGCGTGTGTATGCGTGGGAGGGAGCGGGACGTTGACTTTTTGGCAGAGAAACACAGCCGCCGCTCGGTTATGCTTTTTGAAGCGATGGAGCTATCTGCCGCCGTGGATGGAGGTGATGTTTATGGGGTTTGATAAGCGGGAGTGTCTCGCACTAAGGCGGAGTAGAAGGATGATGGAAAGCGTCGAGTGAGAAGAGAGAAAGAGGGTAGGGGGTGGGTTAAAGAGCGTGATAATTTATACACGTCTCTTTCTCTCTCTCTATCTTTTTCTACCTCTCTTGCTCCCTCTCACGTTACTATTTTCAGAAAGAATGAGGACTGTCTCCGGGTGCGATTTAAAAAAGATGCCATGGAACCTACAATTTTCTAGACCAGTGATTCTCAACCGGTGGGCCGCGACACCCTGGTGGGCCGCAAAGGAATTGAGGTGGCCCGCGAAAATTTGAAACGTTAAAATTTGTTGACAATATTATAAAACTGTCGCAAAAGCATAGCAAAAACTTAATATTTTGTAGAAAACAAACATTAAAAATAAGAAATTAAAATTTAAATAAATTACGTTATGTTTTTTCATATAAAACCAGCTACTTTTAGTGAACAATATAGAATTTTTTCCTGCTTATATATTCACCTATTGATAAATAGATGGGCCGCGAAAACTTTCTTGAATTTTAGGTGGACCGCGGATAATTCCTATAGCTTATGTGGGCCGTGTAATAAAAAATGTTGAGAAACGCTGTTCTATACAGCTACAAGACTCGAACAACGAAAAAAAAACAGAATCCCTTTAAAAGAGTTCAATATCCACCCTTAGAATTTGTACAAGCAGGGCGACAATTTATAATTTCGAAGAATTATTTCTATAGTGCAGTAAACTCTCGTTACAACGAACGCCTTCATTTAGAAAAATCCGCTGCGACATAAACATTCCGAAGCCCAGACAGACTTCCCCGTGTAGAAGTACTTTTCAAATTTCTACTCGGTAAATAATATCTCTGAAATTTTATTAACGTAAAGTTTACATTTACTTCATATGAGGCTATATTATCAGAATAATGCTTAAAACAGATCATAATACTTTATTTTAAAGTATAAAGTCTTTTAACAAAAAATTCACAAATACTCGTTTTAACGAATTTCCAATGCAGTATACCCACCCACCCGCATCGCGTCACTCAATGAATGCTCCTAATTCTCCAAATGTTTCAGTTAGATTCATTAAGGCCCGATTTCGACGAACAATTTTCACTACCAAATATTTCAATAAATGGAAGAAATTAGATATTTCCCGAAAAAACGGAAATTTCTCGTCACAGATCTGAATTAATGCTTTAGATTCCACTCTCATTCAGGATAAAATTCTTTCTCAACAAGGATATAATCTATATCGTGTAATATGAAATGTAGCAAAAACAACGAGAATGTCCTGGAGTTAGCCAGGGATGGAAGATTGTACGAAGTTCAATCGAACGTGGGAGAGAACTTGACCTCAATCTTTCGTAATAAATAGCGTACCTGAACGCAAGTGCGGCGGCGTGCCAAAGGGGGTCACTGCAGTGGAAATGAATTCTTCAGGTAAGTGGACATAAATCAAGGCGAGCCGCGGAACGGTCTGTTAAGGTGAGTTATGGGCAACATTACTTCGGGAGAAGAGTTCATGACGCACAAACACGGAACAAACTCGCTACGCCTGTACCACATGCTTCCATTTATTCGCACCAACACATAACTTGGGTAATAATCTTTCAAAAAAGGTTTAAACGTAATCGATAAAAATCTTCTAGACATGGCAATGGATTCTGATTCAGCAATACATTAAACTTAATAGCCATTCTGCTTTTAAGAAAAAGTGAATAATTTATATGAGTAAATTTGTTTTTTTTTCAGAAGCGTTAATTATTAACTTCGATTATCATTTATAGAAACCCATTAAATTAAATTATCAGGCACCGGAACAGCAAGAAATAATGCCATACTGAATTAAGGCTAATTATTGCTAAAATTGCGGAAAATCTGAACGCAACATTCGCTGATGTAATCCAAATTCCATTCGCAATCGCAAGAAAAGTTCGAGTTTTCCCTTTTAAATTTCTCGTTTTCATGGATTCAGGTGACAGAAACACAGGTGGATGTTCTTCATCTCCAACGTTCAAAGAGAAATCGTGCTCAAAGAGAGATATGAGTCGCCTGTCGCCTGATCTGAAAGAATACCATTAAAGGACAAAAATGCTTGGCATCCCTTCCGAAGAGAACCAACCTCTCTCTATTCTCTTTATACGAATGTTGGGCTCCGAGCGAAGCTCTAACTGGGAAAGCCCGCCAACTCGAGAAGTTTAACTACGGTTGGCACTTAGTGCCAAAATATTACACATATTCCTGGCCCTTCGATAACACAGGTTCGCTACAACACGGTTTGTTTTTGTACCAAAAATTCATGCAACGCGGATTATGGTCCGCATTGACGAGGTTTGGTCGGTCGACTTTGGCGGATACAAAGGGGAGGGGGTAATAGGGTAATTACCCTCTTTAACCCTTCGGTACTCGAAATGTTTTTTGTTCCACCTATGGTCGCGTGGGGTATTTCATTACCCCAAAAAAAATTATAGTAAAATTTGTAGTTAATATTTTGTTGAAGTTATATGCTGAGATGACTCCTACATTATCTTTGAACCAAAAAATGACATATTGGTATTAAAATCTTTATTTGCATTCAGATAGGAATTTGACAATTGCAGCATGAAGGAATAAGGGATCATATCAAAATGGTTTATGAAAATATTTTATTAAACGTAATAACAACGAAAACCAGGTAAAAAGCAAAAAAATATTATCTTTAGAAATCCAAACATAATGTACTATGTATTAAAGGAACTTCAATTTCATTTGAGTAACCTTTCTGGCGAGATAAATTGAAGCTGTTTCACAAAGTTAGATTGCCATGTCTTTTTTCAAGGTACTGTACATTATGAAATATTACTAAAAATGAAAGCAATTAAATGAAAATTACCTAATTAGCGGTAACAGACTGACTGCTTAAGGCACCGTAAGGGGGGATGCGAACCAGCAGCGCTCCACTTGAAGTTATAGAAAGGGTCAACATGCTACAGCGCTCTAGCAGTAAACAGTACAACTAATTAGATGCCTGGGGTATTCAAATGCCCCGACTACTCCCGGGTTAAAGGAGACGATCAATCTTCATTAAAATATTATCTAAATTAATTTATTTCATATTATAAACATTCTAGAAATATTTTGCAAATATCTAAGCAGGGTATAATATACCCTGTATATTTATTATAATGATACAGTATTATTTTGCATAAATGGGTTTCAGCAGTGGCGGAACCAGGGAGGGGTGCAAGGATGCATGTGCACTCCCCAAACTTCTCCAGATAATATAAAATTTTCAGTGAGTTAACAAACGCAGTGGTAATGTTAATTAAAACGCGACCGTAGTATCAATATTAATCAATTGTTCTTTAAAATTCGATAAATTATTTGTGTGAGTATTCATTTATATATTTTTATTATTAAAAAAATAATATGGTGCACCCGCAAACCAAATTTCTGGCTACGCCACTGGATGTCAGCAAATATATTTGTTTTCTATGCACCTAGATCCTTCCCTGACAAACCCCATTTTCAACATGTAATGCAAGGTTCACACAACGGACTCAAATTACAAGCCACTTTTTCAGAACGCTTCCTCCATATCGGATTTGTATCGAATTAGGGAAAAACATTTTATCGCTCATAGTTCATTAGACGCGTGCTATAATGGGCGTAGAAGACTTTTATTCATCCACTCACCAAAAACGACAAAATAAACGTCCATCTTTGGATGATGCGATTATCGGAGCTCCTGATTTCGATCGAAATCTAAATGTCATCCGAAGATACCAACGCGTATCGTGGCGACATTTCGAAGGACGTCGACAAACATCCTCCTTCACATTCCTCGGTAAACGAACCGTTTCACGAGAAATTGGAAACTGCGTATCGAAAACCTTTAAACGACCGCATCAAGCCGTCATCTCTTAAAATTAGAACGAGGAGGGGAGCGATAAGGTTTCGCGATTGCTCCGGTCGCCGGAGACATTTCTGATGAAATAATAATAAAATTAGGCAAAATAGACTTCGTGGCGAAACTGTATTAGGAGGAGACACAGGAGCGGTTTCCATTAGAGGGAGGGGAGGTGGGAGAGAAGAGCGACGGAGAAAATGTCACGTGGGTTCGCGAGGAAGGAGAGAAAGTCTCGAAATTCGGTGAACAGACGGAGGAAGGAAAGGTCGCGTGAAGAGGAGAAAGTGGAGATGGATGGAAGAAGATAGAGAGGAAGTCAAAGGAAAAGACGAGCCGTGATGATAGGAAGGAAAAGGAGGAACGTTTCTCCGGGGAAGAACGCGGAGCAATGAATATTCAGAAAGAGCAGCTGGGAATTCCGTTATAAAATCTAGTAGAATAGGCTCTCATGAAAACAAACATTTTTTGTTGGTCCACAGGATAATTTATCGATTTTTTGTTTCTTTTATACTTTGGGATAAGAGATCTGGTGGTTTTTTCGTAGTTTATTTATGCATGGGCATAGATATTAGCTGGCGTATTGAAAGAAAGAAAAGAACGCCCAATAATAATGTCATCGAGGAACTGAAATGTGTCTGTGAAAAGTAATTGATGAATTCCTCAGCACGGGGTCCATGAACTTTCCGTGTCGCTTCTATAAATAAGCAAGGCACTCCGTGTCTTCGTGCAAGGGTCCTATTTTATTGTGCGCTTGTGAAGATTTTTTTCGACTATTACACCAATATCTAAAAGCGCCCGTGGTGTGAGAAGCTTCAGAACACCAAAAAGAAATGTTCTGCTGCATCTTGATAAATTGTAAATTTGAGAAAGGGTTCGATCTTATAATAACAAAGGATTTAACTGACAAATCAGAATTCTTTAAAACCCAAATTCAAAATTATCAGTTAAATCTAAGCCGTAAGACGAGCTTTATAATTCTTCGAAAGGAATTAAAATTTAGTGCATCGTAAAATAGATACGCGCAGAATGAGGATAAACTTAAAGAAATGAGAGAAAAATAGAGAACAGTAGCACTGTATTCTAACACGAAAACAGAAGGGGAGGGGAGATGGCAACTTAATAAAATATGACATTAATTCCAAGGAGAATGAGAAAAAATAGGAGAGAAGATTAAGGAGGATTTTCGGAAATTACCAAGAGTCTCCATCAAAAATTTAAATACGACGCTATGCGTTTAGATGGGAGATTGCAAAGGTCAGTGGTGCCCAACCTTTTTTACTGGGGGGCGCATTGGAAGTTGCCAATTCTTCGGCGGGCCGGACTACAGATAAAATCGGAAGATATCTAAGTACCTACATGCAGGGTCGCCGAGAGCCAATACGGGCCCCTGGACAAAACTTGCCGGGCCCCGCTGTACGAACTTAATTCTCTCTATAGGTTTTGGCAACTGACGTAAACCATATTCCCTTACCACAATAGTGAATATTTTTCTTTCAAAGACAAAATAAAATGCAAATTGAATGGCGTGTCTACGTTTGAGTGTGCATTCTGGTATTCAGGCTGTTAGGCACACACACACACAAATAAATCTAGCCACAGCATATGCTGGCTGCTACTCGCCTGCTGCTTGAAAAGGCAGCGGGCACGAATCCTGCGCATGTAGGATTTTTTCCAAGGTCGCCCGGCCCCCTGTTTGTGTGTTTTGATGAGACCGCGCAAATTCAGCGTTCCGTCCTTCGGAAGAGACGTTAAGCCGTTGGCCCCCTTGGTGTCCTTCGTTATGAGTAGGCTAATGCCGGCACCGGGTTTCTCTTCTCCCTAGCTATCCAGCTATTCATTGCACTACTTCTTAGATACCCATTGCGCGTATGCAAGAGCTGAATCAGCTGGGAACACATTAGTATGAAAATATGTGCCGCAGGTAGGAAAAATAATGCTATCATAAACATTTTGTTAATTGAAATAAGTATCAAAATACCGAAATGTAATGAACGAAGCGACGTTTTCTTATTGCATCTAATTTCAATATTCTCGCCAATAATGTTGCACTGTGCATCAGTCTTAAATAAAACCAGAGCCTGATTTCGGATATTCCCTGATACATTCCCAGGTGATCAGCTATGGATATTATATGTTTACGCTTTTGGATATCAAAGCATCAGCAAAATCAGTGAAGTAATAAATTGTATTTATCTTCCACATATTCCATATGAATATTCAGCGGGATGCTTTCCGACAACGAGCAGCAGTGCAAATGCATACCTCATCACTATGCATATTTTATTTGCAAGTCTTGCTGAATTGAAAAATGTTAAAATTCATAATAATTATATATAGTTGGTGAATATTCTAATAAAGCAAATTTAAAATAGTAGTATACAACCTCGGGTCCGGGCACCATGAGGGTCCTCGGGTCCCGGGGCAGCGACCCCCGCTGCCCCCCCTCTCTTAAGGTCTGTCTATATGTTCTAAGGAACCATATAAGTAAAAATCAATTCTAAAAAAGGTTGTTATGTTTAAAATTTCTATATTAAAAGTTTTATTATGAAAACTTGCGCTGATTTTTCGGATTGCTTTTTCATCAGACCCTCAGGGGCCGCACAGAAACCCTTCGCGGTCCGTAGGTTGGGCACCACTGGCATAGGCGATCAGAAACTAGGGGAAAATGCGGAATGAACACTGCGAATTAACAAATGGGGCGTAGAAGAAGATTAGAGGAAAATAGATTAAGTAGAGCCTATTAATGAAATAAAGTCCATCGAGAAGAGAGCGAATGGCATGAGGAGAGGAGAACGGAGTGACGGAGACGCTGAGGAAGTAGGAGAAAATGGGAAGGGGGGAAGAATGGGAGACGAGAAAGAGCGGTTGATTGAGATGGATCTAAGTGAGAAAGAACAGACGCCAAGGGATAAGTTGTGTTTGGCGCATCGGGAGTGTCAGACAAGAGGATCCCAGAGAGAAAGAGAGAGATATAATTAGAGCTGAAAGATGTGCGAGAGCTGTAGGAGTAACCGAGAGTGCGGATGGAAAGACGAATTTTTAGAAGAGTGGAAGGGGAAAAATCGCCAAGGAAAGCTAACAATAGAACTTTTACAGCGTATCAATCATATCGCTTGACGAATGGGTCCATCACATTTTTCTCGAGATAAACTAATTTCGTACCAAGTTACACATTCTCAACAAAAGGGCTTTGGATAAGGATTACCATCCTCCGCTTTTTATTGTCACGGTAAACATACGATATATTGGAATCGTCCGCATGCCAGCTAGCCGTGTAATAGGTGTGAAACTCAATTGGTGAAAAAATCGGATATCCGTTTTCAAACGCAAGTAACGGTTTAACGCGACGCTAAAAGTTTTCAGGAAGAACGTCAAACGAAAAATTGGTGAAATTTAATAACAAAACATTAACAACACTTCCAAAATCAATGACGAGTGAAAATGGGTTTAATTGATGCAAAAGTCATTTTATTTCATCGCGAGCAACCCACGATATTTTAAGACTTTTATTCCATTCCTTGAGAAAATAATTTCTTTTTAGGACGAATAAGCCTACTGCATGAAAATAGAAATTAAATTGTATCCTTGATTAAGCGTAAATTTCGATCAAAGTTTTCTCAGCTTAAAAATAACACAATACAGCTACTATCAAATTCTAACGCTTATTCCTGCCGCCAAAACATATCCTTAGTGCAATTTCAGCAGAAAATCATAACATTTTTTTATATCTTAATTAAAAGGTGTGAATAGCCTAAACATTTATATAAATCAGGGGCCAATAAACTATGGCCCACTGGCTGATTCCGGCACGCGCGGTGATTTCATCCGGCCCGCCTTACCTAATCAGTTTATTTAAGAGATGCATATTCCTTTATTTTCCAGCAGAAGGGGTCATTAGATATAATTTATGAAATCTAAATGATATTTTCGAGCACTTGGATGTTATTTACTTTTATCTTAGGAAAATGACACTTAAAACAATCAAAACGTTTTTAAAGCTCGCTCTGAAATATACACACGGCCCGATCAGTCCTTTGAAAGGATATATGTGGCACACACAGTAGCATATAAAGCATGAGTGAAGAAACTAAGGCCCGCGGGCCGCATGCGGCCCCAGATAGCATTTTAATTATAACAATAAAACATTTCATATTGAAACTTTAACTCGAAAAATCGCATTCAGAATTACCACTTGTACGGTATCACAGAATCTCTAGGTGGCTTCCAATTTAATCTCTGATCCGACCCACCGAAGCATTGGCAACGACCAATACGGCCCGTCATCACGAAAATGATATAAAGCCTGGTTTTTTATTAGCCCCAGATATAAATCTAAATAATACAATTAAAGAATATATACTTCTTTCTATAGATTTTTATCTGAAAATAAAATATTAGCCACGTGAAAAATATGATCCTACACCTTAATCCGCAAAAAATAAATAAAAATAACGATCGAGCTGAATATAACTTTGCGACCATTCATTGCCGTTCTCCACTTAATGTATTTGAATCGTGAATTTGTCGCGTCCACCCCAACTGAAAATACCATTCAAAAGTCTTTGGACCAGCTTTTCATAATCACGATAATTTTTCGAACGGCGGCCTCGCCAGAGGGCGAGGGAATCGCTATCGGATATGTCGCGTTAACTTTCACCATACGGAATGATTCAGCGTCTTTTCCAAAGCCCTCCCGCTGCCTATTAATCGCGAACGAGACATGTCCACGAAACTTAATGACTCAAAAGACACCGCCCTTTTGGTATAAACTCCAGACCCATCTTCGCTCGAGAAGTTTTGCCGTATCGCGGTAAAAGGGTAATTCCAAGTTTCACCTCGAACAAAGTTATGGAAAGAAGTTTTGAGGGAACGGTGAAGTAAACGTTCCCGATTTCCCTCACGGTTTTTATAAAGCTGCGCAGCATTTTTGACGATATATAACGACCTAAATGGTAATGACTACCTCTTTGGTGTCTCTAGAAAATGCATCTTAAAAAATTACTGGTATTTTAATATCAACTAATCTCCCAAGTAGGTATTCGGCATGTTTCATCTTTTATTTTTATTTAAGAGTTTGGCTATTTGATTTTCAACTATACATATTTGGTAATAATATAATAATGAAACATTTCGTCTCAAATACAAATCCATCTTTTATTGAAGATATTGAATTCGATTACCACGGTAACGATTATTACCTATCATGAATTCTAAGACAATTATTAGAACAGATTAAAGATATGATAGTATCTTTTTAACAAAATAATTAATTTCAAAATATGCACTAATGTATCAAAGATGTACACAATTCACCCTTTCCAATGGAAGCAGATTTTCTTAATATTTTTGCACTTTTTTTGCCCCTCCAGAAACTCTCGCTGTTGACATTTTAATCCTTACGAGGCCTTTCCATCCTTGAAAACTTCACTCCTGTAGCTTCAGTAGTTGGGCTGCAATACCATTTCAAACTTTCGAATTTTCCGATTTTGAAGTCACCAAGTGGAAAATCTATCAATTACTGGAAAATCCAATCAATGAATACTTCATAGATTAATAAGAGCTATTTAATTCAAAAAGAATTTTACAAGTATCTCTTAAAACAAAGGATTTTCTTGTCCACAAACAGATGGATCGAGTGAACACATTAGAACGTTTTTTTTTTAAAGAATACAAGCTAAAAGAAAACACGCACATTTCAGATACAAAGTAGTCGTCTTCAGCGCTGATAAATCAAAAGTTAGCTGCTTTGTAGCCGAAATGCGCATCTGTTATAATTATTGGAGATACCCAAGACAAGCTCTTAATTTTTCGATTTTTTTGTTCTTATTCTGGGATTCATTTTCATCAGTAAGGCGAGCTCTATAACTCTCTGGTGATGAAAAATTAATGAAAAGTAGCATTGATTTTACATCAGAATCTCATTTACCTCGCTTTTATTCTTCAAAAACAAACTCATTTATTCCGGAACACTCATGTTACCTTGCTCGATTACCAGCTCGATAAAAAAACAACCTTATGAAAAGCGTTCTTGGAAAAATAAATCACCAAAAACAATTTTTTTGTAAATGACTTATACTATTTTGTTAAGATTAAATTACGCATACGTCCTACTCGTATACAAGGCAAGAATCTTGGAAGAATGGCATTGTTAGGTAGACGTGCGAAAACCTTTTTCTGAAAGTTTACCGATTTGTTTTCAAAGAAACCATTCACGTTATTCCTTATGAAACTAACCCAAATCCTGTCATCTGAAGCATGGGAAATTCAAAATAAAACAATTTAGGGAAGAATTGCAGAGCAAATTACATAAGGCGCTTTTTTCTCGTTTTAGGATTATGACGTCATCTTTGGTTGACATCGGCGGTCTCATTACATAAATTATTAATTCCCTTTAAAAGCATTATATCAATGCTATGAAATAATATGTTTCCAATTAAAAGCAGTTTACTCGTTGTCATGGCAGTTGATTCCCGCTGTAAAAAACCGGAAAATTTTTCCTCTTTTCTTTATTAAAAACATTTTGTTCGCTTTTAATCGACACGGATTTAAATTCCGCTTACAAATATATATTTATCCTTCAACTATACCACAGTTTATGTCCCGAACCCATATCTTCATTTTAACTAATTTAAAAATGCAAAGTTGTCATGCTTTTCTTATGGGGGTCGAAATGAAACTAAGGGATCGGAAAAAGACTGATTACTCCCAAGCTATTATTACCATATTAGCTCTAATATAGACATATCTACCCTAGTATTTTGGCGTTTGTAATTTAGGTCATCTTTGAGTTACTCTGTGCACGAACAGATATACGGACGGATCAACCGAATTAATAAGAGATTTTTCGTTTAGAAAAGAGCGCTTAAAACACCCCATCAAAACACAGCGCGCATAAAAAAGCGAATCGCATTCCTTTCACACGCCTTGAAAAAACACATTGCTGAAAGTACTAGATAAAAAAACAACAAAGCGGCAGAATAAAATATCACCGACAGAGAAAGGAAAAAACTCTCTCTTCCTTACAGAAAAACCTAGTGCCCCAATTTCACAAAGAGACACGAGTGTAATCACACAAAGAATCGAACAATCCCCATAACATAACGAAGGATATTACATAAAAAACAACCCGAAGCGCATAAAAACTGGCAAGTGCGTGTGTGTGTGTGTCTCTCTCTTTACCTCCCTCTCTCTCTCGAATTATCTCTATCTCTCTTGAGTTCTCTCTCTCTCTTGAGTTCTCTCTCTCTTGAGTTCTCTCTCTCTCTCTTGAGTTTTCTCTCTCTCTCTTGAGTTTTCTCTCTCTCTCTTGAGTTTTCTCTCTCTCTCTTGAGTTCTCTCTCTCTCTCTTGAGTTCTCTCTCTTGAGTTCTCTCTCTCCCTTGAGTTCTCTCTCTCTCTAGAGTTCTCACTCTCTTGAGTTCTCTCTCTCTCTCTCTTGAGCTCTCTCTCACTCTCTTCTTAGTTTAAATCCAACGAAATAACAGGCCATCAAAGTTGGTTACCCTAAATTTTAGCTACTATTAATCAAGCCCAAAAGTCCCAATCACTATAGGTATGCCAACAACACCCTATTGCAAAGTGGTGAAAAACCTAGGTTTACTTATAGACGAAACGATTCCTGGTCACCACATATACTGAAAGCGTGTAGAACAGTAAATTCATCTCTCCATTCTCTGAGAAAATTAACTATCGTTTCCCTCAAAAAGCATCTGGTGGCTACATTAATTATTCCTCATTTACACTATGTTGACGTAATATACCAGGACCTATCACAGAAGCCCTCAACAAAGATCCAGAGAACACATAATGCCTGCATTAGATATATTTCTAATTTGAAGAAATCAGACCACATTTCGGAGTCTCTTTTTAAACTTAATTGCTAAATCTTGAGTCCCGTTCTTTGTTTTACCAATTATTTGCTTCCAACAATCCAGATAATCTTACTACTGAATTCAGAAGTATTGACACGGTTTATAACTGTAATACAAGGGGAAACCATAAACTCCTTATTCCTCATCACAGAACTGTGATATTTAACAAATCCTTCACTCTCTCAACATGTAGGCTATGGAATGAACTGCCGCAATTAATTAAAAGTTCGCACTCACTCACCTCTTTCAAACAACACTGCTACCAATATCTGTTATCACCCCAAAGGAATCACACTCATTTTATCGTATATATAAGTTTTGAAAAAAAATATCGATTGTGCTTAAATTATGTTTAATGTTTTCCGTTATTTCTATTGTTTAAACATTATTTATGGAGAGATTTAGTGTATCTCTGTATGATTCACAGATTTATATACCCCCTTCTTGTGCCGGTGGTTTCCTGTAGTGTCTATTTTACCTATTGTGTTTCTTTCCTCTATTTTCTTTTCTTTCTCATATTTTTCCTTTCTTCTTTTATTGCTATATTTATATGTAAAGAACTTCAGTAGATTTCGCAGGTCCACGCACCCCCCTTCCTGTGTGGGTGTTATCTTGTAGTGTATTTATTTGTTTTTTTCCTATTTCTTTCCTCCATTTTTATTTTTCGTCTATACTTTTTATTGCATGTATTTTTATGTATGGTTATCTTATATATTATAGTGCAGCATATGATAATTTGTTTAGTGAGCTTTAGTAGGTTTCGCAGGTTTTTCACATACCCCTTCTATGTGAGTGTTTTCCTGCAGTGGGTTTTTTTGTTATTTTTCCCACACAATTGTTATATAGTTACAGTTATTGTATTATTATAATATTATTCTTAATTCTTAATGTATTATTATATGTCTCATGACGAGGGATTAGGTGGAAGATGGAACTTCCTAGTCTCAATATCGCCCAAAATAAAGACCATATCTAATCTAATCTCTTGAGTTCTGTCTCCCCCTCTCTTGGGTTCTCATCTATGGAGGAAAGGAGAGAGAGAACGTGCCGCGATGGACGTAAATCCTCGAAGAAAATCCCTATGGAGCTGCAGGTGTGTCCCTATGTCGGTTTCGGTGCAAGAGAGTTCCTCTTTTCCCTTCCGCGTGGACTATTTTACGCACTTTGTAGATCGGGGATGCTCCAGAGATAGGTGAGAGGCACAGATGACGCTGGATATACAACGTTTCTTTTTCTTTTCGCACGAATCTGGGTCGGAAATAAATCGAGGAGAATTTCTCGAGGGTAGCATGTATTTTTTAAAGTGTGGATAAAATGGAAGGCGCGTGGTAGCAGAATTATGTACGACGGGGTAAGTATCTCTCCTTCGCCCTCTACTTCTATCTTTAAAGCAAAGGAGTTATGCCATGTTTGGCTGAAAAATCGTTCGAATCTGGAGCGTGCTTCCGTCCGCTTCCGATTTTTTTGAAATTTAATGATCCGGGCGGAAAATACGACGGATATATACACGGTCGGAATGGTACGACCAAGAGTTTGGCACGTGCGGTTCGACACTGGGCGTAAAAGTTATTTTTTTCCAGCTTATTTTTATTTATTTTTCTGATATTAATTTATGGCTGTGACATGCGGATTGAGAATTTTGAGCGATTAGTTATTAAGGTAGGTGCCAGAAATAATTATCTAGGGCCAATTTCATCTTCCGCTTACTGCAATAAAATGCGCAATTCCAATGTCGAATCTAGTTTGAATGTGCGCGACATTACCCGCAAAATATTTTCACAAAGATCGGCTGCATGCATGAAACTGTTTATTTAAAAAAGGTGCGTATGTGCTTGTTACAACACTGTGTCGGCGATTATTCCAAAACAATTGAGAGATTACCGAAAGTTAATTTTCGCCCTTCTTCCCGGACGAAATCAGAAGAGCCAATTGAAATATTTTTAACGCAATTTAGAAGTAGTTCGGGGCCATACGCCTGGGTGGACTGAAGGATATAAATTGTAAACAATCGTAAAATTGATCTTTGAATGAAAAAATGAACGAAGTAAAAATAACTGCTTTTTATTCGATCGTTAAAGTTTTACGCGAGCGCTTATATTCAAATCCATATTATTTATGCCCGCATTTAAATGGCTTTAATTTATTTCTCGTTTTTGTATTTAATAAAAGCAGCGCAAATAACGAAGGCTACCGGAGGAAATTTAAAATTTTATAAAGTGGTTAACGGAAATTGAGCAATCTGTTAATGAATTCCAATTAAGAATGAAAGATTGTTAATAAAATACTTGATTGTACGTATTGAAAGGACTTTTCTTAGATAATTGGCTAATTATTCTAACTATATTAACTAAATACATTAAAATAAAAGAATTAATTACTATGGCTAAATAAATCTGGCAGAATTATTATATTTATTTGGGAAGAGTAGGCAATGTCGAGGAATAAATATTGTTTGCATTTTTATAGCATTTAAAATTTTGTGCGCATACTATACAAAACAGTCAACGTGGTAGAGATCATTATCATTGACAGAGTTGTGTTTTTGCGAACGCTAAATAAAAATCTCATTTCAACTAAATCAAGCAAATGTTTTTATTATTTAAGTTTCATTTTCGAATAGGGAAATTATACCACTTATTGACCTTAATCCTTTTGTTCGAAAACTTACGACTGTGCACTTTCGAAGATTGAAACGAGCATGATACTCGCCGCTTTCAATTTCTGTAGGACGCTAATAATCACCAAGTTGCATATTGTGCGTACGGAATGGAAAATAAATATACTCGTCAAAACACTGCTTTACGCTTGAAATTTTTACGCTCTTTACATGAAGATCTTTCTAATAATTTTACCGAAATTCAGGATAACGTGACTACCGAACGGTTTAAAAGAAAAGGACCGCATAGCAAACTACGTACCCATGGAGTAATTTAACGTAAAAATAATCGTTTTGACCCTGAGATGAGAATAACTATGTATACGCGCACACACACACATATATTCTTAACTTAATCGATGGAGGGATCAGCCAATGCAGACCAAATGGGCCAGGGATAATGCTGCTGAATGCGCGCGATCAAATGACGCCTACAACGTAAGGACCGGTCGAGCGGAAATGGCTGCCTGCAATTGACGCGTGGGGAATGTGCGTGAAGAGGGAGGGAGGGGAGAGAGAGAATGGATATGGAGAGAGGTTGGAGAGAGAGATTGGAGAGGGATAGAGAATGGAAAGAGAGAGAATGGAAAGGGAAAGAATGGAGAGGGAGAGAGAGACTGGAGAGGGAGAGAGATTGGAGAGGGAGAGAGAGAGATTGTAGAGTGAGAGTGAGAGAGAATGGAAAGGGAGAGAGAGAATGGAGAGGGAGAGAGAGATTGGAGAGGAGGAGAGAGAGAATGGAGAGTGAGAGTGAGAGAGAATGGAAAGGGAGAGAGAGAATGTAGAGGGAGAGAGAGATTGGAGAGGAGGAGAGAGAGAATGAGAGGGAGAGAGAGATTGGAGAGGGAGAGAGAGGGCGAGAGGAAGCGTGTGCGAGAGATTTTCGGGTCAAGGATCAGAAAATATGGGGGGAGAGAGAGAGAGGAAGAAGAAATACGAGAAGGAAACGAATTAATTAGCGGCTCCTCCGCAATAAAAAAGAGAAAGTGATCTCGAAAAATAATTACACTCCGTTTCTGAAATGTTGGGCAAATAAAACTTTGCTAATAGATGATTCACGTAGCTATCGTAGCTATAAAACGGCCGAGTAGACCAAACGAAAAATTTCAGCAGCAAATTAGCCGTCCTTAGCGGTAATTAACCAATTATTTTCAGTCAAGTTCTTTACGGCTAAAGGAGTTACCCAGTTTTCCTTTTGGATTCCTGCCATAAGGCGACCTTGATTTATTTTGGAATGTTTTATTTTTAAATTAAAGGGCGTCACTTGCGTGGAGATATACATATATAAAATTCTAATTTTTCATTTTTTTATATCCTCATTACTCCGAACTTTACGTGCTTGATTGGTTGTACAAGAGCGGTGGTATATTAAACTGGCCTAAAAATATTCTACGCTACAATTAGCTCCTTTTATTGAAATTTTTGCAAGGAAAATTTATTTCCAGACACATTCTACTTGAAAACAAACTGTGATGCGACATGAATAGGATCGTCCTTGACGTTTACGGATCGTAAGAGCGATAAAAATGTTTTTAAACTAGTCGATTCATATTCCAGTTTATTGACCTATAAAAATCCGAGTCTAACTTGCGTTCAGTAAATATATAGCTTTAAATTTAAAAGGAATAATGCCGGCATGAAGGAAATTTTGGGATATCTGGATCCCTGAGACACCCTTGTAAGAGAGAAGTTGGGGAGGGGAGAGGGTCGCGCGACGAACTGCCATTAGCGACCTCTTCCGCGCGGAAAAAGTCTTAATTAAAAGTCTTTCCCCGAAATCTGGTTCCAAGAGGGCAAGAGGAGGCACTCATCTAGTTTAGAAGCAGCGAAACGGGCAAAGACTTTTGTGCGCGCGAGTGCCTGTGTGTGTGTGTATGTGTGTGCATGCAGACGCGCCGGAAACCCCCTTCTCCACCAATTTCCTCCCATGGCTCCTTTGAAGCGCCATTTTGAGCCCCCTTCATTATACAATCTACCGAAGCACGCGCGCGTTTAATTAACTGGCTATGGCTATCCCTCGATAGAGACCCTTTATAATTGAGGCGAAGTACCGAAGTATTCCTAGAAAATGGATCACCAATACGTAGGATTCTGCCGAAGACAGACGAACGTGATGCAAAGTTCCCTCGAAAAGATTATTAACCGGAGGAAAGGTATGGAATATTTTTCCTCCGTTTTAAGGAAAAATAAAGTGGCTTATTAATAATTTGAGCGTCTTTTTTATATATCGCCGTATTAGCATGCATTTGAATATATGCATCCGAACTTTTTCCCATAAACGCTAGGCAAAAACAGGAGCCTAAGAATAAAATTAATATTGAAATGGTTCAGAATTTTATAAAGCGATCAGAGTAAGTTAAGGAATATATTAGATGAATCAAATTTCCCTGGCCTTTTTATTAAATATTTAATTTCATATGAACTAATTTAAAGATTCAGATCACATATTCATGCACGAGTGATAACAAGACGTAAAATATTTCGTTTACATCTCTAATCATGGACGAGACATTAAATACAGTGAGTCGTGAATATATCAAACGCTTCCGAGCAGGTTAAAAAGATAAACTTCACTCAATAACGTGATTAATGTATCCACTTGAGCATTAATAATTGCACTTGGGTAATTTCCTTGACACAAAATAAGGGATATATTCATATCAACTTTTCCTAAACTCAATTAAAATTACCCAATATTTGGAACATCCAGATAGCTACAATTAATAGAGGACACTTCCTACATTATCAGAAAAGTTCTACTAAAATCCTCGGTTCCATTTAAATCCCATATTTTGTCTCCCCTCATCATATCTCCTCCCCGTGCAAAAATCCATCCTTCAAGTAGACTTTCCAGGAAATTAGCTATTTCAAATCCCGTTAAGGTAATTTAGGTGAGTTGAAAAGCTTCGACCTCGTTTCGACCCTAATTTTTTGCACTTCGACAAAACCACGAGTGCTTTACAGCGACACGTTGTATCCCGCGTATCGAGATTACGGGGAAACAATCACCGAGCTCTCCCCGCAACCATTAACGTAAGAAGGGGAAACATCCGTTACTCCTCCCACCTTTACCCTTCCGCCTACTCCCTTCCCGTTTTTCTCACAACAGACGCGGTTCCGCGCCAACTTCTCCCCCCTATATCCAGATTCCCTTCCGCCCCCCTCTCACCCTATCTCACTCCATCTCCCCATCTTTTTCTCCAGCTCTTTCCTCCACTTAGAGCGTCTCTATTCCCCTCTACCTATCAACCGCTCTCATTCCCTCTCCAACACCTCTCCCATCCCTATCTATACGCCCCTCTCCAAAAACTCTCCGCTCTTCAACATACCCCTCGGCCCCTATCTTGCCCTCTTTCTCTTCTCTTCCCCTCCCTCTCCACCCCACTTTTCTCCGCCTTTGCTCCTTCCTATCTCTACCTTTCCCTATCTCTATTTACCTTATCTAAACCGGCATGAAGAGCACAGAAGCAGCAGGAGTAATAGTAGGTTGAGGAAGCGAAAAATACCTCTTTTACCTCTCTCTCTCTCGGGCACTGAAAATATGCCAACGACGCGCCCACAATGGCAGAGACAGAGGGCGCAGTATGACTCCCACTTTGCTGTCACGGATTCTCCGGCGAGTCTAACCGTCACCTCATGACTTTCTTCAATTCCCTCTCTCCTACCCTCACGCCTCACCCCTTACCACTCCCACTCCATAATCCTCATCCACGGCATCCCGCGCAAGGTCATTTCATTCGCGAGGTTTAAGGGGGTATGAGGATGACGTGTTCCATTTATTCCCCGATCCCTTTAACTTCCTCTTTTTTGGCATTGTCTCTCTCTCTTTCTTTATTTACCGTCTATCCTATTCTACCTCCTCGCTCACGTCAGCCTTTTTAAGTTAACTCCCTCCGGGCAGATAGAGTGTGGGGGGAGGAGGCTGAGGAAGAAAACTGAACGAGAGGGGAAACGCGCACGTCTTCATTTTCGCTTTGAACTATAAAAATATTTTTAAAACCTGGAAGCGCGTAGAAAGTCTGGATAAGATATTTTGAAGACTATCCAAAAGTGCGTCAAGGGATGAGGGTTTGGGAAGAGAAGGAAGGTTACTCCCGAGGAGGAGGAAGAGCTCCGGGAAATTTTGGAATGATAAAAACGGGTTTTTATTCCGTCGAAAATCAACTTCTCGTGCGAAAAAATTGGCAAAAATAAACGTCGTTGAGTCGCTTTTGAGGGATAACACTTAATTAGAGGCAACGCAGAGGGCTTGTCAAGTTTGAATTTCTGAAATAGTTTCCGAAACGGCGATAAAACGCTCGTCAGCCATCAACACCCACCAAATCTTAACTCAACGAAGGAAAACTCGCGGAGGAGGAAGATCGCTTTTAACTTTAATGGAAGGAATCTAAAGCGGAATTTGAGCAAATTAATGTCGATGTAACCCGGAAAGATTCAAATTAGGAATACTGCGTTTCTATGGGAGCAATTAAAATGTTTAAATACATAGAACGTATTTCTTAAAATAATTGGGAATGCTAGATGAATTATTTTTTAAGAAATCTATGAATAGTTGCCTAAAAACAAGTTAGCTTCTTTCTGCTCATCTGTCTGGGAGTGATAGATCGTTTCTCCTAAGTGTATATTTAGAATCCCGCCGTAGAAGCCTCTTGAGAGGATAGTTACGACAATGGCAGAGCATGAAGTGACGTCAATTGGTGCTAGAGCTATCAGAAAATGTTTACAAACAGTCATGCTATCCATAAAAATAGACTCTCGACGAATACGTTTCGAATAATGGGATAGTGCTCATACCACAATCTTTACAAAATTCCTCCTGACGTAGAAAATATTTTCATGATCACCCCTCTGTAATTATGTTCTAAGACTGAAATAAACAATAGTATACAACCTTTCAAAAGTATAGTTTAATACTTAAAAGCATCGTGGCCAATATTAAATTACATATATCTTCCAAAACCACTCACTCATTTCGAGAATATATCGTTAGACCGCTAAAATACACGAATCCGTGATGAGGAATTTCTCTGGAAAAAATTGAAACCTGTGACGTGGCTACGTATGCCTTTTGGGGAAAAGACTTGAAACATGTGACGTAGTTAGACTACTCGAACACTTTCGTGACAATTAATTCCTCTGAAAGGAAAACTGAAACGTTTCACATTATTGGTGAAATCAGTATTATCTGCCAAGTACATTATTTTAAAAGGGTAACTGACCTAGAGCTTATCATTTGCAATTGGCAATGGAATCACATTTCCCAATGAAAGACGAATCAACCTCACAAAATTACAATTTTTTCAAACCTATCCAACATGAATGAAATTCAGGCTATTATATAGATTTAGAAAGGGAAATGTTTGTATGAAAATCTGGTGAACTGAAACCCCTGCAACTCACCTGTCTGGTGAAATGCAGGGTGCTATGTATGCGTGCGAAGCGTGAGGATAACATAAAAGATTACATTCAACTCAAACCAGGACGTCACGACCTCCAACAAAGACCTTCAACATTATTAAAAAATGAAATCTTTTGATGCAACATCTTCATCTTCTGCCTTTTATCAAACCTAGCCCAACCCAACACCAGCCTTTCCACTGCGGTCGAACTTTTCCCCACTGCTGACTCGAAGATTTTTCCTTCCTTCCCCGACCTCCCTCTCCATAAAGAACCGGACGAGATCGTATCATCTAAGCCTTCCTTTTGGGCCTACCGCGATCGTGCTCTATATCTCAATTTCGGTCATTTATCATCGCTTCTTATCCGAAGATTTTATCCCCAAACGTGATGAATTCCGCCGACGCAGCTAGGTGACTGTAATGAGGTCGTTGAAAAATTCTAACCCCTATTTAAAGTTACATCAAATCCCGTCCAGGGAATTCTCCATGTGCGACTTTTGAGATATAAAGCCTGCTATACACGGCATATTTATTTATCCATCGTTACTTCAGAAACGGCATGTGATCTTCTTAGCATTTAGAGAACTAATAGGGACGCGCCTGTTCACTGTGGGCTTTGACCCACCAACCTTAGAATTGAGACGTAGAATGCACACACACACACCCGCTTGTGTGTTTCTGTATGCATCTGTACGCTAAAACAAATAAGGAAAATCGCATAATGATAATAAGAAATAAAAGCCAAGGGGTAACAAAATAGTAGTGGTGTTAAAATGAAATGGCCTTATACGTTCAATACATTGAAATGGCTAGGGTTGTTTTTACATTCATATATGTAATCACACACCAACTCTATAATTTCCTGTTTAATTTGTTATGTACTTGATTCCCCAATATCGCCAATCATGTTATTGAATTTGGGAAATTACTCCCGTTTGCTTTCGCAGAAATCGTCTTCTCCCATATTTACCAAGTTACTGTTATTTTTTGTTTCAACCATATTTAAACGATCGATCCCTGTAATTTTTTAACCAAGGAGAGCAATATCTTGTAAAAAATGAGTACCATAAAAGCATTAAAAATGTTATAACTTAAATATAATATTTTATAAAATTTAGAATTTCAATTTTCATTTTTTCTAATTATAATCATTAAAGTTATAATCACCTCAACTATATTTCCTAAAAATTTCCTCAGTTATCTAATCTATTAGGGCTCTAAATTATAATACTTCACTGCCTTGTTCTTTTAGTTTCTGCATGTTATATGTTTAATTTGTTTCTATTTAAATTCATGTAATCAAATAAGTCTCTCTAGAGTTCATGACACTTTTCAATTTCATTTTAGACTTAATGGACTACTAAATTTTAAAATAATTAGTTCTTATAATGCATGTCATGGCTCATTCTCGAATAATCTACTAGTGTCTAGCATATTGCAATACTTGACAAACATTTATGCCTATGATAGGTGCATTTAAACATAAAACCTGGACTGGTGAAGGTTGACACAAAGAAAAGCTTTGATCCATATTCTCCGCATTGAGGCAGCATGTGTTGGACTAGAAGAAATTCTGGAAACCGAGAGAAGAATTCTGCCATGACTAAGAATCGAACCAGAACAGAATTTTTCTCTTTCTCTCCAACATTTCTTATGATAGTAGAGCTGTAAAATTTCAACATTTTGGTCTTCGCCCTCTCTAATGGAGGGGATCAGGGCGCGCGCGGAAAAAAATAACTGCCCTACATGAATTTGAACGCAATTTCTTCCTCGCATGTTTTCCTAATTGCGGCATGTCAAATTCCATCTCTTTCAAAAATTTCCTCCACGAACGAAATCAATTTCTTCCCGAGATTGCATCCCATTCCGTCTTGGGAAAATTCTTGACCTAAATTTTCCGAGCGCCGCGCAAAATTGCCGCCCTCTCATTAGCGATCCATTTATTTTTTCTATTTTTCCGTCCTCACTCTTTCATGAAATGCTTGTGGTGCCATAACTTCCTTCAATTAAAAGCTTATTCATCTCTTCAAGCCGTCTCTCTGTTATTTAGTTTGTCCCTGAATTAAATCTCTCTTGGTGTGGGCCATGACCTATCTTGTTTTCACGTTTTCACGCAATTTGCACTCATTTCACTCGTTCCCGTCGGAGTCTTTAATCTCCCCACTCGATCGTTCCTTGCGTCTGCGACCTCTGATTTTCGCAAATCGCTTCGACTCATTCTTAGTGGTTACTCGCTAGTTAACCCATAACTTCGACCTTTTCGCTGCACTAAGTACAAGAAATAACCAACGTAAATGGGCGAGCGAGAAAAGCGCGAGACAAGGGTTAAAATCAGCTTGTAAGACTTCCTCGTGCCACTCCTAGAGGCGTAGAGATGTTGCTTAAAGTTGCCCTCTGCTAGTCATTGCTGTAATACTGCATCTTGGAGCGGCGCGTTAGTGTCGGCCGTTTTCCTCATTCTCGTGTTTTTATTACGAAATCATCACAAACGTTACTTTGGTAACTTGCAAGCACACGCCGTCATCATAAAATGTGCCCCGTAAGGAAAATAATCTGAGAGAGTTTATCCGTCCAATTAGTTTGACAGGAGAAACAGCATAGAGATTCCCAAAAATACTGACTAACAGAAAAATATTGCGCAAATTGGAAGTTTGGACGTGAGGAATTAATTCGAAAAACTATGCCTCAGGGAAAATTTCATAAAAGGAATTCGTGAGAAATGAGTGTACGCCGAGGGATAATATGCTCTCAAGTAAATTTACATATTCACTTTGAAAGTTTCGGATAAAATGTGTACATATTATTCAAACGCAAATAATTGATAAACGATAGAAATAGTTCTACTGAGCAACCAAGCAATACACTATTACATTTTAAATTATAATTTCTGCTTGAGGAAGTCATAGTTTATATTTAACCATTATTCTGTTTTATCAAATCCATTTGTATGCATTTATTTAATAATGAAACCAACTTATTATAATAGCATACGTAGAGTACTTAAGATATACATAATCTACGTAAAAAGGCCCATATTTTAATATTATAGTACTTATATACATAATATTCTTTATTCTATTGGTCCGTCCGTCCGTCTGTCTGTCCGTCCATTGGTCCGCCGGAACGCTCTATAGAAATCCCCATACGAGAACACTTAAAAATACCCTTTTTTCACTTTCAGGATTTTTTCTTTTGCAAAATTAAATTAGAAGTAATTCACGTACGATCTTCGAACCTGGACCATTTTAACGAAACCTAAACACAGATTCTTATTCTTATCGTCGACTTTTGCCTTCGGCTCAAGTTATGCGGTTAAACCACATTTATTGGAAAATTTTAAGTTTTTTATTATATGCTGTCTTGCCTACCGTGTCATTGTTAAACCTCGAGATTGTATTGTCGTACTTATACTACATGCGTAAGGAAAGTGTGCATTGAATGCTTTAATAAAAGAGAGAAAAGGTGCCCGAATTACTTATAATTAAAATCGTGTTTTTCATTAATTTTTTGCAGTTAACTTCCTATCGAAAGTTTAGGTAATTAACTATTTTTATAGTTATTTTCATAGTTTTTTGTAGTGCATTATAATTAACCGGAGTTATAAATTCGCATCGATTATATGCAAAAAGCCATTCCTTAACATGCAGACCTTTTTCGTTTACATTTTAAAATATTTCAAGGATGAGGTATTTAACTTAGTTATGCGAAGAGAAGAATTTAAATCTCATTCGTAAATCTCCAAGAATTACTTTTTAATGCGATTTTTCACGTTTTCACAAATTTTATTTATATTAGGCCACTGTTGTCCCAATTGTTGAATTCTATTCTTGGCCTCATATTAAATGCACCAATTTAGTGCTTTAACACGGCTCAGACATTTATACATGGGTATAACTTATTTCCTTAATCTATTAAGTAATTAGAGAGAGGAAGGAAAAGAGAAGAGGAAATAGCAGAAATTGAGAAAGAGGACGTAGCATTTGTATAGGAATAAAAAGAGCTGTAATACAAAAATAACAATAATAAATTATAATTGATCATAAAAATGTTATACTGTTGAATCAAGCGCCATCGCCAATTGGTGGGAATTCATAAAACTAAATGTAGGTCACGTAATTTTCAATGAATTTTTTAAACTGATAATACAGCAAATATTTCGAACCGAATTTCAAATAGGATTGAAAAATATCATTTTATGACTTTTATTTGAATTTCTTTAGCTAAATAGATCTTTCTGAAAAATTTTCAAAACTAATATACTTAGCTAAAAGAAATGTGTGATCTTAAAATATAGTTAAAACTCATTGCAGTTCATGTAAGTATTTAGTTAGTAGTAAGTAAGTTACTACACCAATTTTCCTTTGATGGTAAATTGACATTTCGTTAACATTTTATCCTGTTTTTTACGAGTTAATAAGAGTAAAATAATTCAATTATTAAGTTAAATCCTATACGTTTTAAATAACTTACAATTTGCTCAAATATTTTAAGTAAATTCAGTTATTTCTTTATGCATTATATCATATTATTTCGATTTTCCTCTTATTTTCAGGAAATATTTGGATAATCATTTGGCCTCTCTACTAATAATTACTTATACAGTGTAATCAAAACAAAGATAACTTTCAAAAACACTGATTTGATTGTGCATGAAAGCCAAACCAGATCATAGCATATCTTACTGATTTTTCATATCGAAATTGTATATATTTGGAATACTTTTATGTTAATTCCGTCATATTTGACGGGCTATTACGCTAGTCTTATATAATATTTGAAACTGTTTAACGAAGAAGCGAATTTAACCTTCAATAAATAATCAGGAATAAAATACCACTTTTTAGTTTCATATAGAATAATGGGTTAATCTTATACTATATAATTCGACACACGAATAAAGCTGACGATTAAAATAAATCAAATTTATTGTAAAACAATTTCAAGTACAAATAGCAACTTGAAGATATCCATGCTTTAATGCGTAGTTTCGCATCAGCAAGAACGATATACTATGGCAGGGAGTATCTCCTACCCAGGACACACGCACAAGCACATACACAGAATATAATGCTTGTTTTGGGTATATCTAAATATTCCTTCAGAAAATATATGAAATAGTAAAAAAGTGAAAATGTTGGAACTGGAAGAAAAAATACAAGAAAAACGAGATTATCCGAGATATTGGAATAGTGGAGTAAGTTGAAATGTCTAGGGGGAGAGACAAGGGCGAAAAACAAACAGATATTGGCTGTATGGATACTCCAATTCCGTAATGGTATATTCAAAACTGCACAAGCATACCTAGGATGTCAACTTCGTAAAATAACAATTATACAAAAATGATAAATATCCGTTTAAACTAAATAAAGAATATTACACACTGAGAATGAATAAGTCAGACCCAGATAATAAGCTCACATGAAACTCAGAATGGGATAATAGGAAAGAATTAAAAGACAAATAAAATTTTTCGAATTATTTTAATTCTCTCTTAACATAAGTCGTAGTAGTGCGATAAACTAAATGATGAGATAAAGGTCCGAAAGTTATTCGACAATTTTCGCTTGAATGGTTGTAAATGAAAGGAGAGAAGTCCTGAACCACGGTTTGGCAATTACTCGTAGGCGAGTAAATTGCGCGACGAAAAGCTAGAAAAATCGAGAGAGGAGAAAAAAGACATGAGAGGCTTAACAGATGACAAAGCAACAGCGATAATAAAAGAGCTTTGCGGTTGGGCATGGCGTTGGAAGAAAAAGACTGGCGAAAGTGAAAAAGAGGGAGAGGGAGGGAGAGAGAGAGGGTAAATGGGGTGGAGTGGCGAGGCAAAAGAAAGAGGACGGGGGAAAAACAAATGAGTGGAGCGTAGCGGCGAATCGTGGGGGTGGCAGTGGGCGAAGAATGGTATACAAGAGGCCGCGTCAATCTAGTACGAGGTTGGAGAGGAATAGGGTGATGACGGAGGAGCGCGGAAATAAAAGAATATAAATAACGCGAGGCAAGTCACGCGACGCGTAAGACAAGAGAGAGAGAGAGAGAGAGAGAGATGAAGAGGTGGTAACATGTGGTTCGTTGAAATAACATCGCGAGGGAAGTTGTTTTTGCTTCGGTAGAAAGGATGGGGAGAAATTGACAGACGTAAAAAACTCAAAAGAATGGCTTCTAACACGTGTTCATTCATTCATTCATTGCCATTGTAATAAAAATCTTATTCTAAACATAATAGAATGTTATGACGCTTGACGAATATAACCAACACCTTAGTCACGAAGGAATGGAAGAGCGAAGATACGAGGTAAAATTCCAGTCATGACAAACATATTGCGTCCTGATGCCATGCTACCATAGAGATATTACGTTACCAATTTGTTGAATTCTTGCATTTATAATCCAAGTGCAACTGACTGGAAGTTATATTGAAAACATTCACTTCTATTTTCCCGGAAGACAACACCTGTGTATTCCTCACCAACTCCGAGCAGTTTCAACCTTACTTCCCTAGTTACAATCCCCGACCAATCACTCCAAGCGTAAGCGGATGTCTTATTCCGAGCCCTCGCTTCGTTTTCTGTACTATGGATCTAAACTGGACATTCGCGGTACAATTTTTGTAACGTGCGTTCATTGCTAAGCTTGTAAGTGACGGAATTACTCAATTTTCACGTCATAATTGATGGCCTTACGCGATGCCGAAACAGCTTATCATAAGGTCATAAAACTGTATCCTGAAAATCCATCAGTTCCGACAACGAAGATAGGTATATTGTACCCCCGAGACATTTTGAGAATACGTTCCAAAAAAACTTAACGTACCTCGGGAGGCATTTCCACTTAAATCACTACTTTCATAGTGGCTTATGTCATCCTCGCTCGCGTAAACGCGTTAATATTGTGGCATTATGTTCAATTTACTTATAATGACCAATTTTCCTAAAAAAATCGATGGATGCAGCCTTGACGTGGTGGAACTCCATATTCAGGAAAATGAATAAAATGTTTAGTAAAGAATCCACTTTAATAACTCTCACAGTACAGACGACCGGTTTCGACTAACACTTAGTCATCATCAGGTCAAGAATAAGGACGTATATATAAGAAATGGGCGAAGGTCGGGGAGGGAGGGGGGGTTGTGGAGAAAACGGGACTCACAAAAATTCCATTTTGCAAAACACCTCATTGACCACAAACATTCTGCCAATTTTTGTCCAACCATATTGCATCTCGAAAACAAAAGCTGGAGACTCAACCTTCTCGAACAATTAGAAATCCTCCACCACGTGAAGACCCACGCCAACGACATCATTAACGAACATCTCTTTCCAACCCATTCCCCGCTCCTTCCCTCGGTCTTTCCCTTGCTAAACAATGGCCCCAACCGTCTTATTCCCCCTCCTCCCACACCCTAAAAAGTACCGTTTAAGAGGCCCCCTTCCTTCCCCCTCTCCAGTTTTCTCCACACCTCCCCCTCCCTCATCGACCTTCGCCCATTCCCTATATATACGTTGTAGTGTTCTTATTCTTGACCTGATGATGACTAACAAGTGTTAGGTCGAAACCGGTCGTCTGTTCTGTGAGAGTTATTAAAGTGGATTCTTTACTAAACATTTTATTCATTTTCCTCAATTTTCCTAACGTCTGTAGAATAAAAAATATGCCACAAATATGATGGACCAGATGGCTTAGCGGGATGATATATTATCTATAGCAGTGGCCGGCAACCTTTTTTGAAGGTGGGTCAATTAATGGTTTTTTGGAAAATCCGATGGGTCTATTTAAAAAGTTTAATGAAAAGAAATATCAAACGTCGATGTTTACATAATTAAATATTGAATAATGAAAATTTAGTAATTGGATTACTCTTTTATTTCCAAAACATAAACCTTCTAAACATATCTATCATTGTGGTTCACCAAAATCGTGATGAAGGGTCACTCACTGACCCGAGGGTTGCAGACCACTGAGGTTAAGGAAATAAATTCTGATGAGTTGGGGACATTTCGGACATTCATGAAAAACAATCGAATAAATGATATTCTGGCATTCTTATGAAAAATCTGTTTTCCTGTAAAATTTTTAATTTTAAATGTATGAATATGGTTAGTTTATATATTAATTTTCAATACCTATAGCAAGACAACAATACTTTTTACTACTTAGTACTTACTTAATATTTAATATTTTTTTTAGAAACTACATAGAAACTCTATGGTAATATCTAATCCAGTTTTTTTAATATTCTTTTTTCAAATACATTCTATATCTATGTACAAAATAAGCTTCTGAATATTTGTCAAATAAGTCTAAGTATAAAAATTAATTTAAATTCTGAGTTGAAACCCCCTCTCGATTATATTTTCTGAAAATATTCAGCGTCTCACATCTCTTTAAAGATAAATATACTTACCGCTTATATTAATGAGTTTAGATTCATATTATGGCTAATTTAGAAGTAAAAGATAATTTGTTCAATATCAAATCAAGTCAAATTTAGGATGAAAGTGTAACTGTCGAATTTGGAATAACAAAACAAATGGAATTCGTACGAAACTTTAGATGGCATCATGATCTGATTATTTACATCTAATTAGCTGAATGTCGTATAACGATTTTTACACGGGTAAAAAATTTAAAAATATGCTTGGTGGCTAATAAATGCAGAATTAACTCACGTTAGCTTCAGCTATCGTAAATTGGATTTCAGAAAACCGAGTCAATGCCCAACAAACTTAAGTAAATTTTTCTTTAGGGAAACAAGAGACCGTGACTAAAAAAAGAAAAAAAATCGACGAAAACGGCGAATAAATTGGGTTGCACCAAAACGGGCGTCACGAGAACGCACCGGAGGGAGAAGAACACGAGCGGGACAAAGAGGGCAAACTTAAAAACGAAAATGAAACCACCCACGCTTTCGAGAATCCCAAGCGAACGCGAAACGGCAACTGGAAGAGGAGAATAATGACGAGGACGTATGGCAGTGGGTGGCGACAAGTTGCGTGCGAACGAGAGAGCGAAACGACCAGTTAAAGAAAGAGCGAGAGATGAGAGAGAACGGAGCACCCCCCACAACAGACGCGCGACGCCGGGGAAAAATGGCAATGATGATACCCCTGGGAGAGTTTTGGCGAAGGCAAAATAAGGAAAATGGAGGACAAGGACGACTTAGTGGAGAGGGAGAGATAAGATGGAAGACCAGGGAAATGGGGCGTGAGAGGTGTAATCTTCACGCGGGTAAATGGATGGGAGTTGGCGTTTGCGGTGAAGCGAAAGAGAGAGCGAGAGGAAGAGAAGGAGAATAAGGGAAAAGATGAGATAAGGTAAGGGAAGAGGAGAGGAGGAGACGGCGGTCTGAGGGCGTGACGGGTAAAAAAAAGGGGTGGAGATGATGATGCTGGTCGCGCTTGTGTGCGCGTGTGCCGGGGAAGAGTTAAGTTTTAAGGGGGGCGGCAGAAACGGAGGCTGAATATTCATGAAAGAGGCGCAAGGCACTTCTGCGGGAAACGTGGGACGCCTCCGTAGCGAAGCGAAGCTGGAAGCGCACGGGAGTGGCGGGAAAGAATCGACGCCGAACCCGAAGGTCCGTGCGTCGTTGTCCGTTAACGGATGGACAGTTCCTTTGTCACTTGATTCACTGCACTTTTAGCGGGGTGGGGTTAATGATCAAGTGATAAGGGAAATTGTTTAGAGATGGTTACAAGGACAAGATAGGTGTTTCTATTCTCCAGCTCGCAACAAAGGTGGAACGCATCATTTTCTACTCTAGAAAACGTGTGGTCGAGAAAAGCAAAGTCAATTAATTTGCTTTGGACTTTTACGTGCCTTATGTCATTGACTTCCCAAATGTCGACGCAATGAGCATCGACGTAAAGAATACAAATCTGGATTTCATTACTTAAAATAAGCTTAATATAGAAATTATGTGACTATTTACATCTTTTTTTTAATCTATAATTCTTGAAGTTCTATTAGTTGTAGGAAGTTTTGTAACGCGTAAAAACACTAATGGATTGAGTTTTGTTTCGAGTTGAAAATGGAGCCTTAATATATTGGGTGACTAGACTCCAGCTCACATCAAAATATAAAACTGTAAAATATTTACTCGAGTTTGATATTGAAATGAATTTTGAAATTGGGCTCAAAATTTATAAATAATCTTTGATGAAAAATAGACATAAATTCTGACAACGGAAAGACGCATTACATGGATGATACAAAAACACAAATTAAAAATATAAGCGGTCGATTTCTGCGCATTTATGTACGTATCAGAATGCTCAAGGAACATGTATCACAAATGCGGAAATTGTTTTACATCAGTGGTGCCCAACTTTCTTAATGGCGGGCCGCATTCGCAGTAGTGAATGCTTCTGGGGCCGCATTGGAAGTCACGAGAGCTTCTACGAGTCGGATGAGAGTTTACATTACAAGTTACCAAGGGATTCTGTGGTCTCATATTAGCAAAAATCAAGTCACAATAAATGACTGGTGTTAAAGCTCCATCAGAAAAGGTTTTGAGACGATAATTATACTGAAATAATATGAAATTCTCTATATCAAATTTCCCGATCACCTTTCATCATAGCTTCGCGGGCCGCATAGGGTGCTCTCGAGGACCGCGGGTTCGGGATCACTGTTTTACATGAATAATGGCATAAATGTAAAGATCTCTCAGCTTACACAATTTGTTTATTTATAAATGCAGTTAATATCCTGAAACTTCAGTTCTCCACGGTGTGACGGCGAATACAGAGTTGAAACATTGGATACATAGCTTGAGTTTCTCACTCTTTTTATAGTAACTTGACAACTGACAAAGTAAACAGGTTAATAATAGCTTGAAATTAGCAGCACTCGCTAAAAAGGATTTGTGGATGAATCAGCAATTAGTAATAATAAAAGAGTCCCCGAGTCAGTGCCTGGATTTTTACACTGCAGACAAAATTTCGGAAATCGTAAATTAAAACATTTATCGATCAGAACTCTCCTTATTTGCACGAACTGATTTTGAAATGAGCAAACACGCGCAACATACCTTAATTTCTTTGAGAGAGACGAGTCCTCAAAATTACCGGTGATTCCCCGAATCGCAAAAGAACGGGTGGGGTCGCTAGTAACGAGACGGGAAAAAGAGATAGAGAGACACGGATGGAGGGAAGAGGAATAGAGAGAGAGGGAGCGAATTATAGCCCGAAATGTGCAAGAGTAGGCGAGAGGATGAGAAGTGGAAGAGGAGGTGAGGAGGAGGAGGAGGAAGCATTAGAGTAAAGGTCAAAAGTAAATGGGAGGAAAGAAAAATGTCGGGTTAATTGGCAGGAGGGATGGAGTCTACGGGAGGAGAGAGGAGAAAGAGAGAGTGAGGGCGTAGGGCGGAGCCGTAGGGCGTGAATAGAGGCGCGCCGTGAGGTTTGACATGGGTCTAAGGAGTAAAGGTAGCTGGAGGAAATAGGATAGTGAGATGAAAGAGAGAGAGAGAGAGAAAGATAGGCACAGAGAGAGATGCATAGAAGAGGAAAATAGTGGGGCAGAGAGATTGGAAGGAGTGATTGGGAAGGAGGAACACCGTGGAAGAGAGGAAGGAGGGAGGGAGAAGGGAGAGGAAGTGAGAGGGAGGGAGGGAGAGGAAGGGAGGAAGAGGAAGAGAGGAAGGGAGGGAGAGAAAGGAAGGGAGAGGAAGGGAGGGAGAGGAAGGGAGGGAGAGGAAGGGAGGGAGAGGAAGGGAGGGAGGAAGGAAGGGAGAGAGGAAGGGATGGAGGAAAGGAGAAATGGAGGTAGAAAGAGAGGGAAGCACAGAGAGAGGGATTGCGAGAGGCGTGGGATGTAAGGGATCAGACAGAAGAGAAATAGGTGGCGGAGAACGGTAATACTGGGTGGGGTATAGGATGAATGGATAGGGGGTAATAGGGAGTGAAGGCGGAGGAAGTAGCAGGGAAGGTGGCGGAAGCCGGACAGGGCGGGGCGCCTGAGGCGAAAACATTTGAACAGCGCCTACGCTTCCTCTTTCCTTACCCGCAAAATCCTACTCGCTCTCTCTCTCTCTGTCCTTTTGTCATGGGGAGGGGTGGTTTTGGAGTCCTTTTGACCCATTCCGACCCTCCTCGGCGAGAAGCCACGCAACCTAAAGCTCTCTATAACCAAGTACGGTCATCCTTTTCCCCGACTTTCACCGACAACGGGGTAAATTTATTGCTCTAACGCTGGTCACATGATAGGAGACGCCATTATAAGACAATTTTCAAGTGTTTTTATTTTATTTCCAGTCCTTAAATTCTCAAGATTCGATTTTTATGCATACATTCCTATTGAGTTAATACTCTGTATTGCCGTTGTAGCAGTCAAAAGTTGTTCGTACTTGGCTATAGAGAGCTTTAACGCAACCCCTCGTAACACATTCCCTCATTTTTTACTCTATGTCAGAGGTCACGTATGTAACGAAAAAAGGGGATGAAAGTCAGGAAGATGTGAGGGGGAAGTGGAGCAGAGGGAAAGTGAAGAGAGAATGGAGAGAGAGAGAAAATGGAGAGAGAGAGAGAGAAAATGAAAATTTCCGTGCGAAGTTTCGAGACAATAATTACGAGAAGGGAATAAACGTGCGGAATAGCAAAAGCGATGCGTGGATGGACTCACTAAACTCGTTTCTCGCCCGTCTAACTTGTAGACATGGCGCTTAATTTTTGCATGCATTCACCTCGTATGTGTTTTATATAAAGTAATCGAGTTGGAAGGGTTTATTTCGTACTAATTTACTGCGGCGAAAAATCTTATAATGCTGTCCTATTTTTCGATTGTGACACTTTATGTCGGTGCCTTTTTTCCTGATGAATAAGAAATTTGTAACCCCAACATACCTATATAATATTTATGGAGATATTTACAAGTTATTTGTACGTAATCCCGCACTACTTTTAAAAGTTTGTGTTATATGGCCAGTATAAAATACACGAGATTGAAACGGTAGCATGTGACCGACCTGCAAAGATTTTTGCATCCGTGAACTATAGATATTTGAAATATAATTCACTGAGTAAGCCTTAATTTTGCGTTATTCAAATAGAAGTTACCTGATGTTGACGTTGTTACGTTGACACCTAGGTCGTGTTCTCTTAAATAGTACAGGGAAATCCTTCAAAGAGATTAGTTTTCTTGCCTTATAATATTTGCTTTGATTTACGACTCATAAAAATATTTCTATGAAATATGTCCCATATAAAGACTGCAGGATACAATTTCCGTCAATAAATCTTTAATGGCGATGAAATGTTCAAGACTCGAGATTGCTTAATAAACAACATTTATAATTCAAGAATTGAAACTAAATAATGCATGTAGAATGTTTTGACTTCAGTGGTACAGAAGAAACCTGTCATTATGAGCACTAATATTGTAAGTGGACTGATATAAGGGTCATTTAAGTCAAATTATATCAAACATTATCGTAAAAATTTAAGTATATATTCCTATGTTCATAACGACAAAAGTATCAACTGTTTTTAAATAGTCTGCAAAACGTCAAATATTTTTTTAAACACCTAAGTACTCCTCAATTTACCGCATATTCTTTTTTCACAATACACCTGACAACAAAATCTTCTCAAAGTTAACATTTATGTAGAATAGAGGCCAAGATAAATAATAACTTTTATGAAAATTTGAACGCCTTATAAGTATCGAACGACTCCTAAAAATATTACAGGAAGAAAGTTGTCAGCTCCAGTCGTTCGAAGAAGCTCAAATGTTTTTCCTTTCTATCTCACGAACTGTCATATTCTCTCTCCTTCTCCCCTATCCCCAAATAATTCACCCGTATCACATAACGTGCTTCGAAACTCGGCTGGCCCAGTTACAAATTTCATGTCCGCCTACAAAAGTAAATCTGTTAAGTCAGGTGAAAGAAGGCTATAGGGATGAGCTGAGAGGTACATCTCCTGAATAATCAGCCTATTATGGATAGTTCGGGTGGTTCGCTGCATTTTTCCGATCGATCCTGAAAAGACAAATGAAGAAATAATAGGCCAATAAATCGGCACATGAAACGTTTATGCTTCCAGTGGCATTAAAGCGCTTCTATAAATCGATCACCATATTGTCTTCTTGAACTGCTCGAAAAACTCCGCATTCGATTTACAATGCACGTGCCCCGTACACAGGCCTCTTTCACGTAGACCATGGGTCTCCAAACTTTTTTACAAGTGGGCCACTTGGTTAATAATTGTATGCTCGCGGGTCAGCGTATCAACATGAAAACTTTTTAAAAATATAGGCGCACAATATAGAGTAGTTTCCTATTGGTTTAGTGAATTGAGTAAATTGCGATGATGATGGTATGGACCGGACTTATCATGCAGAAGTCCTGGAAAATATTAGAGATCGCGGAGAGAATAATTTTAAAGCGTATAAGTAGGACACGGGGTTGGAAAATAGACTACCACGAAGTGCTACATATAAAACCGATTAGGGAAGAGGCAAAAAATCTGGCTATTACGTACAAAGCGACATTAGAAAATAAAACAAATGGCGTTCTCCGCGATCTCGCGATAAACAAAGTGTCGGTCTGGGATAAATATAAAAGGGCATTGGCATCCACAGGCGAAGAGGAGTGGGTCCCTCCAAAAAAGCGGCGGAAATGAATTTTTAATTTTTGACTAGCATGTTCTTAATACACGGGTGAGGTGCCTGTATAACCCATGTTCATTTTATCACAGTACGACGTTGAGTAAAGCCACAACTGGAAAGGCAACTCAGAAATATATATACCACGGGGGGGTATGAACCACAGACCACGCCACTACAAGCTGAAACTCGGTTCATATCCTCCACGTTGCGGATCATTCTCAAAATCTTAGTTACTAACTTGGAGTCCGTCTGCCTGGTGCGGGAAAACCCCCTTTTGGGGGGAAGTACGTAAGTCGCTGTGGAACTCCCTAGGCTTCCGGGACACGACCAGGTACTATCCGGGAGTTGGCAGCACGCCTTGCCGCGGGCGGGTCAATCCCGGGTAGCCGCCATTGCACGGCCGGTCCCACTCCTGCGGGGGGGTGGCTAACCAGCCCCACCTTCTTACCCGCTCGACCTCGACCTCGCTAGGTGATAGGACTAACGCCCCCCCTCAGAATGTTCGGCTCACCATCCCCCAAAAGCGACGCAGCTCCGAGAAGCGAAGCAGGCACCTCAACTCACGTAGGGGAAAGGATACCGATCCCTTCCAGAATAAGGGCTGTTCTCTTTCAAAGAGAAAGCAATAAGGGAGTCCAGACCAAAGGACAAGATGACGCGGCGCCAGAAATGGCCAGTGAGGGCAGGGAAAATGTAGTACTTGATCCCGTCAGCAATTCTAATGAAGACGACACAGCCATATTCACAACAGTGGAGAGGGCCAAGAAGAGAAGACGCTATGAGCCGTTGGTCTTTAAACCCACCACAACAGAATCACAAACAGATATGACCCATTAATAGACGCTCCGGGAGATAATCCAAAGATAGACACTAAAGAAAAGAGAACACCGGCCATAGTAATTTACGATATCTTAAATAACGCAGCATTCGCAAAGTCTATTAGACAAAAAGTGGGAAACAACGAATTTACAATTACTAAGACAAAAGACGGGTCAAGACTACAACTGACTACCACGGCCGAATACGATACCATTAAACAATACTTAATGGAGGCTGGCGCCCAGATGTATACTTGGGAGGGAAAAACGAATACCGCTGTTAGGTACATTATCAAAGGGTTGGATGAGGGGATGGATCTGGGATCCATCAAAGAAGAACTTAACGAATCAGGAGTCCCGTGCGTTGCTGTGCGTGTGCTGACACCTACGAGAAAGGACCTCTACGTAGTGACTATAGAAAAAAATGAGACCTTTAGAATCACTGCTATGGCAGGCGTAAAGAAAATATGCAACCATAGAGTGATCCTGGAACCCTACAGGTACCCGAGGCCGCAGATGTGCTTCCGGTGTAATAGATATGGACACGGGTCCCAGTACTGCACTGCATCTCCAAGATGCTATAAGTGCGCTGGGGCCCACGAAGGCAAAAACTGCCCTCGTGACAAATCGAAAACAAAAGGAAAATGTTGCAACTGCGGCGGGGAGCATGTCTCCTTTTCTCGTAGATGCCCCGTTTACATGAAACATGAAGAAGCCTTAAAGATAAAAGAAAATAAAGATGACAAACAGATCCAGGTCCCCCCCACCGCCATCGGTCTGGACTATCCCGGAGAAAAATAACATAGGGATCGAAGCAAAAGAATTCCCGCCGCTACCACAAAAGGAAACCAAGGAACAGCCCAAATGGGAAGAAAACCCTTCTAATAATGACTCGGAAAACCTTAGTCGCGACTATGGCCCAGTTTACAGCTACAATACAACAACTGATGACGGCCATGATGACGCTAATACAGACCCTAGTAGCCGCCATAACCGCTAGGGTCAATTAAGCGACTGCGATCATCATGGCCCATTGGAACGCAAACGGGGCCGTAAGAAACAAGGCGCTCATTGAGTTCCTAAGGAAACTCTCAGTTAACATTATTTTAATACAGGAGACGCACCTTCAACCGAATGAGGATTGGGCTGTTCCTGGTTACAAGGTATTTAGGAGGGACCGAGAAAGCAACACTCGAGGGGGTGGAGTGGCGATCCTTGCCCGTGAAGGAATTGGATGCACAACAATAGACGACAGAAGCTCTGGCCCGATAGAAGCAGTGGGAGTCAGAGCTGACACAATTATGGGAACAATCACCATCGTAAGAATTTATATCCCACCAAATAAAGAACTGCGTATGCAAGACCTAAACAGACTCCTTAGCATGGACGACGGAGTGATAACCGCGGGTGATTTTAACGCGACGCATTGGGCGTGAAACTGAAGTAAAGATAGCAGGCGTGGTAATCTTTTAAAGACATGGGCACGAGACAACCAATTTAGGGTAGTGGCTCCGGTAACAACGACGCGACCAGGACCAAGGAACACAGGAAGTGTCCTTGATTTTGCACTGGTCAAGAACTTTGATCGACGGACAGTGTCAAAAACGATCCCAGAGCTAATGAGCGACCATTACCCGGTGGTTCTGAGGATCGGGACACAAGTAATATTTTATCAACAGGACAACCTCCGCATGTGCTACGGACTTTCAGACTGGGGTAAATTTAGAAAGAAAATTACGGAGACATTACGAAGTGATGTGCCCACGATATCCACCAGGGAGGGAATAGACGAGGCGGCAGAATTGTTGGGGAACGCCATCACGAACGCAGCGGAAGAAGCAATTCCGCGCAGAGCAACAAAAGCAAAAGAAAACCTGGAGATCTCCGACGAAATTAAAGCTCTCATAAAAAAAGGAACCAGGTGAAGAGGGAGTACTACCGCCTTGGCACCACCGAGCAGAAAAGAGATCTCTGGGAGTTGAATAGGGAAATTAGAGACCAGTTGAGGCGCCTGAGGAGATATAGATGGTCGATACGATTGGCGGACCTCAATACGAAAGATAAAAGCATATGGAAGCATACGCATTCCCTAACTAATTCTGCCAGGAGTGACCCCCCGGTGGAAAGCCCAGGAGGTAAACTCACCACGCCGGCTGACAAAGCAGAATATCTTGCGGTTCATCTAGAGCAGATTTTCACGCCCAATGTAGCAACGGAATTTACTCCGGAAATAACAATAGAAGAAGTCGAGTCCACGCTTGTGGAACAACAACACAATGAGGACCAAGCCATTAAAGAATTGGCAGAAGTAATAGCACGGCTACCTAAAGGAAAGCTACAGGAAAAGACAAAATTCCCTACGAATTAATAAAACGACTGCCAATCTCTGCGGGAGAATACCTTATCTCAATTCTCAACACAGCGGTAAAGATAGGGCACTATCCAACCGGCTGGAAGCATGCATACCCATGGTAGGGAGGAGGGTGTTAACAGTCTCCGACTTCAGACCAATATGCCTCCTTTCCTGTCTTGGAAAGGTATGCGAAAAGATGATTTATCCCCACATACTGACTCACGCGGAAGGGCTAGGTGTGATCCCCCAAAATCAGTTCGGATCTAAGGCAGGACACTCCACAACACACCAGCTGCAAAGAGTAGTCGATTTTATTACGGACGCCTTCAACAGGAGCAATGTTTCAGTTGGAGTAATATTTGATATAAGTAAGGCATTCGACAAAGTATGGCATTTAGACCTACTGCATAAACTACTGGTAGCAAAATTTTCCTTTTGGCAGGCGAAATTTATTAAATCTTATATTGATGACAGGCCATTCACAGTGAAATGGAATGGTGCCGTAAGTTCAACAAGGAAGATAGCAGTTGGTGTCCCACAAGGGAGTGTCCTAGGGTCATTGCTATTCTCCATCTATACAGGCAACATTCCGACAAGCAAGGGGGATTGGAACTCCACCATTGCTCTCTGCGCGGACGACTGCGCCATAATAACGAGAAGCTTCCAGCCGGAAATGGCTGTCCGGTATGCCCTGAGGCTAACTGAGAAACTGGCTCAGTATTACAAAAAATGGAGAATTGAGATAAACCCCCAAAAGACACAAGCAATCCTCTTCAAAAAAAGGATGCCAATATGCCGAGACAACTTTTAATTGAAGGTGTGGAAATTCCCTGGGCGACGACTCTTACAGAGGAGGATATAACATATTAGTAGTTGGTGCTTGCATACTGCAAGCATTTCATCTCAACATAAAAAAACATTCATTATTCATCTTTCATCATTACACATATATTTTAAATTCTAAATATTTCACCTCCGCAGCGATTTTCGTTTTTCCCACATGTAAAAATAATATTTTAAAACAATCCCCAAATGTTGCAATTTTAAAAATTTTACACTTTCTCCATTATGGGGTATTAATGCTACACATTTTAGCCAAATTTTTAAGTTGTAGCACTTCTAGAAGTAAAATAATATTTTTCTAATTGTTTAAATTTAAATAATTTTTAACGGCCGCCGCAATTCATATATGGTAAAATTGAAATGTTTATTTGTGCAAATACACAACTTTGTAAAAAATGTGAAAATTTCAGCTTCCTAGCTCATACCGTAGTACCTAAACAGTTATCTATTTGTTTAAACTTTAAGAATTTTTAACTGCCAAACAAATCAAAATATCGAAATTTGTATAATCCCTATTTCGTTTTTTTAGGAATTCTACTTACAAAAAAAGTTCAACTCCGTAGCACATGTGGAAATACATAAACCTTGAAAATTTGTTTAAACAATTGCGAATTTTTAGCGGCCGCATATGTTATATGTTAGATGTTATATCCTCCTCTGTAAGAGTCGTCGATAAATAATGATACTAGTAGTTGGTGCTTGCATACTGCAAGCATTTCATCTCAACATAAAAAAACATTCATTATTCATATTTCATCATTACATATATATTTTTAATTCTAAATATTTCACCTCCGCAGCGATTTTCGTTTTCCCACATGTAAAAATAATAGTTTAAACAATCCCCAAATGTTGTAATTTTAAAAATTTTACACATTCTTCATTATGGGGTACTGATGCTACACATTTTAGCCAAATTTTAAAGTTGTAGCACTCCTAGAAGTAAAATAATATTTTTTTAATTGTTTAAATTTAAATAATTTTTAACGGCCGCTGCATATCGTATGTGGTAAAATTGAAATGTTTATTTATGCAAATTTACTACTCTGTAAATAATTTGAAAATTTCAGCTTCCTAGCTCATCCCGTAGTACCTAAACAGTTATCCAATTGTTTAAATTTTAAGAATTTTTAACTGCCAAACAAATTAAAATATCAAAATTTGTATAATATTTCGTTTTTTTAAGAATTCTACTTACAAAAAAAATTTCAACTCCGTAGCACATGCGGAAATACATAAACCATGAAAATTAGTTTAAACAATTGCAAATTTTTAGCGGCCGCATTGTTGCACTTTTTCAAGATTTTCGTTTTTTCTAGTCGGTTTTGCACAAAATTATACCTTTGAAAAAAATTTCGAATCTCCAGCACATCTGGAAGTGCCTAAACATTAGTATCCTCCTGTTATATGTATGTTATATCCTCCTCCTCTGTAAGAGTCGTCGATATATAATGATAACATATAGGAGGATACTAATGTTTAGGCACTTCCAGATGTGCTGGAGATTCGAAATTTTTTTCTTAGGTAGGATTTTGTGCAAAACCGACTAGAAAAAACGAAAATCTTGAAAAAGTGCAACAATGCGGCCGCTAAAAATTCGCAATTGTTTAAACAAATTTTCATGGTTTATGTATTTCCGCATGTGCTACGGAGTTGAAATTTTTTTGTAAGTAGAATTCCTAAAATAACGAAATAGGGATTATACAAATTTCGATATTTTAATTAGTTTGGCAGTTAAAAATTCTTAAATTTTAAACAATTGGATAACTGGTTAGGTACTACGAGATGAGCTAGGAAGCTGAAACTTTCAAATTATTTAGAGAATAGTAAATTTGCACAAATAAACATTTCAATTTTACCATATATGAATTGTGGCGGCCGTTAAAAGTTATTTAAATTTAAACAATTAGAAAATTATTATTTTACTTCTGGAAATGCTACAACTTTCAAAATTGGCTAAAATGTGTAGCATTAGTACCCCATAATGAAGATAGTGTAAAATTTTTAAAATTGCAACATTTGGTGATTGTTTTAAACTATTATTTTTACATGTGGTAAAAAGGAAATTCACTGCAGAGGTGAAATCTTTAGAATTAATAGAATATTTTTAATGATGAAATATCTGTCTGAAAAATTAATATTTTTTCAAGGTGAGTTGAAATGCTTGCAGCATGCAAGCACGAACTACTTGTCATTATATATCGACGACTCTTACAGAGGAGGATATAACATCTAACATATAACATATAGGAGGATACTAATGTTTAGGCACTTACAGATGAGCTGGAGATTCAAAATTTTTTTCATAGGTAGGATTTTGTTATGAAGGAGAAGACAAAAGGCATAAAAATAAATGGAGTTAGAATACACTGCATTAGATTTGCAGATGACATTGTAATATTCAGCGATTCAAAAAGAGAAATGAATAAAATGCTGAAAGTATTATCGGACACGTTAAAACAGTGGGAATTAAAGATAAATATCAAGAAAACCAAATTGATGGTTATAGGCAAAAGTAATGCAGGGACAATATCAAAGATCAAAATAGACAATCAGAAAATTGAGCAGGTGAAGCAGTTTTGCTACCTAGGTAGTATAATTACTGAAGATAATAGATGTGTACAGGAAGTGAAAAGAAGAATAGCACTTGCAAAGCAAGCTTTTCAATGCAAAAGGAGCCTACTGACAAGCAGTCATATGAATTTAGAAGTAAGGAAATCCTTTGCAAAAGCTTTTGTCTGGAGTACCATACTTTATGGTAGTGAAAGTTGGACGTTAGGAAAGAGGGAGAGGTCCCGTCTGGAAGCGACAGAAATGTGGATATGGAGAAGATTGATAAAGACAAGTTGGACAGAGAGAAAGACAAACCTTGAAGTTTTGGAAGAAGTAAAAGAAGAAAGGAAACTGATCAGAGGAATGGAAGAAAGGAAGGCAAAATTTTTAGGCCATGTGATTAGACATAATGGATTAATTGTGAACATCTTGGAGGGGAAACTTTTAGGGAAGAAAGGAAGAGGCAGACCAAGAAAGAAATACCTAGATGACGTGGAGTCAGTGATGGGAGTTGAGAAATACGAGATGTTGAAGAGAATGGCAGAGGACAGGAGTTCATGGTTGCAGCGACAAGGCTTAGCCTTTAGATGAAGAAGAGGATTTTGTGGAAAACCGACTAGAAAAAACGAAAATCTTGAAAAAGTGCAACAATGCGGCCGCTAAAAATTCGCAATTGTTTAAACAAATTTTCAAGGTTTATGTATTTCCACATGTGCTACGGAGTTGAAATTTTTTTGTAAGTAGAATTCCTAAAAAAACGAAATAGGGATTATACAAATTTCGATATTTTAATTTGTTTGGCAGTTAAAAATTCTTAAAGTTTAAACAAATAGATAACTGTTTAGGTACTACGGTATGAGCTAGGAAGCTGAAATTTTCACATTTTTTACAAAGTTGTGTATTTGCACAAATAAACATTTCAATTTTACCATATATGAATTGCGGCGGCCGTTAAAAATTATTTAAATTTAAACAATTAAAAAATATTAATTTAATTCTAGAAGTGCTAGAACCTCTCAAAATTGGCTAAAATATGTAGCATTAGTACCCCATAATGAAGATAGTGTAAACTTTTTAAAATTTCAAAATTTGAGGATTGTTTTAAACTATTGTTTTTACATCAGGGAAAAACGAAAATCGCTGCGGTAGTGAAATGTTCAGAATTAAAAGAATATTTGTGATGATTAAATGACTTTCTGAAAAATGAATGTTTTTTCAAGGTGAGATGAAATGCTTGCAGTATGCAAGCGCGAACTACTAGTATTAAATATTTAGGTGTAACCATGGACGAGAAACTTCGGTTTGACGAACATGTAAAAAGGATTAACCTAGCGGCAGCTGGGAAAAGAGTCAGACTCTTCCCAATTTTTAATTCAATTGACGTGTCCAGGGAATTAAAAACACACTTCTATAAAGCAATTATCAGACCGACACTTATGTACTCTGCACCAGTATGGACAGGACCAATTATGCAGAAGTCCTGGAAAATACTTGAGACCGCGGAGAAAAATTTTTTAAGGAGAATAAGCAGGACACGGGGTCGGAATATAGACCTCCACGAAATGCTGAAAACAAAAGCAATTAGAGAAGTCGCCAAAGACTTGGCCAATAAATATAAACTCGCTTTGGAAAATAAAGCAAATGACGTTCTCCGCGATCTCGCAAAAAAAGTGTCGGTCTGGGACAAGTACAAGAGAGCACTGGCATCCACAGGTGAAGAGGTTAGGGTCCCTCCTAAAAAGCGGCGAATATAACGTTTTTATCAATAATGACCATTATGACACACGGGTGAGGTGCCTGTATTAAATCATCTATTTTATAATACGACGTTGAGTAAAGCCACATTGGAAGGCAACTCAGAAATAACATATACCACGGGAGGGTATGAACCACAGACAGAAACGCCACTTCGACCTGAAGATGCTACATGAAATGGCAGCGAAAATGTTATCAGAAAAAGACTACGCACGCGGTTGTAACCCGAAAGAAGACAGGAGTCATATAAGGAAGCATCGCGGAAACCTTCGCAATAAAGATTTTTTTCGTTTTCACTACGTTTTTCGTTACATTTATTTGGAAATTTTCTTTAGCGTTATTCATTACGTTATTCAAAATTCATTTCGTTATTTCATTGCGTTATGCATAAAATTTTTCTACACTGCTTGACTGTTATAATGTGCATATAATGAAAAACATGGCAGACTTATTATAGACACGCAGGCCATAGTTTGGAGAGCCCTGACCTATAGAACTGTTCAAATACTTTAATCCCAGCCGTCCCAAAAACAAAATGATGTTATTTTTCGAAGATATAATAGTTAAATATACTTATTTATAAACTTTATTATGAGAGTATGAAAACAATTATCGTCGTAAAAGGAAGATGCTTCGATATTGCCATTCATAAAAATTATTGTCTTTACGTAATTCAGAAAATATAGCTCAATGAACTCACAATATAAATTTATTAAAAGTCTGTGCGCTTTAACAAATACAACACGGACACATAAGCGGAAGCCGGTTGTTCATTTGTAGCCCAATTATTGACAAAAAGAGGTTGTTTAAGAAATATAGCGATTTATACCTTAATCGAGAGTTTTAAAACGTACATTTTATTTAACATTTAGTGCCTCTGGGAAATTAAATAATCTTGAATCTCGGCATTTTCTTCTATGAATAACCTTAGGATAGATAAGAAATAATATCTGGTATTGTGGCACGTGTGAGCCAATTACGTCATGTTAATATGGACCGATGCGTGCTCAAGCAGGACAGGCACCTTGATACGGGGTAGCTTAATTGTTGTTTACTGCCCTCACGTTTATCGATTAGATAGGTTCTTAAACGAGGCATCGAATACCAACCGAATATTTATGGCCGACAAAATTTCTTGAATATTCAACTCTAAGTTACTTATATGGTAGATAGCTCGGTGTATATTATCCTATAATAAAATGTAAAACAAAAATAATGACTCAGCTGCCATACAGCAATGACCATCCGTCACATATAAATTTTAATTAACTTTATAAAATTTCATAACAAAACAAAAATAATGACTCAGCTGCCATACAGCAATGACCATCCGTCACATATAAATTTTAATTAACTTTATAAAATTTCATACTGATCCTTCTTTATCAATAAATAATTAATATATAAAAATTTCTTTTGAAACTCTTCATTTATTCAATGAAAACAGAATGATTTCTTAGAAAAAATTAACATATTTTTAAAAAATAAGCAGACATTATCCTACTCCAAAAAATTGGAAGAAACTAAAAAAAAAATTTACGAAATATATTCCATCTTGAAGTGTTGACCTTATTATTTTAAAAAGGGGAGGTTCTATAAATATTACCAATAATATAACGTTCGTCAGACTAAAAATACCAGTCGAGGTGTACTAAGCTGTGATATTCCTATCCTTCGTAGGCCTCGGTGAACTCCACGGAATTGACGCATCCATCCGATTCCAGAGTCAGAAAATATAACAACAGATATCCGCAAGATCGGAACCAAAAATAAAACAGAAATCAGCAGTGGCGGCACGGAAAGAAAAAGCGAGCTTTCCAAAACAGTCGACCCGAGATGGAGGCGCTGGCGTATATTTCCCAGGGTAGGGATGATAAGGATTAGGGACCGATTCCCGCAGGAAAGAGGGCCCCTTTTTTATTTGGAACACGTGTAAGGGAGCGAGATAGGGACAAATAAAGGGTAGAGTAAGGCGTGGGAGGAGACGAAGGCAGTGTCGTCAAGAGGGATGGAGAAGGAGAGCGGCTGAGCTAATCAGGTCGTGGGAATTCGCAACGGCGTTTGACGCCACCGAAGAGAGCGGCGACGGCGGCGGCAGCGACGCCTTTAGACAAATGAGCGATCGATTCCGTCGCAGGCGGCGGAAGGAAGGAGCACGTGAAGGTAGCGAGAGACCAAGGCACACTTGTTCGGGTGTCTTTACCGGCAAGTCGGAGACGATGCCCTACAAAAGGAGTCCCTACACACGCGAAAGATGAAGAGACAGAAGGGCGGCAGATAAATTTATCTAGCGAATGTCTGTAACGCGGAATTCAAAAGGATATATTTTTAAAGTCAAAGAATGGGGGTCGGAATTCCTTTGAAAAAAATACATGCGCGATGGTACTTAAATCAATCTTCTTACAAGTTAGCTGTCTCACTCTCGATTACTGACGCGTTTCAAGAGTGGCGAAGGATAGGCAGAGAACTAAAGAGGTATCTAAGTCGGTTATTGTTTACTTTCAAACTCTATTGTTTCTAATCCTCCGTCATGCTCACGGCCGTTATGCAAACCTTGGAAGTGTATCCTAGGAAAAATGTAGGGATGCATAATTTTTAAAAATAATTCAAACGCCAGTATTTAAATCGAGGAACTCGAACAGTTAATGATCGAGAATTTAGAAAGTAGGAAGTCACCTTTCTACTTAAACATTTTGAAACTGACCAGCTATCCATTGCATTACCTCATAAATACCCATTGCACGTAGATAAGAGGGAATCAGCAGGTCGTAAAAAATAAATTAATGATTGAAAATTGTAAGCATTGAAAAGAAATACAGAGGTTCAAGGCTTTTATAATTGCCTCTTCAAAAAAGCGATGAAACAACGACTTGAAAAGTTTGCTTTACAAAATTAGCTCTAATTCGCAACCAGATTTCGTTGAAATTCAACTGATTTTCAGCATATGGAGAAGAAATTGCTTAGATTTTCGCTCCTTTTCTTATTCGTACCCAATACTGTTCTCGAATATTTCTGAAAAATTCGAAGAAAACGTCCGCCTTGACTGGAAATCGAACCCGGGTCTTCCACTTGTCTGGCGGATATTCTTTGTTTTCACAGAAAGTTTCAGAAATCTCCATGTACAACATATACCTATCTGCATACAAACCTCACCAACACTTTAATCTGTGAACACTGCTCTCATTGATGAAAGTTTTAAGTCAGCTGCAGCAATAGTAAAATAATTTTCTAGTTAAGGCGGAAGTAAATGTAACTGCCAATTATAGTGGTAAAAAATAGTGCATTGAATGTGTGAAATTTTCCGATTTCCTTTCATATTAAAGAACAAATGTTAACTTAACTAATCTGAACTCAAAATATCTTAATAAATAGCTTCTGGTATACTTCAAAACTGCTCGGTAAATAAGCGTAAATGGCATTGCCCGACTATTCTCCCTCAAAACCCTTGAAGTTTCACATCCATCAACTCTCCTTCGCACGCTGCCCAAAGTTAATCTTTTTTTAAATTTGTAAATATTATTCAAATCCGATGCGAATCTATCTCGATTACGTCGTATGACGCTTGTCTCAATCGTTTCCAGCTAGTTTTCATTGGTGGGCGTCCAACGAGTTCGGCTGGCAGAACAAAAGATTAAGGTAAGCGCGGAGGGGGGGGGGAGGGGGAAGAAGGGGGACAGGCTGAACCATACCTCGAGGAAAGAGATGCTGGAGTAGGAGACGTAAAAATCTAGCGGATCACGATTCGCTTTGCTTCCTGAAAGCAACCAAACCTACCTCTCCCTTCCCCCGCATCATTCATTGCCGAAAAGGGGGGAATTCATTTGATGGCCGACGTTTTGTCGGAGCATCAAAAGAAAAGTGAACGAAAGGTGAAGGAAGTAGAAGGGAACGTATAAGAACGGCTGGAGAAGTAGAAATAAATCCGCGAGAGAGGCGAAGAAGGAAGAAAAAAGGACCTCAACGATCGCCGTAATGATGTTTAACGTTCAATCCCGACTTAAAAGACGCCCTTGGAAAAGCGTAGAAAAAAGAAATCTGCGATTTCTTTCTTCGAGATTGCAAAAGATTGGGGTCTTTGAAGTTTAGAGCAAGCGCGAATAAACCGAAGGCAGAGTAAAATCTGAGGGAAGAAGAGAGAGAGAGAGAGAGAGAGAGAGAGAGAGAGAGAGAGAGAGAGAGAGAGAGAGAGAGAGAGCGATAATTGAATGCCACTAGTTTTAGGACAAATATTTTGGAAACGCGCACTGCGGGAAAATTTACTCGAACCTCGAAAGGAGAAATTCCCCATCTGTACTAAAACTAAAATTCACCTTGTTGGGCGTAACCTTGCGGAACTGTTCCATGATGAACAAATAAAATGAAAAATTGTATTTTCCTCAGCTTTTAATATTTCATTAAATTCCGGGTCGTAGTGAATTATTAAAAGCTGTGGAAAATACAAAGTTTTTCATTTTATTTGTTCGTTACTAAAAATAAATTTACAGGATAGAAGTTGTGTGTGTGTATGTGCGCATTCAGTAGACTTCATGATATTTTTTTGTAATAGAAATTCACTAGGCACCGCATATTTATTGTGCAGTACAACATTTTTAGGCTGGTTTCCAAAGGAAACATAGCCTTATGAAATGGTCCTGTCTGTGTGTATGTGTCCTTTACTTTTCATGAAACTTGGTATCATGTTAGTGCTGCCACGGTCCACCTCCGGACTATATTTTATTTTACGATTCGATTCCAGGAATGATTTTTCCCTATTTGTTTTACATAGGAAGTCTCAAATTCATCGTGCCGAGATGTTTGCGTTAAGATTTTAAAATATGTTAAAATTGTAATATCAGAGTAAGGTTTGTACTGTTCTAAGGAAAAAGGAACGTAGATTCTAATTCTTGTCGCAGAATTTTGATAATTTATCGTATTTTCTTGAATTTCTACTAAAACAACATTTTTGTGTTTTAAATTGCATTTTATCGGATTTTTGACATGGACATTATTACCGAACTCGGCTTGAGCAAAGACGAATGAACGAATGCATTCTTTTCTTTTCCATTCGACTACGCTTAAGCAATTGCCAGTTGACCCATGCATATTAGCGTATAAACAGTAACATATATTAAATTAGTTTATTTAAAAAAATACCTGAAAAATATCAGAAAGAGATTTTGACATTTCTTTTAGTATTTAAAACCTAATAATGTTCTATGAATTTGTTTTCCAATTTGTTTCTATTATTGATAAACTTTGAACTACAAATGGTATTTATGGTATGGGAATTCCTTAGAATGACTAACACATACTGAAACATTTCCTATCGATATAAGTAATCAATTCGGGACGTCAACTTTGGGAAACCAGCCTGCATTACTCCTGGTTTGAACTTCTTGTTTCTTCTTAACATATACATATTATTGAAAGCGCCCAGCATTCCCAAGATAGATAAAATACTCAATTTAAACCATACATCCACTTTTTGTGATATAGAGATAATTTGCTTGCATCTTATTCAAAATAAATTCCCATCAGCCGACATTATTTTCTGAAAATGGTGAAATTAATATCTTGTACTGTCAAAACGCACGTGCTGGCAATCAGCAAGTTATATAATGTCAATAATTAAAATTACTGAAAAGTACGAGGTGGTTCTTTATTGAGCCCAGAAGAAAAATAAATGAGATAAAATATCCTATAGGTTAGCGACTAGGTTGTATGCGAGACGTTAACTCCAAGTGAGATTTAGGAAAATGGCTAGAACGGAGAAAATCGAACAAATCCTTGAATTACTTATTTTTCCTATTTTTTAAATCCTCAAATAAGCTTTGTATATATTTTGGTTTTTATGACAATATTTTATCACCAAAATGGCTATTTTACTGTTTAGTCCATTTTTCTCCATTCCAAGAGAAAGAATCTTTTATTCTTTTCAATATTTCACGGGGTCTACTGTTCAGCTCAAATTTTAAAAATTGCAGCTCTGAGTACCAGACGAAATGCTATTAACGATATATCGGTATAAAAAAACATTCGTTGGAAAACAGACCAATCTGCTGTGTTGCTGGGCCTATTAACTAAGGACGAAGTGATGTAATTGCAAACGAGCAGATACGGATAATAAAAGCCGAGGTTTGAAATATCCTTCCTCGGACAGTTTTGGTCCAGTCTACGCCCTGACAGAAATCACATTAACACCGTAGCTGCTTCCCCGTTCGAACGTTTAAACACCCGCAATTTCCATCACTCATCAAGATTCGAGAGAATGCAAAATGGCTAAACTGAGCGTTCATTAATGGCGTCCAGCCAGCGTTGGCCGAATGCCGCACTCTTAAATTTGAAGGAACATAGATGGGAAACAAAAGTTGATATGAAAATGCAATGTGTGCCCGACACATGTAGAGATGAGGGATTTGATATCTTCATCTCATACGCAGCAATAACTCATCCATTAAAATTTTATCATCGAGTTTCATCCTCAACCGTGATCCTAAAGAACAGCAATATGGGTGGATTAATGGAGAGATCACAATGCACGATTGTATGCAGAAAATATTCAGATGTGAGCATTGGTTGCATACATCAATACAACTTTCTCATCAACCGGTTGTTCAGCTAGCCTCAACGAATCTAATGGCTTGGATTCAGAGTAAATTAGTTTCGTAATTTTCATACGCATCATAATATATGGAGATTGATCCAACGTGTCGTCCAAATGTTAATTAGGATAATCGGAAAAACTGCGGAAATATACGACAATTAGTGACCGATAAAATATTTTCGAAGGATTTATTATTTTTATATGACATACTATTGCCCATGAGAGGTTCGTAACGAGACTGGAATCACTCAAGAAAATGTTATGACTCAAATGTTCATTAGTTAATTATGATTTTCCAACAATCTTTTCCTCCCATGTTGTATTCCTATTACACCCATCCCTAGAATTGCACGGTTTCGCTTTACACGTTTTCGGTTCAGCACTGTTTTATTTTTACAGTACTACATACATCGAATTGCTATCGATTTCTCATTAGCACCGTTTTGAAAGGGTTTTCGATCAATGGAAGGCATAAAATGTTTCAGTGTGACGTAATAGGGTATGCCGAATAGTACGTTGACCTTAAGACGTTGCACAAATTTAACCTGGCGTATCCTTAATTCACTTTGCACGGTTTTGCTATACAAGGTCTCACCCAGAAACGCATATATAGCACAAAGCGAGGGATGTGAAAATTGATTTTGTCTGACGGGAGTTACGAAATATTATCCGATTATTCAATTGAAACTACATAGTATGGAAGAACTTACTAAAATTCCGAAACTCGTTCGCAATATCGTTACAAATTCCAGGACACTCTTCATAACTACGTCATCGATTAAAACAAAATGAACGAAATTTGTCTTCTTAGGCCGGTAATTGCGTCGTAGATGAAGGTTATACAGTTTGAAACGAAGGGAGCGGAATACGGATTTCTACTGTATTTTTCCGCTACAATTTTCTATGGAAGGAAAAAAATTAAAAAGAATTTATTGATCTTGAATTCAATGATAATCCAGTTTTGGATCCTTCTTGTATCGAAAGAGTTGTCTCGTTAAATTATTTTGCCTATTCTTTAGAACGTTTTATTGAAATAAGTGCCTGTTTTTTTCTTTATGGCCGTTTTCCCTCTTACATTCTTCTTATTTATAGGTAAATGCACCAATTTATTTTTGCTTTTGATTGACCTTGAACGTAATTGGATTTTCAGGTGGAAGAGTACGAAATCTTTGAATAACGATCGGGAAGAAACTTTGAATGTTAGGCGACTCAAATTTTCAAGGATTCTACCGAGAGCTGCCACGGATTTGATTATTTTATGTGAGATTTGATTCCTGACTCTGTGGTGTGCGGCGGGAAGACTCCGCATTTCCTCTCATAAAAACTCCCCAAAACTTCTTTTACCCTGCGCATATGATTTTCAAAAGCTTTACTTTCCACAGACCCGAATGTTTCTCGAGTTATTTCTTAGGAAACTTTATACAGCAACTTGCACTGCCAAGGGTAACCGTCATATTTTTTAACGCGATGGTAATCTGGAAGAATATTCCTCCGAACATGCATATCCTTATGCCCTCACTACACAGATGCACACTCAGATCCTTTATTTCCTAAAGGTTCCGGCGTATAAAAACATTCACAACGGAAGAGGTGTGAGGCGAATGGGTATAGGATAAAAGAAGAAAGAGATAGAAGGAGACGATAAAGGACATAAGCTGAGGAAGACCACGCACTGACATGGATGAGAGAGAGAAAAAACTCGGAGAGTTTTATAGTCACGGTACGCGGAATTATTTATGGCTATGCGAAGAGTTCGATTGGAAGCGATTTGGTTGTCGAGGAGAATGGAGGGGAGGGAGAGGGAAATAGAGGGGGAGGAGAGATGGGTAGCGGGCGTGGAGCTAAGTTAGGATGGGTGAGAGGAGGAACACGCGATAAATATATGGAAAGAGGGATATAGATGGATAGAGGCAGAGTAAGGAGTTTAGGGCGGGAACCACGAAGAAGAAATCCGGCGCTATCATCGAATAAGGTGAGAGGGGGTGAAAGGAATGGAGGAAATGGGGAGCCAATCGTTAAATTCCTTCTCTCCCCGGGGTAAAAAAGGAAAAAAAGGGGTGGTTGAGGCGAAAGAGGGAGAGGATTGTTGATGCAAGAAAATAGTGGGAAAGAAAAGAGGTTGGAGGAAAAGGACTGGATAGAAGGAGAAGAAGCAAAACCAATGCCTTTCACCTACAAATATTCTCCCTCCTCTTTCTTTTTTATTCTCAATAGGAATATTTTGGGCTGTAGAGATAGAGGTAGTGCTTAGTGTGTGCGAGAGAAAGAAAGAGAGAGGAAGAGGAATAAGGGGAAGTGTTTTGTGTTCATCTCTTGGCACCATTAGGGATTCCGAGGTTTTTTTTTACGGCGAATCGATTTTGTTATCTTTGGCGTAAACTTTTCACCGGGCCTTCCGTTTCTTATCGTTCCGAGGAGCTGCGAAAAATTGAGCATGCGAAGACAAGTGCGAGAACAATTGAAACGGTTCCAAAAGCAATAATGATAGCGCGAGTTTATGTTTGAGACGCGTTATGAACGTTCAGTAAGGAAACGATTGGTAAAGTGTAACTACTGCATTAAAATATCGAACGCTGTGAGAATTTTTCCTCTTCTTGTATGGGCTACGCTGTGGTTTAAATGCGTTTCCTTTATCATATAATTTGAAAATATCATTTCGTAGTTTTTCGTACAAAATTCTAGTCAAGTGAAACGAAATCATATTGCTAGATAGACATAATGCGAGTTTACTGAGTTATTATTTTTTTACGATGGATAATTTCTCCTTCCGAGCGTATTTTCATAAAACTTCTACACGGGTATAAACAATAGGGACAGACGTTCATTTCCTTGAAGAGTGCCAAAGTTGCATATTTAACTAAAATTCACAGAAAATTAACCATCAAAGCTGAGAAAGAATTCTTTCCATCATCAACTACGATTCATTTGAATTGTGGTAATCTGAAATCGCATCAGGAGGGTATCTGATATATCTAATCCACGGAATTTCCCTGATATCTACCTAATTTTAATTTATAAATTACTTCTTAAAGAATTTTTTCCTTACTGAGAGGTTTTTAACTGCACGAATTACCTTTTCTGTCAATTTAACTCGTCGTAAGTGGGATCGTAAAAGACGAGCCAGGCAACAAATGGGCCGGAGTAAACGCCTTAATGTTAGACATCACAATTAGTTCACTAAGATGCAATTGTTGGTCGTTACAGAACATCGAAAATATAGCACCACGCGGTTTCGGAAATGCTTCCTCGTGTTATGGAGGAAAACGTCACTAGTCACGCGAGAAGACTATTTTTTTTATCAAGAGATAAGAGAAAGTTAACAAAAACGCATACCATCCAGGACACGCTATTACTGCGATATATATTTCCGAGAATTAATTAAGCTTAAATGGTATTTGAAGAAAATACCGTCATCTTTCCTACCAAACATTTAAAAATAACAAGTTAGAAAATATTTTTATAGATTTACTAGCACACGGGTCTAATTTTTGCGATGGAGTTAATTTATAACGCAAACGGACCTGCGTTGTAATTGAAAAATTAAACTGGTCTATCTCACTGAATTTCAGAATTATCCTTTTCTAATTACGTTAATTCGTCACAAATCACTTCTCGTCATCGAACAAAATATTTTCTGACGTGTGACCCGAAGAAAACGCGAAATGGATTGAACTATAACAAGCGAATCACGGTGTAATTCTCTCGTCAACTTTAATTTAGTTACTGTGTCACTTTAAGTCCAAAAATTTATTCACTTTTGTCTGAATTCGGCTGACGCAGGATTTGAATACATTTTAAAGAATTATCTTTCATTAAGGCCGCAGAACTTTCAACGAATGTCGACTTTTTAAGTCACCTTTCCTGGAAACCATTCAAATGTGAAACCGGTTTTGAATTTCTCTCCTACGTAAAAAAGCCCAAAATCAATAGCGGATGTGTCCAACTGGAAGGCGGCTGCAAAGCATCATGGGAAAGAGAAAAAATGAGTTGGTCGAAAATGGTCCCGTTGATAGCTGAATATCGGCATTCAAACAAAACCGAATTAGTTGAATATATTAATTTTTAGCCGAAAACCAAAGTATACATTGTTACAATAGATAAATTTTAAATTAAAGATATTCTTGGTGAATCATTGTTTTTATTTTGATATGAATTTAATAACATTTCTGTTAGTATTGAGAATGCAAAATTTTTATTAATGAATACGCTTCTAATGCCTTGCTTTTTTAGATTAGTTAATCACATAATAATATCAACCTAAAAGAGAACCATAACAATTGTAATCGGTCATAGCATTAAAAAAATATCAGCATACAGTGACATAAAAGTACTCCTTAGTTCAGCGGTTTCCAAACATTACAGAGCCGCGCCCCCTTCGCCTAAGAAAAGTATCTTCGCGCCCCCCTCAATACCATGTTTTATTACAATTCATAAACAATACCTATTGGACATACAATTACCATTTATAAAACCATCATAAGGAAAAACATGGACGCAAACGATACGTCTTAGTCTATTGGGGGCAATAATTTTACTGGTGCATATTGTAGGTCTCAAGAATTGGATGGTTAAACGGACAATAAATATAGGAGAAATCCTTTGCGCCACCCTCCCTCGACATACCTATAGTGCCCCCCCCCCCCCAAGGGATGCGCGCCCCACAGTTTGTAAACCACTGCCTTAGTTACTGTGTAATTAACTAACTACTTTTATCGTTATTACAACGTGCTGCAGAGTCTTTTTTATGATCAGATTAAGCGATTTTTGTCGTTAAACAATTTTAACGACAGGTAACTTTTAACACTTTTTCAAGTAGGCTGTGCAAAATTATAAACTAGCAATAAAAATACACTTCCATACAGATTCATTTACTCCGTAATTAAAGGCATTCAACTTTCCGATAAATAAAATAATTTATTTTCATGACGATGAAAATAAAAACGTCAATATTGGAGACTGTGGTAAAATGTAACCAAGTTGGTACCTTTAAAAAATTTAGCTTGCTTTAATTTATCGAATTTCTCCTAAAAATACCGCCCTAGTTCTCCGTATCACTTCAAGCTACCAAGAAGATTACGAAAATAGATCGTGTTTAGATCGAGAATTACCATTTCCTATAAACAAAATTTCATTACCTTTGGATGTGATTTCAGCGTTGCATTTATTATGCCGTCTAGTGGAACTACCTTCAAGTACGCCCAGTTCTCAGAACGTATGATCGACTCCTTTTCTCGCGCATCTCACTTATTCTACATTCTTGCAAGTTAGAGTGACATTTTAGAGGATAATTCATAACATTAAGACCGAAGTAAAGAAACACAAATTTAGCAACAAAAGTCCTTTTTTAAAGTCTTTTAAAAATACTTTATAGTTCCATGCCAATTTAATTTAAAAAATAGATATAACATTCTTAAAAATCGTGAAAAGATCAACTTGGATAAGACCTCTGGTAATGCAAAAATTTTATGTATTTTTCAATTACATAACATCCCGATTACTTTTCTAACGAGAAAAGCTCCTCTTACATATTTTTATCTACTTTATTAATCAAGGTAACTCATACTTCCTATTTTAAGCCACATGAAAAACTCCCAATATGAAGTTAGGAATAATCAGTACGCATGCATTCCAATTATTATATATTACGTCCACCTTTACAGTTTCCATTCATGCTGTATAGTTTTATTTTTAAACACAATTAGCATCCTTAAAAATATCGCTTATTAACCCAAATCTGGTGTATTCACGCTTAAATAAAAATAAAAACATATAAATACATAACACTTCCCTTTTTCCAATCAATTGTTAGCCACAAACCCTATTTTCACCTTTCAGGATCATTTAATTCGTCTTTCCAGTTCTCCCTACTCGACATAATTACAACTCTGCGATCTTATTCGGGTTTGATAAAGCTCGTAAATGTATAGGGCTTCCTTCCGACCTTAATGCGGGATGTAGGGCGTCGCAAACGCGACCGCCCTTGCATCAAAAAGTCCCCACGGCCACGCGTCTTCTCCACCCACTCCTGGGTTCTCCCCTTTTCAAATTACCCTTCCACATCATGCTCCGCCATGTTGCAGTCCGTTCGCGGCCCCTATTCAACCGTTATTGAGAGGGAAAAAGAAAAGAACTCGGTAACTGCTGCGCATAACGCTGCCCATCCTCGGCAGTAGAGATGCATCCCGTGCCGCACTTTTCTATCACCGCCGTGCGTGTGTGTTTTCACTTCATACCACCTCTTTCTCGCCCCTCTATCTCTATCTCTCTCTCTCCCTCTTGCTCCCGTCCTTTGTCACATAAACAGGACGATTACTCGGCGTATCAAGGAGAGGCCGTAACTGCTGATGATAGTCGTTCGTCAGTTGCACGCAGCTATATCACAGAGGTAGGGATAATTCGTGCGGCCTTGGCTTTAAAACAGCGGCCTCCCTCTCCCTGGCTCTGGACGCAATGCTTCGAACGCCCCCTTTAACGCAGAGGTTACGTATCTTGGCAGAAACCCGCAATAGAAGTAACTAGTATTCTACGCAGTAACTTGTTAATCCTTTTAGAGCACACGAGTCCTGATCTGGCATTATTTTTAAATTTTGAGAATGGCAATTCAACATATATTTCGACGCAAAAATGTCCACAGCCGATTAATTGATACGGATTAAAAAAATATTGATCCCTCATATCGTGCAATCGGTTCCGAAGCGTAAGATTGTATAAGATGCTCACTTGATGCTCTGCATTTTCAGGACATAAAGCCACTTCATGAGATCATGTCTTTTAAAGGCAGATTCATGTGCGACTAAAATGTTACAGATTATGAAAATTACGAACAAGGGTGTGATCTAAACGACATATTGACATAATATTGCAGAGGTTTGAATAATGTTGGCACAGAGAAAAGTGGAAAAAATTCCCAAGCCAGATAAAGACGATATGCAAAACTGTAAAAGTTTGCACCTCCAATTAAATAATTTAACACGTCAAAGATTGTATTCTAAAACGATAACTAAAATATCAATAGTGACCAAAATGACTAAAAAGTAAGATAAATAGCATCCAAAAAATTTGTTTTTTTTACCGAGGTTGGAAAATGTTGTTTAACTTGATTCTGAATACTTCAGTAACTACCCAATCTTTAGGACACTTTTCCAAGATCTGTGCTATCCACCATTGTGTTCAAATTGCGCATAAAATTAGTTGAAACAATGTAATTATTAATTATAAATAAAAGAAAAATCTCCATGAAAATGAACAGGGTCGAATCAAATAAATGGAATATATTAAATGAAAAATGAATGCCATGAAATCCAATAACTAGCATTTTTTATTTCTCTCCATGCTTAAAAAATGATTAGCAATGAACCAACTCCCCATCAAAGGCCTTTCAGGCTCAACAAATTTCCCTATTTAAAAAAACTCGCTCCTTCTTTTATTTTAAATACTTTGAATTTTTCGGCGGCGCATAATCTGCTTTTTAACCTCACGTGTTAAACCTGTTTACGTGCGCGCGCTGAGGCAAAACGCAAGGATTGAATATCACTTCGATTGAAAGAGATTTTCAAAGCCCCCTCTCTCTCTATATATCCCTCACTTTCTGCACTTCCCTTTAAAGCATTCGCGTGATTTCATTCTCCGTCGCCCGCCTTCATCGGCCGTTTCTTTCATAGTATTCACTCACCTCTTGGCAGACCCATGCCATAAACGTATTTTTTATTTCATCGCAAAAATCCCAACAACCCAATATCATAATTTCAATACCTTGGAAATGATCTACGGCGACACATTCATTAAAAAAGCATCCGTCAACCCTTTAACGCCTGGTGGCTAAATATTTAGCTACATTTTTTTTCTGAGTGCTCGCATACTTTCTCAGCTAAATTGAATGTTTCTTATAGGAGCTGTTAATAATGTTTAAATTATTGCATAGAAATAGTTTTTGGACAATTCTTTATATAGCTAAAGCATTTAGCAACTTAATTTTTAGTATTCAATAAATGTTCAATACTCTTCCTAATATAAAGTGGCTAAATATCTAGTCACCATTCATTCGTCTACAAAAAAGTATCCTCAGGAAATGTGAGCGTTAAAAGGTAAAAAACGCAAGAGAGATTACGAACAAAACACGCAAGCGCGCGCACACGCAGGCACGGACAAACATTCACGCACGAACACGTGGGCACGTAATTATACACACAAACACGCCGAAATAATATCGAAAATTTGCTCGCGCGCACGGTTCCGTTACATGCCTGTTTGCGCAGACATATATATAGATACCTCAAAATGCATACGCAAGCACAAACAAACCCAATAAGCAGCCTGCCATACGTTGCATAACGCTCCCGAACCGAACGCGCACAAAATGTAAACGCGTTTATAAACACCTATTGACACCTCTTTCTTCCCACTCTCTTCCTCTCTCTCTTTCTTCCACCATCCTATAAGCCAGTCGTGGTGCCCAAACTTTTCTAATATCGGGCCACATCAGTGGTTGCGAATTCTAAAGCGGGCCGCATTGGAAGTTGCCAATTCTTCGGCGGGCCGGATTAGAGTTTAAATCGGAAGTTATGTACATATTATGAGGTGCCATATAGGTGAAAATCAAGTCTAAATAAGGTTTTCATGGCTAAGATTTCAATATTTAAAGTTTTATTATAAAAAATTACAAAAAATGTATGAATTTGTGTTACATTTTTCGAATTTTTCGCCATAGCTTCACAGGCCGCACAAAAACCCTTCGCGGGCCGCATTTGGCCCGTAGACCACTGTATAAGCCATCATCTCTCTCTACCCATTCGTCGTCAAGCAAAAACACCGCTTCCTCGCCATCGCTAACAGCTATCCCTATCCACACACCGTCCGTGCTCCCCTCCAACTTCTCCCTCTCCTCCCCCACACCCCTCACCCTTTACGTTACATCTGCATTTATCGAACGCTCACTTCCCTTCGCCGTTCCCTCCCCAGCCCGAATCCCCATTCAACCTCCACCCCCCATTCTCCCGGCCGTTGGGAGCTTATACAGTCTATAGTCTATAGCGATCCACTGTCTTACCTCGTCATTAAAGACGAAGAGAGTGGGAGAGAGAGAGAGAGAGAAATGATGAGGCGAGGTAGAGAGAGAGAGAGAGGAAGAGTAAAGGAGAGAGTAAGAATGACAGGAAGATATATAGAGGGATGCTAGAGTAAGTTTCGGAGAGAGGAAGGATCTTCGTGAGTGTGCATGAGCACTGGGATTCTCTCTCGGGCGATTATTAACATAAGCGGGTGCGGCCAAAGGAGACATGCGAGTGCAACCGCGTACAAAAGTTCTCCCGCGCCAACTACAAGGTTACGAGGCTTCCATTCTACAGCGAATACAGAAAATTTCGATTTGTAACTGAAATGGAGTTAAAGCGGAACGGTTCCGATATAAATGCGTCGCAGAGTGGTTTTCGTGAATCTGTAATTGCAAATTAAAAATTAGGGGTGATTTATGATATCCCTTAACTGGAGCAGCTATTGTCACGCTAATCGAGTTCCAGGGTCCTGAGGACCCTTGACCATAATTACCTTATACAGGACTCCAATAAAATATTTAACAAATACATAATTTTTCTGATCTTTTTTCAACATTGGTAAATGCAAAAATCATAAAACAAGCATATTTCCTCCATAAAATATTATTAATAAATTCCAAAACTTAACTTACATTATCTCAATATTGAATGAATCACTACAAAAAGTTACGTTTTCTCTTAACGGTTTCGTCACAATTTTAATTTAAGCAATTGCACAGACAGACGCCAAAGTGAAACTATAAGCACATAATAAAAACGCACCGAACATTAGCCGGCCGTGATATCCGTGAAAATGTTTTCCGTAAAGAATTAGCTAGGTAATTAGTTAGTTCTTTTGCATCACAATGAACATCATGAAGTCTAAATGGACGCCACAATGACAACCATATTACATGAGTAATGATTGTAATGAAAAAGTTGGTCATGATAGATAATGAAAATAAAGCGGAAGAAAAGGTTTCTACTAATGTTCGACTTGAAAAGTAAAGAGAATAACTATTTAAAAATGAAGGTTTTGGAGGACAGGAGAATGTAAAGAGCCCGGATTACTTAATATCACCGACCTGTCAGCGGACAGAATACTAATGACGATGATTAATGAGTCACGTCCTCTGAAAATGTAATACCAGAGGATGAATTCTGGCCCTTCCGTAATGATGCAAATGGAAATATTGACAAGTCTTAATACTCAAACAAAACCAGGTGTTTTAGACAAATGTTATTGAAGTGCACCTGAGCGTAAAGAATGCCAGGCAGGAGATTAGCTATGTAAATACGTGTGCAAGTAGATAAACTGGAAGCAATGCAGACAAGTTTTGTATATACTTTGAAATTTTTATAATTTAATAAACGGGCACAAAAAGGCAAACAATTGGAAATTAGATATTTAATAAATCAGTAATGTTGTCGGGAGCTTTAGTCTTTAGAAGTTTAGGTCCTTAGTATATTTTTAACATCATTCCCCTCTATGAATCTCGAGCTCCGGCATAATTTTAATGTAAGCGCAAGGTAAATCCAAATAAATAAATAACTAACAAACATATAGCTATACCAGGGTGACCTCATTATGAAGGACTGATTTAAATAATCGTCATACTAACTAGAAAACTTCCACGAAATATCTAAGGCTATTTTAGAATATGATATGACTTGCATAAGGTATAATCAAAGTGAGTACATAAAACTTTTAATTTATAACTTGCATACTTTATTTTTGTTTCCAAAATTTTAGATAAATAATATTTTAAAATAACTAAATGATTCATTGTGCCATTGCCCCTTTATATTATTGAGTATGTCGACGCGTTCATATATAAAACTCAAAGATATCGGAATATATGTACGCTCTTGGGAGTGTGCCGATTGTGCATAACTGTGGCCAAGAGATATCTACCTACCTAGCAAAGTTAATATTATTACTGTGTTAGTGTCATCACGTTCCCTTAACTCCGAAGTGCTACATTCTAATTTCATCGGGGGAGTGCATCATGCCGCCCCCGACCCCGCATCAGCCCCCTTTGGGCCCTTCATCCTGCCTCATCTCTTCTCAAATTCCTCCTCTTCCTCCTCAAGTACCTTATAACCAATATCCTTATCCATATCCATTACTACCCTTTCCCGTTCCCACAACATTTGCCTCAACTTTATCCTCCGCCGTCGTACGCCGCAGCAGCAGCCTCTAATACTCCTCCGCAAATCATCTCCACCACTGCGTATCACCGTATCGACTCATCGCCTCGCACTGACGCTCCTCCATCTCATCGGACGTCTACTCTGCCACCCTCCGCTTCGCACCCGCCACCTTTGGTGAGTAATGTCTACGCTTCCTACTCCAGTAAAAGCAGTGCGAAAATATTCAGCACTAAAATTGCAACCACTAATAATCGTGTGCATAGTGAACAAGTTACTAGTGCAGTTACTGTAAACAGTATGACGAATTTGTGACTATTGGCAAACGTAAATGTGCATCCACTCTTTCCTCTTCGAATTTTTCCACTTCTTCCGCTTCCCGTTCCTCCTCCCCCACCACCATCCCCACCTCCAATTCATTTCTACCTATTGCTCTTACAGATGAACCACCCGACACCCCTGACTCTCCCCCCGATTCCGAACCAATGGACTCGCAACCAACGTTAGCACCTCCTTCGTCAAAACCTACCTCTGCACCTAAGCCAGCAATCATACCTCTTGCAAAAACTATTTCACATTCTACTTCTGCTCAACAATCAGTTACTCCTAATCCCTCTTCTATTCCCTCCATAAAAATTATCGGCACGTCCGAATGGCAAAGAATACGTTCCGCTTTCTATTCTGTTCTCGATGCAGCACCAATAACGCGGCTCATCGGCTCCTCAACTCTCCTCGTCAAGTGCACCTCCGTTAAAGACCATCGCGCTGCCTGCGCTATGCTTAAAGAACTAAAAGTGAACTATTTTACGTATTCTCTTCAAGACGATCGCATTCCGCAATAAGCAGTACGTGGCATTCCTGCTGATACTAGTATCGATGCTACTGCTCATTATATCGAGCGTAAAGGTATTTCCATTCATAAAGCGCGGCAAATTCAGTCGACTCGCCCCTCATCTGACGAAAAAGCACGTGGCATTTCTGCGACTAAACCGTATCCCACTGAAACCTTTCTTATTACCTTAAATATTTCTACAAACGCACGCGTCTTGGAAAACTTGACTGGAGTGTGTGGTATTTCCGCGCGCATTTCATTATACAAGCGTCCCTTGTCTCCTCCCCAATGTCACCGATGCCAGCAACTGGGCCACACCCGAATTCAATGCAATCTTCTACCCAAATGTGTCTATTGCGGTGACGACAGTTCAATGTGTCACTCTAACCCCGAATCTTCACTTCCACCGCGACTCACAACGCTGCCAACCAATTAGTATATCTTATTCTTATTTTTTTTATTTAAATTGTATTTAATTATTTTCCTTCTTTTTTTATTCTATAGTATTATATAACTAGACTAATTAGCTTAAAATTTTACATCACACCTGTTTCTTAAACAGATATCGCGCATCACATTTGAATAACTATGCGTTATTATCTGCTGTTCCACTCAATACTAGAGGGTTCTTTAGTTTATACCCTTTTTCCTCCTACATTAATTTGTTCATAGTATGTAAGGAACTATTTATAGTAACTACTATTGATATGGATGTTTTCTCTGCCCTAAGGCACTTGTTAATAGTATTAGTTAGCACTTAAGTTCCAAACATTGCACTGCTTTTACTGCCGGTAAAATGAGGCACACGAAGACGGAATACGCTTGGTCCTTCAGACCAATTTAAAACAATTTGGCATGGAACATACGTACAACGTGAATTAACAAAATGTGCCATCAAATATGAATCACCTACATGTTATAAGATCTGCTTAAATTAATGAGGGAGATAGGAAAAATAGGCTGGAATTAATATTCTTTACATACATTCATTTATAATTTTTTCGGCTTACAAACTAGGAATTTTTATTATACTTTATGCAAAAGTTTTATAAATTATTGTGTCTTTTCTTTTAAGAGAATTTTCCGATTTTCCTTGCAAGTTTTACTTCATCGTTGGAGTATGTATAGTGTATTATCAATGTTTGAAACAGCACTAAACTTTATTGGCACCTTTATAAATATATACATATCTTCGTATTGAAAGTTAATTTGTATTTTAAGACAATATTCTGTTTAAGATACCGGTCTCAAATAAAATAAAATAGCGAAAGCATCTTAAAGTTCCTGAGCTTCGATGCTTTGTCTTTAGAAGGCTTCTTTGGAATTCTTTCTCCTCAGTCATCAGTTCGCTCGTTAAAATGTTTACTATAAAGTCAAACGCTGACTGACGCGTAAGTTAGTGAGCACTAAAAATTTAAGGGCTTATCTCCACTGATGACCACGTATTTCCGCAAGTAATATTAGCTAAAGTTTTTCATTTTTCGATTCAATTCACACTGTAAGTCGTACACTGCTAACCTAGCTAACATAAACCGATGAAAATTTCATAGGTCAGGTATTCTAATACTCTTTTTTGTTGAATTTATCAGCTGCCACTATTAATAACTGTGCACTATTTTTATGGCAATATGAATTTGGAAAATAAATACATTAACTTTTACATGGGTTATTTTAAACGAAAAATTACAAGGACGAAAATTTAGGGAGCTATATGCTATGAGAACTTTTATGATTATGAGGATTATCTCGTTTTCATTTTTTTACAAAATATTGTAACTTTCATTCCACTGTTTTCAATCGGACAACGAATTGATCATACTCTATTTGACAATTATTAAGTTATTAAAAGACTCTCTACTGTTATGACTTCAAATCATTCCGGAGAAAAGGCCAACAGCAATCCGCAAAGGTGGCAGTATATTATCGCAGTATGAAGGTAAAAAAATCCAGCAAAAGCTACAGAAGCTTGGCTCGCTCTGGGAGATGCCAGGGTTCGATAACAAAGGCTAGCTAATTGCTGCTGCTAGCGCTCTATATTTTTATCTCATCCCATTAATTAATAGTTAATTAATTAATTGCTTTTTCATCATCATCGAACCGTCACGTTCTCTTTCCCTTCATTACGTGCCCGGGAAATATTCACGGCCTAAAGTTCAATTTTAGGAAAGGTAATGAAGAAAAAAATTTCACCCGTTCATCCGAAACGGGCCTTTTTCGCTCGTTCTAGGCCATCGATTCGAACGTAGTTTTATTTAAAGCTGGAACATTAAATAAAAAAATCTGATGAGGCCACCAAATGAATTCCTCCATATCTGTAATATTTCTAAAAATTCCAAATAGTACATCCTACAAATAAAAGAGTATGTTTGTCTGTGGCAGCCATAACTTTTCAGAAAATAAACGTAGGAGCTTCAAAATTTGGCAGCAGCTTTAGATTGATCCTAAAAGTTGCAGTGCCAAAAATAATTTAAATTGGCTTACGGGGGCCCGAGGGTCAACATTGTTGGCCCAAATGCCGTTTTTTCCAGATATCTCAGCAACCAAATGAACGATTTTGATGAATTTTCCAATAATATCAATGTTTTGATAAGATACATTTTCGAGCAAAAAATGGATAAAATCGATCTATGGGGTCAAGGATCGTTATGTACGGTCGACCCAAATTTCACGATTTCGAGGGGTCTCCATGGTCGGTCCAAATTTCGGCAATGTGTCTGCCTGTACGTATATATCAGGGAAGATCTGGCTGAACCGATTTCAACCAAATTAGGTAAATACATAGAATCTTCACATAAATACATGACCAAAATAACATATTTGGACCGGATAGACCAAGCAGGGTTGCCACAATTGCAAAACAAAAGTTTCTGTAGTTATGCTTTTGGAAGGAAATGGCCCAACCGGATTTAACCAAATTTGGTACATAGAATATTCACAGAAATTCATGGTCAAAATGATATACTTCGACCCGATTAACTAAGTAGGGGTGCCACAATTGCAAAGTTAAACTTTTCGGTAATTATGTTTTTGAAAGGAATTGGCGGAACCAATTTCAACGAAATTTTGTATGAAGGAGTTGTGCAAGATAAAAAAAACAAATAAAATTTTTAGGAGAGATATACAAAGCAGGACTGCCAAAATTATAGTAATAAATATTTTCTTTTTATATGTTTTTGTGTTTTATATATATATATATATATATATATATATATATATATATATATATATATATATATATATAGCCATAATAGCAAATTTGAACTGAATTAACTAAACAGGGGTGCCACAATTACAAATTAAACTCTTTCAATAACTATGGATTTGGAAGGAATTGACTCAACGGATGTGAACTAAATTTTATATACATGGTTTCTACAAAATACCATAATGAAATCAAGATTTTTAAAGCAGAGCTAACACAATTAATAAATAATAAAAATCGTTTGCAACTTAAAAGAAAATTTCCCGAGCGTAGCCGGGCGTTTCTGCTAGTAACAAATACTTCAAGAAACTGCGAGAAAATTTCAGACTTTACAAAGAACAGAAATAAACTCAAACCATAACCTTCCAATATTGGATGTAGCCACAAAGCTCCAACAATTAAGAAAAGAAAAAGGAGTGTTACTAAGGCGTAACTAACCGTCAATTGTTAACAATAGTCTTCGGTAGGTGGCGTGGTGGTGGCAGCTAAAAATATAAGATATCTCTTAAACAATGCATTATATGGAAAAATGTATCAAACAAAGGTTGTAGAAAATGTAATTTCCTACAACTTTTATTCCAGTACATTTTTACATTTATCAATATATCAAAATAACGGATAAGTGACAAGAGTAAACACCCACTTCCGGTTGACCGATTTTTAACAAACACTAATCAGTTTTTTAAACTTTTATGAAAATGTTAAATATAAAATTTCGCGTTGAACTGACTAATAGTTTTTGAGTTAGAGCATCCACAAAAAAGTTATCACATTCAGACATCATCGAGAAAATGGTCAAAACGTGTTCAGAGGTCCTCAAAACGTGTATTTCCGTTGAAATCTCGAAGTCGATTTTTTTCATGAATACAATACTTTCCCCTAAACTACGTATATGGAGAAAGTAAAAAAAAACGACGCTCTCCGTGCGCACGCCGGCGGATCAACACGGCCGCATGACCCGACACCTCGGTTTGGCTTCGTGACGTACTTGTACTCCCTCTCTCGAACGGGGAGGCGGTTGGCGCTGACGACCTTCGCTTTCAGTGCCGCCGTTACTGCCCCTCTTTAACTATTCGCTTCCGTGCGTTGATTCTCTTCTGCTATATAGAGAGACGGCACACGCGGCGAAACCAAGCGCCGAGAGATGGCTCCCCTTTCGTTCCGTTAATTTTTTCCTTAACCGCTCTACACAACCTCGGTTGATTTTTGCATGTGATAGAATGTAGGCGATAACGCAATTATGAACGAGCTCTTTCAAGCGACTAAAACAAGGACGAAAAAACTCTATATCTTGTTGCATGATATATTACACCCAACAACTCGCGTATGGTATTCTAGGAATGTACGAAAGACTGATATTCACAAAACTGATCTGCACGACTCGGCATTGACTAAGAATTTTGGATATCCTGTGATTCCTGTTTGATTGTGTCGATTGCCGATTGAACCGAGTATTAGGCATGCAATAAGTTATGAATTAAAATTTGGTGATATAGGAATATCATCTTGCTGGGAAATATTTTCATGATTCACTTTAATTTATACATTAAAGGTACAGTAGCACACTATCGATTAAAAACGGCTTCCACAAACAACGTAATATTACATTTATTTCTTAGAATGCGTACCACCTCTTTTATAAAGCTAATAATAATCCCCTCTGAAGTATTTTTGAAACAAAATAATTCATGAATTTATTTAAGTCGGCTAAAACAAATAAGTAACCTTTTACTAATACTTATCACTCGTTAATTTGGACGCTTTTGCAACCCATTGTACTACCTAATTTCGAATATCCTCCAAGATCCATTCAATTCATTAAGGATAACTAACCATTCTCGCACGGGAGCACGTTCACGTCTCCGTGGCAACTTAAAATTAATACCCCAGGAACTCAACAATGAATCTCCCGACTAAGGGACAAAATGATTAGCCAACCATGCCGAAGGGCGTCTCCGAGCAATAATTGACGATAAAGATACGTCAAAGAGGCAAATCAAGTAAAAACTACGATTAAATTAGCGTCGAAAAAAATGCGCGCTTATGCGAGCCTCGCGCTTTGGCGAAACAAGGATTCGCAACTTTTTTTTAACTGCGCGGTCAATTGAATTGCATAACTAGTTTCAAAAAGTACAATCGCGCTAAAAACGAAATAGAAGCGAAAAACGGTGCTAACAGCGGAAGTCGCGAAAAACTCGATCTTTCTCGCGGATGAGGCACAAGGGCATTTTTTAAAAAATCTGTTATTTCTCCAACACATGACTTTCTCCATACAAGGTAATGAATATTATTGCAATAGTAATTACAAGCTGCTCTCGGCATCAGCGTCCTCAAGAATAACACTGGAGAACAAATTGAAACTTTTTGTCTGGTTCTCGCATAGAATGAGGTTATCCTAAATGATTTTGATCGGCTGCTTTTAATCTGTAATCAGAAATTGTGTGGCACGTCTAGGTACGGAGAAAAACGTATATTTATATTATAAGAACATATTGTGTTTTAGTCATAGAAACTCAGCAAAATACATGCTAGGATAAAGACTTAGCAAACAATTTTCCTTTGTATAATATACCAAGAGCTTCCCTAATTAATAACCAACAATAATCAGCAAGTATATTGGTGTTCCATCTGCCTTGGTATTGTTTTTACAACGTTGAAATGTCCTGGTGGAACCGCTCGCCCTGCTTGTCACTCACAGTTCCCAAATTCTCAGGAAAGAAGTCCAGATGAGAGCGAAAGAAATGTATTTTAAGTGACATGTTACACCCCATGTCATGGATTGCTTCCAGCATTTTATTAACCAAGTCTTCATAGTTTGGTGCTTTGTTGTTTCCTAAAAATTTCGTGACAACTGCTTTGAAACATGCCTATGCTTTTTTTCTTTTCCTTCTAACACTGTACCGAATCCTTCATCGTTCATGAGTTCACTTATTTGGGGACCCACAAATATTCCTTCCTTAATCTTTGCATTGGCAATTTTTGTAAATTTTTCCTTAAGATGTAGAAATCCTCTGCCATTTTGATCCATTTCTTTTACAAAATTCTTCTTGAGTCCTAATTTGATATGTAAAGGGGGTAAATTACATATTTTGCGGATCAGCAAGGCTTTTATGTGCGTTGTTTTGACCTTCCACTAATTGCTTAGTTGGCCAATCGCGAACAATGTAGTGCTGAGTCTTAGTAAGGCGGCCCCACTCAGAAATAAAACATCAGTATTTTATGCCCTAGCTGCAATCCCAAAAGAAGAACTATAATTTTGAGGTCACCACAAATGTTCCACTTATATCTGTTATCTTCGATCCTGTTTAAGAGGTATTCCATATTCCCATGTGATTCTTTTAAGGGAACTGAATGACTGAATGAGTAATGGGAATCGATGGAAATATATTGCCATTATGCAACAGAACAGCTTTCAAACTCAACTTGGAAGTATCTATGAACAACCGCCATTCTTCTGTTTTGTGTTTGTGCCTCAGTGATGCCATCAAAGCATTTACATCATTGCAATAGAACAGACAATCTTCCATAGAATAAAAGTCAACGAAATGCTGTTCACGGTTACAAAAATGGCTATTGGTGGTATGTTCTGCCATTGTTTATATTGGTCTCCTACCTTGCATCTGAAGTACAACTGATAAGCTTTTTGATAAGAGGAGTAAAGCACCTTCTCTGATGTTTCACTGTAAATTCTCCGCAAACAAAACAAAAATTGTCGGCCACATTAGCAAATTTAGGAGAGATGCTGTTTGGCACATTTGTTGAAAAACTTCAGTTGCTACTAAAAAACACAGAATGACGCTATTCAAGATGTGTTGCAAAAACAAAAAAAGGTAACAAAATGAGTTTGTTTGTTTTGTATTGAATCTTTTTTTGTTTAAATATGTTCTTTCCGGGATTTACTATAATTGGAGGTGTCTTATATTTCAAAATATATAGGTGATAGGAACCTTTTAAAAACAGATTCGTAATCAGCGTTATAAACTACATCAGGTGCATCTATTGCTCCTCAGTGTAACTATCAGCAATTACACTCCTGAATAATTTTTAAAAATTGAATAATTTTGACAGTAAAAATAATTAGAACTATTTTTACATTGATAAAACAATGGCCAAACAAAATTGTTACCTATTACAATGGATAAAAATATCGATGTAAAATTAAAATTGCCGTTGGCGGCGCTGGGATCGCTGTCAGTATTTACAAGAAAATTCGTTTACAAAATGACTCTAGGTGGAGTTGAGGTAATTTTGATTGCAATTAAAATTAACTTCTGCATCGTAGGCATCGCTGTCAGTAATTAGAAAGTTGTCTAATAGCTACGGAAGCAAAGTTATTTAGCGACACTTAAAAAATTCAGACAAATAATTAAAATATCTCTTAAACAATTCATTTTATGAAATATTTTTCAAACAAAAGTTGTAGAAAATTATATTTGCTACAGTTTAATGATAACAACCATATACGCAATCTGAATCATAACGGAACTAATTGGAAAAACCGAAAAATGACAGGAGTAAACTTCAACTTCAGTTTCACTACTTTCAGCCAAAATCTAATCAGATCTTGCTTTTATAATTAAACTCTTCATTATAAAGTTTTGTGTTCATTTGATTAGTATTTTTTAGTTGGAGCACGCACGAAGTTTCTAACACACACCTCATCGAAGAAACAGTAAAAACGCATTCAAGGGACCTTAAAACGTTTATTTTCATTGAAATCACTAAACAATTTTTTCTACGAATACAATATTTTCTTCTATAATATTTGTGGACAATGTAAAAATGATACCCACGCCAACTCCCAAAAACATAAGATAACGCAGGCGAAGAGAACGAGATGAAATTTCCCAATCACACGCACAATAGAACGCTCCTAGAACGTGGAAAAGTCCCTTAAAATTATCTGTCCCACTCGAACATTTCCGCTACCTGCGTGTTACCATGATTAACCTCAACCGTTCCATTCCGCACAATCCGACAAGAGATCCCGGGGAAAGGGGGCGTATGGGGCAACCGATTGGAGGAATCGTAAAACTTCCCCAAGACACAGAGGGAGGAAAACGGATGGGATAGAGAGAGAGGGAGGGATGCAGCGGAGGTAGAGAAGACGCCGGAGGATGTGGGTTGACTGTATTGGGATCGTTCGTCGGGGATATAGCTCGGAGGGAGCGTACCTTAATAATGGAATGGGGAGAGTGCAGAGCCAGGGCACCAGGGTCGGATGATAGGTGAATATGTGCTTTGGATAGGGGCTCGGAGACGGGGGCGAAGAGAGAGAGATATATAAATGTGGTGAAAGATTCAAAGCGGAAGGATACAGGTTCTGAAACCCATTAGATCTCCTAGTTGGGTATGTACCCTACCCTGGAGGTAAGGTTTTGGGCTCATACTCTTCTTGTTGGGTCCGACAGAAGATAGATTTCCAGTGAGGAAGTGGTGGTGGGGCGAATGGAGTGGAGACGTGGTAGGAGGGCGCCGGGGGGGATGTGCCCGTTTTGATCAGATATGAAATTCCTCCCTTCCTCCACCTACGCCGTCTCATCCTTGTGCAAGTTTCCCCTTCCACGCTATTCTTGCTTCAAGGGTTGATGATGGGGATAATCTCTAATACGACGGATATAAAACCGTAGCAAGTTTGGGCTCTCGTGAAATTTTTTGTCTTCAAAATGGAGCGGGATGTCTGGTTACGCGGACGAATAAATTGATCATACACGAAAATGAGTTTTAAGGGTGGGAAATAAAATGATTGGCATAGGAATGAGATTTCCTTAAAGTAGGTACCGAGAATGATTTGATCAAAACCACACATTCCCACTAGTGATACTTTCAGACAGCAAAGTACATCCGCTTTTGTTTTTTCTTTGAAAAATATTATTCACCATTCTGAAAATTCCCTCCTTTAAATAATTTAGAAATTATTTTATATCGCAGAATTTAGCACAAATTTCTCCGGTGTGCATTTAAAAATTATTCTTAGGCAGTGTTTTTCAAAGGGCAAAGTGACAAAAATGCAAGTACACATTGAAAAAAACGTCTCAAAATTTAAAAAAATTATTGAAATTAGGTCCGCAATTACTAAAAACTAAAACGAAAAACTTTCTGCTACCATCTAACGCCTTTCATAGCAAATTCGTGAAAAATCTACCTGAAGGATTCCCTTCTTCAGTATGGGGAGGTCGCTTGTTGCGTTTCCCTTCCAACTGGTAGCAAGGCAAAAGAATTGAAAAAGCGCGAATAAAGAAACTGAGTATTAAATCATGGCAAATCATTTAAATCCAAGCACTGCAGCAAATTACGTCATAGTAATTTTTTTATTCACATATCAAGATAATCTGAGGAATAAATATCTTTTTATTTCATTATATCACAGAAATCGCGGTGAGATTAAAACTGAAAGAGCTTGATAATACACAATATTTCACTAAAAAACAACTTTATATGAAAGAGTTTGGATCTGCAGTCTTTAAAATGGGCACCGACATCAAAACCGTCCCCATTCCTCAAAGAACCGAAATACACGCTCTTAAAGAGTTAAAGTTACGGTAGGATCGCTCTTATGAACTAACAGTTAAGTCAAAACTGCGGAGAGGATGCTCAAAACGATCCGGTAAAAAAAGGAAAACGTAAAATACAAATAAGGCGAATTTCCACCGGGGGCTTTCGAAAAACGGTTCCCATGGAGGTACCGGCATTGAATTCGAGAAAATCGTCCGCCATCAATCGAAATAGGAAACGATTGACGAAACGACTGTTATCGACACGACCAACATGGGAAGTAATTAATCGATGATCCCGCAGAAAACAAAAGCGGAGATTTACGCCGGCGAGGAAGGAAGCGCGTCGATGGATTAGATCGACGTTAGGGGGCTGGGCAGAGGGAGGGAGCAGGGGGAGAGCAAAGGGAAGGAGCAGATGGGGTGATCAGAGGGGAGGAGTAGAGGGGAGGAGCAGAGGGGAGGAGCAGAGGGGAGGAGCAGAGGGGAGGAGCAGAGGGGAAGAGCAGAGGGGGGAGCAGAGGGGAGGAGCAGAGGGGAAGAGCAGAGGGGGGAGCAGAGGGGAGGAGCAGAGTGGAGGAGCAGAGTGGAGGAGCAGAGGGGAGGAGCAGAGGGTAGGAGCAGAAGGGAGGAGCAGAGGGGAGGAGCAGAAGGGAGGATCAGAGGGGATGAGCAGAGGGGAGGAGCAGAAGGGAGGAGCAGAGGGGAGGAGCAGAGGGGAGGAGCAGAGGGTAGGAGCAGAAGAAAGGAGCAGAAGGGAGGAGCAGAGGGGAGAAGCAGAGGGTAGGAGCAGAGGGGAGGAGCAGAGGGGAGAAGCAGAGGGGAGGAGTAGAGTGGAGGAGCAGAGGGGAGGAGTAGAGTGGAGGAGCAGAGGGGAGGAGCAGAAGGGAGGAGCAGAGGGGAGGAGCAGAGGGGAGGAGCAGAAGGGAGGAGCAGAGGGTAGGAGCAAAAGGGAGGAGCAGAGGGGAGGAGCAGAAGGGAGGAGCAGAGGGGAGGAGCAGAAGGGAGGAGCAGAGGGGAGAAGCAGAGGGTAGGAGCAGAGGGGAGGAGCAGAAGGGAGGAGCAGAGGGGAGGAGTAGAGTGGAGGAGCAGAGGGGAGGAGCAGAAGGGAGGAGCAGAGGGGAGGAGCAGAAGGGAGGAACAGAGGGGAGGAGCAGAGGGGGAAGCAGGGGGAGGGTTGCTGAAAAAAATGAAGAAAACTGTCGCACTAACGACGCCCATAAATTCCTCCGGTTGCATCCCGGCGCGAAATTGAGGAAGTTTTGGTATAGTGACACAAAGCGGCGAATGAACGTGCAAATACCTAACGCGAGACTTTAGGAAAATCCCAAAAACCAGGTCAACAGCTCTTTTTTTATCCCCCACCCGGTATGCAAATCGCCCAAAAATCCGCGTAAAATTCAGATTGGAGTGACTTGACGTTTTAAAGAGGGCGGTGCGATGAATTATAGCTCCCGGATTCAGTAGGCGGGGATTAGCTAGGGAAAATTTTGGCGTTAATAAGATCCATTGGTGACATCGAAAAGGTTCCACTTGAGGAGTGTAAGGACGACCTCGCCTTGCGATCGACGAATTAAAGTTAACGCGATTGTTACGAAGTTGCGTAGGCACGCTCTCGTAACATTTGAAATATCTGTGGTGAAAAGAATTTGTTTTACCGCAGAGATTTAACTGCAACTGCGGTTGTGTGTAGTCTTTTGCGCAACGCGAAGGTCACGTCCTTTGAAAAGGTTGCGACGTTGCGCCAATTTAATGCCATGAGGTTCAAAACCTGGGATCACGAAAGGTTTTCGGAGATCGCAAAGACGGAACAGTTACGATGTTTAATTAATAACTTTTTATGCACTTCCTTTGTTAATTTGCGTATTTGTGATCTGATATTTAAATCCCAATTAACGTCGAATAATTCGAAAACGAAATCTTTTTTTAACCATTCTTTCAGTTTAAAATAGACCGACACTAAAATAGTCTTATGGGTAAATACCGTGTGATATAACGACTCGAGTTGGATTCAAGGACAGTTTAATTCCTCCATTTGAATAACATGGGAATTGGTGCAGCATATTTTTGTTTTTCACTTTGAAATTACTGGAAATAATCGCACAACCTTGGGACTTGAACCAAAGAAAACCTAAAAAAATTAACTTTCCTTCCGTAAAATTTGATGCACATTTCTTTTGAACAGTGGCGGCTCGTGTATAGGCACTGCGGAAATGCAGCACCCCCTATTTCCACTTGATATTATCGATAACATTTAATATAATGAGTCCTTTTTTCTTTAATTCTTTCTTTATTTTTGTAGTACAATATATATTCCTTATGCTTAATGTCAGTACTTCAGTAGCCATCCCCCAGTTTATGAAAAATATACAAAAATATTTGTATGGAACTGTGCGCTTCACAGTGCCAGGGACGTGGTGTTTGACTGTTGTGCGCATGCGCACATAGGAGGGGAGTGGAGAGGAAGGCGGGACTGCCAGGTAAAGAGAGCACTGTTGCTCTCGCAGTGCCGGCTCTGGCGTGATGGTGGAAGTTTTTTTTACTCAGCGTGTGTTGTGCTTAAAAACCGTGTACCATATTCTTGAATGTGATAAAGTGTAGAAGAGTGTAGAATTAGATTATTATTCTGCTTCCAGCTATTCTATTTGATTCATTTTTTTCGGTTCTTTTATTTAACAGAAAACTTTAACCATGGCCTTGCATCCCCAAGAAATAAGTTCTGTGACTGTAAGTGAACTTCAACAGCTTAAGTTTTCACAGCTATCTCTCCATGAGAAAGTTATAGTTAAGAAAAGAGGTCGTTCAACACCTGATATTCTAATATCTCAGCCAGGCAAAAGCAACAACAAGAAATATATTCGTAGCTTTAATTCTGAATGGTACCAACGGAAAAGTTGACTTTGCGGCTGTGAAGTAAAAAATGCACTGTTTTGCTTCCCGTGTTTGCTGTTTGGAGGTGATGTACCGTGGACAAAAGATGGTTTTAGAAATATAAACAAAATGAAAGAAAAAACTGAAAAGCATGAGAAGTCAAAGAAGCACGTTGATAATGTTGTTTCACTGTCACTTTTAGGAACCGTAAGTATTAAGAAGAAACTTAGTGAGGCATACAGACTTTCAACCAATGAGCATAATATAAAAGTTAAAAAGAACCGTGAAATTTTGTCCAAAATAATAGACTGCATTTACTTTTGTGGAAACTTTGAAACTCCCTTACGTGGACATGATGAAAAAGACGATTCAGTAAATCCAGGGGTATTTAGAGGATTAGTAAATTTTGCATCTAATTTAGATTCAGATTTGAAGAATCACTTAGAAACCAGTGCAGTCTTCAAAGGTGTTTCTAGGACCATTCAGAATGAGATACTTGACTGCCTGCTACAAATATACCATGAGGAGATAAGGACGGAAATTAGATAAGCTTCCTTTGTAGCTGTCATGGCTGATGACACAACAGATGTTTCGGAACACACTCAAATGGTCCTTGTTCTACGGTACGTATTGAATGAAGAAATATTTGAGCGTTTTTGGGGATTCTTTATTCCAGAAAATCAAACTGCAGATGGCATATCAAAACGTATTTTAGAATAATTGGACATAATCCTTCAAGGAAATGGACAAAAACTGATAGCTCAGACATTTGATGGTGCAAATGTCATGAAAGGCAAAAAAGCAGGAGTTCAAGCAAAAATAAAAGCAGTTTATAGTAATGCACATTTCATTAACTGTTATGCACATCAACTTAATTTAATAATGAGAAATGCAGCAAGTATTACACGAAACGCAAGAATATTTTTCTCTAACATTCTGGCTATTCCAACATTCTTCTCAAGATCACCACAACGTGTGTCCATTCTCAAGAAACATATGGACGTCAGCATTCCACGTCCATCCTCTACAAGGTGGAATTTCAACATACGGACCATAAACAGAGTTCATGAAAATTTGCAACCTTTAAAAAACTGCCTTACTGAAATTCAGTCAACATCAAATACAGATCAAACCATTGCAGAAGCAACAGGAATTTTAAAATACCTGAATGATGATAATTTCAAGTTTTGGTTAGAGCTTTTTCATCAGATTATGCCTCATGTTGAAATAATTTACAACAAAATGCAATCTCGAGAAATTAGTGTGTTTAAAGTTATTGAATATATAACAAATTTCAAAACTGCTATTTTAAAATTGAGAAACTCAAAGTACTGTGAGAATCCTTCAAAGACACTCATGGCAGATTAAGAATGAACATCCCACAAAAGAGATAGTACTGACCACTGAAGCTTATCCCATGATTGACAAAGAAAAGCTTGAAACTGAACTAAAAGTATTCTATTGTAGGACTGATATTCATGAATATTGCAAATTAATTGAGCTGCTGAAATTTATCTTGGAAAATAATCTAGATGATGTTTTTAGTGAAATTACGAAACTGATAAAAATCCTCTTGACAATTCCCATGACTACATCAGAGGCAGAGCGCTGCTTTTCAACATTGAAAAGAATAAAAACTTTTTTAAGAAGCACTATGAATTCGGAAAGACTAAATGCGCTTGCAGTATTTTCAATGGAGAAAAATTTCCTCAATTGTCATCCAGAGATCAAGGAGAAAATTATTGAACTTTTTGCGCAAATTAAAACAAGAAGAATGGATTTCATTTTTAAATGAATAGATCAAGCTTGAACTGTAACAATTTAAGTTAAAGTAAGTAAAAAATGTTTGGTTTTTTTTGTTAAGATTTTATCAAGTTCCCGAATAAAATTTCTTTTTATACATGTTTTTTTCCTTTTACACAATTTTAAAACAAAGGCTAAAAATTTTCTGGAGCAGCACCCCCACTAATTTTAGCTACGAGCCGCCACTGCTTTTGAACAATAAAATTTAGCGTACTTTTATGAGAAAATAATTTGTGTCAGAGTAAATCCCATTACTGCTGATTAAGCACAATACGTAGATTGCATTGGGTTATATGGAAAAATATTTCGAGACGCTTATAGTAAGGCTTAACTGAACCAAGTATGAATATATAAATATGTAATTAAGATGCTCCATTTAAAATGCGATTATAAGTTTTATATTAAATTCACCCTGGTCAAGTCTGTTTCACACTTTCTCGAGTGAGATCTCTTGATGGGATAGGGAGAGATCTCGGATTTTTTTATCCCATTTGGGACAACGTCTGTAACGAAATTGCTTTGGTAGAACTAGAACGACTTCGAGCATCACCAAAGTTCAATGGAGTATTGTAAATAACATAACCGAAGCTAATGTAAATAAAATTGTATTAATGCATTTAAAGGTATTACTATCAGCATAAATGTAATTTATAAAAAATAATTTTTATATTATCACTCGATTTAGCTAGTTTTAACTACATTATTTTGCGTCAGTAATATTGACAAAAATCCCATTTTTCTCAAAGTATTCTAATCATGTTTAATTGATAGGTATTAAATGGACTTTATGGATTCGCGATAAGTTCGTCTTCCATAATAGGGGGTCGCAACAAAACTGGCAGCTGCATGAGGGTGTCGCAGATGCATAAAGTTTGGGAACCTTAAGTGGAATAGACACATTTTCGTATAGGGTTCGAGCATTCCCGCTTAACATGCATACGTAAAATGCGATGCGCGCCCAGTTCAGGAGCACGTATAGTTAAACCTTTACGCGTGTTGGGAATATAATACCTGTCACATTCTACCATGTGTGATCAATGTCCGAGTTGGTGAAGCCGCCTTTGGGTGAGGATTTAATTTAAGAAAACTGAATCTCTCATTCCGAAACCGAAATTCATTATTTATACACTTATCTATTCACAGGCAGCTTCATGAAAAAATTCATACTTAATTTAGTAATGTGCTGACTTAAAACTAAATTTCATTTGACTTCCGCGAAAGCGCAGAGCAGTAAGAAAGCGACAGTCGAGATAATAAACGTGGCGTATTTTTTTATATGGAAACGAACACAATAGTTTTCTCTGCCTCAATTAAAAAATCCGTAACTCAATTAGTACAGAGGGTCGCTCCAAAAAATCTCTGTTTACGGTTTAATAAAACACATCCACTCTCTCGAAAAAATATTTTAGCGCACAATTACCGTCTCACGCAACCTAAGTATGTCAAAGGATTCGAAGATATGGAGTAAACGAAGGATTTTACTGGGAAATGAATGCGCACTCGATCATTTAATACTAATTAGCGCATTGCGGGAATTTAAAAAAAACGAGCAGAACCGAGATTTTTAAGAGATTCGATGCGATAATCCTCCGTCCTCCTTCCATATCTAGGGTTTGCTTCGAATGAGGGATCCTAAAAGAAAATAGTCCCTGAGCCCGCTGCTCATTGTCCTCGCTAGCTCTCGTCCGGAGAGCGCAAGATGCGAGAGACTCGACGATGCGCCATTAAGCTCATAAACGAGGGTTGCGAAGGATTGTGCCCAACATCTCCTTCTTCTGTCCGCCTTTCAGCGCTCATATCCTCCCAATAGCCCCTAACCTCTGACCCTCTCATCCCGATCGTCAAGCTTTCAATCTTAACAGTAGGAGACAAAGAGAGGGATGTAGAGGAAGATTAATAGAGAGGAAGAGAAGTAGAGGGGGAGTGAAAGAGAAATGGAGATAAATATGGGAAGAGAGAGAAAGGGAGAAAAGCAGAGAGGGGGAGAGGTAGAGATGGGGAGGGGGAGGAAGGGATAGAGAGTGAAAAAGGGGGAGAAAGGGAAAGAAAAATATAAGAGGGAGGGAGTAATAAAGAGAGAGGAATTAGGCATCGTCAATTCAATTCAGGTCCAAATTAACTGCTGTAATATTAATTTAAATAGAATATAATGGCTCAAAGTTGGAATACGTTTGAAATTAATGGAAAAGTAATATTGATAAAAATAGTTTTAAATTAATTTTTGTATTGCATACCAACTAGAAATATAATACCATGATGAAGCCGTCCGAATAATGGATTTTCGAATGTTTTACTATCACGTGACGCTTTTAACCTAAATATTCAAAAGATAAGCTTTTCACTCGGAAATGTGATTTAATACGAAATTGAAAAATTGTGGATTTTATAAAAAAAAATGAAATATGATTGGATAGTTGTTATGGAAACAAATATTATTCTATACAATTTCACTTATGCATATAAAATAAAAATATTTCAAATACTATGCTACGGACTCTCAAAAAGGGATTTTAAATATGAAACTATTGAGTTAAACTTTCAACATAGACAAGTATTAGGAAATAAAAAAAGAAAGTTCAAGGTAACATCAGTTTTTACCGTAAATTTCCCTATTTTTATTGGTCCATCGACCCATTCTTTTGAATCTAACCTAGCGAGTAATTACTAATTCAAATCGACCTTTCAATTTGTTACCGTTTTGTAACGACCATGGATCTCCTGCCTAGATTATAGATAGAAATCGATGGATCGGATCCAGATGTTCATCGCCAGTGTGGCAAGTCGCCTTTTTAATACTCAATAACAACAGACACGTCATCATCTATGCATGCTGATTCGATTTCGACCGTTCATTAATATATATATATGATAGGCTCAAATTTCGATTCCCCCAAGGGTTTCTCTAAATGACATGCTCAAAATTCGTCGACTGAATACTTTGCTTGGATAACCCACCTTAGTTTTGTTTTATAATTTGTGAGTGAGTAATACCAGTGACCGTTTTTAAATGCTGATTCCCTTAAACGATTAATTTGCCAAAGCACACAGATACAACGCGCATATCCAACGGACAAATCATCTTATTCACTCATTGCCGCCTTGTTTCAACTCGGCTCGTTCTTCTCGTAACACTCTCGCACCAACACTAGATGCTGCATTAAAGGCGTTGGATGTGGGCCAAGAAGCAGGAGTGGAATGATTGCCGGGGGCAACACCAATAGTCACCCTTCCGCACGGCCTTCGAAGTGTCGGGAATGCTCATTACGGTGTTCTTTTATGAATTGTTTTTCCGTAATGCTAACGATATAAATGTTTGACACACACGCAAAGTCACGTTTTCGCGGATAAATCATATTTGAACAATATCTTTCCGATATTTTTATTTTAAATGATAGAAAATAAATTTTATTTTGCGGATTTTTTATGGGGCATTATAGCCTTTATTAAACTATTTAAACCCGGAGAAAATTTAATATAGCCGCGTATTTCTCCTTGTATCTACTGACATTTCTTTTCATCCCAGTGGAAACCGCGCGTGTCGAATTATTTCCGGCCTTACACCAGCTCGGAAAATTCCGCAACACAGGTTTCATGCATGCGGAACTCTTACAAAATCCGCGTCGCCGCCACGTCCGCGAATCAGACCCAAAATGCAGGAAGTGTGGAGAATGAGAAAGATATAAATAAACCGGTATCAAACGAGGAAAAAAAGAGGAAGATTAAACTTTGCTAATTTAAAGCAGTTAAAGACAGTATAGCTGAAGGGAGAGAAAATGCGAGAGAGAGAGAGAGAGAGAGAGAGAGCGTCTGGTACGGAAATTATGGGGGGAATACTATCGTACGCAGCAAACTTCGGAAATAAAATTGAAGGCGTGATATGGACCAAAGTTCATCCGTTTCGCATCGCGGATCATGCGAGTGCGATTCGGGGAACGGAGATTTTTTTCCTCGGCGTGAAATGAGCAAACCTTGGTAAAACGAGAACGGCCTTCTGCCTTCCTGGAAGTCTTATAACCTTGCAGCCCTCATACGAGAATACTGCTGTATGTTTTCTTTGCTTGGTGGTAGAAAATTAATAAGAAATCGAAGAGCCATTTGACGCAGTATTTTAAAACTGAAGTAATTTCACTATAGTGTGAACAAAAATATAAGCTTGAAATCCCATCGCTCTAGCCAAATAATCTAATAAAATGATAATTTTACGGCACGCTACGGGAAATAAGTTTATATATAAAGAAATAACTCTAGATGACAAAATGTGTGAGTGACGCACAATTCCTTATATTAATACAATTTGAGCCATATATTTTCTGCACATTAACACATTTTCCTGCAAGGCTGCAGCTGAGGCAAATTTTTAAAAGATTTAGATAATAAATGTAAATCAAAAGTTGTTAAACATACGAGAATTCCGAAGAATCACGTTTTGAGTGAGGAACCACTTGAACATGTCATTTAACAGATACGAAAACGACGGAAAATAGGCAAATAGGTGAGCACTTGCTGCAGTGTAGTTTATATTTCGAACTCGGACATGACCTAGCTATACCCAGGTCTTCAAAACCACGTTTCACATAGAAAACAAATGCAACAGAGTGAACGTGCTTAAAACTACTCAATAACATCAAACATATATATCTATATAAACAACCTCGTGATTTGGGACCGGGTTAGAAAATCGACTTCAACATTTTTCTTGGAGAATAAGGAATTAAGTTCGATTCGCGCGCTTGGTAACGAACAACAACCGCGGTGGAATTCCGCATAGAATCCTCCCTCCATGAGGCGACGGAGCGAGCATAATCGAACAGAAAATTAAAAGCGTGCTTTCTCACCGAACGTTTGCGAGGGTGTGCCTTCTGTTGCGCAGGTATCTGTTGTGGTAGCGCTGCAAGGCCCCTATGCTCCCCTGCTCCGCCTGCATTGCCGGTATTACAACTCCTCCCGCCGAAAACCTAGCTCCCAGCGGAGACTTGACGATCTCTTCTTTCTCCTCCCCCCCCTCCTCCTCTTCCTCCACGTTCTCCACCGTTGCTGGTGGCAAGCGCCTCCTCGTGGAGGCGAATCTGAGCGCCGGCAGCGGCGAACACGTCTCCACTTCCTCTTCCTTCTCTGTCTCCTCCGCCTCCTCGCTCCCCTCCTCCTCCAGCTCCTCAAGCGGCACCAGGGTCACTTCGCTCACCCTCCTGCTGTCCAAGACCACACCACCTCCCCTCCCGCCTCCAACGACACCCCCTCCGCTGAAACCCTCCTCCCTTCCGCCCTTTCCGTACGATCCCCCTGCCCCCTCCGTGACTGCTTCTTCTAAATCCGTGGTCGTTCCGAAGACTCCGTCGTCGGGGACGGAGTCCTCACCTACCTCTTCTGCGGCGGCGCAGGAAGCCGAAGGGGACGAGGACGGGGGCGTGTCGGCCCTCGCCACATCACCGTTCGAACCTTCCCTAACCTCGAACCTCCTGCTGCAGATGGTGTTCTCGCCGGCGACCGTCTGGAGCGGTATGAGCTCTTGGTCTTCTAAAGCCTCGACGCCCTCTTCCTCGGCTTTGGTCGTCGTCACCGACTCCTCTACCACCACCGGAAGCTCGCTCCTCTTCCGCTTCCCTCGCAGGTTCTTCTTCTTGCCCCTCTTCTTGCCTTTGGCCCGTCTCCTCCCCTCCTCCGCCCCCCCAGGCCCGCCGCCCCCGCAAGGGACGACGCAACGGCTCCCCGCGCCCCCCACTTGGACGCTCTAGCGTCGCACTTGTGACGGAATCCTCGGCGACGCGGCCAACGCTTCCTCCTCTCTACCATGCGACGAGGTTGAAAACGGGGCTCTTTTCGCCGTCGTCGCGTGATCCTCGTTACGTTTTTTTCGTTTCTGCTGCTTTTAGGAAATCTACATCCCTCGCCGCCTTTATCCTTCACTACGCGGGGACGATGGCGAGACGGGAGGGACGGTCAGGCGGGGTTGCGTGCGGCTCCGGTCCTCAGACGGCATCCGAGCGACCCGTGGGGACTACCTTCCCTCCCCCACCTGAGTGGGCACGAAGCGTGCGTCGACGGGCGCGTTACGACATCGCCTCGACCACGTTCAAGTTTCGGGCAGCGTTTTCGTGAGGGCGACCGAAATGGACTGCGCTCCCTTAGCGATTCCCACCGGGACGCGACTCGAGGGTGCGAGGAAGAGGGGGGAGGAAGAGAGAAAAAAGGTGGAAGAGAGGGGGTGTAGAGAAGTGCAGGGAGTCCTGCACGTTATGTCCTGGTGGAACTTACCCTCCTCTTCCTTTAATCGTCTGGAGCACATTTTTGGAATGGAGGGGGGCTTACGGCGCACAGGTGGTGGCCCCCTAGTCGGTTCGGGGCGGGGCCCATTCCCCGGGTAGATTTCTTCCCCCTTTATCCCCCCTTATACCCCTTTATACCCAGGATAAAAATACCATAAAGACGGGAGATCCCTCACAATCCCTTTTTCTGTCAAACGACCCCTTCCACTCGCCTCTATTTTTCTTCTAACCGGATAGCTTTAGCCTTGCGCTGACGAGACTCGCTGCAACATTGTAATCTCGTGCTTTACGTCCCTTACGTCAGTTAAAACGCTCCATTCCATTCACTCGCATCCACACTCTCCGTACCTCTCCCTATGAAAGAAGGAAGGGATGCAGGACTTGTGGGGACGACGAATGATGTTTCTTTTTTCCGTTAAAGGTGGGGAGATTTAAGAAAAAATAAGCGAAACGAAATCACACGCAAGCGTGCACACGCATCCGACCACTTCCTCTCTTTTCTCCTTTTTTATTATTATTTATAAGGTCGAGGTCGTGTGTTCAATTTTTTTCTGATTAAAGAGGAAAAGGGAAAGAGAGAGACACGCACACTGAGACACTCACCCACTCGCACACTAAGGATTGGACGAACTTGATTGATTGACGACAACGACGAAATGGGAGGGAAGGGGGGGGGGGGTTTGAACGATTTTGTGAGGGGGGGGGGGAGTAGGAGGATACAAATGTCGGTTGGACGTCGGGATTCCTCTTGCGCAACCTGTACCTAAATCGAAGATCGGGAGGCGGCGCGAGGTATTTCGATCGTGTAACGCATGAGCCAAAACATTCGTCGGGAACGCTCTCTCACTCCTATCTACCGGGCGGCGCGCGTTAGATATGGACTGGGGGATAGATACATACGTGTCCCTGTGTAAATATACTCGTGTATTTTTTATTACTATTCACGCACGCACGCACACACACAAACACAAGTACGCACGCACACGCCGGGTACGTCACGCGTCACTCCGTAACACAAAAGGAGGGGGATGGAGATGGTTTTTAAGACGTCGAAAACCCTCTTTATGAGTATAACTATATCATATATCGGTCCTCGGATAAGGGTTCGTTTTCGTAAAACAACAAAAAAAGGAACTCGTGCGGTGATCTTCAGGCAGATTTAAAACGAACAGCAGTCGCACTACTTGCTCTCTCCCAAGAGGGAGCGAGGTACGCTAAAGAGAGAGAGAGACGAGAGGGCAAAAAGGGTGGCGTCGAGAGTTCGACAATCGAACACGCCGAGAGAGAGAGAGGAAAAAAATAATACTGCGATAGTGAGACACGAACCGGCAACTCCCTTTCGAAAGCTCTCCTTCTCTCCCTTTCTCTCTCTCTCCTTTACACTTCTCTATCTCCACTTTGACTGCCGCACCTCCCGCGGTTCGGGACTCTACTGTCCGTCCTTCCCCTCTCTCTCTCTCTCCTACTCTCTTTCTCTCTCTCCTCCCCTGACTCCTCCACCCCCTCTCTCCCTACTACCCTACTTCCCTCCACGTACCGCGACGGCGCCCTCCCGCACCGTAGGACGAGAGGCGCCCCCTCCAACATCCCTCTCACTCTCTCACTCCACCCCTCTCTTTATCTCTCTTTATCTCCGCTCTTGCTCCCCCTCTGGTAGAGGACGGCGGCGGTGGAGGAGAGACGACAGTGGCTCCTCCCAGATTTCAGAGCGGGATTTCGCCGAACTATTTAGCGAATTTTGATGTAGCGGGAAAAGTGAGTACGAGTGTGAGCGCGCGCGCCAAAGCTTAAAAAAAGGCGGATAAAGCGTGTAGGGAGTTGCTCTCCCCGGCGGAGATTAGGCAGGTTTAGATGCGAGGAAACGGTGGAGAGCGCGCCGTGATTGGAGGGCGCATGAAAAAATGTTTTGGAAACGAGGAGGATGTTTATATTCATTCAATAGGTTGTCAAGTACGTGTTCAAAATTTCATGCAAAAACAACTTTTAATTTTTTAAACAAATCTATTTTTTAATTGTGGTATTCTGTGTATTTCAAACTGATGAACATTAGATTTCAAGCCGAAAGTTTTCAAGTATGCGAAGACATTAAAAGATGTGGTTTTTATTCGAATAAGATAATAAAACTATCTGTTAAATTTATTTACTCCGAACTACCGACGAACAGACAAAGATTTACATATTTTACAGTCCGAAACCTGTAAGAAATATGCCAAAAATTCTATTTTTTCTTCAGTTTTGATAGTGTTTTTGCGAGGAAAAAAAGGAATAGTTTATGGCAGAAAACCCTTCGAATCTCTCTCAAGCTCTCATTTGTGCCGTTTTAATATTCTCACATGCGAACAAAATAATTTAGTTGCACGGTTTACGTACAATCCTCACTGGGATTTCTAATGAGGAAGAAAGTAACGCCGAGTGGCATGCGCGGATCCAAGAGGGGGGGCAATGGGGGCGATCGCCCCACCCCCCTGGATACTCTCTGGGACAAGAGAATAAGCAAGCTGTCAGGTGGCGGGATGGTTTCTTCAGTAGGCTTAGGTTATTGAATAGATTCTTCTTCGAAATTTCCCATGCTTCTTGTCTTTATCTCGCTGCCGACGTATTGTCCTAGCAAAAAGGGTCTGTTGGAGATAGTGTTACCCTGGGCGAGGCTGAAACTTGCTAATTGGGGTGGTGGGGAAGAAAATGGGATTCCCAGGATTTTCAACGAATGGCGAGTGAAGGTGAAGGAACCTACCCACGTGGGGCATTGCCTTCGAATGCGCTCAATGTGCGCACTCCGGGCGCGTAGCCTTTCGGAGAACCCTCGCAGCGGGTGCAGTAAAGATAGTATCATATGAATCCTCTCTCTTTCGAACCGCGAGTAGGGGCGATGGCCATGTCAAAGACCTACGCAATCGGCTAGGTGCCGGTAAAAGGATGAAACAAAGCCATCGGTTTATGCCTTGGTTCTCCTTCCACCCTCATTCACTGGTGTCGGTTCGTTTTGTTCATACGAATGGCTAAAATTTAAGAAGCTTTTTAGATGTCTCTTCTTGGGTTTAACCAAAAGGATTACGATGATATTTCTAAATACACATTTTGGAATTTACCCCCCCCCCCCCCGTTTGCTTAGAGTGCTTCCCCACTTCTGAGCTCTTCCATCTCCCAAAGTCCTTTACAAGGGACCTTTCTCTTTCTTGGGTTTTCCCGTCATTGTTTCCAAGAGCTTACGAGCGTTTTAAGATCATTCAGTCAGTGATTCGCTAGCGCGTGTGTGATAGTTTGCCGGAGAAGTGCTATAAGTTACAAGTGTCGCAGAAGTATATAGTCGGTACAAACGATCAGGTTTTGCGTTTCATCGTGCCCCACAATTTAGCATTACAGCAGCAGTTCTACAAGTATTCGAAATACCATCACTTCTAGAGTGGCTATTACTTCTTTGGAGATAGTCGACGAACATGCAGCGGAAGAATTCTACAATTATCTGTGATTTCTTACGAAATATTTAATGTTTATTTTCTCTATATTCGAATTCAAAGCACAAAAATGAAACAATCAATGTCTGATAAAAATATTATTATTTTAAAAATTATTCCGTGGAATTTATCTTTAAAAGGGAATTTATATATTTAGTCATAGTATTATACTTTATTCAGCATTGAAGATGCATAGTTAAATTTTGTATATTATTAACGTGAATCATTATTTGAACATTTTCAGATTTACCTTGATTAAAATGAAATCAAACAGACATAAGCGCCAGAAAATGTTGCATTTTTATCTCAATTCTTCAGAAAAAAAATCATTAATAAATTCGAGCAATCAAGAAGTGGAAGTTGCAGTGTGTACACTACTACCAGTCGACTCCATGAAGAGAGATATATACGTTTATGAAGATAACAGTTCAGTTATTTCATAAGTTCATTCGGTAGATATCGAACACTATATTACTGATAGTAGTGCAACGGTGAAGAATGATATCGGTGTTTACCTTGGAGGAAACTTAGACAATTTAACAAAGAAAGAACTTTTAGAAAATCCGTTTTGTCCTCCTAAAATTATGTCTTTCCTTTTTCTGAGCATCAAAAGAAAGGCAAAGATGAAAAGAGATACCTCAATCAAGCTCACTTAGATAGATTCACTTGGGTAGTATATTCTCCAATAAAGCAGGAAATTTACTGTAAATATTGTTCCTTGTTTGCTCCTACAACTGTTGGTTCAATTAAATATAAAACTCAGACCGGGGGTTTAGTTTCAAAGCCGCTTATTGCATTTTCAAAATTATTGGGTAATGATGGTGTTCTTGAAAAACACCAAGGCAATGCTTATCATAATAGCTCTGTGGAATCGGCAAAAATGTTTTTAAGGAACTTTGGCAAGCCCCAAACTGAAGTGCAAAACATGTTAATTTCAGGGAGACTGAAGCAAGTTCAAGAGAATCGAAAGCGTCTTATGCCTATTATTGACACGATCATCACTCTAGGTAAACAAAATATACCATTTCGAGGCCATAGGGATGACGGCAATTTTTCAGACAGGCCTGAGAGCAGTGAAAGCATTACGAACGAGGGAAACTTTCGCGCTATATTAAAATTACGTACCGAGGTGGTGACCAGGATCATGAAAATCATCTGAAATTCTCTAGCGCAAATGCCACATACATTTCAAAAACGACTCAGAACTCGATTATTGATTGTTGCGGCGATGAAATTTTGGAAAAAATCCTAAACTTGGTGAGGGAAGGAAAATATTATTCCATTTTATTTGACGAAACTATTGATATTAACTATGGTGTCTCAATTAAGCCTTGTTATTAGGTATGTTTATGAAAATAAAATTAGGGAAGATTTCACTGGTTGTCGATTTGCACGATGAAAATTTCACATCAGAAATTAGACAAGACCTAGAACCTAAATTAGGGGAGAATGTGCTAGGAAAATTATTTGTTCAGTTATTAGTAAAAAATAATCTTGATATAAAAAACTGTTGGTATTTGTACCGATAACTGCCCTGTCATGGCTTCTGAGCAGCGTGGTGCTTCTTCAGAAATCCGTAAGGTTTCTCCTCATGCGGTTAGAGTTCCTTGCCAAAGCCATTCATTGAACTTGTCTTGGTCGAAATCGTCTGAAATTAGGGGAATTAGAAAATGTTTTGAATTAATGGGCGAGGTTATTAATTTTTATTATTTTTTGCTAAGAGAAGTTTTCTTTTAAAGAGAGAAATGGGTTGGGGATTAAGTAGCTTGTGCTTGGTTGTATTTGTAAATTTTCCTATTTACGAGGAAAATAGTACTTAATCGCCCCTTGGGAGGTTTCTAGATCCGCCCTTGCCGAGTGGTAATTTTTAGAAACTCGCCCTCGAAGATCAATCTAGTCGAGTAACACAGCGCCTAAGCTGCATCGAAGATTGTAGAAGTTGAAAACATAACTGTGAACTCTGCCTATGAATTAAATACATACGCACGGACACTACAGCCCGTGGAGCTCAGGGTCTGTTCTATTTTATAGAATATGGAATAAAAGACGTACTAAATTGGTCTTTGTGTTAATTACGAAGGAACTGTTTCTCTTCAATTACCAAATTATAGGTGTGTGCAGACAACATCCGCTTAATGTTCATCTGTCGATACGTGCGTTGTATAATGATACCGTATGTCCGTACGTACCTATATTAGTGGCCGCGGATACGTACATCTCACTCGGGCAGATATTGTCTGGCGTGTCGCCACATGTATGCTGTTGCTGCGCGATGTACGGTCAGCATCTTCTTGGATTTTGCTTATGCCCTTAATTTTAAACAATTTGAGTGAAATTTTTAACCATAATGAGTGGTAAAATATCCAAAATGGCAGCGCCTGTAACAAATCACAAACCACCATCAAAATAAACTTCAAAGTCTCCACCTGCATCCCCAGCTAAATCCCTTTCAAAATCCTCTGATAAAAGCCCCCTTACCTCCTGAAAATTATTTTTCTTCTCCCCTAAAACAGCTCATGCACCATAGCAAGCAAGTATAAAATATGTTTTCATATAAGAAATTATTTTTTAAGAGTGGATTTATTCATATTTACGGTGTTTCTGTGTTTTCAGTAACTTCTTTACACGATTAAATTAAATTTTTTATTTCATAAAAGCCGAGTTACAATATTACAGCTAAATTATCAGTGAAAAAATTAATGGACTTGTACTGGAACGTATCTCCATTTATAACAAGTGTTTATATCAGGGGTTCTTAACCTGGGGTCCATGGACCCTTTAGGGGTCGGTGATTGGATTCTATGTGGTCCGTGTACATAACCTAAAAATTCGAATTTAATTTTCACTAAACTTTTTAGTGAAATCATTCACTAAAAAGATTTTGTACGCTAACTTTGCAATGTTGGAGGAAGTGCTTTTCAAGATGGAGTTGAAAGAGAAAAACCTCCGTCAATTTCTTTGGAGGCAGAAATGTGCGGACACCTGGAAATACTGAAGAACTCTTTCAAAGGTTACTTCTGCTTAGACAACATTAAAATTGAACCGTGGATCAGCGAATCGCTTCCTTGCAGAGCTAAACTGTATTGATGATACAGACCTCGCAAAAGATGACCTTATTGACCTAAGGACAAAGAACTAGTTGCGACTTGAATTTAACTCAAAAAGTATTGGAGAGTTTTGGTGTTCCTTGACAAAGGCCTACCCTTGTCTGGTAAACCACATATCTTTGCGAGTCAGGATTTTAAACACTTGTAACAATCAAGACAAAAAATCGAAATTGTTTGGATGTCAAACATGGCATGCGTGTTGCCTTGTCAAAGACCTTTCCGCAATTTGATCTTATTATTCAAGACAAACAGCAACAGCCTTCTCACTAAAAGGTCCTTATAAATGGAATTAATAATTAATTTTTAATTTATGATTTTTAAATATTTAATTTTATTTGGGGAATTACCATAGATTTTTGTATTTAAAGAAATAAATTGTTTTTAAAGATTGTTTTTATAATTTAGTATGACTATATGTAAGATTAACGAATTTACTTTGTAATAAAATGTATTATTTGTATGTAAAATTTTTAATTATGCGTTGATGTAAATTTTTTCTAAGAAGGGGTCCGTAGCCATCACCGGACAATCAAAGGGGCCCATGGCAGGAAAAAGGTTAACGCTTAATGCACATCCTCGTTTTCAAGAACTGTACCTGTACGTTAAGCGGACGTAGCCTGTACTATTATATTAATCCGAAATTAATTTTATTTCTCATTAAATCTAATATTATGCGTAATGCACTTGATTTACCTTAAAGACAAAACCTTAAAGTGTATCTCACGTAAAAAAGTATAACTAATACATATATGGTATTTATTGAGTAAATATAAAAATGATAACATTTTATCTGAATTCAACTATATCAAATTTTCAGTCTTTAACCTACAGTTCAGTGTACATAAGAAGAAAAATTACGTATGCAAATTTAAAAAAATATATTCATGCAAGATTAATACTGACTAAAAAATAAATAAGCATTTCCGTTTCTGCACAGCATTTATTTTTTATTCCGCCATTCCTTTTCCTTATATACAATAAAATGTTATATATCGAAAAGAAAATTCCATGCCAAACATCGAGGTATGAAGACATCTAATTTACAGGTGTGGTTGAATGTGAAGCGACGGCAAATATTAACTTCAACTTTTTCGTCCGCCTGGTTATTCGCATGGTGTGTATTATAAATGGGAGAAATTATGTATAACATAACCCGTAAGATAAAAAGGGAATAATTGCGGTATATTTCGAAGGGGGATATACAAAACGGCTTGGACGAACTAAATAAATATAATGAATGGCATGTTTCTTACTGCGGCGATTTGAATACTTTTCGTGCTTGGAAAATTTGAAAAAAATAATATTATTCAGAATTTCAGTTTTAGGAATGTATATACAACAGAAAAATAGCGCAAAATTTTTTTGAATCTGAGCTCATCCATTAAAATACAGCTTCATCGCCGATATTTATAAATTCTTGAGTATGTTGTTATCATAGGTTTAATATGTGAGCAGAGACTTACGCATCTTAAAAATCAATATATGAAAATATATGAAATGACTATGGATGAGAAAGAGAAGTTTAAACATTAGCTTAGCTTTTTAAATCTTCTCTTTTATCCAAATAAAATTGCGTGAAATTATGGTGAAGCAGTCAAGTCTCTCGAACCAGGACACATTTTTGACTCTACAGTTACCGCTTCACTGTGAAAATTGAAGTTAATAAAATCCGCCTTCATAAATCATTATGTCATTGTACCATTGTTTACAATTCAATAGGGAACTATTAATTTTGTCTTTTGGCTGAAAATTTTCAAAAATTGATTGTTCTTGAATTGTTTCCAATGGCAAAAACTAGATGCTTCAAAATGATAAGCTTTCACAACCAAACAATTTGTGTTGTGATGATACTTCCACGAGAATTATTTAAAACCAAATCAGTGAACAAGTAATGGTTTTTGTTGAAAAGATATATCCGCAGATTTATTGTTCTGTGATCAGGAAAAATGTGTACATGTTTATTAGAAAAAATAGCAGGTAATTAACTTTATATTCCATTACATAAATTAAAAAATGAACAATGAATTATAATTACAAAATGAGAATTAACTTCTCATATAAATGCATGGAAATAAGGAATGATATTTTATATAACTTTCACTGGACTTCATAATTAGCTAAAAGTCAACCACGCTCTAATTTTGCTTTTAAAAGCAATACTTGTTTCGGCACATAAATTCGAATTTGAATACAAATTTTAATTTGTAAAAATAGCCATCATTCCGACGTCCGCTTCAATTTGTAAAGCCTTCAACCACTAGCGCCTGACCTTAACTGAAGTAAAAGACTTAGCATTTTTAATTATGGAATTGATAAATTAAAATAAAACTGACCGCTCACGAGGCTGCAGGCAAAAATTAACGGACAAATGACTCCGAGAGATTTTTTAATTATTTCTCCCAGCCCGACTAAAATTCCAGCTCTCAATCGTTGGGTATAGTTAACGGTGACTTAACAACATATGCGGCTGTTTTTTTATTTCCTACTAGACTGCACATTTCTTTCCAAAAAATTATGTATACCGCTTTCATAGTAGAAAATCACTGTCATCGTTTTTTATCATTACGACTGTTCACTGCATCTACCCGTCTGGTCCTATCATGTATTAAGGCAGTGGTTCTCAACTGTGGTCCGCGGACCCCCGAGGGTCCACGAGCATCTCTGAAGTGGTCCGCGGGTGAGTTCAGTGTAAAAGCTAGAAATTGTTAAAATGGGAAGAAGAACCAAATTTTTTAACATGATTAAAGTCAAAACAATAGATATAATTAAAAAGGTATGAACTTTTATTTGAGGGGGAAAAGGGAAATTTTTGATTGCTCGGAGAGATATTTAATTTGTTCTGTGGCAACAATGACTACTTGTCAGACAGTTGATACTTATCAATCATTAAGCCTAATATTCAAAAGCTCGCTCCTAAAATACAACTCCATTGCTCACATTAAAAACATGTTTCTGGCAAAATATTGCAGTGTTTTACTTTTTAAATTTTATTATTATTACGAGCATTATTTTTCTTCTTGCCAAGTTCTTGTAGTATTTGTAGAAACACTGGAGACTGTAGAAAAAGTGGAACACTTTAACTGTTTTGAAGTTTTACATTGAACAAACATCATTTTTCTTATTTTCCAACATTTTTCTTTTCCTCTACTCTCTTCTCTTCCATCCACTATACTTATTCTCTCCTCAATTCTATCTTAAATTAGTAAGTTAGGCATTTTGGATGTCCGTTTAATTTTCAAAGTTTTTCTCTAATGACACAATAAGGAACAGGCAAGGAACGCTTGCGAAGCTTCGGAAAGCGTACCAAAGATGCCGTTACAACCAACAACGTTCCCGCCATTTCTGCTTCCACCTTTCTCTATCATTGTCGTATAAAATATTTCACTTTTTCAATTTCCATGTCTCCTGCCGCTGAGAGGAAAATATTCGAAATTCCAACGGACTCCTTGCAGGAATGTGCGAAAAGAGCCATTGAGAGGCAGAAGAGTGAAAGAATTGAAGAATATTGAAGATTAAGCCGTATGAAGTTGTGCGAAAATGCGAAGGAATTTCGGGGTAAGAGGGAGAAAAATCAGAGGGGATAGCGGGCAAGCTCAAATCGATACAATGGTTACATATACCTTTCTTCTTCTCTATCTCGCTCTAACTCCAGATATTTTTTAAAGGAGGACCCTTTTATTTTACATTGAGGACTGCAATGAGTCTTGCAAATGGAACGCACCTTCACCAATGTAACCATTGTTTGCTATGCACTTCAAGAAAAGACACGAGTTTCTCACGGGAGAGAATAAATAGGTTTCACCTAGTGCACTGCAAATAGGAGCCATCTTTCTCGTTCATTATCGCGACGCTGGAGGGATATTGTGAGAGAGTGATGTGTGTGTGTGTATATATATTTTTTTTCGTCGGTTTTGCACAAAATCCTACCTAAGAAAAAAATTTCGAATCTCCAGCTCATCTGGAAGTGCATAAACATTAGTATCCTCCTCCTCTGTAAGAAACGTCTATATATAATGATATATACATATACTAGTAGAAGGTGCTTGCATACTGCAAGCATTTCATCTCTTCTTTGGAAACATTAATGTTTCAGTGAGATATTTCATCATGGGAAATATTTCTTTAATTCATAAGATTTCTCCTCTGGACCGATTTTCGTTTTTTCTTTATGGACCAATAATAGAGTAAAACAAACGCTAATTTTTACAATTTTAGGAATATTATAAAGTTTCCACATGGGGTTAATAATGCCACACATTTCCGCCAAACTCTAAATTTGTAGCACATTTAGAAGTAAAATAACATTTATCATATTGTTTAAATTTAAATAATTTTAACGGCCGAAATAACAATTTCATGAATACATTGAAATGTTTGTTCGTTTTTATGGACTAAACTCTAAATAACGTAAAAATTTCAGCTCTCTAACTTGCCCAGTAGTATCTAAACATTTACATATTTGTCTAAACTTTAAGAATTTTTAACTGCCAAACAAATTAAAATATCAAAATTTCTATGCCTCTATTTCGTTTTTGTACAAATCCTAACTCTAAAAATACTTTCAGCTCTGTAGCACATGCGGAAATACATAAACCTTGAAAATTTGTTTAAACAATTGCAAATTTATAACGACCGCATTGTTGTACTTTTTGAAGATTTTCGTTTTTCTAGTCGGTTTTTCAAAAAATCCTACCTAAGAAAAAAATTTCGAATCTCCAGCTCATCTGGAAGTGCCTAAACATTAGTATCCCCCTATCATTATATGTAGACGTTCCTTACAGAGGATAAGGAGGATATAACATACTAGTAGAAGGTGCTTGCATACTGCAAGCATATCATCTCACCTTGAAAAACATTCATTTTTCAGACAGATATTTCATCATTACAAATATTTTTTTAATTCTAAATATTTCACCTCCGGAGCTATTTTCGTTTTTCCCTTATGTAAAAATAATAGATTAAAACAAACCTTATCCTTGCAATTTTAAGAATTTTATACTTTCTCCATTACGGGGTACTAATGCTACACATTTCCGCCAGATTTTAAAATTGTAGCACTTCTAGAAGTTAAATAATATTTTTCTAATTGTTTAAATTTTAAACGTTTTAACGGCCGCCGCAATATATTTATGGAAAGATTCAAATGCTTATTTGTTCAAATACACTACTCTGTAAATAACTTGAAAATTTCAGCTTCCTAGCTCATCCCGTAGTACCTAAACATTTATCTATTTGTTTTAACTTTAAAAACTTTTAACTGCCAAACATATGAAAATATCAAAATTTGTATAATCCCTATTCCCTATTTCGTTTTTTTACAAATTCTACCTATAAAAAAATTTCAGATCCGTAGCACATTCGGTAATACACAAACCTCAAAAACATGTCTAAACATTTGCGAATTATTAGTGGTCGACTTTTTTTAACTTTTTCAAAATTTACTTTTTTTGTGTATAATTTGCTACAAAATGATTCCAAAAACTCAAACCTACAGAATATAGTTTCCAAGATAAAAATTATTAAACTTTAATGTTCAAATGGAGTTAAAGCAGCCCCTAAAAATTAACAATTTTGAAATTTTCGATTTTTATAGTTGGCTATGAGAAACATTCTATAAACCTGCAAAATTTCAGCTTCCTAAACCTATTAGATTGGTCTACACACTGGGATAACTTTTTCCCATGCTAACTTATGGGGGATACTCCGGGGTATCTGGAGCCGAACCCAGGACACTATAAGCAAAACTAACAATAACTCATAATAGATATTGTAGCCTTCTAGCTACACCGAAAATTTCATTTTTCTAGCTTACGGGCAAATGCCCAAAATTAATTTACAAAAATGGCGCAATGCTTTTCTTATGGGAAAAAACGAAAATTTCAGAATTTCTGGAGTCGAACTCATGTCACTTAGGTGAAAAGTCTCATTTTATCTTTAAGTTTCTTCAACATATCTACAAAATCTGAAACTTACAGCTCTCAAACTTTAGTAGTTTGGGCTGGACAATAGTATCCTCCTATATGTTATCATTATATATCGACGTTTCTTACAGAGGAGGAGGAGGAGATACCGTATAGGATTAATGTTTAGGCACTTCCAGATGAGCTGGAAATTCGAAATTTTTCTTAGGTAGGATTTGGTGCAAAACCGACTAGAAAAAACGAAAATCTAGAAAAAGTGTAACAATGCGGACGCTAAAAATTCAAAATTGTTTAAACAAATTTTCAAGGTTTATGTATTTCTGCAAGTGTTACGGAGTTGAAATTTTATTTATAAGTAGAATTTGTAAAAAAACGAAACAAAGATTATACAAATTTTGATATTTTAATTTGTTTGGCAGTTAAAAATTCTTAAAGTTTATACAAATAAATTACATTTTAGACATTACGGAATGAGCTAGGAAGCAGAAATTTTCAAGTTATGTGCAGAGTAATGCATTTGCACAAATAAATATTTGAATTTCTTCATAAACGTATTGCGGCGGCCGTTAAAAATGTTTAAAATTTAAACAATTGGAGAAATATTATTTCACTTCTAGAAGTACTACAACTTTAAAATTTGGCAGAAATGTGTAGCATTAGTACCCCATAATGGAGAAAGTTTAAAATTCTTAAAGTTGCAAAATTTTTGGATTGTTTTAATCTATTATTTTTACATAGGGGAAAAACGAGAGTCGCTCCGGAGGTGAAATATTTAGAATTAAAAAAATATTTGTAATGATGAAATATGAAAAATGAATGTTTTTTATGTTGAGATGATATGCTTGCAGAATGCAAGCACCAACTATTAGTATGTTATATCCTCCTCCTCCTCTGTAAGAAACGTCTATATATGATAGACGTTTCTTACAGAGGAGGAGGAGGATACTAATGTTTAGGAACTCCCAGATGAGCTGGAGATTCGAAATTTTTTTCTTAGGTAGGATTTGTTGCACAACCGACTAGAAAAACGAAAATCTCCAAAAAGTACAACAATGCGGTCGTTATAAATTTGCAATTGTTTAAACAAATTTTCAAGTTTTATGTATTTCTGCTTGCGCTACGGAGTTGAAATTTTTTTAATAAGTAGAATTCGTAAAAAAACGAAATAGGGATTATACAAATTTTGATATGTTCTTTTGATTGGCAGTTAAAAATTCTGAAAGTTTAAACAAATAGATAACTGTTTAGACATTACAGGATGAGTTAGGAAGCTGAAGCTTTCAAGTTATGTACAGAGTAGTAGATTTGCACAAATAAACATTTGAATATATCCATTAACATTTTACGGCGGCCGTTAAAACTGTTTAAAATTTAAACAGTTGGAAAAATATTATTTCACTTCTAGAAGTACTACAACTTTAAAATTCGGCAGAAATGTGTAGCATTAGTGCCCCATAATGGAGAAAGTATAAAATTCTTAAAATTGCAAAGTTTTCGGATTTTTTTAATCTTTTATTTTTACATAAGGGAAAAACGAAAATCGCTCCGGAGGTGAAATATATAGAATTAAAAAAATATTTGTAATAATGAAATATCTGTCTGAAAAATGAATGTTTTTTCAAGGTGAGATGATATGCTTGTAGAATGCAAGCATCTTCTACTAGTATATAATAATAACATATACAGTCCGGCCTCAAAGGACAACTTTGTTATTTTGCAGAATATCTAAAAGTAATAAGAGATCAAAGTTGTTTGCAATAGGCTATTTTTCGGGAGAAATATTATTTTTTTTCGTCTATGGCCTTCCGTTCGACCGCTACTCTCTTGGCTCATCAATGGTTAAGTGACTCTGTCCAGGAAGTCCGGCCACATAGGACAACTTTGTTATTTTGCAGAATATCTAAAAATAATAAGAGATCAAAGTTGGTTGCGATAGGATATTTTTCGGGAGAAATGTTGATTTTGTTTGTCGAAGCAGGATAAGAAGCCTTGAAGAACTTAGGGAGAACATCTGTGCAGCATGCGCAGAAATTACTCCGCAAACATTGCTACGTGTACGGAGAAGCTTGAGGGAACGAATCAGAATGAGTGTACGCCAGCATGGATACCAATTTGAAAATTTATTGTAAATGTGCAATATACACTGCTGCATGAGTTTTTGGAGTATTTATTCATTTTTGTTGTAACTCCTATTCACATAGCCGGCTCCTAGCTCCTTTATGTGGACGTAGGAATTTCCGCCGTGTCACTTAACCATTGATGAGCCAAGAGAGTAGCGTCGAACGGAAGGTCCTAGACGAAAAAAATTATTTCCCCCAAAAAATAGCCTATTGTAAAAAACTTTGATCTCTTATTATTTTTAGATATTCTGCAAAATAACAAAGTTGTCCTATGAGGCCGGACTTCTGGGACACCCTGTATATAGGAGGATACTAATGTTAAGCACTTCCAGATGTGCTGAAGATTATAAATCTTTTTCATAGGTAGGATTTTGTGCAAAAACGACTAGAAAAAACGAAAATCATGGAAAAGTGCAATAATGCGGCCGCTATAAATTCGCAATTGTTTAAACAAATTTTCAAGGTTATGTATTTCCGCATGTGTTACGGAGTTTAAATTTTTTAAAAATAGAATACGTAAAAAAACGAAATGGGTATTATACAAATTTTGATATTTTAATTTGTTTGGCAATTAAAATTTCTTAAAATTTAAACAAATAGACAACTGTTTAGACATTACGGGATGAGCTAGGAAGCAGAAATTTTCAAGTTATGTACAAAGTAGTGCATTTGCACAAATGAACATTTGTATCTCTCCATAAACATATTGCGGCGGTCGTTAAAAGTGTTAAAATTTAAACAATTGGAAAAATATTATATCACATCTAGAAGTACTACAACTTTAAAATTTGGCAGAAATGTGTAGCATTAGTACCCCATAATGGAAAAAGTATAAAATTCTTAAAATTGCAAAGTTTAGGGTTTGTTTTAATCTATTATTTTTTACATAAGGGAAAAACGAAAATCGCTCCGGAGGTGAAATATTTAGAATTAAAATAAGATTTGTAATGGTGAAATATGAAAAATGAATGTTTTTTATGTTGAGATGATATGCTTGTTATATCCTCCTCCTCCTCCTCCTCCTCTGTAAGAAACGTCTATAGAGAATGATGATATATAATCGTATTAACTCGCAGAGAAACCACCACTTCACATAAGCCGCAAACTTGTTTTTTGTATGTATGTATTTCTGGCAAATCAAACTCTTGGATTATTATAGAAGCTTGTTTTTTAAGACATGCAGTTCCCGAAAATAATTCGCGCGTCAAAATCGCGATTAAGTGTAAAACATTCTGGATAATCACTAATATGTGTCATTAAATATAAAAAATATCAGTAAATATTGGCATTATTTATAATAATAAAGTATTCCAGTGAATTAATTGTAAAATATCAGCAATATATTAATTATATAATATAATATATAACATTATAGAAAATCTCGGAAGTATTTTATCCAAACATGCTGCACGTGGAAAGCGACTAAAAATCGTAACGACTTTCGAACCAGAAGAAACGCCACCAAAATGTTTCTTACGACAGAATTATTGGAATAAGGAACTAAACAGTGACGATGTCTTGATATCCGCCAGAATACGCCATTTCTCTCGCAGGTCCCTGGCGTTACCGTAGCGACCGCCTGCAAAATCTGACGTTTGTAACTCCGTCAGCCGTAACAATAATACTTCTTCCACATTTTTATTTTTTCGGTGATAGTATTGTTTATATTTGTCATATACTACGCATTGAATGAACTAGTTGTTTAACGAAGTTTTAGTGAATTTTAACTATTGTCTCACATTTTTGGATTTTTCCGATTTTGTTTACTCGCATTTAAGAAGCATTCCTTGATCTGGTGTCGAAAGATTTGGAAAAAACGTGGTGCTTATATGCGAGTATATATGGTATAAACACGATTAATCTGAAGGATGAAACATATAATCCATCCCGGTTCTTCGTTTTACGGATGACGATCCAAAACCCATAATTCCTTGGGTTGGCAATGACAGGGCGATTTTTATTCTTATTTCTCAAATGCGTGTCATCGTCTCGAGATGAGCAATTTTTTTTTCTTAAATACATCGCAAAATATTGATATGTTTTTAAGGCACAAATGAGTGAAAAATAAACAATATTTCATCTCTCAGGGTATAATCCAATTTAATCACGGTTCCATTTATTCCTTTTCATTTTTGAAAATAACATTTCGACCGACGTTGCTTCTCCTTTTTTGAAAGCTAACTGGGTGGCTGTGAAAAGCGTGAAACAATTCTGATTTGTAAAAGCGTAACAGAATGGGGCCAACGAAGGACTTGGCGCATCGATACAGTGCCCCTGCGTTCACCCCCTGAGTCGAATACACTCTACAAGAACTACGGTTTTTTAATTCGAAAAAGTTCATTCGAACCTAAAAAAAACTCTGCGGAGAGTGTGCGAATCATACGAAACGTTATCAATTAATTGATAAAATATACCGTTTTTTGTCGCGAAGATATTTCGTATAAAGGTTATAAATTTTTCTGCAGACATCCACCAAATTCCTCTCACCTTTCTCCTCTCCCATCTTACTCGATGAATTTCTCTCTCTCTCTCGCTATGCATCCACATTGAAAACGGAGTGTTGCTAAGGATCTGCGCAAATGGAGAATACTGGCTGAAATATCACGCGAGCCGAAAATACCTTTTTTATAATTCGGAAAGCGTACGTTTTTGTTTTATTCCAACGAGTTTTTAAAATTTAATCGCGGACGCGTCAAAGTGAACAGGAAACACTACTTGAGAGATAGAGAGAGCTATTATGTAGTGATAGAGAGAGAGCGAGGAGAAAGCGGAGAGAGTTAAAGGGAGGGAAATGAGTGGGTGAAGCGGAGGAGGTTGGAATAAAAGGGCAAAGAGTGGGTGTAAGCTCAGTATTTGTCGGGTAATAAGGAAAAAAATACGAAGAGGTCAAGGGATGTGGAAAATGTGTTGGAAGAAAGAGAGAGGCCTTTCATTCGAAAGCGAGCGAAATTAAAGCCTGGAAAATATATTTAAAGTGAAGGCGAAACGGAACATTTTACAGGAATTCGCTTTATTCTAGCATTCTCGCGCATGCGCAAATACACGCAGACAAGGTTTTTCCACGGGAAACGTTTCTGTCGAGTCACACGGTTGTGAAGCGCCAAAGTTTCGACTGCTTGCGAATTTTCACTTGTGAGTCTTTTAAATATATTCTCGTGGTTTAGTATGGATTTTCCATGAGTGAGTGTAAAGGGATTAATACAAAATCCGCGTGAAACAAAAATGAACGCAATTTATTTGAAGATGAAAGTTAAAGTTGAAAATAAAAATCTTCAAATTCTGCGCACGTCAATCCCTTCAGCAACAACCCCTACATATATTAAAGGGACTATGGTCACAGGGAAAATCTATGGCGATGGATATTACACCAATTAGCATTTTTCATTAATGAAAGCCATAAGCTCTATCTTTCAAACTCCGATTTGCCGCATTGAACTGTCGAATATTTCCTTAGTGTAGCTGTCCAGTGCAACCTGTGAAGTTGGCCACCCCTGTAAGTCGGCCACCTGCCATAGTTAGTCGCATATTTACAAAACACACACATTTACCTGGCTACCTTTTTATCTTTCGCCTGTATCTTGTCCACCTTCTCGCATTTAGTGCTATGCTTTTGTATATATTCCAACCTTTTTATGTTGGACACACAGAACCGGCTTGTACGAATGGCAATCCCCCACCCATTTTCCTCGTGTACCAATACCCTTTCTGGGATTAAGCTATATTTACATGTGAGCTAAGGAGAAGAGACAGAGGTTCAGCGCGGACTTATTCTCATGTCCTCCGGTTTTCGGCGTCTCTGGGCAAAGTAGCATTCCTGGACGTCTCCAGGTTAGGCCATTAGTGGCAGTCACCATTATCTACCCCAAACTCCGGAAGGACCATTCCCGCAGGTATGTTTATACTACGGGGAAGAAACTTTTTTGTTGTTACAATTTCCCGAAAATATTACTTCTGTATCACTTATTCCTAAATTTATTGATTCAGAGCATCTTTGAAACGGGCCTCTAAGTCTTAATAATAATATTTGAAGAATGGCTAACTGATTTAAACCGTATGATTAAAAAAACGGAAAATCCTATTGCTTGCAGATAATACTTCCAATCATCGTGGAACAAAGGTAATGAGTAATGTAACGGTCAAATTCCATCCACCAAATCTGACCTCTGAAATCGAACCTCTAGATCATGAAATTATACTAGCTGCAAAAGCACGTTATCGTAATAAGATGCTACACCATCTTGTAACAAACGCGGAAGCTAGCAATACGAAGTCGGATTTCAATATATCAATATCAGAGCTACACGCACGGGAGGAAATTTCACGAGAACCCATTGTAAAGTGCTTTCGACAAACAGGTTTTCATTACCAAGAGGAAGAAGATGAAGAATGTGAGGAAGACATCCGAAATGATATGTTCTCTCCCTTTGGATATTCAGAAGGATATGGTCTGTGTCGAGAAGATGGAAAGTGCTGATGCTGACCTTATTGTGCAGGAAAAAGTGCTCACCACACCAGAAGACATTCTTGAAGAAATCTTTTAAGAAATGGAAGAGGCACCTCCAAACCAAAAGTTGTGTTGTGAAAATGAGAACAATGATGATGATAATGAAGGATCTTGATATTGGTGAGTCTCAGTTCAGGCAATTTTATACCTATCATACTGTATCTGACCATCAACTAATAAATAGTTTCTTTTGTCCCTCGATTTATCAGGCTGTTTTTTTTCTATTTTTTTATAGAAATCAAAATTTGTAAGTTGAAGTATGTTTATTTACTTCAAAATTAATAATTTGATATTAAATCTGTTCAAGTTACAGGGTCACAAACAAAACAATTTTCTTCGAAAACCATAACATGAAGGTAGAGGTGACACATTACAATAGTTAAAGTATGTATTTTAACATGTAGACAAAAAATTCAATTTTTGACACTATAGTCTGTAAGTTGGCCACCTACACAAGCTGACCGGTTTTGTGTGGAAGTTTCTGCTCACTCTTATCGCTGGTTATTGCTATCATCCAATTATAGTGATCAAACGCAGAATACCGGTACCAATGAAAATTCAAGAAAGACTGCCGCTTATTATGGTTAATATTATCTATTAAACTGAACTCAGTATGATAACATTTTGCGGAATTTACTATAGGTGAGCCGGCTAGAGTTGGCACTTGGCTGCTCAGAAGCAGTCAAGTGCCATCTCTAGGGGGAAGAGAGATTTAGCCAATGAGACATCGTAAAGAGAGAGCCGTTACCATGGCAACGGTGTTGTCATTTTTCTCTTACCCCTCCTGTTTCGCTAGTCCCACACGCGTAATGAACGGGACTCCTCAGGTTGGGGTAAACCATTGCAACGGTCGCAACAGCATTTGGAAACATCGTCTTCCCATCGGTGGGTAAGCAACCAGCTCTTCAGGTGCCAACTCTGGTCGGCTCGACTACATACATAATTACATTTATTTAACGATTTGTTATTTTTAACTATCTCATAAAAAGTATACAAGGAAATTTACAATGAACAAAGACGAAATACAACAAAGACGGTCACATACATCCAAAGTATTCAAACCCGCGACTCTACACGACGCGCAAAAGACTTCCTACCGAGCAGAGGCGGCTCTAGATCAGTGATTCTCAAATACGGCCACCAGAAACTTTTTATGCAGCCACCAGAAAAATTATATTTTGAACCTAGCAATAATATGCTGACTGCGATGAATACTGTGATGTCACATTTAGACCTCAAATTTAACAATGCGGCAACCACAACATGGCAAGGGGCCGCAGATATGGCAACGACGAATTTTTTCTGAGAATCACTGATCTAGATGCTTAGCATCTACATCTACAGTTTACCCTGCAAGCCACCGCAAGGGTGTGTGGCAGGGGGTGTATTAACACCAAGGGGAAAACTCCAAAATTAGGTCTGGGTTTACGCCCCTACGCGAGGTTACTTTTGATCGCAAGTTTTATTCTGCTCAGCTATCGTTCTAGGGAAAAATGAGCCTTTGTATCCCTCCGTCCTACAGGCTATCTCTCTTATTTTACGAGGATGGTCCATTCTACCGATATAGGTGGGAGTTCTTATTATTTCTTCTACGTCGCTGGAGAAAGTACTCGTTCTAAATCTTTCAAGAAGTTTTAACCTAGCACGTGATCGACGCTCAGCTAGTGATTCCCATCCTAAGTCCTGTATCAAGCCTGTAACGCTTATATTTCTATCATAACAATTTTTGACGAATCTAGCAGCTTTTCGCTGAACTTTCTCTAACTCGGCGATTAAACCTTTCTCGTATGGATCCCATATGCTCGACGCATACTCTAGCAGCGGTCTAACTAAAGAAAAGTAACATGTCTCTTTGACTTTTTCTTCGCTTTTACCTACTATCCGTTTGATGAATCCTAATTTTTGCTTAGCTTTCCCGGATATATTTCGTGTGTGTGTGTCCCACGAGAGGTTACTTGTTAAAATGACACCTAAGTATTTGACGGATTCGGCTAATTTTAGATGTACGCCTTCTATACTGTAATTCATCGCCTCAATTTCTTTGTTTCTCCAGAATCTCAGAGGGAGGGGGAGATAATAAGATAACAAATATATTAACTGATACATATTTATATAATATAATAACGTCTCATTATAATAAATATACAGTTTATATTATACAATTGTCAGATATTTGCAAAATATCTATAGAATTCCAGTAATATAAAAACATTAAATGAGATAATATTTTAATAAAGATTGATCACCTCTCTCTTAGGGGGAGATAATTACCCCTATCTCTCCTCTTTGTAACCGCCATTGCTATCTAGGCCGGTTTAATTATAGCAAATATAACCAAAAAGAAAAGTATACTCCATAAATGGAATACAAAGAAATTTCAAAGAAGTTCTTTATGGGAAATGCGAATAAAACCATATCGAAAGACTGAGCGGTTCTCGAATTTTTATCTCCTAAAGCAGCGTTCCCCAAACTTTTCTAATGGCGGGCCACATCAATGGTTGCGAATCCCTTGACGGGCCGCATTGGAAGTTGTCAATTCTTCGGCGGGCCGGATTAGAGTTTAAATCGGAAATTTTATATATATTCTGAGATGCCATTAAGTGAAAATCATGTCTAAATAAGGTTTTCATGGCTAACATTTCAATATTTAAAGTTTTATTATGAAAATTTTCAAAAAATGTGTGTTAAATTTTTCGAATTGATTTTTTGCCTTAGCTTCGCGGGCCGAACAAAATCCCTTCGCGGGCCGCATTTGGCCCGCGGGCCATAGTTTGGGCACGGCTGTCCTAAAGTATTAAGCCGTAATTATATAATTTGGCGGAATTTTCGTGGTAAATTCGAATAAAGTATTGATCTATACCTCACAGATCCTATAAGAGTATGGAAGAGAAAATACGGATTTTTAATTGCTGTTTGACAATAGAATTGTTGTAGCGATCGATGTAAACAAAATATGCTGTTATGCTTGTAATATTCTCGAATGTTTATCTCCGAAACTATAAGTCGTAATTATATGGTCCCGCGGACTTTCTTGTGGTGAATGATGTTCTCTATGCGAATAAATTTTCCAAATGAAGCCTTACAGATCATTAATTACTAATTGTCTGCCCGTACCCCCTTTTATCTCATGAAAAGTTTGTCATAGAGAAATGCTCTAATCGCCATTTTGTTTCTGCCAACTAGGAAACCTAGAGAATACTATTTTCTTTTATATAAAGGTCCCAGGTTCGACTCCAGGAGACAATTATATTTTCCCATATCTTTACGCAGGAGTTCCGATTTTTTAAGGTGCAATGTTTTTTCTTCATTCATTAAAATACGTAAATATGGACCGAATTTTTCCGTTTTTGCTTTATTCGACGGATAAAACTATAAAATATCTTATTCTTGTAATGTTTAGGTGTTATACGGAAGAATCTGTCAGAAATACGCTTTTATTTTCGAAAATTTATGCTTTTTTCGTACTCTTTCCGGGTGTTGCCGAGGCGACCCGCATTGTTGCCTCCCATTGAATTAGCGTCTATTAAGCCGTCAAATGGACAAAAGAATTGCGTTATTTGCTTCGTGCTGTTTATGAAGCATCAAAATTATAGTTGTAGTAACGTCAAACTTATAGATTGCAACGTTAATAATAGCAGATAATTATTTTTCAGTAAATTGCGCGTGTACTGTGGGAATTTTTAATTGACTAAAAGAAAAATCTTTCTTTATTACAATACTGGAATGTTACCTTTTTCGTAAGAGAAAAGCTAATAAAACTGCACATACAAATTATAAAAAAAAAACAAAAATCACATTCAAAATGTAATTTGTCTAATTTTATAAGGAGAAATGAGCTATTATTACTTTTAAACATGTAGATTTCTGATTGACTTCGCGAAGGTTTTTGCTGCTATCTCTAGCGGTATATATATGTTTCTTGAATGGTGTCATTTAATGAGATACGAGTATAGTTTATTTAGTGCTTAATGGAAGTACTAATTGACGGATGCAGATGAAAATCACAATTAAGTGATAAATTTTGATAAGGATAAATAATAATTGATCCAATTAAAATCTGTCCAATAGTTTCGGAGATTAAACATATTTACGGAGGGACGGAAGGAGGCGACCTGCCCATAAGGCGATCCGCAACTAACGCTTCGCATGTTAAGAGCGTCTAACATATTTATGAAATTAAATTATTTTTATAGGAGACTTCAGGGTTATGATCAGGATCACATTAATTATGTAGCAACTATGGCATTGAGCCTCATCCTCAATATCTCTTATACATAAACTAAAACATTTGATATTTATGATGCCACTTCAAAGTTTTATTTTTAATCCTTTAAAACGTCATCGATTCTCGCTCGTTATTCTTCATAACATTTAGTGCCAATTGGATCTGAGGTCAGTTTTAAGTATGCTAGAGGTCAATGTTTGGCAAAGCATTTTAACCTGTCTTTATAAAAGTTTTATAGGCGGGTTTCCAAAGGAAACATAGCCTTATGAAATGGTCCTGTCTGTGTGTGTGTGTGAGCGATTTCGAATCATAGGCGAAATGCGACGATAAGAATAAGAAACTTTACTTATTTATCTTAAATACGGTCTAGGTCCGAAGATTGTAGGTTAATTTTTTCTAATTTAAATTTGCAAAAGAGCAAATGCCTGTAAGTCGAAAAATCTATTTTTACTTGTTATGTCATGGGAAACAAATTATCTACTGGAGTCGAACCCGGGTATTTTTGGTGATTTATTTTCTTAAATACTTTTTACTATAAGAATCAAACATTCGTAGCAAATTTCAATCTTCTATCTACTTGAAAAGATTGTTAAAAATAGTATTACAATCATCTAAAATCTCTATCTCTAACATAAATATTTTGAAGAATTAGTTTGTATGTTTGTGCATTTATAACGCAACAACTACAGAACGTATAAGCAAGAAAAGGGTGTCATTTTAACCGCCATAAAAAGTTGAGCAAAATAGAAGGGTTTTTAAAGCGAATTTAACTGCATTTTTATGCTGGTTTTCAAAGAAAACAGCCTTATGAAATGGTCCTGTCAATGTGTATGTGTCCCCAACTAACAACTTCTGCATCAATGGACCGATTTTCGTGAAACTTGATATGAGGCCTGTGCTGCTAGAGCACACCTCCGGGCTATATTTTATTTGGCGAAGATTGAAGTCCCAGGTTCGATTCCAGGAACATTTTTTCCCTATTTGTTTTACATAGGAAGTCTCAAATTCAACGTGCAAGGGATGTTTTCTTCAATATTTGAGAATATCTTTAAATTGCTATATCGAAGCAAGGTTTGTATTGATCTAAGGCGAAAAAAATGCAAATTCTAATTATTATCGCTGAATTTAGATAAATGATGATATTTTCTTGAATTTCCACTAAAACTTAGCGTTTTTTTTGCGTTTTAAATCGTATTTTATCGGATTGTTGCCATGGAGAAGATGATTACTGAACTCGGTTTGAGCATAGATGAGTGAACAAATTAGTTATTTTCTCTACCACTCGACTACCCTTCAGCAATGGACAGTTGATCCATATATAGTAGCGTATAAACAGTAACATTTATTACATTCGATTATTTGTTAAAAATATATGTAAAATATAATGTCAGAAAGAGATGTTGATATTCTTTTAGTATTTTAAACCTGATAAATATCTATTAATTTGTTTTCCAATTTTTATCTATCATTAATAAACTATGAACTACAAGTGGTATTTATGATATGAGAATTCCTTGGAATGACTAACACTTCCTGAAACATTTCCTGTCAATATAAGTAATCAATTGAGGACGTCAACTTTGGGAAACCAGCCTGCATTAGTCATGGTTTGGACTTCTTGTTACAAATTATAGGCGTTAAATGTACCACCATAACAGAGAAATTGGATCGAAGCATTTATGGCAGATACTATAAAATTGAAGACATTAACTTGATCACGAAAAAAAGATTCTTCACATCTTCGAATTTGACCTGACCATATTTAGTGGAGGGGGAGCGGTGATGGAGTGCTTTGAGTGTCAACTTTCCGCGCAACGTGCCCTAATTAGATTCATGTCATTGGCTGGTTTTTCAACCTATGCTTGCCATGACCCCTACTTGCGCGTTGTGAGGAGGACATGCAGGTCAGTAGTCCGTCCATCGGAGAGGATGTTAAGCAGTGTGACTAGGCTTGCCTCGTGGAACAGGACTAAACCTCCCGATTTTCTCCCAAATCGATGAATTTTTCTTCCGCTTTTGGTTAAAAAACATTTGACCTATTTAGGATTTATACGGCACGAAGACAGACCCTAGGAAGCGACATATTATGCAGTACATGCTGGCTGGCAGAGAATGCAATAAAAATTAAAACAAACCAGATGCAAACCAAAGATTCAAAAAGAGAAAATTAAACAACTCAAATTTTTACCACGGCCGGAGTTGGCCGTAGCTCGAAAAGATTAAAAAATATTTTTTTTTTGCTTTGTGAGTAGTAGTTATTCATGTTCCCTGAAGAGATGATTAACTACGAAGAAGTTTTCAAAACGGCATAAGGAAACCAGATGGAATGGCTAAAGAAATTCTTTTAAGAGGAAGAGTACTGGAACGCAGCACCGTAACTAGCTATTTTAGCGCCCGAGGCAAACTACTTAATATGTCACTCTCCCTTTCTTCAAAAAATCATCGCCTCTAGTTTATTTAGTTATTATTTGGATTTTTTGCGCCCCTCACATAGTTGCGCTAGAAAGAATTTTTAATAGTGAAAATGTACGATCGATCGCCTCGAAGTGGAAAGTGGGAAGTAGATCCCAAGTTTGGAAAGTGTAAACATCCCTGGTATATACAATAGGCAAGGAAATATTTCAATTATTTCCATTCATTATGCATAAATTAAAACAAACAAGAATTGATAGGTGTACCCCATCTCGGAGTACACAGTATTTTCAAAAGGCGTTTTTTAAGATTTATGTTAGCATTTCAAAAAAGATAAATATCATTGACAGCCAAATGTCCAAGCACTGCATCAGAAGTGATGTCAAGGAAATATTGAATATGTGTGACTTACCGATTTCAATAGTAATTAATAAAACATTCGGAAATTATTTAAAACCTACCTCACTTGACATAAACAGTAGTATTTTATCAATTTCTTTTCACTAACAAAGGCTGTGTATATAAAAAGGAAATAAAATCTTGATTTCTTTGTCGTGGGTGACTCATTTCCGTTCATTTCCTATATGCTGTAGGCGCGCGAATGAAAATTAAACGTATTTATAGGAGAACTTGTTTACTTAATTTGTTATGAAATTGTTTTTGTTGACAACAATTAAAAAACCCGAAAAATTTCCAAGTTTAAAGTGAATTACGACTCTCTTTTGATTTTCTTAAAATGGGCTACAACTCCAATAAAAATGTATTGGACAAAATGTATTTTATTTCGCTAGTTCAACAAATTTTGTTTGAAGACATTTTATATAAGTAGTATTTTACGAGATAAGATTTAACGTTAATTTTTATCGTAAGGAAAGTAGCACTCATGATTAGAATGTGAACCGTCTTTTTAAAAAAATCTGTACACTTAAGTCCTAAAATACCAAATTTCATGATCAGCGGTTAGGTAGATGAAACACGCGGAAGGATAGAAGAAGTGCTCATTTTTGAAATTTTGAAATTTAATGATTTTTTGAATTTTTAAAAATTTTCCAGTTTTTCGAATTTTTAATTTATGTAATTTTTCGAATTTTTGGAATTTTTAAAATTATTCGAATTTTTGACATTTCTGAAATTTTTCGAATTTTTAAATTTTTTCAATTTTTTAAATTTTGATATTTTTCGAATTTTTTTATTTGGAAATTTTTGAAATTTTTTGAATTTTTGAAATTTTTGACATTTTTGAAATTTCTGAAAATTTTCAAATTCTTCGAATTTTTGGTATTTTTCGAATTTTTAAAGTTTTAGAAAATTTTCGAATTTTTTACATTTCTGAAATTTTGCGATTTTTTTTAATTTTTGAAATTTTTGAATTTTTGAAAATCTTAAAATTTTTTGAATTTTTGCAGTTTGAAATTTTTAAAATTATTGAAATTTTTTGAATTTTAAATTTTTTCCATATTTCGAATTTTTGAAATTTTTGAAATTATTTTGAATTTTCGAATTTTTCGATTTATTCGAATTTTCGGAATTTTAAAAATTTTAACGATTCGAATTTTTGGAAATAACTCGAATTTTTTTAATTCTTTGAATTCTTGGAATTTTTCGTTTTTTTTAATTCATCCAATTTTTAGTTCTAATTTTTGGAATTTCTCGAATTTTTGGGATTCCTAGAATTTTTTGATATCGATTTTTTAAAAATTCTTCGAATATTTAAAATACTTTTATTTTTTTATATCCTGCGAATTATTCTATTAAAAATAGCTCGGAGCTGCTCATTTTCAAGAATTTCGAAAATTAAAATCCAAATTCCGAATATTTCAAAACTTCCCAAATTTAAAAAAAATGTATACAATATCAATTCCAAAAATGTCAAATGATATTAATATGAGAAATATTCAGAAATTTACGAACCCTCAGAAATTTCAGCAACTTAAAAATTTTAAAAATTCCAAACATTTCAAAACAAAAAAATCAAAATATAATACTTTAAAAATAAAATTTCAGGTTTTCAGATTTAAAAAATATCAAAATTCTAAAATTCCTATATTTAAATATATAGTTTATTATATTATATTATATTATATTATATTATATTATATTATATTATATTATATTATATTATATTATATTATATTATATTATATTATATTATATTATATTATATTATATTTTTTATATTATATTATATTATATTATATTATATTATATTATATTATATTATATTATATTATATTATATTATATTATATTATATTATATTATATTATATTACATTACATTACATAATATTATATTATATTATAATTAATATATTAATAATTCCATGAAATTGGAAAATATTTCAAAAATCGAAATATTTGGTAGTCGAATTTTGAAATCATAGTTTTAATTTCGCTGAATACAACATAACTCACTGATCGAGATAATATATATTACCTACAATTAATACCATACCATATTCAGATAAACTGCGTGATTATATTGCTATTAAGTGTGTTAATAACAAATGAGGGAAGGATTGCAGAGGAAATTATAATGCATTTTTCTTTTCTTACAAAACTATCGCAAAAAAGCAACTAAAAGTTTAATAAAAAAAATTCGAAATTTAAGTTTACTTCGGCGAAATCAAACCCTGGTACTTGATTTAAAAATGCAATGCGCCATTCATCACTCCAATATTTCGTCCAAAATCATTTTCTTTCTAGCATGTATATATTATCCTTGCATTAAAGTATTGTTGCAGACACCGATTACTCCCCAGCAGCTGATATGTGCTAGGTACACCACAAGCTTATCATGTCCAGTTGTCATATAAACTAACCTATTCTAATAATTTGGCTTCACCATGCTCCATGATGGACTGGCAAACCAAATACATAAGCGATTTTTTTAAAGCGCTAAAATGGAAATTCCTCCATAATTTTTGCACTCGATTTATAATTTATGCAGTGCATATCACTCTAGATTCCACTCTTCCAGTATATACCGTATATGCCAGTCTACAAGTCGACCTTTGAAAATCCTGTAAAATCTTGTGGTCGCCTTACACACCAGGTATAAAATGTGAAACATTAACTCCGGCGTATTTTTCAGTGTAGATGACCGCAATTTTGAATGAGCTGTTCAACTGTTTACCATTTATTTAGCGGTCGTAATTTAGAGGATTTGTAAAATGATAATTTAAATCAACAAAAGGTAACTAAAAAATAAAAAATTTCGATTTAATACATGAAATATTTTTTCAAAAAACAACAATATTATACGATTACAAGTAGTTCTGGAAAGAATTAATCCGCCCTGTGAACACTTGGTGCTTTACAAAAGGATATGCTAACACTGGGCACTCCCCTTACTCTCTGCGCGTCATGTTATCCACCGGTAAAGGCGGCATATTTGATAGCCTGGAAAACTATCCATGTAAAACAAAAATTTCTAAGAACTTCATTGAGAGAAGACCAAGATTCTACTTTGGGCTGCAGTGCCATGGATTACGATGATCCTATTTAATGTAGAGCCATATTAAAGGAATATTTTTTCATTCCATCCTGCAGGAGGATTATGAAGGCGTCGTGTACACATTAAATTCACCGCTGAACTGAAGGAGCAAGGGACGCTGAAGTAGGAGTAATGTGTCGGACGGAAAGATCCGCTTCAAAAATAAATCCTGGAAAACGCGCCTGCGTTTGTAGATTCGAGATCCTGTTGCTATATTTAGGAAGGTAATAAAATATTAACCGTTAAGGAAGGAGAAGGGTACAAGGTTAATTCAGCAGGAAAGCAGCCTTTGAACTCAATCCAGAATAAGAAATGGAAGGAGATTATTTCCTGCTTAGCTAATGAATGTAAGATTTGACATGTGTAAAATTGAATCATCCCAAATTCTGATACATTTATAAATACAGAAAGGAAATTTCTGAGGGTATGTAATTTATGTAATTGTAAAAGAAAATGCGGGTGAAACTTGTTTACTCTTTTGCTAAAAGATCTTATTCTCGATAACACGAACTTGTTTGCATTCTCACAGGTCAAATTGAACTTCTATGAACACAATTTCCTGTATTATTTTCCCTATGAATCGTATGGCAATGTTTAGAAGGCATTTCTGCTTTAAAATTTTAAACATTCCATGCCAGAATCTGTCTACCGCATGAATCGCAACGATTATTCACTTTTGCTGGCATTGTCACGCTTATAAAATTTTTCAGCTGCAAAAACAGCGTGTAATGTCGTAATGAGATACGTTTGATCGCCCGGCGACGGAATTAAATATCCTTTGGTATATTTTTTTTCGCGACAACGGAGTTTTTGATCGATTAATGTCGTTCAACGGCGGATTAATATTTTTACGCTTGTTATTCATCTTTTCCTCGTTTTAGCAATGTATTTAGGAACCGCGATTATTTGCATTTGGAGGGAGGGAACAGTGGATGTGACCTAAGGGAGGCAATAATTGAAAGGAATGTGTAAAATGAGGTGGTGAAGGAATAGAGTTTGCCTTTATCTCCAATTAGTTACTGGAACGACTGCTATGGGCAGAAGAAAATTTCTTAAAGTACACCGAAACTACATGAAATGCATTCTTTTTACCCGATGCAGTAATAGAAAATTCTTGCAAAGGTACAAATTTGAATTTAATAAATATAAACAGAAAATGCGATGGAACGAGATCATAATCGACAAGAGATTAAAATTCGAATTGGAAGAAACTTACATACGTATTATTTCCATAGGCGGAGAAAGCCACTCAACATAAACCTCAATAGAATAAGTGGTGGATCATGGTTGGATTTAAAAATAAAAATTAGCAAGGCCTTGACTGATGTATACATCTTGAGGTGACTGATGAAACACGACAAAGAATGCAGAGACACGTTTCGAGAGAAGTCGATATACGAATTCAAAAAATCTAAACAATATTTCCTATATGAAAAGTGAACGATGACAATCTACAAAATGATGTATGTATGCCTGTCTTTGCACAGCCATAGGCAACGACTTGACCGAAGCGTCATAACGGAATAAAAAAGCGGATCATAGTTGAGACAAGTTAAAAAAACAAAATTCTCTTCCACTAACTTATCCACCCTTGGGTACCTTGTGAAACAGGAGTGCGGACAATGAATGTCGAGAGAAAGGTCAAGGGAAATCGATTGATCCATGATGGCAATCTCTAAAACTACTAAAGACTATGGAAATAGAAGAAGGTGGATAAAAGCGAGAGGAAACTAAATTGGGCGAGAGAATGCTATGGGAACGCTTTGCATGAAGCTGCTACTAGTTACGTGTTATTTCCTGCGTAGAAATTTTGATAACGCAAATAGCCGATTCCCTCGGCAAAATTTCTAGCTGAAACACTGAATATATTACCGGAAAGATAAACGATACAGTGCTGCTAGAGTAAAGATTAAAAGTGGAATCAAGAGTGGAGCGAAGGAACACGGCTAAAAAAATCAATTTCAATTTTTTATGATAAATTTTTGAATGCATAAATAAACTTACTGGAAATGTGAAAATACTTATTTTTGCACGAACCTTTATGGAAATTAGACGAACTCTTCTACAAACCATATCCCTGAAAGAACGAAAATGGAAAATGCGACTTACATTTCTTGGCCATCAATTTCCTTTTTTCGGTTTTAAAGAAATATTTTTGTCGCCGATAATATAAGACCTCAATAAAAGAGTTAAATAATTGCCCAAACTGGATGACGTTGAAACAAATAAGCAGTTCCCGATTTGAAATTCTTTAGAGGAATTTCTGGAATTAGACACATATGGCCACAGAGAATTAACTCCGGTCCGAATTTGAGATGAGAGAACAGGAAGCTGGAAGGAAACAGATGGCCATTGTTCCACCAATTCCAGAGAAGAGACCAACTCTCATCTTAGTAACCATCTGTTTTCGTTTTTCCCTCAAGGTTATCGGCAGACGGGACGGGCTGGAAAAAGGCGACGAAGCTTCATTGTTATGAAGATATTCACGCAGATACATGTGTAATCTGCGCGGTTTTACGCAAATTTTATTTTTTTCTCCATTTCCCGCTCCCCTTCCTATTTTCCCGGCACGTCCTACCCGTACATTTCCGCCGCTTATTGGATACGGAAAATATGCAAGCGTTAATAAGTAATGTTTCTATAATTCTTCATCCATAGAGGGGCTGTAGAATGAAAATAAAATGGATGGATGGACTTCCGGAAATTGAAAAATGTATTAAAGGGATTCAAGGACGACTTGCATCTGCGGGGATTGAGAGATGCGAGCGAATGGGGATTCTGGAATCGGAATTGCTGGAGCTGCCTAGGCGATTGGAGAGCATTGAACAGATAGAAGGAGGGCGAAAGGGAAATAGATAATTAAGGAGAGAGATAGTATGAGGGAGGAAAGGAGGACAGAGGAAGAGAGAGTAAGATAGAAAGTGAGGCAGAAGATAGGAGAGGAAGAAAGAGAAGAAGCTGTGAGAGGAAGAGAAAGAGGGAGCGAAAGAGATTGCGTAAGGGAAGAGAGGGTAAAGAGAGAGAGAGAGGGAGAGAGGAGATGGGGAGAGAAGAAGTTAGGGAGAGCAAGAGGGAGATAGAGAGTGAGGGTGAGAAATATGAATAAATTGAATATGAATGTAGGGAAAAGAGGGAGGATGAAGGGGGAATGATAGAAAGAGAAATAGGGAGAGGAAGAGTGAATGAGTGGGACGAAGAAAGAGGGAGGGAGAGATGGAGTTAAAGAAACGGCGGGAAGGGAGAGAGGGCGACGAGAGAAAAAGATAAGGAAAGGAGAGGAAATAAGGAGAAAGGATAGGGAGATAAAACGAGAAAAAATAGAGCAACAGGGAAAGTTGGAGAGAATGAGAGGGAGGGAAATGGAGAGTGGGAAAGAGGACAATAGAGAGAGAGGAAAAGGGAAAGAGGGAGATATAGGAGAGCTGGAAAGAGTGGGAGGGATTTGTGAGTGCGTGCGCACTCGTGTGCTTGCGGCGCATAAAACAGAAACTTTCATCCGGGGAAAGAACAGCGAGGTTGTTTAGACGAGACGAAGGTTTTAAGGTGTTGTTTAGACGTTTGGAGGGTTGGGGGAGAGTGGCGCTGACTTCTTTCATGCGGTGATTTATGCCCGTGGAAAGTGAAAACATGCGGAGAGGGAAGAAAGGTTTGCATTTTGGGGATTTTTTTCCCTTTCGTTCTTGAACTGAAACGTAGGTCTTTTGTTTTGGAAGGCGGGGCCACACACAAGAGGCGCCGGACTTGTGAGTTATGTGTGTCTTTCAACGGATTCCTAAAATAAGTTTTCATAAAAAATTTCTCGTACGGACTACTTGCCTCGTACTTTCACTCCGTTTCCCGTGGACCATATACAAAAATCTCTCGATATTTGCGGTTCTCATTCGCGGAGAATTTCTGTGCACGCCGATTTGAAATAATTCCGCCTTATAAATTTGGCTATTCGCGGATTTAATCCACTGCGTCATGTACAGATTGCTGCTGTCAATACATAAGTAGCGAAGTTGTAACATCCATGGGTTTGACATTTGTGGTTATTTCCAAGACCATAACCCCCGCGCATGTTGAGTGCCTATTGTATTTGGACTTATTTTCATAACCTGGAAAAGGTTCCGCTCAATTCAATGAAAGACACTCCATTGCATCTCAAAATGTAAGGAATGATTCGTTGACAACATTATGAAAATCATTAAAAAACACGGCAAATCTGTACGAAGGCTTCCACGGCGTGCTGTTGATATGGTGGTGATTTCCGGGAATCTGCCGTGTTGATCCATTTCCTGGACAATATTTCGCCGACGTTCCAGTCGGCTTCTTCAGGTCTTCGGACCTGAAGAAGCCGACTGGAACGTCGGCGAAATATTGTCCAGGAAATGGATCAACACGGCAGATTCCCGGAAATCACCACCATATCAACACGGCAAATCTGTTGATACCTATTCTTCTTTTATGTAATGTGTTGTTTCAAACAGTAAGAATTTTCTTCAGGAAGGGACGTCGCATGTAGTTTTCAATCGCTAATCAAATATCAAATCATAGAATTGTGCATTTTGATTGTAAAATTATTCGCAACAAATGACTTTGTAGAATATTAATTTTTAACGGATCTTTCACGAAATAAATTCTGGGATTAACTAGCTTTAGCGTAACCGATAACTAGTGCGATGTCTCACGCAAACACGGTGCCAAGTTGCCATTAAAGCCGTCCATAACGTGGATATCTACAGCCGTTATGCGGCCAAAACTAAAGTGCCACGGTCATAACTATAAATCTCTTATGAGGAAAACTTTGAGCGATAGAAATAAATGCATAAAATTCGTCTCTCAAATCGCTGTGTAGACTTTGGCAGCGCCATAAAAAAGTACGCATTAAACTGCAGTCTTAGGTAACATTCAGAACATTTATCTCTTTTCTGCTGCGAGTCAGACTTGGGGCTAACCATGGAAAAATACTTTTATATGTTTACAAAAACAAAATAATAATTAAATACATCTAGCTATCATAAACATTAAAAGTGATCACAGTCACAAATGGAAGACAAACCAAAACTTATCTAAATTAATAGTTATAACAAATTCTATCGAGTTATTCATAGATAAAATCATCTGGTTTATTGATTTATTTTTCATAATCACACGAAACAAAAATCAGTATTTTGTTATGGCCAATTTAAATGAATACTTTTCTATCCAAATACATGCTTGAAGCGAACATAGGAAAATTTCTGTTTCAAAATATGATATTTTAAACAATATATATCTATCATTATCACTATGGCTGATCATAGTTTATATTAAAAACGAAGCGAAAATATTTTACTTAATTCATAGCTACTACGAGTTTAACCATGTTATTTAAAATTGTATACTCAGAGTTAAACCTGCTGTATTGTGATTATTGTAGAAAAATATAAATCAATATTTGGTTTTATACAATTTTTCCATACATATAAAGTTGCGAGTTCCTAAGAATAAGAACGTAAGTGTGCCAAAGAATTCCCCTCAAAAGACAAGCCAATCCACGGCGTAATTTCTTTCCGTCCATATACCAATAGCTTTATAAACCACTTCATCGTCCAGCTCGTCCTTATTGTATAGCCTCGGTGAAAGAAGGAGAGAATGAAATGATGGAAATTGGATGGCAACGATTGCGCCAGAGACTAAGGGGTATTACCCTTGCCTCTGACAAATTCTCATCCCTTTTCCGCTCCTTCTTCTCTTTTCTCTCCCCGGCGCACTCGGGGGATGACGTGAGGGATTCACGGGGGAATAAAGCACAGCGAATGAAATGACACGCGAAGTTACAGCCTGGTGTTTACGCTACTCGAATGGCGTTCCTACTCTTAAGATACGGAGTGGGTCTATTTTTTACTCTCTAAGGTTGAGAAGGGGGAATGTTTTTGATCTGTGAGAGGAAAAGAAGAATATGAGAGAGAGAGGAATTGGGAGAAGGGAATGTAGGAGGAAAAAGAAACACGCTGGACGGAGAAGTATGAAAAAAATAGACGCAAGAGCTACGTAGTAGATAGGATCTTTAAGCAGAAATAAACCCGTGGAGAAGGAAGATTTAAGAGAAGAAAGTAAATGAAGTACGCGTGATGAACCGGGATATGGAGATGAAAGGGGATAGTGGTCTCTCTTGAATTCTTTATGCTCTTGCGGCGTGCCCGCACGCAAACCCAGAAATAGACCCTGTGGTCTAACGAGGTCTCGAATGAGAAAGTAAAAGTCTACAGGATGCAGTGAAAACATGTAAATGTTAAAAAGCAAAATAAAAAACACATGGAGAAGAAAAACGGTGAAGATTTTCATATTCAAAGTGATATGTTGCGCACAGAAGAATACTTCTCTTTCTGAAAAAGTTTAGTATGGAACCATTTTATGTGAACATAACCGACCCTAACGTACTCCCGTTAAAACGCATAATCGATGATATACTTTAGCAATGAAAAACAAATGTTTTTCAAGAGAATCTGCTTATTCATCAAATGAGTTAAATAAAATAATATTTTATTCTTTTATGGTAAAAATGCGTGCATTTATACTACGTCCACGCCTGCAAATCATCACAGCAAAACATGGATTTTGGATTAAGTGACCTTCCGTATGGTTTCTGGCTTAAATAAACATTTTTGATACTGCAGCCGTCTGTTAAGTCTTGAATGTCTCCCTCTCTCTCTGTTTCCTTTCCAGGAAACGAATAGCCTAACATTTATCCTAAGAAGAGAGGAATATCTCGTTGAAACATACCGGATGCCACTCACCAGTCCATCGGTTATAGAAATGTTAGCGAGTGAAAAGGAAAAAAACATCGCAAATCCACAAAATCAGAAGTTATTGGGAGTAATATAATGGTCTAGAGAGCGAGTCGTATTCTGAGAAATATCGAAGCAAGATAGATATAACTTGGAAACTGGCGGCCACGCTCGGAAATAAAAACAAAGTAGCAATATATTATTTTCTGGAATTCAAAAGATATTACTTGAGAAATAATTAATTTTTTCAGAAAATGAGATCTTGAGATCTGAAAGAATGGTTCGGAATATTTTTTCTTGAGATAAAGACCGAGAGATATAAATTCTCGAGGAAAATTGTGGGAGTAAACTAACACGGGCGGCGATGGAGCAACCGTAGAATGAAAGGCTTTCTTTCTTTAAGAACGCTGCGCCCTTTAAATGACTCCGGAAACATGGAATCTATAGAAGAAAAAACACACAAAAATGTCCATTCAAAAGAATATGTGAGGCAGGTTTGGAGAAGGGCTTCAAAGGAAAGGTGGAATATGAGGGAAATGGCAGAGGGAGCGAATACCTGCGGACGGATGAAAGAAAAGAGATTATTGGTATTGGAAATGGAAGAAAAGGATATGATGAGAGCGGCAGTGTATGGGCGGTAAAAGAGCAGAGAAAAGAAACTCATCAAAAGAATCAGATATATAAAAAAATAATAAATAAAATGTTTTGAAAAAGCTGCCAGCTCTTAAATGAAGTAAACGAAATGCTGCAGAAGGGGGAAGTAATTATTGATTGGGAGGAAAGAAGGAGCAGTTTAAACGAGTTAACCTAATTAAAGACCATTTAAATAAAATTTATTCAGTGTTTATTATTTATTTCAATAACGTTACGAATGAAATGTTGGAACTTTTTACAAAAAATGAGTGCAATATGACTGCATGTTTCCCCGATTATGAAAAATTGATAATTCCCTAATTGTTATTAATCATAATTAGTATTTTGAAAAGACATTAATTTCGAAAATAACAACTTCTTTTAATATCTTGTTTTAATTATAAGATATTTATGAAACAAAACAATAATTATTAATAAAAATTTTAACTCTACATCGCGTTAATATAAATGCATATTTTCACTGAAAAGCATTGAAATGTATACTTTGCTGAAGAAGACTCCTGGTGCCATTCATTTCATTTACTTAAGAGTCTTACATTCTCTTGACACACACTAATCGCTTAGAATAAGTAAAATTTCAATATATTTTTTCAAGACAACAATTATTAACAAATAAAATAGTGACATATTTTCTCGGTTCTACTGGCAATGAAAAGGATTTAAACATCTTTTTGGGCGAAAAAAGTTTGATGTTGCCACTCACTACAATCACGAATGCGTAGTACCTCTAAATATACTAAAAACAGAAATTATTAAACGCAAATTTAACTCAAGATGCAACAAAGATATAATGATTACTTCAATGCGGACTGCGTTAATGAAAGTTTCTTTTTTTATAAACATAAAAAGCTTTAAAATCACCTTTCCAACCTGACATTCCTTCTTTCCGAATGCGTGCCCGGTTTCCCAAGAGACGATTCCCGCATCCTCTCCCAATTTTACTTTAAGATTTCATTTTATCCCTCCCAAGAAACCTTTCGGTGCGCATAAACGTACGGAAAATAAATTAAGACGAATAAATAAACGATTTTCCCCGATTTTTCTGGCAGCAGACCAAGCAGAGTGAAGGAGTAGGAGACTGCTTAGCTTCCCGGAAGTTCAGTTTATAATATAATCTGAGAATGATCCGATTATACACGGTGGATATACATATTTTCCGGAAAGCTCTAAGCTATGTTTAATGGGGTGAGAACGGAAAATAAACGCTTAAAATTTTTAAGACGGCATTAAGGGTGATAAATTGTTATTAAATTGGAGGTAGGAGATGAACCAGGTTGGGTGGGCATTAAACAATCCCGCTCATTCTGTAAAACGTCTATATGGTTAAAACACGGATCTATTTGCCTCAGCGGAAAACCGTAAGTCAGTGAATTACCCAAAAAAAATTTTCTTCTTTTAAACATGTAAACAAATACTTTATTTCTTGGTCCTAAAAATTACGTGAGAATCAAATTTTACGCGGAAATAGATCTCATTTTTTAAAATCAATTCTTTTATGTGTTTTTATTAAAACATTGAAAAATAAGCACTTTTTATACGGTATTATCAATGAAATATAGTCTTCCGTATATAGATTTTTGATGGAAATAAAAAATTTTACGTCACTCTTGGGAAAGATCTCTATTGCACCGACAAAAAATAACTGCCGCACGTTGACAATTAATTTCAAAAATATAAATTACTCTTAGAAAGGACGAAAAATGATATTATTCGCAATTGTTACTCATTATGATGTTCCCGAGCAAAACAGGACGTGTTAATACAGGATTGCCTTGGTAGTGGGATGGTTAGCGTGTTCAGGTCCTATTTCTAGGGTCGTAGGTTTGAATCCAGTCGAGGGCATGGTCAAATGTATTCGTATTTAAATGTTTCGCTCGTTGTAAAAGTCATTGGGCGCTGTTTATGAGCTAGTTAAAAAAAGTAAATTATGCAGGTGCCGGAAATCTCATAAAATTTGAGTTACAACATTTTGGAGGCAGATAACTGCAAATTTATCTAGCAATCGGAATGCTCCACAGGAGAAGAGTAGAAATTGAAGTGATAGAGACCAAGCGGATTATAGAGACAATTCGAAGCTAAATATATCTTTTAGGTTGATACGGAGGACGAAATAAAAAGGAGAAACGAATATAATTTTTCGGTACCAGATTTTACAGCGGAAGTTTCTTGTATTTCCATCCCGCACGCTTTCCGCCTTTGCTTGATGGAACCAGTTGACCGAAACGAATTGTCCCTCGTACAATTCATATCCATTCTGAATACCAAAATTTCTGTATTAATGATGGGTATAGCCTGAATCGCTGCAAGGTTACGAAAAGCGACGACTCTATCTTCTAAATACTCAATTGCGTTTCCTTCTGCATTTACAGAATACTCATATAGGATTTAAATATTTTGTTTTTGTATGAAATAGTCAGAATACGTCTTAAATAGGTTCACATTGCGGTTCTATTTTCAATCCGTATCGAATATTTTGAAATTCCTCGATAATTAAGTAAATCTTGTTTAGTTTTCTGTGATTAAAATTTAGGATAGTCAGAATAAATGATGGAACAGCATAAACAGGATTTTGTAAAGATCGTCATAAAATCTGTAACTATTCGTAACATAATCCTACATCTGAAGAGGTTAGTATGAGTGTGGGTAAAACCGTAGGAAAAAATAACGCAACTGTTAGTCAATTGAAATTTTACTAATCAGTTAATGAAAATATTTATATATATTTATATATTTCATATCGACTATTTTTTAAGAATCTTTCGCGCAGACATGGATCTCGGAAAGGAAATTCCTATCAATATTCTGTATAAAATGAATGCTTACGTTTTAGTACTACGTAAATAGTCATATTTTACGACTGTCATCTCTGTAGCGACTTTTTAAAAGAATTAGCCAAGTTTTCAGCTATGGAACAATAAATACTATTAAATCCGCATATTGTGATTGCGAATCATTTAAACGTATTGCTTATCACCTAAGAAAATTTCATAAGCTTAGAAATGAAACTCTTAGCTCGTGTCGTCAAACTCGGTAATAACTTACATAAACCCTTTTAAAATATCACCAGAAAATCTTCGTGCTTCTGGACATTTCTTTCAGTAACACCATGGTATAGCTACCAGGATTTTGAGTTTTATCTCTCAGTCTTTAAATGATCTAGGTTAATTCTCGGAAAGATACCAAAACAATTCAACTGACACTAAAATATGGAAATTTTTGGAAATTTCGAATTTGATAACTTATTCTGATGGCATATCTTGTTTCCAATAATCAACTAAAGGTCGTGTCATTACATTTCGTTGAATTGGAATATCCGATTTAATGATCAGAAAAATGAGGATAAATGCCATATATTTCTTTTAATTACCCTGCAAGGTTGCGGGTACGGACATAATGTTCTTTTGATTTCTAAAAGTAAAAAAATGAGAAATATTGCACTCTAAGAATCTTCTTAAAACTTGCGGCTTAAAATAAATTTCCAGTAGATTTAAGTTCTTGCCATCTACAAAAAGGAAATAAACATTATTTTAGCTTTTGCATTTTATAAAGACGATTAACAGAGAATATCTCTAAATTAAATCGCACCAAGAAAATTAAAGCCTCTCGAAAATTATCCAAATGGTAGTATCTTAAAATTGAATCGAGTCTCATTATTTTTCACACAATATAGACTAAAATTTTTCACGGAACGAAGCAAAGCAAAAAAACAGCTTAGCTTGGCATTTGAGGATAGCATAAACCGTATTTAAGATACCGACCATTTATTCTGCGTTTTAGTCCAATCCTTATTGCCTGATAAAAAACAGGATTTTGGCGATTTAACGACGAAAAAACAAAATCCGATCGATCGCAGGTTTGGAAGCCGCCGAAGACTGCGTGGTTGGAACACGTTTTCCTTGAAATGCGGAACGCGCGTGTTATTATTGGAGTGAATAAGCTCCAGCGAAAGGAGTCATTCGAAATGGGGCGCCTCGTTAAAAGAAGGCCTTTAAATAATACGATTCACTGGCTCCCCGCGCAGAGGCTTTGACAAGAAGAGACTAATGATAGGGGGACCTCCGTCAGTGGAACGTCGAAAGCTGGAGGGAGAAAGAGAATGAGGAGAGAGAGGGAGCAGGAGGAGGAGAAAGAGTGGAGGAGAGAGGAGAGGGTAAATGGGAGAGAGTTTTATATAGAGAGCAAGGAAAGGTAAGAGGAAAAGCTACTGAAAGAGTTAGAGCAGGGGTTCGCCACTAGCCACATTCGGCGAATCGACCATATACATGTATCAAATTTACCCTCTTCATCTGCTATTATTTTCTTCTCTTTTTGAAATTATTCGACATTTACTTTTATTTATGTGTTAATAAAATTTCCTAATATAAAAAATAACCATTCTTTGAATTTTCCCCTATTTTGGAGACGAGAGGAGTAGAAAATTAATTCTTTTACATCGACGCTTCAATACTGCAAGTTACCGTGGTTTACTGTGCACAGTATTGACCTTGACTGATATCTCTCTTTCGCATATATTTTGTGTCATGTGGTGAATGTGATGATCTGATACGGCGAGTAATGAAATCCTATTGGGCGCCACTTTGTTAGAGAGTGGCAGGTGAAAAGAAAGAGGAAAAGAGGGGCAGGTAGAGAGAGAGAGTGGATATAGAGGGGAAAGGTGCGAGAGGGGCAGAGAGAAAGGGAGAAAAAGAGGAATTGAGGGAGGGTGGGATAGAGAGTGAAGAGAGAAAAGAGAAATGAGTGTGAATGAGTGGGTCCGTGGGAAGGTAAAAAGAAAGGCGGGTAGGAGCAAACTGAGTCTTAAAATCGGTAGTGGTGAGCAAGATTATCAGGAAAAGTAGGGAGAAAAAGGGTAAGAGTGGGAAGAAGGAAAGGAACGGGACGGGAGTAGGAAAGAACGGTGCGTGAAAGACTGCGCGACAGGAAAAGAGGAAGCTTGTATAAATAGCTAAAAAAAGACTTGGTCGTCATATTTGAGGATTGGATGCGGCGCAGGTAGAAGAGGGTCTCGATGCGCGAGTCTTTCGATTGGTATCACCTGCGATCCAGTCAATGTAGAGACTTAGAAAAATATTTTGGTAAAACGGGTTCGCATATTACATCATTCGAGAACATTGAAGTGCAAAAATTTTCAAAGACCTGAATGAGTTAAAATACAATAGTTACTTAGCATGTCAATTTTAGAGAAATTAAATGAAACCATATCAACCAACTCACTCACCAATATGAACGTTATTAGGAATAACTACCTATTACAACACGCTTTTCCAAAAGTATCCCGCCATAATTAATCTAATTTTTACATAAAAACGCATACATTAATTCCTTTCTTATGCTTATTACAAGCATCAGTCGCAATTTTCTCTATTTTGACGGCTAATTAAAAATAAAAGACGATTTATAAGGGAGAAAGCTAGCTAGCTAGCAACCAACCAACACCAGAGCGTCGTCATACCTTAATTTTCTAAAAGTAAATCAAACTGATTTCAAGGCTACGCAGCCTCTCCCACGCCTCCTTCCACCTCTCTCTCTCTCTCTCTCTGCGGTAACAGATGGGAGTGAAGACAAGGGCAATCCATTAAACCCTTCTCGCGTACAGCTGCAAAGGGATTGCGATCCAAACGAAGAGGTCTCCTAAAAATTTCATTTGAGCTGCTGCCTCCTTCAATATTATTTCTCGCCACCCACCGGAAAGGTTATAAATACGACCGGCGAATATATTTTCGCATCCGAAGTGGCGTCCGTTGGACAGTAAGGGATTTAAGCGGAGATTGCAGGTGGAGAAATCATAACGAATTGGAATGGGAACTGGAATGGTTTCGAGTCAAAAGAGCGCGCGGATACGTGATGTTAATGGCGGATAAGTGCAGATGTTTCGGGAGGGCGGAAGTGAGAAAAAAGTCCTCTCATGAGCGCTTAAACTTTTCCTAAAATAACTCTTTTTCACGCGATACGTTCGCTCCAGTGTCGAAATAGACTTCTCCATTAATTTCGGTAATTTAATTAACTGTGCGGAGAAGCAGCAAATAAAAAAATATATCCTGTCCTCATGATTTCTTGTGCATTAAATTGAATCACAATCACTTGAGCAGTTTCCTCCAGCAAATTTATTTGATGAAAAATCCTTATAAGCATATAGGTACATCAAGTATCAGGAATTAAGGCCGTGGCCTCCAGCTCCTGCATTTTTCAACAGATAAGAGCATTAAAAAAGATATAATTTATAATTCGAATAAGGAACGAAATTAAGTCCTCAAGAGTTCTAATACTTCATAAATGGAAATAAATCAATGCCATCGGAAATTTCTATTGTTGACGTCATAATAACAATATTATCGTGATGAAGTGATGACAAAACAAGTGTTCTTGTAAGTAGCATCTCTTAATTAGTAACTTCATGAAAGCAAAACAAAATGAATCATAGAAAAAAAATTCCCAAAATAAATTATAATGGATATTTTGCCTACAATTGTATAAATGTGAAAAACAAATTTCCCTTCCTTAGAGAGTACATTAGGAAAGCAATATTGCTTTCTGAAATCGTACATACTGGTAGGCAAGACCAAGATTTAAGACTTGGTACATAGGGAGCACGCAACAGAAAATGTCCATAGCATTAAATAACTTCAATATTCAGCAATAGTTAGGGTAATTGAATATTTTCTGTAACTAACTTCTATTACATATCAAGAAGCATATCGTTCTAAAACTGCGTTTGCGTGACGAATTTTGTGCTATGCAAAACTACGGCAATGTATAGTAATACACAATGTTCTATAACGTATTTCATTGTTCAAGAACAAGCACTTATAAGATTTTTGTCTCAGGTATCTCCAATAGCCACAACAAGGTTAGAAAAACCGAAAATAGATCCAAAAAGAAACTTTTAAAACCTATATTCAGTGAACTACCACAGAAGACAACTGCTCTGTAACAGAAATGCTCATGTTTTTTATATTCTTTCTGTAACTATTGGAGACAAGTACATTTTAAGTGCTCGCTACTGAATTTTTTCGGCCATAAGTTGACCTCGACAATTCACTTTTGAATTAATTCATTGTTATAGTTTATTTCACAAGCTTTCGTTTTCTTACCTAACGACTGGTGAGTTACAAATGAAAGTATCTTCTATGTTGATATACAAGCATTTGGCTTTCCTCAACCGCTATATGGCCATAATTATCCCATTTAAAGTTTCGGGTTCTCATCCCATAAAAGCTAATACATCCGCATTCCCTAATACGTTTAGACCGCTAACTTGCGCCACCTTCTGTAAATCAAGGTTAATTAAAACAGCGAGGCACCGGAATACTGCATGTGAGCCCGTTTAAAGTTGGAAAGCAGCAGCTTCGTGATCTCCTGGGAGATCATTGGGCAAGTTGAAAGGAATGGAAGGAAATATTCGAAAATATAGTGCGAGTCAGAAAGGCGGCGTGAAGAGAGAGAGAAGAGGAAAATTCAATTCCAAAACAGAAGGAATGGAGCAGAGGGAGGGGAGGGAGAGGTGGTAAGAGGTGGAGAGAAAGTAGGCCCTCACCGAGGGGAAATGGGAATGAGACCCCTGTGCCCACATCAAAACACCCCGAAGTGCCCCGCAGTTACCCCGGAACCCGACACGGTTTTCCGTCCGAGTCAGAAACCAGGAGGAAAGAGAGAGAAAGAGAGCGTGAGAGAGAGAACAGAGGGAATGTGGGGAAGAAGAAGCCCTGGCAGGATGCAAACACGCTAGCCCCAACGCGTGGGCATTTTGGAGAGGAACTTAGGGAGAGCTGAGAGAGCGAGAGAAATAGAGTGGACAGCAAGCAGAGAAGTCGTAAGAGAAAAGAGAGGTGAAAAAAAAAAGATGAAATGAGAAAGAGGCGAAGAGAAGAGGGAGATGAGAGACTTAATAAAATAGGAAAAAAGAGGAGCTAGAAGGAGTGGAACGTTTTCGGTAAGAGGAAAAAGGAAAGCAGGATAGGGAGAGAGATAAAGAGACAGCAAGACAGGCAGAAGGCTGAAGGACTTCTGGACCATTGCCCCTAATTCTCCTCTCTCTCTCTTTCTCATCCCACGCATACAGACACAAACGCGCTCGCACGCACGCACAAACACACAGACGCAAGCACACCCATGCCTTTAAGGTTAAGAAAATACCCGAATCCTCAGCTCGAGGGAGTGAGTGTGGGAGTCCACATGTGCTGCCACGATGACATGAGACTCATGATTTAGGGACGGGATTTAGGGTAAATAGGGGTTTAATTACGGTTAAAATAATTTTATAAAATCGTGGAAATTCGGAAGAAAATTAAGTTAAGACCGCCTGGAGGGAAGCAATATGTCACAAAAAAGATTTCGAGGAATCCAAAAAGCGTGGAAAATTCCCGTCTCACAGAGCATTTATTTTTAAAAATCTAAATAATCATGCATTTTTCGGTTGAAATGCTTAAAGAGCTACGCCGGTGAAGCCGCTCACGCCAAAAAGAAATTCAACTGCACTAATTATTTAGTCAATAAATATAACACTAATAGCACAGTGTTTCCCATCATTAATAACTTTTATATTTTTCATCTAATCTTAAGAAAATAAAAGCAAATATTAGGACGAGTCAAAGTATTTGGCTTAGAAGTAGCTCGGTAAATTAATTAATCTCACGTTAAGTCACGCTTTAATGAAAAATGCGGTAGATACCAATTTCTCATTTTCAATGTAAATTTAAAAATATAACAATATATTCATTAAAGACTTTCGTTTTTGGAAGATAATTTTGTTTTAAAAATATTTTCAAAATATTTTTCCTTCAAAATATTTATTTATTTATTCAATAATTCCACATACAGCCTTTGTAGCCGTTTCACTGTAGAATATGTTAACAATAACAATAGACGAACACATACATCCATGCCCTAGGTGGAGAAAAACCCACCTAGGCGGGATTCGAACCCGCGACCTTCGGATTGGCAGTCGAGGACGTTACCCCGCCGACACCGAGACCGACCAAGCCATTATAAATTCGAAATAAAATTTCATTTCTCTGACATAAAGCAGCTACTTCAGACATTTATTAAATAACTGAAATATTTCATAATGGATGTCTATTTCAATGCATCATCAAATTCTCGACCGATAACGGAAAAACATGAAACCTCTGCCTTTAAAAACAAGGACACTCTCCAGACTGACGTCATCATACTTAGCGGGAACTTCTACCGTATTTTTAAATCCATGCCGGAGGGAATGGTACGCGCTTATCATCGAAATTATTCATGCTCCACGGCGCTGGAAAAAAATAAGCTAGGGAAAACGCAGAGAACGGAGGCAATATGGCGTGGAAGAATCCACGCGAGAAATGGAACATTCCGGCATTTCCAAAAATAACCAAATTCCCGTAAAAGTGAGCTTTAATAAGCACACATGACCTTGAAAAGCCGATAAATACCGACATTATCTAATTATGCGTGTACTTAATGTATGTGGATTAATTTTGTAAAGTTAATGAAAGGCATTTTTTGAAAAACAAGAAATGAGGATTAAAAATAATGAAAGGCAAAACTAAAACAAAAAATAAATGCAACATGAAGGGGTATAGCTACTACGAAAATATTGCACGAAAAAAAATCCCTCGCAATGATCTCCCGTCTAAGTCCAAACTCGAATTGAACGATTAGGAAACTAAATCATTCTAAAGCCCGCGTGCTACATTCATCCAAATAGCGTGTCAACCCTCAACGCCGCAGAGAACATGCATCCTCAGAATTGAATTTTTAGAATTGCATTCGGCTCTCCTTCGCTTGGATTGGGTCAGAACCACCCCAATTACGCACAGAGCAATAACATTCGCTCCAATTCGTGTTTTTATTTATTTTTAAAATTTTATAGGATATCTTTTTTATAAATACCTTGTTGTTTATCAAGTTATTAAATTCCAAATCATTTTTATTGAGTTATTGAAAAATAATCGATCGGAAAATAAAAGGGAAAGTTCGAAAATGAAATATCGATCCCACCTTGGCATTGGAAACCAAATGGTGATGATAATGACCACGATAGTCAAAAATTGTTTGTTAAAACAGCAATGTTACCAATAAGAGTTTATATATACAACATTTACCTCATGAAATGCTTCTTGAATCATAGAAACTTTCCCTCCAAAAGTTATACCTGCGTGTTAAATAAGAAGTTTAAACTAGTAGACTGTTTTCAATGGAAATTTGCCGATCTCGGTTGACTAGCGTGTCTGACTCCCAATTCTTGGGTCGCAGGTTCGAATCCTGTCCAGTGCCTGGTGGTTTATTTGCGTCTTTATTAGGGTTACTAAGCACATTGTATAAATCTGTCAACGGCCGTTAGTGAGCTGGTTAAAATAAATAAATAAAGTTATATTTCAGCAACGTGTGAGGCGTGGTATTGTCAGTTCGTATTTTGTCACCACGCTTCGACTCAACTACGCAAATGAACGGCCACACACATCGATCGGGAAACACCAACATGACGAGCTCAACATAATCTTAAGTGCTCGACGATAAATTCGTTACCTTGAGTCCTCCTTCGGGACTCAAAGTGAGCGCTCCTGTCGCAGTAGTTTCCGGAAACCCCTGATTGGATGGCCTCCGCAGCGAGAAGTCCTGCGGAAAGGGACCGCATTTACGATAAAGGCCACGGCGGGTTGGGAGGCGACGGTAAAGGGCGTGACCTTGGCGACGCGTTTTTTGAACATTTGGACGGGCGTGAGAAAAGGGCATTCTTACAATAGTTCCCCCTACAATTTCTTCCTTCTTCTCCCCCCCCTCTCTCCATATCTCTCTCCCCTCTCCCTCCCTCTCTCTCCCCCTCCCCTTCTCCTCTCTCCAAAAACCTATTCTAGCTCCAGTGCTTCCAACTCCGGTTTTCGCAATTTTCCGCTCGCCCACACTTTTCTTCCTAACACACCTCCGCACTATCTCTGTCGCCGTCTTCTATTTGCAAATTCCTTCTTTCCGCCTGGCATTATCTCATCCGTCTACTCCCTTCCTTTCTCTCTCTCTCTCTTCTTCCGCCGCTTTAAAAACTCCCACGGAGTATCTTTTTCGCCTCACCCCGCTATTTCCAGGTCCTGTTAACCGAGGGGTCATAAGGTCTTTTCAATAAAAATTCAACGCCCAAACATATTTCATTCCAACCTTTCGCGGGTAGCTCGTTTTTGAACGACAAAGAAAACAGGTATTCCGCCATACGTTAATATGCTTTTGATTTCTTTTTGGAATTCTCACCCAATCGCAATCCCTACCTCCATTATCTCCGACTTTTAATTCCTCCCACTTTTATATTTATTTTATTATTATTATTATTATTTTAAGTATCTTCCCAAAAGAAAACGTTCATTTCCCTCCATTCCTTCCTTATAAAGTTTAGCAATTAATCTTGTTCTCATCGTCCCCGTCTCCCACAGCTCATTAATTAATTTTTTTCATTCCTTGATTTCCTCTCCTCCTCCCTTTTACACCCACCTTCTCCCTTTTACACCCACATCCTCCCTTTTACACCCACATCCTCCTCAGAACCTCCACTCCATTTCGGGATGTCTTCTTCCTCAGACTCTATTTCTCCGTTTCATACGATTTTCCTTCTCCGTCTTTATCCTTTCCCCGAGTATTTGAGGCCGCACATCCTAATTCCTTTCACTCTACCTCTTCACTATCTCTTTTCTCCCTCCCCCCTCTCTCTATTGAGTGAGTTAAAACCCTTTTTTCATTTCTCCAAACCTTCAGACTTTAGGAAAGTCTTCTATTGTTAGCTCTTGCCCCGTCCATATTTAATCCCTCCCCTTCCCCTCCGCCCCATCTCAACAGACCCGCTTTATCTTCCTCTCGTTTTTTCCTCTGTTTCACATTCCATTCACATAACTTGAAATCCCTTTCATACTCTCCACCTCTCCCTCTCCCTCCCTCAGCCTCCCTCTCCCTCCCTCAGCCTCCCTCACCCTCCCTCTCTCTCTATTTCTGTAGACTTAACGCAGCTTCCTCAAGGCACCCTTCCATGTCCCTTTTCGTGAAGTTCACTAGAGTATTACGTTACTTTTATCGAGATTATATATCGAAGATTTCTCGAGGGATCCCAATCTTTTTTCATGGGGTTAAACTGCCGGTTTTCGGACAAATCGTAATTCTTTCATTCAAAATTTTAACGCTAGCAATCAAAGCATTAATAGGGCCCTGTCTGTATTAAACGAGCTAAGGATGAAATTTGTACTTTTTTGGTGCCAAATAACTTCCCATAACATCTCTTAAAAAAGTGTTATTTCCGCGAACTTTTAATGACTTTCCCTTCACTGATGATAGTATAGAGTAGGGTTCGGCCACCATTTCTGCAGGACGGGCCACATTCGTAATTGTTAATATTTCGGACGCTTAGGAAGCCACAAGAGCTTCGACGGGTCGAACGAGCGTTTACAATAAAAGTTACTTGGAGATTCTGTGGTCTCATATTAATGAAAATCAAATCTAAATCATTTGTTATCATTAATCATTAAAACGGTACCAGAAAAGGGTTTCAGGCCTTCATTTTTCTGAAAAATTAGGTTTCCATATTAAATTTTACAAAAACTTTTCATTAAAGCTTGGCGGGCCGTATAAAGTTCTCTCGGGGGTCCCATGCGGCCTGCGGGCTTTAAGTTGCCAATCCCTAGAGAGTGCGCCAAAAAAATTCATTAGATAAACGAATCGATAATTTATATTTATATTTTCCTAGTACTTAATTTTCAATTTAGTATTCTGTCTCGTTGTGCACGTTTTCTTGTCGAGGTCCGTTTAATCCTCTGCCTGCGTGACGCGTTAATTCCTAAACGAAAAAAGCAAAAGACTTCGTTTTTTAGCCAATCGATTCAGTATTCTCTGTCGTTGTGCACATTTTCTTGGTTTGTCCCTTTGACAGTCTAAGATGTTTTTTTGAAAAACCCGTCATTTACTGTCTGCTTCAACAGCTCATTCTTTGTCCATAAAATTGTACTAGCAAAAATAAACTACGAGAAAAAATTTAAAAAGTTAAATACCCAAAAGTATTGTGTTCTTCTTCATATGCGTGTGTTGAAATTATAAATTCCAAAATCACAATATCATAACCATGGCACTTTAAGTGATTTCATCGGTTGCCATCCAGGCGGCCATATTTTCGAAGAAATTCTCCCACTAAGAAGAAATTTACGAATTTTCGCGCGGAAAACATCCGTTCATCGTGGGCACTTCATGTGGAATAAATCACATCTTTGACTCTCCCCGAATAAACCGCACGGCTTTTAAGCCTTCCGCTCCCAAATACGCTTCTCGTCCCACGGGCGACAAATCCAGAAATCTACTTCAAGTGTGACTATCCTTTGCTCTCACTTTAAATAGAAAAATTCGCACGGCACGCGCGCCCTTTTTATGGACGCTCCGAGAGGGACGCCTTTAGGTTTAAAAATCTTGAAAATGAAAGGAGGAAACTCCACTTGAGGGTCGCGAGAGAACGTGAACTTTCGGCCTCGCTATTATTTGAAGACGTACTGCTAATGGGAAGGTTGCAGTCGAAATCGGAGTGCATCGCTTCGTGAATGTCCTCGGTAAGCATCATGAGCTTTCCGAAATTAAATCTGCATCTGCCAAGGTGCAAAAAAGAAAAACACCGTATAACATGTTTTTCGAGAGAAGGAACCGACCAAACTTTCCGAACCGATTTGAAGAAAATCGGTTTACCCTGTCCAATTTGAATTCATCTCATCGGCATTCGAGATTCATTTGAAATTACATTTAACCTTAAAAATAACGGTTTATTTTAATGTGTAGCTAGATTTCATACGCTTAAACCTATTACTCTGATACATTACGACATTTTTCATGCCATGCAGCTAATAATTCACGAATATAATTTTGCTGCGAATATATCACGTTTCCTTTACATCTCGCTTATTATAATGACTTATATAAAAATTACAAATTTGTTTATGGCTACTGAAAATCCATAGTTCATCAAGAATTAAATAAGAAAATATTTCTCAGAAAGACTGTTTAGTATAATTCATCTTAGATACTAAGAGCTGCTATATTCCCTCATAGAAATATGAGACGCGTACTTTTGCAGGTAAACAGAAATTCTATGGCTTTGATAACAGGGTTCAGCAAACGAATCATAGTTTGCATCCAACCCCGAAGCTTTGACGTAAAAAACGATCCGTAAAATTGAAAACAGAAAACTTCACATTTTTTTAATATGGCCATAAACATTCGAACGGTAAATTTTTAGAGCTAAAACTGTTTCTAATTTATTTTTACAGAATCTATAGGAAACTCCCAATGTGAATTCTTATCTGGCCTAATCTACATCTACATCTACATCTACAGTTTACCCTGCAAGCCACCGCAAGGGTGTGTGGCAGGGGGTGTATTAACACCAAGGGGAAAACTCCAAAATTAGGCCTTGGTTTACCCCTTACGCGAGGTTACATTTGATCGCAAGTTTTATTCTGCTCAGCTATCGTTCTAGGGAAAAATGAGCCTTTGTATCTATCTGTCCTACAGGCTATCTCTCTTATTTTACGAGGATGGTCCATTCTACCGATATAGGTGGGAGTTCTTATTATTTCTTCTACGTCGCTGGAGAAAGTACTCGTTCTAAATCTTTCAAGAAGTTTTAACCTAGCACGTGATCGACGCTCAGCTAGTGATTCCCATCCTAAGTCCTGTATCAAGCCTGTAACGCTTATATTTCTATCATAACAATTTTTGACGAATCTAGCAGCTTTTCGCTGAACTTTCTCTAACTCGGCGATTAAACCTTTCTCGTACGGATCCCATATGCTCGACGCATACTCTAGCAGCGGTCTAACTAAAGAAAAGTAACATGTCTCTTTGACTTTTTCTTCGCTTTTACCTACTATCCGTTTGATGAATCCTAATTTTTGCTTAGCTTTCCCGGATATATTTCGTGTGTGTGTGTCCCACGAGAGGTTACTTGTTAAAATGACACCTAAGTATTTGACGGATTCGGATAATTTTAGATGTACGCCTTCTATACTGTAATTCATCGCCTCAATTTCTTTGTTTCTCCAGAATCTCATGACGGAACACTTACCTAAGTTCAGCTCTAATTGCCACTCTTTACACCACTCGAGAATTGCGTGTAGATCGTTAGAAAGTAATGCTTGATCAGCAGGACTGTTAATCTCTCTGTAAACTACCGTATCATCCGCGAATAACTTGATTTTACTTGTAATAACATTATCTAAGTCATTTATGTATATAAGGAATAATAGGGGACCGATGACACTTCCCTGTGGAACGCCGGAGGACACGCTGACCGAATCTGATTTAAATCCATCAATGACTACCATTTGTTCCCGATCATTGAGAAAGTCCCTGATCCACTCGATTATCTTTCGATTTATTCCACAGGCTTGTAATTTTTTCAATAACTTAATATGAGGGACTTTATCGAATGCCTTCCTGAAGTCAAGAAAAACCGCGTCTAGCTGGGTCTTTCGATCACCGGATCGTAGTATATCATGTGCAAACAGAGCGAGCTGTGTTTCACAAGATCTTGCCTTCCTAAAACCATGCTGATATTTACTGAGCAAGTCCTGGCTATCTAAGAAGTCCATCACAGAACTAACGATGATGTGCTCTAGAATCTTGCAAGATATTGAGGTTAGCGAAATCGGCCTGTGGTTTTCTCTGTCGTCTTTTTTCCCGCTTTTATGTAGCGGAGTTATAAACGCTAATTTCCATTCCTTAGGTATAACGCCATGACTAAGTGAGGTAGTTAATTTAAAATGATATCTCATGATTGAATATAATTAATGAGAAAACTGTCCTTCACCTTCAATGGTATGTTGCATATAAGTACTCCTTTTCCTGAGATATTTAATAAGTACACCAAACTGTTCAAACATTTGATAAGGAAAACTAAAATCTGAGATATCTTCCGCGTCCGTCAAAAATTACTATTCTTGTTTGCCCATTCTTTATTTCCACAAATCCTTGTATTACTACGACCTATATTACCCAAAGTCATCATGAATCGATCAATTCCGTACCATAAGCAATCCCTCCACCCCAACAGCACCCCACCCTGCACTCCTTTTGTCTCAATACCTCCCTCCGCATCTTACTATGCCTCATACTCCCGCCCTTCCCCTTTGCGCGCATATCAACCCTCTCTCCCTACCCTCGTCTCCTCCCCCCTCCAGTTCCGCCGTCATTTTCCGAGAAATCCGAAACGAAACGTGGAGAGCAAATAGAAATTCAGCTTCTAGCCTCCTACCGAGCATCTCGGAATAAATACCTTCCCGAGAAGACTTAGGTCGTTTCTTAGCTCGCGACAAACATGGTTCTTTTTTTCTTTCTTTTCCCCCGGGTAATGAAGAACTAATTAATTCAAGACTCATTTAGAGAGAGCGAGAAGATATGAAGAAAAAATATTCACGGAAAACGAATCTCCGAAGGAAAAAAGAACGCAATCGCTTTTTTCGCGAAATTACTGTATTAATGGATTAACGAACTTTTCGTGGCGGAATGGGGAAAAAAATGTGTCCGAAATCGATAGAGATGTCGCCTCGAGGCGCGAGGATAATATTTCACGTTCGATTGGCGAGGATGAAAAAAAAACTTAAAAGAAAAAAACTACAAAAAGTGTTCGAGAAGTTTTTAGGAGACCGATATTACTTTGTTATTCTTTCCTTTGTTGTGAAAAAGGGACAACAATTTTAGGAATAAGCCTCCACTTAAGATATTACGCAATTTTGGCAGTCAGAATTGAATGTGCAAAGAGATTACAGATCTGTTTAATGTTTTCTCGGAACGTTAAGACTTAATGTTCCCTTGTTTAGAACTTTGGAACGATGTCGTACCTGGCCCTTTGGATGATTGCGCTTTCCTAGAATAAACACCTTAAGAAGGAAAACTTTCATATTGTATTCCGTACTTCCCTATGCTTTGAAAATGGTCAAAAGAAAACAAATTCGAGGTTAAAAATTAAAATATGAAATGAAGCAATATGGATGTTTCTATATTCACGTCATCATTATTGCTAAGACATCATAAACAAAAACTCGAGCCGTATTTAGATACATACGTAGAACTTCCAGTTCCCCGTTATTTCGTAGACTCAATTCCTGTTATCATGTGAAAACTGATTACTTATGATAATAATGTAGTCACATTGACATAAATAAAATTACAAAAAAATTCCAAACAAAAATAAATTCAACATTGAGAATAAAATTTAAATAAATAAAAAATAATTAAACAACTATTATTTAAAGTTGAACATGATGTATACAACATGTTTATCTTATTCTCCATTATTTAAGCACGATAAGGAGAAAAGAACACAATCGATTTATTCCGTAACGCGTGTGTTGAAACCCCTGGGAAATCGAAGTAAAGGTGTGCATTTTTCATTATTCGAGATTCATTCGTTTCATTTCGGACTGAAAAAAATAAATAAAAATCGAACAATTTCGCATCCTCCACTCCGTAATTGAAACTCTTGGATTAGCAGCCGATTGCGCACGACCAGGCAGGCTGGATATGAGAGATAACGGATTTCAAAAAATAGAAAATAAAAAACCGACACCTACACCTTCCTTCTATTATCATAGAGACGCGAATTCTATTCGGGAAATGTTTCGACGTCGCTTCTTTTTATAGCCGCAATCTGAAACACTCGCGGAATCCGTCCTTTCTTTTTCCAAAAACTCAATTACGATTCAAAAGCGATCGCTTTTTCAGTAAGAAGGAAGCCGCCTGGCGTTTGTGCGTTTTTTTTCTACGAGGGCTTTAGAATGGGTGAATGGCAAGCATCTCGGAAAAAAAAACTCGGGCGTAAAATAAAATTTCCAGATATCGAATCAAAATCAAATTTCCGACCGGGTTCGTCCGTCGGTCATTTATTTCCACGTCCTATTTGCGACCGGACTAGGGAGAGGTTCTATCTCTCTCTGACTCTCTCCTTCTTTCCCCCCTCTCTCTCTCTACCAGTGTGGACCGAGTGCAATCAGAGTTCATTTATCGATCGATCAGGGTTTATTTTTTCCTCGTATGTGCTAACAGTGAACAGTGAAAGGTACGTAGGCTAAAAATACCGATATTTATTATGTATTACACGCCCGGCATCCTGAAACGCACATTTCACAAACCGTTAAAAGATTAATCTTTTTTTTCGACTTACGATTTTCATTTCGGATCAAGGGTCTCCACAGCCATCGAAAGATGGGGCAACGACACATAGCGACTAGCCAAACGCTCGCGGAAATTTCCATATTTCATGCATACAACATTTTCGTGTTTCTTAGTTTATTTCTTGAGCTACTTTTGATATAATTTAATGCTAGTATATCTTGTAAAGGATCTTTACATAGGATAAAATTACTTTTGATTAAGAATATAGTAAAACGTCGGTTATCCGACCAATACGGTGGGAAGGCCCTTCCTATGGACGTATAGAGGTTGAAGGTTTTGTGTATTCTTATGAACCAAAGAGCTATGCCGGCAGGAGATAATTCTCCTGGTAGGACCTCCAAAGCCGGAAAGGTCTGAGGGGAAGAGTCAAACTAAGAAGCAGTATTAGGGGGGATAACATCCTCCTGTGCAAGGGCAGCAGCTAGTACTGTACCTCTGTAGGTGGTGACCATATGGATCAGAACAGTTACAGATGGGTAATCACTCTTGTGAAACTGCGATGAGGAAAGCAAGGGGAAACTACCTCATTATGTTTCCCATAATAGGCTGAAAAGCTGCAAATACCTTTATGGATCTCTTTGGGGTAATATTTTCCGGAGGTAAAATAGTCTCCCAATCGGATCTCCGGGTGGGGAGTACACTAGTGGATGCACAGAGGAAATGTAACAGTAAATAACAAGAAAGCAAGTAGTGAGAAATTAAGAATAGGCACATGGAAGATTATTAATTCAGGGGAGAAACTAGAGATCTTAAAAAGAGAAATGAGAAGGAATAAGGTATGTATAGTAGGTCTTAGTAAGGTACGGTGGGAAGGAGAAGGCGAGATTAATTCAGACGAATTTAAGATCATTTACTCGGGAGGAGAGAAAAGGGAAATATAAGTGGAGTTTATGATGAGAAGAGATATAGCTGAAGGAATTAGCAAGGTAGTGGCAGTTAATGATATATTAATAGCCGTAAAACTTCATACGGAGCCAGAGGGGAAAAACTTGTAGAATTCTGCCATAGAAATAGATTGATTGTAACTAAAACATGGTTAAACACCACCAGCGGAGATTTTACACATGGAGAAGCCAAGGAGACCAGAGACGATACTAGATATATTACACACCAGTCAATGAAAAATTTAGAAATAGTATTAAAAATGTAAAAACTCTACCAGGGGCAGATATCAATTCCAACCACAACCTTTTGTAGGCAAATACACAATGTAGACCGAAGAGTGTTAAGAGAAACATAAGAGTCAACAAGAAATGGAACTTAGAAGAACTCTTTATATATCATGAGTAAGCTGGAGGAATGGTTGGAGGAGAGAGCTGAAGAAAATAGGATCAATGTAGATGACGAGTGGAGATACATCCATAGCAGCATTAAAGATGTTATGAAAAATAAGGTAGGCAAGATAATGGGTGAAAGAAAAAAACCTGGGTCACAGCAGCCATGCTGCAAAAATGGAAGAGCGGAGAAAGTGGAAGAACATAAATACTGAAGAAGGCCAAAGAAAGTACAAGGAGTTAAATAATGCTTTAAGAAGGGAAACATAAATCCAGAGAACAATGGATAAATGAGAAATGCGAGGAAATTTTCGAGTGTGAAAGAATTTGTAGAACAGACCTCATGCATAGCAAAGCAAGGGAACTATTCAAGAAAAAGGCAAGAAAGATAGGACGCAAAGGAATCATGAACAAATGTGATAAAATAGTTTCGGAGACAGACAATGTAAAGAGTGTCTGGAAAGAATACATTGAGGTGCTGTATGACAAAGAAGGCAATCCAGAATATATTGAAGTAGATGAAAAAGAGGATGTGGAAAAAGACCAGCTAGGACCAAGTATTCTCAAGTCTGATGTTAAAAGAGCAATTGATGACATGAAAAGAAGGGGACCTTCTTAAGGCTTATGGGTCGAAAGCAGTTAAGCAACTCACAAAATTCTTTAGCCAAGTATATGATACTGGTATATGGCCTGAAGATTTTTAGATGGTGCTATGGTACCACTGGAGAAAAAGAACAATGCAAAATGTTGTAAGGATTACAGAACTATTAGCTTAATTTCTCATCAAGTTAAAGTTCTAGCCAGAATAATAACCAAAAGAATTGAAGTTTTAATAAAAAAGAAGCTTCAAGATAATCAGTTTGGTTTCGGAAGAGGAAGAGAGACAAGAGATGACATAAGATGTATGAGGATGATGATAGAAAGAGCACTAGAAGTCAATAAGTATATGTAATTGTGTTTTGTAGATTGGGATAAAGCTTTTGACAGAGGATAAAATGTTGGGCATTTTAAATAAAATAAGGATAGATTGGAAAGATAAAAGATTGTTTAAAAACCTTAATTTAGATCAAAAGATTAGTCAGGGTTGAAGGAGAAGAAACAGAAAGTACTTCAATAGGGAGGGGAGTGAGGCGGGGATGTCCTATTTCACCAGCGATATTTAATATTTATGCAGAAACAATAACAGAAGAAGCGTTGATGGAAGAGAAAGGATTTAAGATAGGAAGTGAAAGTATTACCAACATTAAATATGCAGATGATCAGGGATTTGTAGCAGAAGATGAGAAAGAACTTCAGAGGATGACAGAAAGACTAGTGGAGGTTGGCCAACAATATGGAATGAAGATCATTGCCGAAAAAAAGAAAGTCATGGTGGTTTCAAAAGAACAAAAAGAATGAAATATAATGGTAAATGGCCAAAAATTGGAACAAGTAAGTAGTTTCAAATATCTTGGCAGTATTTTAGCGCAGGATGGAAATAGTACACAGGACATCAGAAGTAGGATTGCAATGGCAAAAGCAGCATTTAACGAGAAGAAGGAGCTTCTTACAAGCAAGAAAATAAATTTAGAAACAAGGAAGAAATTAGCAAAATGCTACATGCAGCATAGCTCTTTATGGTGCAGAGACGTGGACAGTAGGGAGAAAGGAGGAGCAATATTTAGAAAGTTTTGAGATGTGGGTATGGAGGAGGATGATGAAAGTGAAATGGACAGAGAGGAAGAGAAAGGAGGAAGTATTAGAAATGGTGGGAGAAGAAAGGACGCTAATAAAAACAATCAGGAAAAGAAAAGCAAATTGGATAGGGCACATATTGAGAAGACAGTGTTTACAAAGGACCATCTTAGAAGGCAAAATTAGAGGAAGAAGAGGAAGAGGGAGAAAAAGAATAGTAATATTTGAGAATATAAAGCAGGAATATAGTACTTATAGAAGGATAAAAGAGGCATCCAGGGAGAGAAAGAGATGGAGAAAGCGATTCAGCTAAAACCTGTCTTCGGACAGCAGCATGATGATGATGATGAGGGAAAAGGACTGTCGGATAAACCGAAAAGTCGGATAATTCGTAAATATTGGAAAAATTGCTCATTTAGGAACATTATGTATTTACTTGCGTAATTGCCCGTCAGATATGACATGTATGCGTGCAATATGTACTAAATTTAAGGCACTTCCCATTCTTCCTCCTTTTCTCTCTCCCATTCTCCTCCCTCCCTCTCCCCCTCTCTTCTTCCCTGGAAAATAGACTTTCTAGTCTCAATCTCGCCCTAATCAAGGCCATTATCTATGTATATCTCCCACATCCCTCTTTCTCTGTCTCCCTACCTCCCTCCCTCCCTTTATCTCTCTCTCTCTTCCTCACTATCTCTCCCTCTCCTTCTCTGGAAAAATGGATTTCCTAGTCTCAATCTCGGCATAATAAGGAACAATATCTATATATCTCTTTCTCTACCTCCTTCTTTGTCTCCCTCTTTCTCTTCTCTCTCACTCCCTCTCTCTCTGCTATCTCTCTCCTTTTTTCTTTCTCTCTCACCTATTACAGTATTCAAAGCACGTTTTCCTTACCTATCTATATTATATAACTGTTTTTTACTTATGATTTATGATATATCAGGAGGATACTGATGTTTAGGCATTTCCAGGCGAGCTAGAGACTTGAAATATTTTTGTGAGTAGGATAACGTGCATAATCCACTAAATAAGTCAAAAATCTAAAAAAAGATGAAATAGTGTGGCCGCAAAAATTCGCAAGTTTATAAACAAATTTTTAAAGTTTATATATTTTTGAAAGTGCTACGAAGCTGAAATTTTTTGTAAAGGTAAATTCATAAAATAACCGAAAGAGATTATAGAAATTTTGATATATTAATTAATTCGGATGTCAAACTCTTCAACTTGAAACAAATAGATAAATGTTTAGGTACTAGGAAACAAGCTAGTGAGCTGAAGTTAGTTAGAGCTTAGTGAAAATTTACAAATACAAACTTGAAAATTACCATGAAGTTGTTATTCCGGCAGTTAAAAATTTTAAAATTTAAAGAATTAGATAAATATTATTTCACTTCTAGATGTGCTATAACTTAATAATTTGGTAAAGACGTGTGGCATTAGTACCCAAAAATGGGAAAACCGTAATATTCTGAAAATTTCAAATTTTACGGATTGCTTTTAATCCAATATTGTTCCATAAGGAAAGAACGAAAATCGGCGTAGGGGTGAAAAGTTTTTAATAAAAAAGATTTAATAATAATGAAACCTCTCTGAAAAATTAATTTTTCTCAAGTTGAGATTTTTACTAGTATAGTATAATGATTGATACGACAGTAAAATCTCGAATTTTAACAGTTACACAGTCCGCAAGGCAACATATCGTTAAAATGCTTAAATGTTTCTAATAAATTTGATTGAAACGTGTAACTTGAGCGATTTCGAATAGTAAGCAAAATGTGACTATAAGAATAGGAAACGTTCTTCATTTTTATTTAAAACGGTCGAGGCCCGAAGATCGAAGGCAATTATTTCTAATTTTAATCTGCAAGAGTAAAAGCCTGCAAGTCGCAAAATCGATTTTTAAGTGTCCTTTTATGGGAAATAGAAATTATCTACTGGAGCCGAACCAGAGATTTTTTTTGGATTTTGTTTGGCAAAAGACTTGAACTATAAGAATCCAACATTCCTACCAAATTTCAATCTTCTGCCTACACGGTGTTTGTTGAAAATTGTATTACAGTCAGTCATAAATAGTTCATATTAGTCAAGCGTGACCGGATATCTTAGCTCATTGTTTAAAGAGATTTAAGTATTCCACATACAGTTCAGGCCATTTAACGGTGAAATTTAAAATAACAAATAATATAGTAAAATATTATTAATAAAAATATTAAACCTAAATTACGTGGTCTCCCGAGTGAAACTGTCAGAAGGGTTGCCACCTCATAAGAAGTTATTTCCGGTAGTTTATCCTCTAGATTCAAAAACCTTAAGTGATTAGAAGGCATTTAATAAATATTAAATCATAATTTATCTTACTAGAATAACAAATTGGCGGTAATTATATCCCTCGTGAATCATCTGTCGGGCGATCTCTCGCGTGAACCAACTTCCGAGGACTTACCGCGTGAACCTACTTTCTGGCTATGGTTAGTCATCTCAGCTGTTGTTTGGTCGGTTAAACCGAAAGTCGGATAATCGAGGTTTTACCGTAGACTCCTGCATTCTCGTGAGGATGGTGTAAATATTTCCCTGTGACATACCGAGCAATGAAGCGGTTGCATAAAGTTATATTTAAATATTAACGGCTGTGCGGAATTTGTGTTTGTCTACCGCAGTGATGCGTCACCGAGAGCGCGGGTGACGGGTGCGAGTACTTCAATTCTCGCAGGGAAGGTACCCGCGGCACCCAACTGCCGCTCACGAAATCTGGCGGGAGCAGCAATTCCACCCAATGTTGGCGCGCTATGCAACAGTCCAGATATACCTTTACTTCGAATTCATATATTTTTTGCCAAACCAAAAGCATCTTATGGATTAGAATAGTAGAGGGGCGAGGAGCATGTGTGAGTGAGTGAGGAATACAGAATGCCATAGCTTCCCGCTAGTAAACAAGACTAATGTGATTCATTGCCTACAAAAGAGCAATGGGCACACTTCGCTCTTCTGAGTCGAAGTAAATAACGTAAAGATAAATATTATACATTTGTAAAAGGATTTGGAGCGACAGAAAATGAGAAATAAAAACCAGTCAATCGGAAATATTTTAGGGCATGATGACGAAATAGTTATTTTTAAATGTCAAGAGGTCAATTCAAAAATGTATCTCTCAAAAAATTGAATATCATGTTCTGTATATTAAATAAGGAGACAAGATAATGTTTGCTCTTTCGAGATTATCCGCTGCATCGAGGACCACAATATTTTCTACCATAAGATAGTTTAGCAAAATTCATTCTGAATATTGATGAACTATAAAGTTTTGAAGTTTGCTATGCAATGATGTTTGGGGACTGGCAGAGCGAGAACGTGCGGTAAACAGGGGAGCATGCTGCGTTTAAACTCCCGTTCAAAACATTTTAAGAAGGAATAGCAATCCATAGAGATAGGAGAAAGAGATTCCATATTGCCTGAATAACGATGTGAATCAGAAAGGAGAGAGAAAGAGAGAAAGGAAACCGGCGACGGTATTAATAACGACCAGACGAGAGAAATATTTTCATCGGGAAAATTACCACACAGGTCGAATTCCATTAAAATCAGTGCAACTTTTTTCCATTAAAGCTCACCGCTATTTAAAAAGAAATAAATTTCCCTTTCACGATGATTGATACTATCCTTATGGTATTTCGTAGTTTATGATGCAAAAACCGCTGAATCTTTTTCGAAATCTAAGTGTGCTATATGATTTTGGATCTACAGAAACCAGTATGTCCAGTTACAAAAGAAATCGGCAGGCAGCGTAAATAAATTTGATATGGGCACGGAATGAAAATGGACAACAGGGAATAGCAAGAAAAATGATGGGAAACAAGATTGATCCGAAAGGAACGGAGAGATGACCTCGGTAGAGATGGATTGATAGAGTGAAGAGGGACGCAAGATTAAATCGGGAGGAATTGAGGGAAGAAAAAATGCGGGAAGATAGGAAAAAAGCGCCATCTTCGTGAAGCCAATATCTAGAGGGGAAAGGAAAAAAGAACGAAGAAACCAGAATTGAGTATAATATCAACGGCGAGAAGCACTTTTTTATTTAACAATAAATAATTTCTCTAAAGCCATTCCACATTCTGGCCGAAAATGGAGACAATAAAAACTATTGCAGCGCCATTTTATCTATGCTAGATAATTGGACTGCTCAGACATTCTCAGAAAAAAAATAACTAGATTGAAGTGAAGCCTTGCCGAGATTAAATGTGACAGCGGAAAAATTCATGATGCAAAATGCTCCTGAAATAATAACTACATTTTTAAGTCCATTAATCTCATTACCTGTCACATACTATTTACTTCTTCCCATTCTCGCCTCATGCTCCTTCACTTTTAACTTCATTTCCCTTAGCCCTGCCAAGTTCTCCTAGTTCAGCTTATGCTCGCCGCCCTTTCTATAAAAAAAACACGAAAAAGCACTTCTCAACTCGGGACAATCCCTCAACCCGTCACGCAATCCTCGCTCGTGCCAAAATTGCCTCCAGTGTCGTTATTTAGTTACTCTTGCGCTCCCAACGCATGCACCTTTCTTCACTTTGCCGTCCGCCTCGCTATCACCCCTCCCGCATCATATTCTCATACGACGATTAGGATTTCTTTATGTTGAACTGTGTGAATATTGCAGTCGAAATTGATTCAAGCGAGAATTACGGATGATATTCGCTAACAATACTGAGATATTTCGCTATATTAACGTGCGTTGACATACTATGCCGAAAACTTAAATTTTATAGCCAATTTACAGAAGTTATGCTAACATGATTTAGAGGAAACACCTAAACCTTTACTAACTGCTTTAAGTAAAATTATGCTCAATATCTCGCGATGTAATTTTCTAAATTTAAATTTTCTTGGCTAGGCCATTATTTTGAAACAATACACTTTGAATAAGAATAAGTTATATATAAATATTCATTTTCAGAGACAGGTTTGGGATAATGGAATATTTTACATAACGTTTTCCTTTTGGCAATGTTTTTCGTAACATGTTCAAGTAACAAAATAATTACGCCCTATTATGACTTAACTGTATTTCTTATAATATATCGTCCAAATTAAGATTTATCTGAACGTATACATTAAGATTAATTTTGAAATAGGATGGGTCCGAGATTCGTATATATTTGCGATTTGCCTTTATTTAGGAGCGCTAGCCGGATGGGAAAATGACTGCTATATTTTTTTAAGTAAGCTAACGCAAGGGTTTTAAAAACAAAATAAGTACCAGGAACAATAGTTCCCCCGAAAATAAACAATCGCGTGGGTTCGTAAAATACGTTTGAAAGAGAGCTGCATAAATTCGGCGGCAGTTGTGATATCGTTAGTTCTTTCAGCTTCTTTACTAGATGCATTTGAGATAAAATTTTTACGAATTTACAAAACCTATCGATATTATTAAAATATTGGATGACACCCGATTAATTTAAAACGTAATAAACCTAAAATAATTACAGATCCTGATACCTTGAAGTCTGGAGCAGGTCCGCTAATATTAACTTATAAGCTAATCGGCACCATTAATAAAACATTGACGCCTTTATAATGATATTAATCGATTCATACTAAACAAATGTGTTGTTTGTTAATCCAAGTATATAGATGGGTTTTAGAAGATTAACTCTGAACTGTATTCCGTTCAACGTTTTATTTGTGGAGGGGAACGTGAAGATGCGCCTTGGAAATGTAATTAAACAGCGCTCATACCTCGCACCAAACAAAAACTCCAACCTCGTAAAGAAGATTAACACGGCGTCAAAATTCGCACATTAAATTTGCAATCCAACGCTTGCAACTTGTTTGTCGTGATATTCTTAGTTCAAATACAAGAGATTGTAATTCACACGGTGTGACTCTTGCGCGAAGAGTAACAAAACTCTTTTAATTCTTACCATCAGTACATACAAAAATAAAAGCTAGAAATTAAAATATATCTGACTTTTTTGCAGGAGGTGTAATTATGTTATCCTAGACAATATGAATGAGTTACTGGAAAATAAACATCACTTAGCGAATCGAGCCGCGTAATCAATTGTGCACAGAAAACTAGCAAGTACAACTAATCACTATAAATGAGGCGTTTAAAATTTTTTTGTGATATTAAACGAAACCTGTAAAGGAAAAAGGCAGATGACACGAATTAGGGGATGTTTTAATGTCTGGTAGAAATTGCGGATTAAGACACTAGATTTAACAAATTCAAATGAAAATATTCATCTTCGAAAATATTATGAAAATTAATTTCATTGATTCGAAAGCTTGAAATTTTTACTGATGTTTTTATTCAGCGGTGAACCTTAATTTTCAGCCACTTGCTGAAATCTTTTTCTATTCCATTCGTTGTCCATTTATTTGGTGGATATGAAATGTAAAGGATACTTTTTAGGCGTTCTTTACCAGCGAAGCGGTAATAGCGGAACGCCTTATGGGCACGTCTGGTCCGTCCATTGTAACTTTCATTGTTAAACCGATGGATGGATTTTAATTAAATTAAGTAATCGTTATTAAAATTTAATCACCCAATTGTAATTTAGAACTGAATCCGTCCATTAGAACTTCCACTTCACATAATTACTTTAATAAATTTATACTCGTATCTGGTCAAGCAACAATGAAATATTAAACTTATCTCTCCCTAGCCCTTAAATGATCTATAAGGTATAGATTAATATAAGATATTTTTTCGGATAGAGAATAACATTTACAACAAGAAAGTTTACGAGACCACATAATTACGAGTTATAGTTTCGGAGATAAAAATTCGAGAAAATCCCAAGCAAAACACCGCATATTCGTTTACAACGATCGCGAAGATGGTTCTCTCACCAAACAACAATTAAAAATCCAAATATTTCTCTCCGATGCTCTTATATGATCTGTGAGGTAAAGATCAAAAAAATATTTGAATAGAGAACAACATTTACTACAAGATAGTCCCCGAGACCATATAATTACGACTTATAGTTTCGGGAATAAAAATTCAAGAATCGCTCACTCAATCTTTCGATACCGTTTCATACGTATTTCCCATTAAGAGCGCCTTTAAAATTTCTGTGTATTCCATTTATGGAGTACACTTTTCCATCTTGTTTATGCTTCATATTAACTTTCCCATGGTCAACATTAAAATTATGTGTATTGCAGTTCGCATGTCATCTTCGTTAACACAGAAACAAATTCACCTCAATTTTAAATAAACTGAAGTAAAGAGGAATTAAAATCTGAAAGCAACATTATAATATCTGTTAATACAAGCAAAAATGACAAATTGTTTCACTAATTACATAGCTGTATTTAAAAAAATTAATGCTTTGCTGTTTTTAAATTCCATTACTAAAGCATTATTCGATCGGGCCTAAATTTACTCCTTTCCCCCCAATCTCGCTTGGAAGACCTCCCGTTTGATTTCCTGGATCCATTAAGATGATCTTAGTCATCAATCGTCTAAGTCAAAGTCTTGAATGTTTTTTCACATTTCATTTTATGATTGACCGATAAATGCTATTCACCACGTTTAAAGAGCCTCTAACAATGTTTTAACTGCAATTTCCTTTTGTTATTTCTAACGATAATTATTCAACATTTTAAGAAATATTAATTACGACACACAGTCTTCCTCATGTTAACTAAATCATGAGAGTTTCGAAATAAATTCTACCATTTCGCAGAATGGTATCGCGAATTAATTTACTAGAAGAGCAAGATAGTTCAGCTGAGCAAAGCTTAACTTTTCTCTAATAGAATTCAAAATTTATAATGTAAAGACAGTTTAATGACGCACCCTAAAATATCATTAAAACGGTGGAGTTGTAGAGAATAATCATGAAAGCGTCACTATCATTATATATCGACGTTCCCTACAGAGGAGGATGAGGATATCATTATATATAGATTTTTCTTGCAGAGGAGGAGGATATAACATACTAGTAGAAGGTGCTTGCATACTGCAAGCATTTCATCTCATCTTGAAAAAACATTAATTTTTCAGAGAGATATTTCATTACTTCAAAAGATTTCTCCACGGAAACGATTTTCATTTTTTCTTATAGAGCAATAACGGAGTAAAACAATGGATAATTTTTGTAATTTAAGAAATATTATACTTTTCCACATTGAGTTTATAATGCCACACATTTCTGCTAAATATTAGATTTATAGTACAATTAGAAGTGAAATAACATTTATCTAATTGTTTAAATTTAAATAATTTTTTAAGGCCAAAATAACAATTTTATGGATAAATTGAAATGTTTATTCGTTTACATAGGCAAACCTCTAAATAATTTAAAAATTCCAGCTCCCTAACTTACGGCGTAGTGTCTAAGCATCTACCAATTTGTTTAAATTTTAAGAATTTTTAACTGCCAAACAAAGCAAAATATCAAAATTTCTATAATCCCTATTTCGTTTTTTTACAAATCCTACCATTAATATATATGTATATATGTATGTTATATCCTCCTCCTCTGTAAGAAACGTTGATATATAATGATAACAGATAACAAGAGGATACTAATGTTTAGGCACTTCCAGATGAGCTGGATATTAGAAATTTTTTTCTTAGGTAGGATTTTGTGGAAAACCGACTAGAAAAAACGAAAATCTTGAAAAAGTGCAACAATGCGGCCGCTAAAAATTCGCAATTGTTTAAACAAAATTTCAAGGTTTATGTGTTTCCGAATGTGCTACGGAATTGAAATTTTTTTATAGGTAGAATTCTTAAAATAACGAAATAGGGATTACACAAATTTTGATATTTTAATTTGTTTTGCAGTTAAAAATTCTTAAAGTTTAAAAAAATAGATAACTGTTTAGGTACTACGGGATGAGCTAGGAAGCTGAAATTGTCAATTTATGTACATAGTAGTGCATTCCCACAAACAAATATTTCCATTTAAACATATATAAATTTCGGCGGCCGTTAAAAATTATTTAAATTTAAACAATTAGAAAAATATTATTTTACTTCTAGAAGTACTACAACTTAAAAATTTGGCAGAAATGTGTAGCATTAGTACCCCATAATGGAGAAAGCATAAAATTCTTAAAATTGCAAAGTTTTGGGATTGTTTTAATCTATTATTTTTACATAAGGGATAAACGAAATCGCTCCGGAGGTGAAATATTTAGATTTAAAAAAATATTTGTGATGATGAAATATGAAAAATGAATGTTTTTTTATGTTGAGATGATATGCAAGCACCAACTACTAGTAATATTCTATATATTAATGTTTGTTTGTCCGTCAGTCCGTCTGTCCCCCGTTGTATCTCAAGACCTGTTTTTGGAATAGAGATTCGGAGAAAAAAAATTTGTTTCTACCAGCAAGAAGTCACCAGAAAAACTATTTTCATTTTCATCCTTCACATTTCAAGAAAATAGCGGCCATTTAAAATATTTAAAATTTCATATTTCGGAAACGGTGCTTCGGAGACAAAACTATTTGAAAAAATCATGTCTTGATAAGAGCAGTTTTGAAAAATTATTTTCAGCTTAACAACAATAAAAACCGTAGCGCCGACGTCCCTGGAGCGAGCGAAGTGAGCGGAGGGCGTGGTTAACGACCATAGCGAGTAGAGGCCCCTAGTAATTCTAATTTTCCTGAAAGTAAATATAAAACGTACCATTTGTAGATTTATATTATTTTTATGTTCTTTATATTAAATTTTTCCTTGCTAAAACATTCAAATAATTTTATTTTTTCCGAGAATCTACCTATTAATATTCTTCCACGGTTAGATTATATCAAAACCATTCTTTGTTTTATTTTTAGTCAAAAATTGACTCCCGTAATTTACTGCCTCATTAGACCCACGTCAGTGGTTTCAATTACTCGAGGTAGTTATTAGGAATATAGTGCGATATTTCGATATTAGGAGCGCATTTCATCTGAATATCTGGGGAATAATGTTCTTTATGAATTAAGATTCTGTATGATGTGTATATGATATCGATTGATAACTCATATGATACACCATGAAAACAGCAACAAAAAACTCTGCATTAACATTGTTTTATCACATAAACCGATCACTCTCTCGAAATAAGTTATTAATTTATTTCCTTTCCTTCATGAATAAATAATGAAGGTAAATTTTAGTAAAACAAAGCAGTTAAGAAACTAATATGTTCCTCTAACCTAATTGATGAGTTATGAATTCTGATGAAATTTTCAAAAAATAAGTAGCATGGAGTTTGATAATATACATTTTGTTTTATAATTAATTATAACCCTAACAAATGTACACATTCTTTTGGGAATAATAATATCGAACGTATGACGCAACAATTAACATTTTAAATTTCATAATGTGTTTTCTATCTGCACCATCCGAGAAAGGTATTTACCATAAATTTCTCACGTTTTCCTTTGTTGACAATAAACAAAACGTATTTCAATATACAGAATTTAAATATGATATTTAGAAGTACCCCATTACCGTTTTCTATTTAATGAAAATTATCAGAAGATGCTGAAAATAATAAATAAAAATGCTTAGTTTTTTAAAAGGATGAAATTCAGTGTAATCTTTTTAGACGCGTGCCGTATTTTTGTTCTCGATAAAATTATCTATCTGTTATTCAACCCAATAAAAAGATGATATTTTTGGACGGAGTTGAATGGAAACATCGAAATTAAGATTGTTTCTAATTATTCCTGTTCTTTTAAATCGAACTGATAAGACCATGAAGGGAGTACAAGGGAAGAAATTTCGTAGGTAGTCCATTATGGTTCTTAGGGTAACAGGAATCCATGCGCTATTTGCGTGATATTTGAAAAATTATTCCAAACATTGTTGATGATTGCAGGGATACTATCAAATAATTTTTACTACTCTCATTTTATGATACATTGCGTCTTTTAAACTCGTGCGGGCCGAATGAAGACACTCGGCAGGCTCCATTCTGGACGCCATTGTCCTAAAAAAATTCAACTAAAACATTTTTACTATTTTTAATACTTGGAGACCGTTTACGACCTCGCTACAGCGAAATTGACATCCGTACAATTTGAGGTTGTATTCTAAAATAAAAACAGTTCAAAACCGGAAACACGTACGACGAAACCGCGCAATTCGAGGGATGGATAGGAGGGAGGGATCTCAACCACCAACACCTACCCTTTAAAATGATATTTTTTCCTCTTCGAAGGGACGTAAAAATTCCCGACCTTAGGAAAAATAGACGAGTGCGTTGGATGCGACTTCTCGAGAGCCATGGCCATAGGGACGTTCACGGGTGGCAATATCACGGTGGAATGATTCCACGTGGCGCGGTGGGAAGAATATAAAAGAGGTGGTCCGTTCGGGATCGAGGTATGTGAAATAAAGGAGAGGAAGAGAGAAAAGGAGCTCGCATTGGGAATGAGATGGGAAAAATAAATTCCGAGAGAAGCCTTTTTGTCGGTCACTTTTTGAATCTCCAGCATTTTTCGAACGAAAATCTATTCTCGATCAGAAGAAAATGCGAAAGGGAGGCATAGTAGCAAAGGTATGTTGGCCAACGTAGCATAGGAAAGGTTCAGCCGCTCTTGAGCAGAGAATGGAAATCAACTTATCGCACGAGACATTGCAACCATTTTTTCACTTCAAATCACATTTTGCTAAGATATTCTGGATTCCCTTTAAAATTGCTTAACCGGTTATTTATGCCACTTAGGAATAGCAATTCGCAGCATTTTCATAAGTGCTTAAATTTATGAATTATTTTAACGGCGTAACAATTAATCGAATTTTAACCATAAAGTTATACCATGAATGTTAAAGATTAAATTTCAGAAATAAACATCCGATTCTCTCTGATATAGGTGATATTTCTTTTTTAATACAAAATGGCGTATTATTTTTACTTCATTACTGTTTTCAGTCAACTTTAGCTGTTATCAATTTACATTCAACGTCATGATGAATTTGCAAATTTTAAAATTAATTTCATTTGTACTATATATTATACGTTCCTAAAAATTTAGGTGTTTTTATGATCCGGCTTTTGTCCCGATGAATCCGAAATTTACCACGTATTTTTCGACCGGAAATGATTTTCCAAAACTTCCTAAAGATAAATGTGCTAAACTTTACAATAACCTATTCAAATAGAGTATACATTTCTTTCATCTCAAAACGGTACTCAATAAGTAAAAAAATAGTCGCAGTTGCTTTTATTCAACCGGCACGCTTGATTAACCACGCCTTCTTTTGTTTCGCCAACGCGAAACGAAAGCAGTTGAAAACTAATATCTTCTTCGTCCCGAAGACAATATTTTGGAAAATTCGCGGCATCTATCTCAAAAGAGGGAAATAGAGAGAGAAATAGATAGATAGAGAAAATAGAGAGGGAGATAAACGACCTTAGAGAACAAAACGATGCAAGACGCGCCATTTCGTTCCTCCTCATCGCGGCTTTCCAAAACAGAGGAAACGGGGCGTTTCATTCCTCCGGCTTGAAATGAACGGTCCGAATCATCTTGAATGGAACTCGGGGGGGGGGGGGGAGGAGATAAGGGAGGGATGAGGCTCTTAAAGCCCAAGATAGATCATAAGTGTGGGAGGGAAAAAGAGATAAGGAAATGGAGTAGAAGAAGAGTTTTTAGGGAAGGAGGGTGGAGAAAGGATGGGATGGTGGAGAGATGGGGGGGGGGGAACTTCCCGCCATCCGCTGCAGAAGTGAAGGGAGTCTAAATCAAAACCATTCCGAAATTATGAGCTGTCATTTGCGCTCGGTCTTAAGCCGAATGAGAGGAGCAATTACGCCCCCGTCGTTACGTTCTTCCGCCATTATATTTTTTTATTATAATTATTTTGCTTTCGTGAGTCTCCAGCGAAAATGCCGTTCAAATCGGTTTGGTTAGCAAAAGAGAGGGAGATAGAGAAAGAGATATGATGAAGAGAGAAAGGAAGAATTTATTTCGGAGGGGAAAAAAGCTATTGAAAAGAGATATGGGAGGAGAGAGAAGGAAGAGGGCGGAGTTTTTCGGTTGAGGATAGAAAGATAGCGGAAGCTCTCGTTTTGGAGGGAGAGAGAGAGAATTGGAATATGAGAGAAATGGACTGAAAGAGGGAAAAGAAAAAATTGAAAATGAGAAACAGAATTTAGAGGATGGGTAGAATAAACGTAAATTACTTTTAAAGAAAAGGTCGTCGATTTGCTTCGGACAAAAATTAAAGTTTCGGATTGTTTAAACTGAAATTTTGAAGTCTCGAAATTCCTTTTCGATGACAAACCCAGTTTGCTTCTTAAGAGGTTTGGAAAATATTCTACAAGACCGAATGGCAGTTTCCATTTTCTGAACTAATTGAGGGGAGATTTTAAGACCATTTTTTTCTCTAAAGGATCGAGAAAAAACGCTTTTAAAAATTATTGGTCTCATGCATTATCATCTTATTGTACCCGCTTTATATTTTGTTCTCAAAATGAACATTGGTTACTCCGTATGTAAGCTTAACAGGGCAAATAGTCGTAGTTTAATCCTTCGAGCCACCATTCAGCTTTGGAGTATAATTTAATTTATATTTTTTATTCTGTAATTTTTTATGACAGAATTCCTTCAAATGGTGAGAATTTTAAAAGATAATTTGACATCACGAAACAAAAAACGGGAGATGGTTTATCATCAAACGAGCGCTTCAGTTGTCAAATGGTGGTTTTATAATGAAGCAACATTGGTTCAGCTGTTGGCTCGTACCAAATGTATTCGAGGACCAGGCGACGAAGCAAATAATGTTTTAGAAGAAAAAAGTAATCATCAAAGGAGGAAACAGACAAGCAAAAGCAATAGTTTTCCCGTGCGACGGGTGCGAGAGGTTTAGCCGGTTTGTAACTTGCAATGAAGACTGTGGAAGAATTCCGCGTATACGGTTTAATGGAAAGCGTTATGGAGGACATTGCATTTAAGCTAGAACGCGGTGCAAGCAAGTGGTTCAGAAACCTTAAGGAGAGCGCGCACATATAAAAAACTTTTTTTAAATGACTTTTTTTAGCACTTGAGTGTCACGCGAGAATATTGCAACAAAGGAGTTACAGTTGCGAGGAAAGGCCGTGTTAATAAAAGGAAGCCGTGTAGATGGAAAGAAAAGAAAAAGTGGCTGAAGGCATTTAAAACGTGACAAAAAAGTTACGTCCCTCAACGGTTTAGCCGTGAAGTGACCTCTTAGAATTGTTGAAAAATGTTTTCCACACAGATTTTATTTAGTAAATTAATAATGCATTTTCCTAAAGTAACAAAGCAAAAGGTTTTTCTATCTATCGTACAGAAAACTTTGAATGAATCTTTTCACACCTTATATATATATATATATATGCAAATATCTGTGTATTATAAGTAATTAATTAATACCACTATAATTTCATAAATAAGTAATTCCGTTGCAAAGAGAATGGTTTTTTTAAAGACGCTTTTCGTGAAAAAACCTTTCATCTCTAAAAAACAGTACATAACGACGTGCGTAAATTTCCACGAAATATTTAGGATTGTAATTAGCATGAATACGATCCGTTGAATATGAAAATTAGAATTAATGAGAATGCTTATCCATCCAAACGGATGATTATCATCCGAAGCATTGCATGAAAACCAATTAATTTGAAAAAATAATGTAGTTATAAATTCTTTCCGAAATAACTCCGAACGAACTCTTGAAGAAGATGCAAACATACCTTTATCAAGCCACGCATGGTGAGGCAGAGATTTTATTGGTTGAGATGATACAGAATTGATGACTTACCTGAAATAATAAAAGAAAGGTATAATAGTTAATGTTTGTAATTAAGCGCTTAATCATCACAGCAACTAAATTTTAAGACAATAGATAAATCAAAAGTTAAATTTAATTGCATTCGTTTATTTATTGTAATTCACCAACGAGAAAGATACTTCATGGACTAAATAATTAATTAATTAATTAATTAAACAAACAAAAACTAGTAAGCAATGTTATGATTTACAGTCGAAATAAGTACGCAAGTTAAATAATTTCTTGTAGATGGTTATAAACGACACATTAATCTGCCAAGCATTTATTTTCTGGATATCAAGTTCCTTGCAGTCTTCTCAATTTACAATGTTAATTTTCCTCTACTCCTCTACTTTCACGCCAATTACTGAATCAGGAAAGTTACATAAGACTCCTTGTTGTAAATAAAAGCGTCCCCATGAGATTATTCCAAACGATGTGTTTATTATCAAAAAATCTTCCTGATATGTTATTGCACTGTATCTATTTATTTACTTCTCAGGACCTTGGTTTAAGCAGTCAGGATTTTTAATTTTCATTGTCGCAATAGCAACAAGCCAAAACGCCCTTCGGGCTCTACAGGATGCGAACTGGCGACCATATTTATAAAAAGCAGACATTATATTACAACATTTTTCTGTTCTTCATCTAGTTACTTTTTGTATAAATCATTAATTTCAACGAAGTGAGATTCCAGTATCAAAAATAAAAGCCTATTAGATGTAACTTTTTAAGCGTTTTTATGGGCAAAGAGGTAGTAGCGGAGCGCCTTATGGGAACGTCTCCTTTGTCCGTAGATCCGTCCATCCGTTCGTCGGTCCGTCAATCCGTCCGTCTGTCCGCATGTATCATTTCCGTAACTACTGGGCGGTTCCGATACGACTGGGCGAACGTTCATGAAATATGATGTTTAAGAATTTATGGCAAAGAATATAAGAAAATGATGCAAATGGTTCACATAGCCTAACCATGAGTACCACTAGAATTTGAATCGCCTAATACATTTCTATTGAAGGAATAGACGTTTGCAAGAAAATCAAACGAGAAAGTCGTAATCTACTTTGAACTTGGAACATTTTCCGCGAGTTTTTATTTGTTGTCAACAAAAACAAAATTCGTAGAAGTTGAAATAAACAAAATCTACTATAGATACGTATAATTTCCTTTCGTGCGCCTACAGCGTATAGTAACTGAAAGGAAATGGATTATGGACGGCGAAAAAAATAACTTACATGCGTTTATTTATCTTAAGTCTGCACACACAATTTTTAAGTTAAAAGAAATGGATATTTTACTACTGCTCATATCAAGTGAGGCATGTTTAGAATTATTTTCGATTGTTTAATTAATTAATTACAACTGATTATAAAAGAAATCGGTAGATCACCAATTCAATATTTTCTTGACATCGCCTCTGAGAGTATATCGTTTTTCAGTGCTTATACATTAGACTAAGCCATTAATATTAATCTTTTTGTGACATGATAACATTAATCGTAAAGAATGCCTTCGGAAACTCTCTGTACTCCGACATGGTGTACCTACAATTTTAGAATTATTTTCGATTGTTTAATTAATTAATTACTACTGATTATAAAAGAAATCGGTAGATCACCAATTCAATATTTTCTTGACATCGCCTCTGAGAGTATATCGTTTTTCAGTGCTTATACATTAGACTAAGCCATTAATATTAATCTTTTTGTGACATGATAACATTAATCGTAAAGAATGCCTTCGGAAACTCTCTGTACTCCGACATGGTGTACCTACATCTTTCCAATCTTGTTTAATACGACGAGGCAGATATACGCTACCTATTACATTTCTAACGGTATTTTTTTATTCAAAGATTATTTTGTCGGGCAGCTTGTAAAATTAGGAATACTTCAGAAAGCTCGTGTCAACCACGAGGAGAGGAGGTTGGCGCGCACACTCCCTCTTGTCTGCTGCCACACAATAAAGCCGGGAAGATGGCGGTGCAGTCGAGGAAAGGAAATAAAAGGCGGAAAGGAGGATAAAAATTGGACCGGTGAAGGGAAAAGGGAATGAGAGCGAAAGAGCGTTGAGAAAGAGGTCTGGATGGGAGGAATGGACGAAGGGAAAAAAGAGAGAAACTAAGAGAGAGAGAGGGGAAAGCGTAGGGTGAGCGTGTGTGTGTGTGTGTGGGGGAGAGGAGAAAGAACAAGATTACAGGACTCGTAGAAGAGCGGTCTGGTGGGCGGGTTGAGATAGAGAGAGAAAAGTAAAGGGAGGTCGCGTGGGACAGGGGGCATTTGCTGAAGAAAGGGTAAGAGCCACGGAACGGGAGAGGGAGGAGGGAAGAGGGGGCGTCGTAAATTGGGGGGTGGGGGAAAAATTGAGAGGAGCCGGCCGGGTGGGAGGGAAAGAGGCTTGTGGCGGAATATCTGCCCCCTCTCCCCGGCCGTGTCTCGGTCGCAAGTTCATTCCTCTCCCACCCCCTTGTCTTGCCTACCAAAAGTGATTACGCAGACAGCTTGCCATCCACTCTCCACGGCGCAAGGCTGTAGGCTCAAATCTCATCAAGGATAACACCCTTTTTTTCTCCTCGCGCTCGGTTTAATTTATTGGACCTTTTTTCCTAAAAAGTTATCTGGCGGAGAGAAGAGGGGCATATGCTCACGTGTTTAAATGAATTTTTTTTTTCAATTCCTGAAAATGTTATAAATGGGATGAAATTTTAATAATGACATCATAACTAACGTTAATATCACGCGATTATGAAACAAAACGAAAAAAAATTCAGTCTTTCTAGGGATAATTTAATTGATGCCTGAAATAACTCCTTTCATAAGTGACCATTCAATTGAGATAAATTTCCCTGAATAAATGTAATTCGTTCACAATGAAAAACGCGTTCTTTATCACTTTTGTCAAGGCCAGTCATAATGGCTAAATGACTCAATTTGTACGATATATCAGCAGAAATTTATTACAATTAAGTGAGTATCGCCATAGGAATTCTTTGGGAAAAACATCTTTTGAGGAAACACCCAGAAAAAGTATCTTTTGATTCCTTGTCAATTACTAAGAAAAGAAAAAAAAAATATATCCCGGCAGATATTTTTTCTGCGACGTTTTGAGGAGACCGTTCGAGGGAATTGCAGACGTCACGGACATGCCGCAAGCAGAAGAAGATTCTTTATACATATAAAACTTTGATCGATGCAATCTTCTAGGACGAAGGTAAAAATAAGCAATTAGAGATGAGAGGCGAGATGGCAGGGAGCGGTTGGATGAAAGACGCGAAGAAGTAGTATGAGAGCGGGATAGAGGGGGAAGCGAGAAAGCAAGAGGGGATATAGGAAGCGAAAGGGAGCGACCAACCAAGGCGGTATATATATATATATATATATATATATATATATTATATAGAGAGGAAAAATGAGATATAGAAAAAACGAAAGGTCACAAGCGACCCGACGCCGTTAAATTTGGAGCCGAATGAACTTCTTCGAGAAAAGAAAATACTCGACAGGGCTCTCGATTCTTTTGCCTGAGAATTCATATTTCGCAAAAGATGCCATATAGGTAAAAAGATTTAAGACTGGAAAACGTTAAAGTGAAGGGAAGATCCACCGGAGTGAGGGGGGAAGAAGGATCTCGAGAATTGGGGAAGACGGATCTCAAGAAATGGGGAAGAAACGAGAAAAATGTATTCTATTTACGGGAATGAAATTTTTGAAAATGCAATTCAAATGGCATTACGGAGATTTGGTTTTCGTCGACATATTTCAAGACATTTTTAATTTCTTTTTTTAAATCTCGCTCCAGCATTTCTTATTTAATTCGAGGTCACCAATTACCCCCAGAAACGCTTAAAGTAAATGTGTTGATATACTTGATGCGTCGAATGAGATATTTTATTAGGAAAATCTTGCAAAACTTAATCAGACATTCTTTCCATGAATTGACCCGTGCCAGTGAAAGACTTTAAGATAATTTAATATTATAATAGCGTTTAACGATATGAATATACAATTTGTTGTCTTTAACGCATGGCAACCTAAACTAAAATTTAAGTTCCTTATCTACGATGGCATATCTTTTGGCCAAAAACAATACAATTACTATTTTAGCTATAAGAGCAATTTTCATCGTAAAATAGATCCCAGAAATAATATGAGCTCGACACATTTTTTCTGGGCTAAGTCCATCTTAATAATTACTTACAGCTCTGAAAAGCATGATGATTCAAAGGGAATTTATGATGCCTAATTTCCACATAATTATTTTAAATTAAACTAAATTATTTTTATATATAGTATGATGTTGTGCAGTAATGACAAATTGGCTTTAACAGTTTTAAAATCACCGTGGATTAGTTGCTCTTTGTGTTCCAAAATTTCATAATTTAGAGTTATAAAATATTACAAATAGACTCGAACGGAAAACTAAATTGATCACGCGTATTTTTGTAGGTAAAATAACGGGTTTATGTACGAGACTATACCGAATCCGAGTCTAACAATAGTCGTTGCAATGGCAACACTCGTAATGAGTGATAAAACAGCATAAACGCCAGTATTTACGCAAAATTCTAAGAAATGAGATCGATAAGAAAAACTCTACGACTAAATTAGAATTTACATTTCTTTCCTCAGAGAATAGTACAAATTTCGCTCCTATATTACAATTTTAAGATATTTTAATGTGCAAGAGAAAATAACCCTGCACGATGGATTTCAGATTTCTGATGTAGGCTGCATAGCCTGAACAACACGGTGAAACCGAAAGCCATGCAGTCTATTTATTTTGTTTGTATGTATGGAATGCCTGGTTAATCAACCTCTTGGATTATTATGACCTTCCGCACCGAACACATACACAAAGGAGACAGGGAAACCCTGTGCCGGCATTAGCTACTCTTAACGAACAGCACCAAGGGGGCCAACTTCTTAACGCCCCTTCCGAAGGAGGGAGCGTTGACTTGCGCGGTCTTCTCAAATCACACAAATAGGGGATAGGACGATCCCAGGTTTAAAAATCCCGACCTTCGCCTGATTCGAACCTGGGACCGCTGCGTGGAAAGCCAACCCTCTAACCACTCCGCCACCGCCAACCCCTCAAAAAAAGCTGCGATTCGACGTAAAAACCCTCTTAACTTTACCAACCGCGTCCACATCAATATCGTCCTGATGGATGCAAAAGAAGTCGAAATTTCGCAGTTTAAAAAAATCATCAACCCTCCAACAGAGAAGTAATAAGGTTACGTGAGCAAACTAATCTTCAGATGTAGCAAAAAGGAGCAATGCACGCGCAATGCGAATAAGAAGACCCGTAACAAAAAAAAAGTTTTCCTGGTAATGGTACCGCGCTTAGGCTACGGCGCTTTCGGAGGGCTTTGGCGTTAAAACTTCCAACACCTCGCCCTCGCTTGGCAGGATCACCTCCATCGAACCGAGAGCGGACAGGAGAGCACCCCTAAAGGCATAAACGTTAAAGCGAGGGCGTTAACGACTTTCACGGAGAGCCATTATGCGGAGGAAGCCGAATTTCAAAAAAATTCAGGAGATTTACTTTAAGGGATGTGATGCGTGTGAGCGATGAAGAGAGAGAGAGAGAGAGGGAGAGAGAGATGGGACGGGACTTGAAAACACAACGCAGCTAAACGTAGGAGGCGGCTATGAAAAAAATACAGGAGCGGAGGTAAGGTCGGCGGAGTGCTTAACAAGGAGGCTATGAGCCTTTCATCAAAGAGATTTACTTAAGCTCAATGCAAACTCGGAGCTAATGGAGAGGATGGATACGGCGAGGTGATAATGGGTGACGGGATGGGTGAGCGCTGAGAGGTGACGCGGTTTATAACTCCTACGCTTAGCTACCTAGCCGCAGGGATGGTATTGCCGAGTTTAGGCGGTGGGGAATGGGCAGATAAGCGACGTCCGCTAGACTCGATCCGAGCCTGGTGCTTCTTGTGCGCGGCAAGAATAGGGATAAAATGGAAGAGAAGATTCTCTCTAGTAATTCGAGCCTAAAGCTTGCCTGTTACTATCTATTAAACCGTAAACCCATCTTTGTACCATTTGATCACATGACAGCATCGAACACAAAAGAACCGAAATCATTTAAGAGGCGCTCCCCTGGAAAAATTACAAAATTTCCTCATTAAAAATTGTATTATAAGAATGCAGGTCGAGACGAAGAAACGATTGGCAACAGATTACGCGCTTGAAAAATCGTGCCTTGCCTCGAAAGTAAATTGCATGATCAATTATTGCCGCTTCCTTTAAGAATCTGTAGCGTGCTCTTTCGCATAGCACAAAGCAGTTTTCCCTTTGATAGGAGATTAAGATCAAATTAATGTGTAAAGGTATAAGGAATGATCAATAATGGTACCCTAAAGTAGCTTAGAGCATGTCAGCAGAATGCTATAATTAATACCTGTTTAAATCTATTATCGGTTCTTTTCAGGAAGTTCTGAGGATCGGAAAAATATTAGAATCTTAGTAAATATCCACAAAAACATGAATAAATAAATAAATAAATAAATAAATATATATATATATATATATATATATATATATATATATATAAACACTAGCTAATTACCCGGGTTTACAGTTTTGAATTATTTTTCATGGTCATTTCACTCTCTAAAATTTTCATTCGAAGACAAAGTACTCTTCAGAGGTTACACGTCAAAAGGGCGAAACAGTAAGGGCGAGCTTCAAAAGGGTGAAAACAAAAAGGGCGAGCGTCAGAAAAGGCGAAAACAAAATGGGCAAAAGTAGAAAACTAAATTAGTAAAGGAATAAAAAGTAGCATAAACTGGTGGCTGGAATTGCTTTCCATCAAAAGATATCCACAACATATCTTCTATCAATGAATTGATTATATGTGAACAATTGTGATTTCTTCTAGCAAATATGGATACCAGTCGTTAAATTTTTTAATGCATTTCTCAAGTCCTAGCTATAATCAGTTATTTGAATAATTAATAATTATTATTGAATCCAAAAAATCTGATGTGACCGCCAAATGTATTTAGAAAATTGTAAGAATCCAACCCCCAACCACAACCCCAACAGCGGTGAGGAAATAGAACGAATCCAACACCAAGCGCATAATCCAACTCGAGAGGAGGAAATAGGACGAATCCAACCCCCAAACGCTTAACCCAACTCGGGGGGAGAAAATATAACGAACGAATCAAGCAAAAAATCGAATGAGCTAAGCGATGAATGAATATATGTAATGATATATTCTATAATTTTCAGATCTACGACAGTACATAGGTAATGATATATTACGAATTGCTTCCAGCATTTGTTCAATCATGAACAAATTAAATATATATTCAAATTTGATATTTCGCTAATAATATTCTAAATACATTAGATAATTTTACAGAACACGGGTCTATTGTCAAGGTATGATTTGGATGGCACCATCCTCTCCCCCAGAAAAACAAGTTTGGAAAGGTTCACTCCATGTCGGAGTACATAGAGTTTCCAAATGCGTCCTTTGAGATTTCACAATGTTCTCAATATTTTTCGCTCAGATGAGAATTTAACGAGAAGCAAGCGAGGTACGTTGTAAAATACATGTGGGTCTTCCTGCAAAGTAGTCGTAATTATTGTCCGATTTTAAGCAAAGTTGGAATCAGCCAATTAATTTTAACAAAACTCCCGAATACAAAATTTCATCACAATATGTCAATCGGTTCCCGCGTTGAAACAAAGGAACTACTACTTAAACTACTTAAATGTAGGTGTTCATGTAAAGTGATCGTCATTGTTGTCCGATTTCAACCGAAATTAGGATATGCCAGTTTATTTTAGCAAAACTCCCCAATTCCAAATTTCATTAAAATACATCAGGCGGATCCCGAGTTGAAACATTGGAACATTGTCAACTATTTGTAGGTCATGTAAAGCGGTCGTAATTGTTGCCCGATTTTAATCAAAATTGGAATCGGTCGACCAATTTTAGCAAACTCCCCAATAGTAAATATCAAAATACGTCCAGCAGTTTCAGACTTGAAACAAAAGAACATTGTAGGTCTTCATGTAAAGTGGTTATCATTGTGGTTCGATTTTGACTAAAATTGAAATCGGTCGACCAATTTTAGCAAAACTACCCAATACCGAATTTCATCATAATACCTCCAGCAGTTTACGAGTTTTAACATGCGGACGAACGGAATCGACCTCCTCTATATGCGTACACTTCGTGAAAAGAACGCATAAAAATTCTGGCCCCGAGATGCACATCCTCAAAGATTCTTTAGTATGTGTAGCAAATTTTAAGTCTCTAAGATTTTTGATTTTCGAGAAATGCTGCCCACACGCACAGAGAGAGACACCGCATTTTATTTTATTTATATATATATAAACGTTTAGTTCGCTTTTCTTAGAATACAAGATTGATTAAAGTACTCTATATTGCGCGAAATATCTATTTGAGTCGCCTCACGTCCTTACGTAAATAAATAAAAGCGATAGGTATCTCGTCATGCGTGAGAATAAACGAGATCCTAGTCTTTCAATGAGGCCAATGGAGAATAGGAATATATTTTATACTAGCGTAATGGGGGACTGTCAAAATATTTAATTGTTTTTTTTATTCTTTGTAATTGACTTAATTACTCCCTGTGAACATTTTTTTGTTAAATCGTCCTCATTGTGCAAAAAATATTTAAAATAACTCTTTAAAATAGCCCGCAAAAACGGCATCCTGGTTGGAGAGAGAGTAGTAAGGGGTACGTGACGTCATCGCATGCCTTACGACCGTACTGAAAGCACGCGGTTTTGATACTTCGTCCTGTTGCTTTTCCTGATATCGTAGCTACAATGGATAATATGGAACTTAAAAAGGGTTATAAGTATTGTCTGGTACCTCAGTGCTTAAATACAACGATTAAAACCCCGAGAAAATTGTTCTTCACGCTACCGAGCTCCTTGGGAAGAAATAAGAAGCGGAGAATATTGTGGTTGAAAGCCATGAGGAGATACGCATTTGATATATCGGAACTGCATTTGTCTGCGAAGATTATTTTAATCTAAGTACTAGTTATATGTATGTACGGAATTTTATTGCTTCGTATTTTATTTTATGACTTATGCCGGCATTACATTGACATGATGCATATATTTCTGGAGAACGTTGAAAGAGTAAATTATATTTTTATTTTTCAAAGATTAGCATATATATTTTAACAAAACCTCCATTATGCAATATACCTATTCTAAATATGTAAGATCAAACTTACGGAAATCGTTGGGCTATGGGTTTATTAAGCAAATAATTACTGTTGCAGTGCATATATTTAAGTACCAAATTTTAAAGCAAATACTTTTACAAATTTTACATATTAAGTTAGTTCTGTAATATAAATATTTTAATAAATTTGTTCACACAATATCCACGACAGCATGGTATTTTGAAGGACAATGTTTTGCTAAATAAGGGCAGTCATGACACTCCACAGACATGACTAAATCATCTTCTTCGTCTACAACTACACCCACTTCATAACCTCTTTATCTTATTCTGTGTTCAGGGTAAATCTTGCCTTTAACAATACAAATTTTTCCTTCTCCCTTCAGTTTAACAAATCCAACAGCATTACTAACATAGTCTTTCCTCATTTACCTCAAAGGGAGAAAATAGCCATAAAAGCCACGATGAAATTCGCGATCTATACAAAAGAGACATGCAGTTATGACAAACACTTCTACAGTTTTCTTTTCGCAAGTATAGGTAATAACTAAGGCAGATAGACACTTAAAACAACAAACTTCACCACATATCCTATAGAAAACACACACGGAAACAAAGTTTTTTCACATTAATTTTGCATATTTGTCAATATTTGACCCGATGATTCTGTAAAGGCAGATGATGGTGATTATTCGCCGAAACTGGTCGTGTATTATTTCATATATTTTGTGGAAATTAGCAAAAGTTTAATGTAAATAAAAAGTACTATCTAGCATTGTTCGTGTTATTTTATTGTGGAATTCCATGAAGTCTCGGCCTCGTCCATTACCTTTTGTATACTTATCTAACTATATTTTACTTACTAGATACTAGGACAGCATGGGAAACAATACATAAATAAATATTCTTAAATATTAGTTAAAACTAGAGTTGTCATATTCATTTAATACGGGAAAGCTGTTTTAAGACGTCAATCTATCTTTTACATATCTTCTAAATTTCAGTCGAAATAATAGTACTATTACAATAACTGAAAATAAAAGTGCTACATCGAACTTGTTTTATCAATTATATTTAATACAAACCTATACGCCTTCACTCCACGCATTTCAACATCTCAATATTGCTCCCTACGACTTCCAATGTACCGCAAAAACATGTACGAATCAACGTTAGGCAAATTATCAGATCTGGTTTCACAAAACCCTTCGTATGCCATTTTGCAAAAGACAAAGCGAAATAAATGCAGGAAGGTGCAGTACTTCTACCAATATTTCTTCTAAGACGGAGTATAGAGGAAAACAACAGAATTTTCTTTCAAGTTTCTCCTTCTATATCGGCACAATGGCTTCTAGCACGGCTAGCATCAGCTAACATGCTTGCGGCATGCACTGGCGTCACTAAACACTCGGCAAAATTCGGCTACCAATCGGATGTGATCGGGTTTGGCATTTTCTCGTCCGTTTTAAATTGCCTTTTTTACAAATATCAGTTAAAAATTTAACAAAAAACTTTATATTTGCCTATAAAATAGCCATACAATACAACTTCAAAAAAATTTCGGTTATTCCCGATATTTGACAGTCTCCCATTGCCCGTCAAATATTGCGGGATTATCATAAAAGTATGCCAAATACATATGATTTCGATATGAAAAATCAGTAAGATATGATATGATCTGGTTTGGCTTTCGTGCACAATTAAATCAGTGTTTTTGAAAGTTATCTTTGTTTTAATTATACTGTTTAAGTAATTATTAGTAGAGAGGCCATATGATTATCCAAATATTTGCTGAAAATAAAGGAAAATCGAAATAATAATGTATAATGCATAAAGAAGTAGCTGAAATTTACTTGAAATACATGAGCAATTTATAAATTATTTAAAACTTATAGAAATAAATGAATTATTTTACTCTTATTAACTCGTAAAAAACAGGATAAAATGTGAATCATCAAAGGAAAAATGTGTAGTAACTTACTCGCTATTAACTAAATACTTACATGAACTGCAATGAGTTATAATTCTATTGTAAGATCACACTTTTCTTTTAACTACGTATATTAGTTTTGAAATTTTTCCGGAAAAATCACTTTAGATAAAGAAATTTTAATAAAAGTCATAAAATGTTATTTTTTTAATCCTATTTGAAATTCGGTTCGAAATATTTGCTGTTTTATCAGTTAAAGAAATCCATTGAAAATAACGTGACCTATATTTAGTTTTATGAATTCTCACCATTTGGAAATGGCGCACGATTCAATAGTATAACATTTTTATAATCAATTGTAATTTATTATTGTTATTTTTGTACTGCAGCTCCTTTTAATCCTATACAAATGCTAGGTACTCTTCCTCTTTATCAATTTCTGCTCATTTTCATTCTCTTTTCCTTCTTCCCTCTAATTACTTAATAGCTTCTGTAAATAAGATACACCCGTGTATAAAAGTTTAACCCGTGCTAAAGCACTAAATTGGTGCATTTATTATGAGGCCAAGAATAGGATTCAACAATTGGTACAACAGTGGTCCAATATAAACAAAATGCGTGAAAACGTGAAAAATCTTATTGAAACGTAATTTCTGGAGATTTACGAATGAGATTTAAATTCTTCTCTTCTCATAACTAATGTAAGTTAAATACCTAATCCTTGAAATATTTTCAAATGTAAACGAAAAAGGACTGCATGTTAAGGAATGGCTTTTTGCGTGGTTCATATATGCTATGCGAATTTATAACTCCGGTTAATAATAAAATGCACTCCAAAAAAATATGAAAATAACTATAAAAATAGTTAATTAGCAAAAATTTCAATAGGAAGTTAAATTAAAAGAAATTAATGAAAAACACGATTTTAACTATAAATAATTCGGGCGCCTTCTCTCTCTCGTACTAAAGCTTTCAAAACGCACTTTCCTTACGCATATAGTATAAGGACGACAATACACTCTCGAGGTTTAACAATGACACGGTCGGCAAGATAACATATCTTTAAAAAGCTTAAAATTTTCCAATATATGTGATTTATACGTATTACTTGAGTGATTTCGAATCGAAGACGAAAGTCGACGATAAGAATAGGAATCATATTTATTTTTCTTTAAAATGGTCTAGGTCCGAAGATCGTATGTCAATTACTTCTAATTTAATTTTGCAAAATAAAAAAGCATGCAAGTGAAAAAAAGGTATTTTTAAGTGTTCTCTTATGGGGATTTCTATATAGCGTTCCGGCGGACCAACGGACGGACGGACCAACAGAATAAGGATATTATGTATATAATAACTTTCAATAAACTAAATGAACCTCGGATTGATTCACAACGTGGAGAACTTGAAAGGATATCAGTTGGTTTGGAATCAAATCTATGCTACGGTTATTTTTTTATGGAAACAAGCAGTTTTGGTTATATGCTAAGAGATATTTCAGATTTTTGGAGTTGAAAAATACGAACTTTTACATACATTATTCTTTATGCTTATTTCCTTCAAAATTCAACGCGCTAAACATCTATATTCAAATCTTATTAAATTTAGTGAAAATTTTATATAAAATTTCTAAAATATTTCTAAAATAATTTATGCACGTAAAATATAATTTTACTTTATCTTTTAATAAAATTATTCACTCTTCTCCACCGTATTTGTTTAAATTGAGTCATTTTCAAACATAATTTCTTATTTTCTATCATCCGTTGGGACTTAGTAGAGGAACCTAAAATTTCCTTGACAATTAACTATGCCTATGACATTATTTTCTACAATTTTGAAATAAGACACCGATTGCATTATTCTATTTAACAATCAGTTAAAATGAAATACGCGAGCTCTAATTGCTTAGTTTAGATCATACTGCAGCATCCCTCTTAATTCAATTCTGAATAACATAGGAATTTCTGGCAATAAACACAATATGCAATACTTCGTTTAAAACGAAGGTAAAAATTTCGCAAATGCAGTAACTAAATCGATCCGAAAACACATCATTTATGTGACGCACACGTATGATGCGATACCAACGGAAAGGCACCACGACTTCAGCATGACCTTTAATGCCTGAAGTTTGGAAATTATAATTCTCTCTCTTCCAATCTTCAAGCATTCCGCGGAGCAATGGGTTTCTAAAACAGACGAGTAGGTCGTGTCGTGCTTCACAAACATTGCTGTGTTTTCCTCGTTGGGTTGGCGAAGACGTAGTTAACCCCGTATCGTTGACCAAAAGGCTGCCGTAGAATCTCCTCGGGGACCTCACGAACAGGAGGACCGGAGTGATACGAAATGCTTTCTCGGGCAAGCCAAAAAGCAAACAAAAATAACGCACCGTTGGGATCTCGTGGGTGCGCTTCTGTGCGTGTGGCCGGGTGACGCGTGCACGACTGCACGAGTGGGCGTAGTATAAGGTCGCCATGGCCATTGACCTCTTCGGCGATTCCCGATTTAGGCTTGTGAAAACTAATTAATCGGGTTCGCCGGACATCGTTCAACTTCGCCGCCGTTCTTGTTTCGTCCTTCTCTACCTTTTGTGTTGTGCGCGGGAAACCATCATGGATCTGTCTTATGTGCCTCGTGGATATTGGCGAGCATAGGAAAACAACAGGTAGGGATGAACAAGGGTTTCCCGCGGCACAAAAGTGCTTTTCATCAAATTCGCCGCGTTATAATCATTAGAAAATAATTTTTCCTTATATGGTGATATCCCTGCTTTTTAGATCCGCTCTAAACATGTTCATTCATTTTGTCATTCTATACTCGCCGTGCAAACGAAATTTCTTTTTGAAATCGGTTCAGGCAATGCCTCCGAAATTCATAGTTACAGAACAATTCTAACCTTAATATTGTGATAGCCCTGTTTAGTCGACCGGGTTGGAATATAATATTTTGATTATTTATTTGCATGAAGATCACGCACACTATATTTGATTAAAATCCATGAGGTCAATTCTTTAGAAATTGGTGTAAAAGAAATATTATTTTATATTTTATTGTGGTAGCCCTGCTCTTTATTTTCAGAGATTTTTACATAATGTAGGATTTGCGTAAGTCGAGGCTTGCGCAACCTGGGAGGGACTGTTTTTATTTATTTATTTATTTATTTATGGTACTGTAGTTAATACCTAACATGCAAATATAATTCTAAAATCTAGGGTGCGCATTATACACAGGTTATATACAGTACACCATATTTGGTTAAAATCCATGCAGTCATTTCTCTAGAAATACATGTAAAAGGAATATAATTTTACCTTTTATTGTGTTAGCCCTGCTCTTAAGCTCCGCTTTAAAAATTTTAATTTCATTATGGTATGTTGTATAAATCTTATATACAAAATTTAATTGAAATCCGTTCAGCCAATTACTTCCAAATCCTTAATTACGGAAAGTTTAATTTGTGATTGTGGCATCCCTGTTCGGCTGATGCGATTTAAATATAATAATAGGATTTTGTATATATGTGTATACTATAAGTATTAAATTTGGTTAAAATTGATGTTGACAGTTCAACACAAATACGTGTAACAATAAATGTTTTTATTCCTTGTATTGTGGCAGCCCTGCTTCCTATGTCTATACAAAAAATGCTGCTTTTGTTATTTTATGTTTCACGCCTCCTTCAGGCAAAATTTTGTTGAAATCGGTTGGGCCAATTCCTTCCAAATTCATAATTACCGAAATGTTTTATTTTGCAACTGTGGCACTCCTGCTTAGTCGATTCGGTCCAAATATGCCCTTTTGTTCATTAGTTTATGTGAATATTCTATGTATTAAAATTTGGTTGAAATCGGTTCAGCAAATTCTTCCCTAATATATGAATACGTACGGACGGACATCACGAAGATAATAGTGCTTTTCAGCAATGACGAAAAGCACTAAAAATGACATCCCGCTGGAAAAAAATATTTTTTTGCTTGTTTATAATTTCCGCATTAGACATATCAAACCCGTATTCGTTCTAACGATGAATATTTGTGATTCGGATGAATCTTCGGTACAAACCAAAATGTAGAACACTCATGCATATATCCTCAGAAAATAAAACAGTTTTCCTTCTTGATTCGCCGTGGTAATCTTATAACCTAACTTGTATTTTTTTGTTTTGGATGAACGAAAAATATATGCCGATCACAAGAAATCGAAACAACATTTGTTCCAGAATCGAAACAACTAGATGAAAAACGATCGTTTGTTGTTGTGATTGCGTTGTTATTTTTAAAGATTTTATTTTTGGAATGAGAGTTCAAAAATATAATGAAATCTTTAAAAGCGTCGAAGGGATGGAAGAGAGAAACAGTGACCCGAGTTTTAACGCCGTCGCGTATGCTGTGGATTCGGATAGAACTCCGCTCTCTCGCGCTTCCATACACAGATTCTCTTATGAAACAGGGTATGCTTTCCGAAAAAGTGCAATGATATATAAATCCGTGTTATGTAAACCTCTATTGTGGTTGCGTTCCGTGCACCTTCAGGCACACTCCCCCAGTCCCACAACTCCCAAACCTCTCTCTTATGCAAGTATTATACAAATAGAGTTTCGTCGATATAACCTATAAACAAAGCACTCTGGCCCTCCAGCATCTGGATTCCTAAATTCCGTGTCCAACCGAACCGCGTCAATGGGAACCATAAACAGCGTTCTGTGTATCGTAGGTTTTCAACCCCTTAATGCCTGAATTATTTTATAATAAACACATTTTTTCAATTCATATGTCATTCTTTTTTGTAAAGAAAAATATTAACAAATTTAACGAAATAAAAAAATCATTAGTTTTTGGTATGACGCATTTTCACGACAACAGGCATATTTTGGTCAACTCAACGTAAATTACTTCTCTGAGTTAGGAAATGTAACTGGCTTATATTCATGAAAATTCAAGAAAACAGTAATTTTCAGTGAGACAAAAATGGCAATTGCATTTTGAACATTTATAAACTCACTGACATTTACAGTTTCACTTTTTACACCGTTGTCTTGACTTCTCAACCATGGGCCAATGAGCGTCTAAAATGCGTATAAAACTCACTTCACTAAGCAAACAGTTGATACTAGTACTAATTTAATTGTGCACAGGAATGTCGCGAATTCGCCTCAACTGGCACATGAGTATGCATTTTCTACGATATTTTGTCCAAGAAAAATCTTCAGCCAGTTCGATGCAAATTTGCATCACTCGTCATTAAGGAATTAACAGCAAACAATGTTTTAGCAAGCCCCCGCTAAGAAAAACCCTTTTTGTAGGAAGCCCAGATGTATTTAATTTTATCAATTAATCGAATGCACTGACTTAACATCGACTTCGGTATTTGTTTTTTGTCACACAGCGAGAGGTCACCGAGTATCCCTCGAAACCCTCGATACCGTATATATAAAAAATCGTGACAAATCTTCCATTACTTGCTGTAGTGCAAACGACAGTCACTTGCGCCATTTTTCATATCAATTCCTTCCGACCGAAAGGGAACAGAAGCCAAGAGAAAATATCGAAAATCGTCTCTCAGGCCTTTTAAGTGGAGATACTCTTTCCTCTCTTGTCTCCCTACGGATGACGTCTTCTTCTTCGTCATCACGGCTCATTAAGAAAGAAGAGGAGACGACAGAAAACTGGAAGAGATCCAGACATTTCGATTAGTCGGCATGGATATGATAATGGCATTTTTGGAGGGGGGAGGGGGTGAAAAAGAAAGAAGGTAAAAAATCGAGGAGTAGACGAAAATACTAAAAAGGTACCGTTGGATCAGATTGGAGGATGAGGAGGAAATGAAAAGTGGTTGATAATTGGGGAGGAGGAACGGGAAGAGGAGAAAATTGAGGTGGTTGATTCTTCTGTTGACTTCACGAATCTAGACGGACGTTCGGAAATAAGAAAGTAAACTCAAACGAAGGGAAACGAGAAAATAAAAAAATGTATCCGCGGAAATTAATGACGAAGAATACTCGATAATCGAGGGCGATTTTAAAATAGAAGGCTCGTAAGGAGTTCCAATTAACGAGGAAAATAATTTCGATAGTTTGATCGAGGTTAAGACGCTCTGCGATATTCTGAATGGAATTTAATGGAGACTTTTTCTTATTTCTATGAAATCCAGAAATTTATCTCCCCAAAACGGTGTCCCTCGCGGTAAAACAAATCACACCAAATTTGACTAACGTTTGCTATCCTTTCAGATTTCGAAACGAGCGAGGGCCACTTAACTGAAATAACGAATAAAATGAAGATGATTGAAGAAAATGCTTTCAGTGGAAAGGATTACTGAAAACGCATTAAAATTGCGTCATTAAAAGATTAATAATTATTTTTAGACAAAATATGTGAATGTTGATTATCAAGAGAGTAAAGGCCGATTCACACTACACGTTAAACGCCTCCGTTTCGACTCGGACCGTCTTCGAAACGTCAAAAATTCCTTTTCTACATTTAGATGGAGTCGTTCACACTATACGTTCCCTCGTCGTTTCATTCCGTCACGGTTTCTCTTGAGGAATAGTTTGACGGGACGATACCAGTCGAAACGTGTCGAATCCTCTCCGTTTCTGATAGTGTGGACACCCCGCAAACCGGTCGCTACCAAGATTAATTTCGAAAATTCAATTTAATTTACGAAACTAACAGAGAGTAGCAAGAAGTAAATTCCAAATAGCAACTTTAATAGACAAAACATTAAAACTCCTCAAAGTATGTAGATTTATTGCATTTCAGTGTTAAATAAATCACCAAATTTAATATTGAAAGTAAATAATTAATTTCATTCTTACATCAATCACTCATCATTGTCATTCACATTTTCCAAGCATAACCTGCGTTACGTGCCTCTCATTTACGTTAAATAATCGTACTTTCGGTTCCCGAGTTAAATCATAATGAAAAATGACGTGTCGAAGAAGATTCTTGTCGAAACGGAGACGTTACGTATAGTGTGAAGCGACCTTAAAAGAAAAATGTTAAATTTTGAGTCCGTTTCAATAAAATGCTCTGCAATATTAACTTTAGCGTAACTCGTTAAAAAGAAAGTAGACAAATAACTTAGATTCCAGAATTATCGCTTAAAGTATTGAAATTTTTTAAATTAAGTACTTGTCTTAGGTATCTCTAATAGACATAACAAGGTGGTTCTTTTTCGGAGAAGCACAGCTGAAGACGGCTGATTTGCAGCCAAAATGGGCATCTGGTTTTTATAACTTTGTCATGGCCTTTGGAGGCAAGTACTTACTCGATCATTTTTAGGCTGGTTTCCATAACAAGCAGCCATACGAAATGGTGGAGTCTGTTTGTGTGTCGGTCTCCAATTAACAACTTTAGCATTAATGGACCGATTTAAATGAAACTCGGTATGAGTTTCGTGCTACCAGGGCTGACCTACGGGTCATATTTTATTTTGCAGAGATTGAAGTTCCAAGTTCGAATCCAGGAACGTTCTTTCCCAATTTGATTACATAGCAAGTCTCAAATCCATCGAGAATAGATTTTTTTCTTTAGTATTTTAAATTATCTTAGAATCGTGATATTGGAGCGCGAATTGTCATGTTTTAAGTGGAAAATAAGATGATTATAACTCTTATAACAGAATTTTTACTATCGATCGTATTTTCTTTGAATTTCTAGTGAACGATAGCGTTTCTGTAGTTTTAAATCGTATTTTATTAGTGCATTGCCATGAAGACGATTATGCCGAACTAACTTAAGTTTGAGCTTAGACGAGTGCAACAATGGGTTGTTTTCCATTCGGCTACACTTGAGCCATGTATCGTTGATCCGAGTTCAAGCAGAGTAATTTATGATGTAAAATTATGAAGTAAAAAGAACGATGGATAATCACTACCATTGCAAATTCGGTATGTACTTTGTTTATTTTACTGAAAATGTATTATAAACTAGTGTAATTGCCCGTCAAAAATAACGGGTTGGAATGAATAAAATATTCAATTAAAATTGAAAGAGTTACAAACGTAGAACTTAGTCAATCGGTATTTCAAAATAGTAACGTAAACTACCAAATCAATGGCTCATTGTCAGTATGCAATGTATCTTTTTAATAATGTCACTTATATCCTTAATATTATACTATAATCATTTTTAACGTAGAATAAGTTACTTGATCTCCTTTGAAAAACTTAACGCAACAGAAAAATATGCTCGCGAATAAAATCAAGAACTTATTCGTTATTGTATACAAACTCTTATTATTATTAATGCATATACACTGCAATTTGGAACAATCCTGGTGGCAGCGGCTCTACAAGTCATATATAAATCCTATTTTACATATACATAAATATATACATATACATACATATTCACAAATGAATCCTATTTACATATACAGTTAAGTTAGGTTAGAGATTATTACTAAGAGAATATGAGGATAAAGTCAACAAAAGAATTTCACAATTACGTTTCTGTGGCTCTAAATTGATTATGTGCCTAAAACACGGAAAGAAAACGTTATTTTTGAGCGTATTCAAATAAGTTATGAATTTTCATGAAAATAAAATTAATATTCGTATTTTTCTCCGCATAAATGAGTAAGTCCCAAATCGATATCTCAACTTTAAGATATTTTAAAATGTTAACGAAAAAAACCTAGCATGCTTCGTTTCAGACTACGACGCTCCTACTACTCGCCGACACAATGTTTTGTTGAATAACTCTTACGTATAGCAGGGGTAGGCAACCTACGGCTCACAAGCCATATGCGGTCTCCGAGATCACATCATGCGGCCCACTAAGCTATGATGAAAAAGTGGTCGGTAAATTTAATTTAGACAATTTCATACTTGTTCACCAAAGTTACGCACTCAAAACCTATTCTGGTGAAATCTCAAAGCTAGTAAATTATTTAGACTCATCACTAATGTGAGACCACAGAATCCCTAGGTAACTTGTAAAAATAAATATGCGAGTTGCCTTTGGTGCGAAGTTAAATGAAAAGTTTAAACCCCTTATACATAAAAAAGAATAAGTAACTAATGGCGATAGTACACGCACACAGACACACGTACCCGGTTTACGGAAAAGTAATTCTCTCCAGGGACCGAAGTGTTATGCGTGCGAGTTTGCGGGAAAGTGATTCCGCGCCAGGGAGTCACGCGCATGAACAAACACACTTATGCATAGAAAATCACTTCCGCAAACTCGCATGCAAAATACTTCGGTCCCATGAGAGAACCGGGTACGTGTGTCTATGTGCGTGTACTATCATAGTAGTTACTTATTCATTTTTGGTGTATAGGGTGTTTTAAACTTTTCACGTAGGTAACGTTATCAAAAGTGGAATACTCCTTTAGCCAAAACAACTAGAGGGCTGCAAAACCCAATGCATTTCGCCCACAAGGTGGGCATCGTCAGGGGTAGAACCTGTTTCAACAGTGACTGGAAGCCAACTGCCAGGTTGAAACGGAAAGTATTAAGAAGACGACCGAGAAACAAGCGAAACGCGGAAAGATTTTTCGGCGTGTGTGTCGTTTAAATCTGTCAATTTGTATAGGGTCTTGTTGAAATCTGTGTCTGTGTTCATAAGTGTATCGCGGTTTTTTAAATGTGAAGGATTTCTAACGAGTTTAGTGAGTTATTGGCTGAAGTTATCAGTGTTAAATCGTTTACGTGTATACTATGACCTGTTTCAAAGATGTGGTTGGCAACGCTTGATTTTTCAAAAAGATTATATTTATAGTGAGTCATGTGTTCCTTGAAGCGTGTTATTAGTTTCCTTCTTGTTTGTCCTATGTACTTTTTGTCGCAGTGTGAGCATTGTATTTTATAAATACCGGACTTGTTCAAAGATTCTGTTCTGTCTTTTGTACTGCCCAGTAAATTTTTCAAATTAAAAGGATTTGTATATGTTATGGTATAATTCTTATGTTTAAAAATTTTGTTCAAGCCTCTGTTTAATGGTGGAAAATAAGGCAATTTTACAAATTTGCCCTCTTTTTTGGTGTCTAATTTAAGGGAAGTGGCATTGGACAAAGTTTAATTAAAGTTATGTTTTCTCACTAATTTATGGAACAATTTTGAACATAATATGCATGAGACCAACACTCATAAGTTTCATATTAAATCCATAACTTTAGATAAAAAATTAAAGTTTCTTAAGAAACAAGGGGATAAAACTATTGACAACATACCCAAAAAAACAAATCAACCCAGTATTACTTCACATACTTCTGATTTCACTGAAAACTTGTCCAATCTACCTTTTTCTCAGGATGAATTGTCTCTTTTAGATAGGGGTTTGAAATTTGCTTTCCCACCAAGGAATCCACCTATAGATAATTTAATCACAGACATTGAAAAATCCATTGAATTTTTCGATGAAAACTCCAAAAATTATATCCGACATGCTTGTTCAACACAAATCCAACACAACTTGAACAAATTAAATAAGTCTCATCCCAAAAACTATTCCAAAACCATGAAACAACTCAGAGATAAAGATTGTTTTTACATTAAGGCTGACAAGGGCCATAAAATAGTGATCATGGACAAGACACAATACTTTGACAACGTCCAAATTATGTTGAACAATGGACCTTACATTAAACTCAAGAAGAACCCATTAAATTCCATGATTCAAAAAACCAAAGACATCATTAAAGGATGTAAAACCATCATTGATATTAAATTAAGCTACAAGTTAAAAATTTCAAACCCAAACATACCTAAATTGTTCTGCCTCCCCAAAATACATAAAGATGACAAAGCCAAGAGACCGATTGCATCAGGAATAAATAGCCCAACCTATAACTTGGCCAAATGGCTTAATAGTGAATTTAAACAGATGTCCTTTCCCGACAAACACTCTGTTAAAAATACCTATGACGTGATAAGTAAACTAAAAGACATAACATTAAAAGAGTCTGAGATTTTGGTCTCCTTTGACGTCAAAAGCCTCTTCCCAAGTGTACCTCTGGAAGAAACATCCCAAATTTTAAAATCATTGTTACTAAAACAAAATTTTTCTGATGAAATTGTCCTTGAATATTTACAACTTACTAATTTATGCATGTCACAGAACGTTTTTTCATTTAAAAATGAAATTTACAAACAAACTCAAGGCACTTCTATGGGAAACCCCTTATCTCCCTTTTTAGCCAACATTTTCATGTCCTCTCTTGAAAACGATTGCAAAGAAAAATTTCATTACTTTCCAGATATATGGTTGAGGTACGTGGATGACATATTCACAATCTTTGATTTAAAGAAACAAAATGTAGATGAATTTGTTAATCAGTTAAACAACATATATCCTTCAATCAAGTTCTCTTATGAACTTCAAGAAAACAACACCTTGCCATTTTTGGACTTGCTTATCATAAATAATAGACAACACATTGAGTTTGACATTTTTAGAAAACCTACACATACTGATAACCTTATTCCTAACAACTCCTTTCACCCTATGGACCAAAAAATAGCTGTGTTTCAATTTTTAACACACAGATTATGTAACATCCCCCTCAATAAAATCAGATATGCAAAGGAACTTAAACACATTAAAAAAATTGCCGCTAAACTTGGATACGATAATAATTTAATTAATAAATTAGTGAGAAAACATAACTTTAATAAAACTTTGTCCAATGCCACTTCCCTTAAATTAGACACCAAAAAAGAGGGCAAATTTGTAAAATTGCCTTATTTTCCACCATTAAACAGAGGCTTGAACAAAATTTTTAAACATAAGAATTATACCATAACATATACAAATCCTTTTAATTTGAAAAATTTACTGGGCAGTACAAAAGACAGAACAGAATCTTTGAACAAGTCCGGTATTTATAAAATACAATGCTCACACTGCGACAAAAAGTACATAGGACAAACAAGAAGGAAACTAATAACACGCTTCAAGGAACACATGACTCACTATAAATATAATCTTTTTGAAAAATCAAGCGTTGCCAACCACATCTTTGAAACAGGTCATAGTATACACGTAAACGATTTAACACTGATAACTTCAGCCAATAACTCACTAAACTCGTTAGAAATCCTTCACATTTAAAAAACCGCGATACACTTATGAACACAGACACAGATTTCAACAAGACCCTATACAAATTGACAGATTTAAACGACACACACGCCGAAAAATCTTTCCGCGTTTCGCTTGTTTCTCGGTCGTCTTCTTAATACTTTCCGTTTCAACCTGGCAGTTGGCTTCCAGTCACTGTTGAAACAGGTTCTACCCCTGACGATGCCCACCTTGTGGGCGAAATGCATTGGGTTTTGCAGCCCTCTAGTTGTTTTGGCTAAAGGAGTATTCCACTTTTGTTAGTTTTGGCCAAAGTTATTGAGCTACTATCAATTAGGTAACGTTATGTAAAAGCTAATCTGGCCTTACGAAGCTCTCGTGATTTCCTATTCGGCCCTCCGAAGCATTCACAACCACGAATGTGGCTCGCCAAGCAGTATAGATTGCCGACTCCTGATCTATATAGATAGCTGCTTCTTACATAGGATATAGCATATATGGTATAAAACCTAAGGTGTTTATAGAAACGCCTCAGACCTGAGATTTGGTAGGATACATTGAGTACAACCAACGGGAAAAATCGAAAATTCCAAAACATTTTAATTTTTATTGGGTTATTTTCGACTTTGTTTAATTTCAATATCGCATAAGAAAAGCTCGGAAATCGGTTAAGGGATTCATAGTATTGCATTTTTAAATTAGCTAAACACTTGGAACAAAAATAGTTAGCTGAAAGAATAAGGTTTATTATTTTTGATGACTAAATTCGAATCCGTCCCAAATTGCCGTAGAAATCAACCGGAACAAGATGGAAAAGCATGCTCGATAAATAGAATACACAGAGATTTCAAAGGCGTTCTTTACGGGAAATAAGAGTAAAACTCTATCGAAATATTGGGTGGTTCTTGAACTTTTATCCCCGAAACTATATGTCGCAGTTACGTAGTCTCGCTGACTTTTTTTTGGTAAATGTTGTTCTCGATTCGAATAATGTTTTAAATTTAAACCACAGAGATGGTATAAGAACTAGGGAAAGAAAATATGGTTTTTTAATTGTTGTATACCGATTAAACCATATTAGCGATCGATTTAAACAAAATATGCTATGTTTTGCTTGGGATTTTCTCGAATTTTTGTCTCCAAAACTGTAACTCGTAATTATATGGTCTTGCAGACTTCTTTGTGGTAAATGAAGTCCTCTATTCGAATCAAGTTTATAATCTATACCATATATATCTTACAAATCATATAAGAGCTAGAGAGAGAAAAATATTGATTTTTAATTGTTGCTTGACGAATGCCATTTAACGAGATACGAGTATAAGTTTATTAAAGTAATTAAGTAAAGTGGAAGTTATAATTGACGGATTCAGTTCAACATCGCAATTGGGCGATAAATTTTAATAAGGATCACTCCTACTTACTTTAATTAAAACCGGCCAGCGGTTCAAGAGATGAAAATTACGACGGACGGACGAGATGTGCCCATACGGCGTTCCGTTACTACCGCTTTGCTTGTATAGAACGCCTAAAAAGGACGTTTACAACAATGAAAAATATCAACTAGCATGGCAACGATTCCAACGCCTTTCAATGGGAATTGGTAATTTGTATTTGTAATAACATCGATTTAGTGCTTTAATAGAGAATAGATAGGCTTCTTATAACCCCGTTGATTTCAAGCGTAAACGTACTAAACATATGATGATGTCAATTTTAAAGCACGATATATCGTTGGGAATAATTTTGAAACGAGAAAAAAAGTCTGCTATGACCGGGAATCGAACCCGGGTCTTCCACTTTCCGGGCGGATATTCTACCATTGAACTATCGTAGCAGATCAATTTTCTCGTTTCTGAACGCGGATGTCTTCTTAGTTGGGACGGAACTAGCCAAGCTAGTATCAAACTGCCCCAACGGATATATATATCGTATTAAATAAAATACATATTACTCCTTTCAATTCTGGGGATTTACGTACTATATATTATAATAGCTTTGATTTAGTGATTCGAACAAGATTGAGTGGCTAATATTATAATTTCATTGTTCAAAACTACGACGTAAGCTTATGACAACCTCATAATCCTAAAACACGAAATTTTAGCAACACCTGAAAATAATTAATGTGGTATTTCGTAAATTGTTTCAATAAATTTCTAACTTTTATTCAATTATTGAATGACATGAACGAGTAAAATGAAATATAGCTTGCCAAAATTTCGCAAACTGTAATGCAATAAGCTTCTCTTATTAACGATGAAAAAATAAATCATGTCATGCGTATTTTATCAGGATACGTACTAAATGAATGGTGAAGGCATAACCCTGACATCAAATATCCCAATTCTTCCATGAATTTTAGCGCAACATATAGGCTATTGCCTTAATGTTGATTATTGTTATTGCTGATACAGGGCTACCTAAGCCACTAAAGTTCATATTCAAAAACTTGGATCCGAGCCAATTGCCAAAAAATTTGGAAATTCCGGACAGGTACCTAAATTTCGCGGAAAATGAGAAATATTCTGCAAGAACTCTTTCAATTTATTATCTTATATATATATATATATATATATATATATATATATATGGGCTCCACTTGGCTCAAATGCTGTTGCCGTAGAGATTGCGTTGTTTTATTCAGAAGTTTAGATTTTGGTGGATGGTGATTTTTTCTAAGCGCTTGAATTATGCAAAAACCGACAAATCGTATAATAAAAATTAAACAAAAATATATAAAATAAAATATAAAATATGCTGCACTGGGCTTGTTTATTTGAAATGTTTATTCTGGAATTTATTTTCAGCCATAACATGGGTTCGACAATTCTCTAGTGAAGTCACCTACACTTTCACGAGCATTCTTTTGGCGTCTAGGTAAACCAAATCAGTTGCTACCTTACTCATTAATTCCCAGTCATTTTGACCCGTGCTCCTTGATAAGACCATTTGCTCATAGTTCTCGAAAGATTTAATTATATCATTATTGGACACATTGTCGGAAAAGTAAGCACTAATATTGCAAATAGAATTTTCTAATCGGTCTAAGCTTTATTTTTTCGCAGGCTCAAATCAAACATTCAAATAATTTAATTTTTAGAGAAAGATTATAATGATGGTTTTGAAAATTATTCAATTCAACGACATGATATTATGCTTAAAGATATAATATTGAGACAAACTTTAGATATGTTAATACAAAATTTGCTATAGTAGGTACTTGCATTTTTTCCGATTACGCGAGATCGGAGTAAACGAAGCTGAACACCAAATCGTCTTCTACGAGGAAGACGGTGGTAAAATGTCTGATGAGTTACGCGCGATATTTAAGTGTTGTTGAACAAGTTCGCTCTGGCGCCTTCCTCGAGATACGAAGCACAGCAATAACCGCTCCCGCAATTCTCAAGTGAAGCTGTGTCACGCACGAAACGTACGAGTTTTACGAACTCGCGCTGTCGCCGCCTCGCCCTGTGACTGCATTATAACTCACGCTGCAGATGCGAGAACGTCTTCCAGCTCGGAAGGATGGAATTCCTTGGAAATTGAGTCGATAAATTTGGTCTGACGGTAAGAGGCGAAAAAAAGACGTCGCTTATATACCAATTTCTGTGTAATACCATGAGAACAAGAAAAGCACAAGGGATGCTTCAATTTTGGGAGTGCCCGGGAAAAAATATATAGCTTTTAATGGAAGTCAAATATTATATACAGACCTATAAATAGTGAATAAAATGAAAAATTATTGGCTGACTCGAATTTTGGAGAAATAAGCTGCGATCTGAGATAGGGTGATAATATATTTCAGTTTACGGAGAATTTCTGTATTAAAATCTAAAATCGAAAACCAACCGCCTGAAATGGGAACCATGTTCCAGTGTCTTCGCTATATCGCCCATTCTCAGGCTTTTATGAATCAATCTCATACTGTGCTATATTATACTGGAATGGTTCCGATCATGCTAAAATCGTAAAAAAGAACCATCAAGCCCGCCTTATGACCGAAATCCGACAAATAAATTAGGTGGCTCCGATAGGCATAAAAGAGGCTGGGAATACCATATGCAAATTTCGGCTACAAGGCAGCTGTCATCAGTGAAGATTAACAGGCTCGATGAATCACCACTTATTACCGCTACTTCGTATCCGAATTCCACACCCGGTTGTGTCAACCCTTGCTTGCTAATGTATCTCCATAATTAATCAATAAGGTAGAAGTCAATTAATAGTTTGTATTACTAAAATACGATCTATCTGAAGACATATATAATCAATCACAGCGACTGCTTAAAAGCATGAGGAGAATAAATATCCTATTCTAAGCCATTTACCCTGGAATGGTATCTTGAGTCACTCTGACTCGCACATTTCTGAAAGATGTGTCTAACGCTGTTCGTGTTCAAACACGCTCCACTCTCTCTTAGCATTGCTTCCTCTAGTTAGTTGTCTATGTGCTGTCAAAGGAGCAACACGTTATTTTTCTCCGGTCACTGGTATCGGCTATAACATATGCAAGAGTTGCACAATGGAAATAAGCAGACTGTTTGACAAACTTAAGTAATGATCTGAAAGCTACGATTTGCAAAGCTGTAGGGGAAGATAAAAAGGTTTCTGAAACACATCAAGCGACAGAGCGACAAATATTAAGAAAGTACTGTCATTTGTGCCATTATACCAAGAGAAGAAAGACCTCCACTCTCTGCATACTTTGCAAGAATCCTATTTGTGGCGAGCACCAAAGGAAATTGTGCCCTAATTGTTAATTTACACATTTCTAATATTTACTACATTTTGACGTTAACAAAAATCATTTAAAACAGTTTTTAATAATATTTCCTTACTCCAAGTTTAAGTTAGTCAAACTGACCCACCGTTACCAATAAGTGCCTAAAAAATAGCGTGAACATCCTAGGGTTAATGAAGCCCATCGATAATGATTTGTGGTAATCTAAACAAAATAGCTCGTGGAATAAAACCTTTTAGCTACTTGCTGAACGCAGATTTGAAGAATATTCTTTTAAAATAAACAATTCAAAGAAGGGAGCTGAACAAAATAAAATGTCCCACCTTCACATCGCAAATACAAATCTACAAGGAGGCTCATAAGTCCTAAATCGTTATGATGAAACCAAAATATTAAAAAATCCAAGTACAATTTTAAATAAGTTAGCAATATTTGTTGTGATGGCTGTATTTTGTACTTTGAATAATCAGTTAAATATTCTAAACTAATTTTTTAAATTTACTTTGAGTTCTTTATTTTTGCTTCACCATAACCAATTGGTACCTTATGGCCACATGTACATCGTCTAACTCCGCAATACACCAAAATGGTTGGTGACATGCACCGAAATATCCCTTACAATTTCCCCTAGTAGGTTTGAATCCCGCATTACGCCTTACTGTCCTTGTGAAAGAATGAACCTCGATATCAATCAGTCCTACAAATCTCTCTCGTATTCCATCGTTCTCTTCGGGAATTTAACTATCCATTGGACCTTTCGAAATTCCAATCAAATGAGAGAACCAAGTTACCTTTAATATGGTAACAGGATTTTGATTAAACTGTTATGGGCGATGTAGCAGGTGGGATGGGGATGGAAGATAAAAAAAGCAAAAGAAGGATGAAGAAAGCGAAAGAAAGGAAGATCAAGACATGTGAAGAAGCAAAGACAGGAAGGAAGAAGAGGAAAGGAAGGATAGAGAAGGAAGAAGAGGGGAAAAAAGAATAGGGAAGGAGAAAGCACTAGATGGTTGACAGGATATTTTATCAAGGGAGCGTGAAGGAAGCCTGAGAAAGTTTGGGATATGAGTAGATGGCGTCCTTGAGGCAGGATGAACGTTGTGATTGGAATCTGCAATAGATGGAGAGAGGGAGAGTGAGGCAGAGAGATGGAGGAGGGGCATGAGGAAAGTGCGGGAGTGAGTTATACCCCTGCCAACTTAAACTCGAAGAGTAGGATCCGATCGCGGAAGAAAGAAATAAATGGCAGAAGAATGGGCCACGGGATGAGGAAGATTGCTCCGACGACAAAATTAGAAATCTTTTTATTGAAGAAATTTTTAAGTTACAAAAAGATCACAGAAGTTTGAATTTGTGTTCGGCACGATCCTCCCTTGGAGTTGGTGCTACTTTGATCGGTCGAAGGTTTATATTACAAATTCATGGAGAGAAAACTTTTAATTCGTCGAGTTTTTCTTGAGGAGTTTATCTTTGGGAATCTTTTGTCACCGTGACGTGTGTTTTGAAATGCAGCTTAGTCATAAAGCATGAAGTGTACAAAAGCGATAAAAGTGGGAGTATATAAATTAACACATTCAATAACAAATAAATAATAACAAATTAAACTGTAAAGCATAAAAAGTACACAGATCCAATTTCAGAGACGAATATTACTCGATGGAGTAGTGCTGCCAACCACTCTGCAATAGCTGATTGTTAGAGATGCCGTAAAAGTTGCTAAATAAATAAATCAATTTTTAAATTGTGATAGATTATTAAGACAATAATTTTCCGTGTAATAAATTGACGATAAAGTAATCCCAACAAATGAATGCGTCCAACCGTTATGATATAAGTAATTAAAAACGTACAACCTTGGTTCAAGGTGATGATGCCACGAAATCCTGTTTACCTTTGAAAGGGCATCTCTAAATAAAATGTTTGTAACCGCTACAACAAAGAGAAAAAAATGGTCACTTAGGGTGATGATGAGTTAATATCTAAAGGGTTTCAAAACACTTTTTTCACAGACATATTTCCCGAATTATTCAATTTGTAATTCTTAAAAAAAAACGTGACAAATTCAAACGAAACAAGGGCAGCAAAATTTTAGAACCGATATTATACATTAGATAGTATTTGCGAATAGGATTTGCGAGTTGTTACGAAATAGTTTGGATTCCGTTGCTAGGGTCACCACGCCCCGGAAAATCGGACATTGCCCGTGAGAATCGAACCATTTACAGCTACGGAGCGTAATCAGGAGGTATGCAGAAGTTATTGGAACCTAAAAATCTTTTTCTTGTCGTGTTATCCTGTGAGTTTCAACAAAGTGAGGCACGAAAGCGTAAGCAGAGACTTAATGGTACAAATCCGAAGTTGTTATACTCGAATCAGCCAATCAATCAAATCTTAACCTATAAATTTTTCGATTTAATAATATTTGCCAATGTATCTAAAAATGTTTTGAAACACTTCTGGTAAGTTCTTGATGAAATAAACAGAATAATTACGCATCTCATAAGAATTGCTAAACACGTAAGTTCTACGTGCCTACTAAATTTCTATAATTTATTTTATGCATTTCATTGTATTAAAAATTCAGAAAGTGTAATTGAGGCACATGCGTTTTAAATTAAGGGCAAATATCCCATTCGGTGCGATGAAATTGCGTCTTTAGAATATTATTTGTAAATTTTAAAGATTTTTTAGTTTTCATTTCAATTGTGATAATGTAAAATCACAATTTTTCATAAATGATTTGTTTAAAATTTTAATATCAAGAAAAAGAAATTCAGCCAATCGTAAATTTTATAGCAAACTTGTGAACATTTCATAAATAATTTGCTATCTACGGCTCGTGGTAATCATTGAAGCTGCATCATTCATCGATAAAAATGGCTCTGCCCTAACGCGCCTCAGCCCCGCCATCCGCTTGTTCAAGGGACCTCGGCGCTACGCGTCTCGCGTAGCTCGAAAAACTTAGTCGTCGGAAAATAGGACTTATGTGTTGGTTTACGATAATATACAGCAACAGAGAAATAAAACAATAGAATCCCTCCCTCTACGCATCCCTTTTAAAAATAAATCGTTGATGAACAAACTTACGACATTGGAAAAATATTGTAAGGTTATTATTACCCGTTTAAAATCATTAGATGTTATATTGCTTAAGACACAATAAATGCTAATTTTATCGGCAATACATATTACCTAAGTTGCTGCAAATTTTTCATTAATCACTGGTTCATTTAACCATTTGCGTAAAGGAGTAATACTACCGAAGAAACATTGGAAATATAGATGTTATTGTATGTTAATCATAAAAGTTCAAATAAAATCCGAATTCTTTATAAGTTTTTTTATTAAACCCGATTTTAACCGAATTTAAAAAATAATAAAACCCGATGATTGCCTTTGAATACATTTTTTTCTAACTCAAAAATCCATACCATACTTGTCAAAGCTATCTATTGCGTCTATAAGAGAGTTGTTCCTGGATAAGATAAATTTCTAATCGAATGTATGGAATATATCTTTTTAGTGGATAAATATTATCATTGGAAGTTGCACGGATAATTTTTTGCTATTATAAAACACTAAAAATATGTTAAATAGAATTAACTCCTTGACCGTAAAATTCAAAATTAGAGACACACAATGAAAAAGGGGGGGAAAGGCAGGAAGAGGCAAAAGACAATAAAATTTATAAACTTACATATCGCACTAAAAGAAAAAATAAAATAAAAAATCGTAGTATCACAATGATCATTTGGAAATTCTAAATTTTCAACTGTCTTCTAAATATCTAAAATTCATCTTCTAAAAGTTGTAAGACTCGGTATTTGCAGCTTGGATTAATTTTGTAATTAGTAATCCATAAAACGTTTGTTTACTGGGTGACATTTAGACTTTTTGAAGACTTTTCGTTACAACATTACAATTTCTTAAAAATTGGCGTATTTTTCAACTTTTGCGTTTACTTTTTTCTTTCAGTGGGTTCTAAAAGATGATTTAAAATTTTTTTATTATTATACTTGTGTCTGCAATGATTATGAATGAAGAGGATGAAATAATTTGTTTCTTTGAAACTTAAGGTTTTTATAATATTCCTACGCCTATAATAGATCATGCTCATTGATCAATCCTCCAGTTTCTTCCCTTCTCCCTCTATCATCACATCTCCCACTCTAACCTTCAACACACTCTCCTGAGGGAAGATAGAAGGGAAATCATTACGGCGGTACCACCTCCGAGAACAAAGAATTGGGAAATTAGGAATTTCGGTGACGTGAGTCCATGACGTAGGTACCAGCGTCCAATGGCGGACAGGCACGCTACGTGCGTCACCTGGTGACGACATCTGCGGGTAGCCAATGAGGGGGATATTTTTTGAAGGAGAGTTCAAAAGCGTCGAGGATGTGAAGAGGGAAAGGAAGGAGAAATATAGGCCACGGCGATCAGCTGTAACACCACCCCTGCTGTGGGTGTTTCTCGTGCGGGTTCTTTCTCACGTATCGCCGCATGGCTAAGTCGGAAGCACTTCGAGATTTGCGTGAAGTATCCATCTGGTACGCATGCGAGCCGATGCAAAGCGTTATAGTTGGAGGATATGGAAATAGGTACGATTTGACGTCAAATTAAATGTTATGTAAGTTATGACAATCCAACCGGCCCTAAACAGTATGGACGATGTAATTCGATATAGGATCATGCAGTCGAGATTTTTGGAGAGTATAAAACATAACTGTGGCACACACAGAGCCAGCCAGAGCTACGGGCGCCAAAGTTTTGGGGGTGCTATCGTGATAATTTATCTGTGCATTACTTGCAATTAGATAAATATTGGATACCAATTTGTAGCAAGGAACTGGTTAGAATCTTGATTTCATTCTTTTTAATAAATCATTATCAATAATTTTCGGAGAGTGATGAATAAATTGACATGTACATTGTAAACATCTCAACAAACATTAAGGGAGGGGGGTGGTGGAGTGCTCTCTCGACCGGGGCACACATCACAAGTATATATATACCATCAAAGTTAATGTTTAGCAACAGGGCAAAACAAGAGTGGAAAGGTGTACTCCATGGACTTTTTGTGGTAAATGTTGTACTCTACCCAGAGGCGGATCCAGAACCTTCCCAAGGAGGGGGCGATCGCCCCAATTACCCCTCCCCCGTCTTGATTCCTCCTCTGCCGACAACCATACATTTTAAAAATCCCTATCCCAATCAGAATCTTTCTTTCCCTTGTCATACAGACTTAATCTTCGGTGTAGAAACAATAGATGTTGCGCAGAATGAATTTAAGAATTCACCTAGTGGAGGGAAATGGGGTCCTCCAAGGGGAGGGCGATCGCCCCCATCGCCCCTCCCTTGGATCCGCCACTGACTCTACCGGAATACATTTTAAATCAATAGAACACATCATAAAACAGCTAAGGAGAGAAAAATATGGTATTTGATTGTTGCTTGACGGATGCCATTAACGAGATATGACTGTAGGTGTATGTAAGTGTTTATGTGAAGTGAACGTTCTAATTGACGGATCCAGTTCAAAATCTTAATTTGGAGATAAAATTTGATAAGGATCTTTCTTATTTAATTTAAACAAACCCATCCTAAGGTTCAGGAGATGAAAGTCGCGGCAACCGAACACAAGGACAGACGAGACATTGCTCATAAGGCATTCTCCTAATATAGCATCGCTGGTAAAGAACGCCTAAAAATGTGAATAGATTTATTCGAGTAGTCTAACTTGAGTCCCGACAGCCATCATTTTGGCAAATCGCACACAATAAGGCAATGGTGCCCACCCTACGGCCCGCGAAGCTGTGATGAAAAATCAATCCGAAAAACTAACACCAATTCATATATTTTTGCAATAAAATATTTAATATTGAAATTCCAATCATAAAAAAACTTATTTAGACCTAATTTTTACTTATATGGCACATTTGAATATATCGGTAACTTCAAATTAAAACTCGAGTCAGACCCGCCGAAGAATTGGCAACTTTCAATGCGCCTAAGGATTCGCAACCGCCGATTTGCCCGCCATGTAGGAAAGGTTGGTCACTACTGCCAATCAGCGATCTTTAAAAAAAAGGAAGGGCAGCGGTTTCGTACGATGCGGCAATTCTGCTGTTCGGTGATTTGCTGGAACCCTTTATGAGAGCCCATCCACTCTTAATCCCTTCTTGGCTCTCAGAGATCGAGTAAGAATACGCCGAGTATGGTCGCTTTCTACATTCATTACAAGATAAAAACAATATTTTAATCGGAAAGAACATAATATTTACTTGTAGCACTTTCGAGTGGATCCGAATTTATGAGAAACTTGGTTTAAAAATTATTTAGAAAATTCAATGGCGCAAATACGAAGTGAGTGTGTCTTACTTTGCGTTTGATGTTGTGAAGCACATATTATAAAATGTAATCTAATATGCAATTAACATGAGTTTATGCAATCCTCAATGATGCCTGCAATATCGGAATTTTTCGATAAACAAGTTGAAGACAGTCGAGGACGTCCGGGCTTTGTTTGAATAAAATTCTTACACGTTCATGGGACTTAAAATTTGTGAATACCAACAACACATTTTAAACGACGGAACTTTTCCTTGCGATATAAACAAAAATTTTGAAAACTGAATCTTGGCCTGGAAATTGTCGGATCAAAAGAAAAAAATAAACGGAAATAAAGCCTACTAATATTTTTTTTAGTTCTTAAGTGCGCGTAATTTATTTGTTGCTCTTTAGAGGTGCTCAAACGAATTATTTTATTGATCGCGCGAATATTTAACGAAGGGAGTTATCGTTATTTATTAGGTTGCGTTTCTCCTAAGACTAAAAATTTCGTGAATGCGTTTCATTCATATCCCAAATTGGTTGCCCCTTAATAACAAATCCAAAAGAGGCAAGTGGGACGAATGAACAAGTAAATCGAAAGAGCAAGTATGAAAGGACAATGCAACGATAAATGAATTTTATGCATCATATTTTTGGGAAACACTTTGCGGACGATGGTAGTGTCCCTGGGGTCCTCCACTGCTAATAATAGGAAAAATAGACTAAAAATCATCTCGCTGCGAAAAGCTAAAATGTCACCTCTATTATCAGTTTGTGTTGGGTGAATTTTAAAATTTTAACTATAATAAGCGTATTTGCGGATTGGGAACACGTTAATGGATTTGCTATTAAAACACTATTATTTTCAGTTTGAAACGCGCTAATAATGTTCCATTAAAATTCTCTTATATTATTTGCTCTTTTGACAAACGCTCATTCGTCTCCCTTGATTTTTGTGCTCTGTTCTTTGTTTTATAACCTCCAATATATTCTAGAAATCTGATGCGCGTGATTAAAACATTCTATCAGCCAGAAAAGTATCATAGCTTTTGATAGGTAAAAATTATTTTCCCCAATTGGCTTTGATTATAAGCAAACCTGTTATATTAAAATTGATAATTAAAATTTTCACAGTGCCTACATTACTGGATATTCTGATAGTTACTTGTTTGGATTGAACTACTTCAACATTACAAAGTACTAGAAGAAATACTGCATAAACAGTTAATTAGCCCTTATGCAATTCAGAGTCTTCTGTGTTTCCCTAAATGTTTTTAATGCTGTTGCTACTGGTGTAAAAGGCAGAACGGTTGGTGTTCTTAAATATTTTGTTCATTCCCTTATTAAGCGAAGGAAAACACGTGTTTGTTTGTTCTTTTGTAGTCGAATTTAAGGCCAGCGAAATGTTGGTTTAGCCTTTAGAATGAAAAAAGTGAAACAAAACAGAAATACGTCAAACTTCCGTATTTTCCTCCGCTCACTGTAGTACAGGACAAAATATTTAAGAACGCCAATCATTCTGTTGTTTACACCAGCAGGGAAAGTATTAAAAACATTTTGGAAAACACGAAAGATGAAATTCCAAAACTCGAGAAGTCTGGATTTTACAAAATAAATCGCACAAACTGTCACAAATGTTATATAGGGCAAACAAAAACAAAAATACAGCTCCAAACACGTTTTAAAGAACACTTTGCACGCTTCAAGCATAGAAGATTGGAAAAATCAAGCGTTGCCAAACACATTCAAGAAACGGGAAACCGGATAAATATTAACGATCTGAAATTAACAACACAAGCAAATCGAAAACTGAACTCATTGAAGACCTTACATATACCTTCAAAAATGAAACCATGTCCATTAACAGGGGTCTGGGTCCTATCCTACGATCTCCACTGTATTTCCTTACAAAACATGTGACGTCAATTTCTTTGAAAAAACTACTGGGTTTAAACCAGGCTAGCCAACCACCCTCCCTCCATCCTCCCCCTCTCCTCACCCTCCTCTGACAATTAACGTTCGGTTCCCTTTGGTTCAAACACCTTCCCTTTCAAATTCGCACTTCCACACGCACATAGTAGGCATCCACCCACATATAAAAACAGCGAAAATACACTGAAGGAGGTTGCTTTTTAGCATAAGTATTGATTTCATGAAAAAAATAAATTTCAAGATTTGAATGTAAATACACGTTTTGAGGTCCCCCGAACACATTTTGACTATTTCCTCGATGATGTCTGTGTGACTGTGTATGTGACAGTTTTTTGTGGGCACTCTAACTCAAAAATTATTAAACAGATCAACGCCAAATTTTATATTTAACATTTTTATGAAAGTCACAAGAGTTGACTAGTTTTTGGTAAAAACCGGTCAACCAAAATTGGGGGTTTACTCTTGTCACTTATCCGTTATTTTGAAATATTTGCTTTAATATTTGATATATGTAAATATATACTAGAATAAATGTTGTAGGAAATTTAATTTTCTAAGTTTGTTAGAATTATTTTCCCATATAAATGCATTGTTTAAGAGATGTCTTAGAAACTATATTATTTAGCTGCCACAACCACACCATCTACCAGCGACAGTTGTAAACACACGTTACGCTTAGTTACGTCTTAGTAATGCTCCTTAAGATTTTGTTAATTGTTGGAACTTCGTGGCTATATCTAATACCCGAAGGCTATGATTTGAGTTTATTTCTGTTCTTTGTAAAGTCTTCAAATGTTTCTCAGTTCCTTAAAATATTCATTATCATTTAACCTATTTGGAATTTTTAGAAATATTACAGGAATGGAGTCATGTGGTGGCCACACCAGATTTTTATAACTTATTTGTGGCTAACGGAGATACCTCAGACAAGTCTTTTTTAAAGTGCTTGTTCTTGAATTTTTTTCATCAATAAGACAAGCTCGATAATTCCTTTTAGTTAAATTTGAAGAGTGCGAGGCAAAAATCCGCGCCCACATTTTAATGTTTAATTTCCTCAGCGTTTAATGTTAATGCATTCTAAATTTTCCTAAGCATCATTAATGAATCAGTTCTTCATATGAAATAGTATATTAAGTGCATATTCATCACTGAGATAAAATGTAAATTGGCGAATAAGTGGTTCTCGATGCGAGTTGGTACAATTCTTCCCTCGTACGCAACAAAGAATCGTGGCGATGAAACTCTGGGAGCATTTTTTCCTTATTTTTTATACTGAGGTTAAAGGTCAATTTTCTTTTCTGCCGGTATTGATCGAGTTCAAAGTTTGTCGTGCGCATGTGTTTTTTAATCAAGCTGGATTTCCGATTCGAAAATGACCTATAACCTCTATTTCATTTAAAATATGCAGAATGTAGGTGGATATGTAGAGATAATTACAGTTATTTAAAAAACCAATAGCTCATTTAAAAAACATTGAGAAAAGACTCATTCAAATAACCAAATAATATATTTTCCAACTCTGTAGGAGTGTATGACATTATCTGATTTAATTACATGCCAACACATGATCAACTCTTGATTTTAAATAGAGACAAATTATAACAAAGATAAATGATTAAAAAACTATCATTTTTCGCAGCCTACTGTGTGAAATATTTCAAAATGTGGCAATGCTATTTCATTATTCCACCCAGAGCAAGGTTTTTACTTCGTCCGTTAGGGCGTATGGGTAATTAAGTCAATTACATTGTAGAGCAAAAATTGAACACCTTCGAAGTGTCAACCAAACATTTAAATATTTTGTCTCTTGGGTATGATTCATTTCGTCTTCAAGAGCGATGTTGATATGTATAAGATACAATGTGTTATATATTTTTATAACAATTTAAACTAAAGATCTAAATATGCCTCCTTTTACTTAGATCATTTTCGTATCGTAAATAATCCTGAAATATCGTCCTCAGCACTTTTCAATCCAGATACCTCCAGTTTTCTCTATCAAGAACTTCACAAGCTCTCCGTCCCATCTGTCTTTCGGTCTTCTTTTTGGTGTCCTAATGTATCTTGGGATCCATTCGATGACGCTACACGTCCAACGCCGATCACTTAAGCGCCTTTACTATTTTAATTACGTCACAGACTCCCATCTTCTTTCTTACCCAGTCATTCTTTTTGCGGTTCTTCGGGTGATCTCCAACATACATCTCCCTATGCTACTCGGAGTTATTTGCAGACGCTGGAATATTGTGGCGTTCATGGTCCATGTTTCGCATCGATAAGTAAGAACAGGCAAAACATATTGGTTGTACAATCTCCTTTTATATATTTGATTAGAAGATGTAAGCCTTTCTGCCAAAAGCGATGCTCCAATTTTAAACAATGATGTTCCAATTTATCGGATCAGCTATTTATTTCAATCGAAATCGAGAACATTTTTGCCATATACTCCTCATCTATGCAGATATCAATTAATTTACTAGTAAATATGACGCTCAATGCCAAAGTACAGTGCTTTAAATCAATGGTGCCAAAGCCATGCCCTGTGGGCCACATCAAAACCGAAATGGGTTAAACGTTTGCAGTAATCAGACAAAATGTAACGACAAATGAAAATAGAAAATTATAAAAAATATATTTCGTCTTTTCTTCTATTCGGGTAATTGATGAATAAATTTTAAACATATCAGGTAATACAAACGCAGCAATCCTTTAATTTCACTGAATTATCGTCAAACAGCCAATAGAAAACGTTTTTTTCTCTCTTCCAAGCTCTTATATGAGAACATCCCAAGCATAATATCACATATTTTGTTTATATCGGTCGCTACAACGATTGTATCGGCTAAAAACAAAACCCTTATTTTTCTCTGCCAACCTCATAATAATGATCATCGAGGTATAGATTAAAAATTAACTCGGATACACTACAACAATTGTGACAAAAAGTCCGCAAGATCACGAAATTACGACATAGTTACGGAAATAAAAATAAAAGAACTGCCAAATATTTCGATACCGTTTTGTTCGTAAATCCCATAATGGACGCCTTTAAAATATGTGTGTATTTCATTTATGGAGTATACTTTTCCTTCATGTTTAAACTTGTCATGACACTTTGAGAAATCATCAAAACACTTAAGATAATTCAAATTTGAACATCAGAATCATGTGTGACATATGGGATAATTATAATAAGAGACAGTTTTAATTTGGTCTTCCTGCAATTGTTAGATACATTTGGTTTCTGTCCATGTCATTAGTTTCCTTTCTGCAGAGATGTTACGGTTCTGAGGCTTATCTATTAACTAACTAAATAGTTGATTAATGCTTATTAAAAGTTAGGTAATTATATAGTTTGTCTTCTTAGGTTTTAATATGATAATTCTAAAAATATAATTCAAAACTTATTTATTTATAAAACGAATTATATAGCTGCCTTTCAGAATACAGCCTATCATTTCTTTAAATTTGCAATTTTCGTACTCATTTTTACCACCTAGGCGACAAAGCGAGAACTTCAAAGTTTCCAACTTTCCCTCCTTTTTTGTAAACCCATTAACGAGTTATGGGCTGAAATTTTGAGTACCTTTAGGCGGCCATATTTCGGGAACCGGAAAACGGAAAATCTTGGAAAAAAGTTGCAGGCCCAATTCCAGGAACGATTTTTTCATCTACAGCTTATTAACATGGGAATGGAGGTATTTTTAATTTGCATCTCAAAATTTGTTATAGCCGTAATAAGCTCTATCTTGAAAAAATGAAAGCTCAGCATCGTTGCTAGGGGGATTTCAACCCGTCCCGAATCAGCTTAAAACTATTTCAAAATCCAAGAAAACGAGGATTTTTTTTAATCCTAGATAATCGTGGGAAATTTGATTCCCGCGTTCGATTATCGAACTGTCGGCGTACGAATCTAATGCATTAATTTGTCCATCCTTTTCCCTAAACTAATTCATTAAGTTAGCGAGTTTGACCCTCAGTCGGAGCTTACTTTTCCATTCGCATATTTTTTAAATTGATTTCAAAAAGTTGTTTATTTTATTTGTTTGATAATTTTATTTTTTTATTCAGATGAACCGCAAAAGGATTATTTTCCATCAAAATCAACGGATTGTTTTGTTTGTGGATTAACGAAAACTATTTTTATGATTCGTATTTTCTTCAAATTATTGATGCTATGCGATGATGGAGTGGAAAGCTAATCAAAGGTATCACTTATTCAACATAAAATCGAAAAAGTCCTAAGAGAGAGAGAAAATGGAATTCTTCAGAAAGAAAACGGGATGAAAGTATTAATAAATAAAGCTGGCTAATTCAGTAAAACGCTTTTATACGTATTTTTTGGCCAAAAAATCAACTCAACAGTAGTGATTGCTAACTTAACCAGACATTACGGCTAATCAAAATACGACTGAAGATCAAAGTAAAAGCACGAGGTTAGTCTGTAAACTTTGACACTAGAGTTTTGGGTTCCCAGGAAACGGGATTTAGATTTTCTAATATCCAGGGAATTCCGGGAACCCGGGAATAAGAATAATTTTACATTTTTAATATTTAAGACACCATTTTTCATTTTAAAATGATATTATTCATACAACGTAAATACATAAGTCTTTAATAAATCCCGATGACATGTGATACATTATTTGCGACAAATTCTTAGCAGATTAAATATTCAGACGCACTTTCACTTGCGCAACCAATCTTTCCTCGATGTTAATTATGTGAAGATAACAAGGGATCTACTACCATTGTATTTTATATTGCAATTCCCTTAAAGTAAAAATTGACGGTAGAAAATGTATGAAAGCGGTTTAAAAGCAATCTAAAATCTTCTCCTGTCCCTTTGTGGCTCCCTATATCACGCTATAAAAATGCGAATAACTCGATAAAAGATAAAGACATATTTTTGAAATTTGGCAGGAATACTAAATTTGCATATTTTAAGGTGATGAGGAAAAAATCTCCAAAAATGTCCTGGGTTCGACTCCAAGGAAGAAATTTCCAGTTCCCATAAAATAACACGTAAAAATCGACTTTTCGACGGGCAGACTTTCATGCTTTTTCAAATCTAAATTAGAAAGAATTAACCTACGATGTTCGATTTAAACCATTTTAAAGAAAAAATTATAACATTTCTTATTTTGTTCATCATGTTCCGCCTACAGATCGAAATTCCTCATGTTAAAAGTTTCGTTCACATACTTTGCCATTTTAACGGTATGATGGCCGAGCATTACATAGTTAAACCACGAAATCCTATTGTCATTTCATTCCTTATGGGTGAAAGCGTCATTTGAATGCTTTTAATACTAGAGAGAGAAGGGAGGGAAATGATTTTCATAGCAACCAATGTAAACAACATTAGTTGCGTTATATGCGAGAAGGAATACATTTGAATGTAGTACATTAATCATTCGCATATTAAAACCACTTAGAATCATCGTAGGAGTTCGAGACATAAAACAACGAACGCCTAAAAGAAAGAAAGTTTATTTTTCTGCCACCGATTTTTTAATACGCCTCGAATCGATCAACAGATCAGTTTTTAACGCAAGAATTAGAAGCATTCTTAGTGATTTGCATTGTTACCGGTTTCGTGTAAATGGGTAATTTGGATAATAGCTTTGCGTCACATCTAATCACGAAATTTCATAAAACACTTTCCCGCTGAATTTCAACGGTCATATCCGTAGTTCATATATAATTCACTTGGTCAGAGTAGCTGATTTGGTCGATTAAGGGAGGAGGGAGTGGGGAAGGAAGAAGAATAGGAGGATAAGGTAATTCACTTCAGCGCCTAGTTTCAGAGTCATGCAACCATTCCTTTTGGACCTTTTTTTACTAACGACATTCAGGAGGGCGAGAAGAAGCCATTTTGACAATGTGTTATCGTTCCATTAAAATTGAAGTAATAGCGAGAATCGCAACCTGATCCTTAATCTCAAACTTCTAATAACTCAGTTAGTAAATAGCATTCACTGAAAAAAAAGTTAGTATTCATCAGAAATTCTATTTGTACAACATTCCTAAAATAAATACCAATTTTGATAGCTTAATATTTAGGGCTGAAATTTGGAGGAATATATAAAAAAAACAGCTATGAAAGCAATACTAGAAAAGCTTGACTCGGCAAAAAATTCAAACGAACAATTCTCGGAAACCATTAGATATTTTCCCGGTAATCATTAGATATTTTCCCGGGAATCGATAAAAAATATTGAGTAAATTCCCGGTTCCAAAACTCTATTTGACATGCTCGAATGTGGAAAAGAGAAAGGTTAAGCTGCAAAAATAACAAAAATATTAAATTTACACTTTTTAACTTGAAAGCCCAAAAAATACGACAGGTACGTCATCGTGATATTCCTCACTTCTAGTCATTTTACGGATTTTTTCAGTGGATTAACAGAATCCGTGATCCAATTGAGATAGGGGTAAATAAGGATGGATGCCAGAGCTGAGGCGGTGATTGGCGAGCAAATCGAGCCGGGGACGTAGAACCCTTGTTTGTATAATATGTTTACAAGCAGACTAGCTTACTCGTTACAGTGATTTAGAATGCGAACGAAACGAGCCGAGTCGGGAAAACGTAGAGAATTCTCGTGGCGTATAACATACGTGGCACAGTACAAATCGATGCGTGGGGGATTTTTTTTTCTAATAGCGCACATTATTGCCAATCGTGCATTCCCATGTCTTTCTCGGCCGTTAGGTTCAGCTAATAGTAAGTCGTCAACAAACTCCACGCAAGAACCAAAGTGTAGATATCAAGTGCTTGCACAGAGAATTTTGTCGCGACTTTGCCGGTTCCTTCTTCTTCACAAGCTGGCTGTTCAAATTGTTTTTGGAGCTGTTTTCTCGACTGCTTTTCGATCTTTACTTCTGTTTATACGTGTATACCTCATATTTATCATTGATTCGTCGTAGTGTACTTAGGTAACTATAAGAAAGCATCTCAAATTCGGCATAACAAAAGGAGGTTTCTTTCTAAAATCATCCGTCAAAAAGGATGGTATTTTTAAATTAATTAAAACGCTGTTATTCTTTCAGAAAGCAGAATAATGATCATGCGATATTCGAAATTCTCTTTATAGACTGTCAGTTTAGTTTGTACAAGCAAAACTCATGGTTCAGGAATAACAGAACACGAGATAACCTTCCGTACATTATAGTGATGATGGAGATTGTTCTGAGTTAACTGAATACAAAGAATCAACATTTCAATGTAACAAACTGTTTGGTAACTTAATACACGGTTTTCACAATAGAGCTGCCTGTATATATATATATATATATACGATAGATTTATGGCAATAAAGCTAAAAGCAGTCCCAGTGGACATGCTGATAATCCAGGTATATATACCAACGTCAGCTCATGAAGATGAAGAAATCGATGAGATTTATGAGCAAATTAATGAAATTTACGAAGAAGACGGAAGAGGAAAGGTAAACTGCATAATAATGGGAGATTGGAACAGCATAGTCGGAGAAGGACAGGAAGAAAATATTGTCGGGCAATACGGACTTGAAAAGAGAAATCGAGGAGGGGAGAAACTCGTAGAATTCAGCATCAATAATGACCTTGTAGTCACTACTACATGGTTCAAAAACCATAAACGAAGGTTATACAGCAAACAGGCAGGAGCGGCAAAAATAGAACTGGAAGATGAGGAAAACATTGAAGAAGACAACTTAGGACCAAGTATATATATATATATATATATATATATATATATATATATATATATATATATATATATGTAGTGGAGGGTATACGGTGGTATACGCCTAATACCCTCTGTTTTTTTCGAATTAATAGGTTATATCCCCTGCTTATGATGATGATGATCCCCTGCTTTAAAAAAACTGGGTAAGACCCTACTTCAAAGTTTTATTTCCGTATACGGTATACCCTCTGCTTTTTACGCGACTACAGCGCTCCTAGCAACAGAGAGGCTTTCAACTCACCTCCCACAGGCAACAGACCCGCCAACCCTACTCCCTTACCTTCGTCAATATAATCTACCATTCGTTCCCACACTTTGGAAGCGAAAACGAGGAATAATTTATTTATTGCTAACATTTAACAGTCGCGGCGCCCTCATTAATTAAATCAAAAATCTTTTCGGCAGACCCTAGTTTATCACAGCATATTTTTCAGAAAATCTTGAAACTTGAGCATCCGAAATTTCTATAAATAACATTTTCAGATAGAAAAAACGTTAAATTTTAATAACGACATGAGCCATGCATTTTTAAGACCAGAATTCCCCGAACTGGGTGCCGCGAACGACTTTGTTCAATAAATAAATAAATTGTTTGAATAATCTTATTAGTCTTTAGGCATTGATTTTCCATCCAATGAATTGAAAATATTGCAGTGCCATCAAATGAATGTGTTCAAGCTTTGTGATATCTGTATGAATAAATACATAACTTTTTTCAAGGTGAGAGTGCCAATAAATTCTATTTTTCTTTGAAAGAGCGCCGAGTTCACAAATATTTTGGGAACCGCTGTTTTAGACCTTTGTTCACCTCTAGAAATTAGTCCAGGCATTGCCTTAAGTTTGAATTTGATTTATTTCCACCAAAGGCAGGGTAGAGGCGCAGGTGTACGGCAGTGCCCGCTAGCGACCCAACTGGAGATGCATGGAACTACATGAAAGCCTAGAGAGAGTGGCGCCCCTCTTCTCTTTCCATCCCCATCCCGATATCAAGCAGCAGCCATCGAAATATCGATTGGCAATATGCCTGTTGCTTTCGGTCACCCTTAAAACTTCGGTCAGAAGGCAAGAATGGGTTGGGCTGTAAAAGATTGCGGATCGGGGGATCAAGTTGCATTTTAAAGGAGTGTCAGACGAAATAACTGTTACAGCACGACTGAATTGAATTTCTATTTACACACTTTTTTCATATACTTCAATAAAAAAATTATTCGGATAGAGAACAACATTTACTACAAAAAAAGTCCGCGAGGCCACGTAATTACGAGTTATGGTTTCGGAGATAAAAATTCGAGAAAATCCCGAGCATAACATTGCATATTTTGTTTACGTCGATCCCTAAGACGGTTCTCTCAACAAATAACAATTAAAAATCCATATATTTCTCTCCCATTCTCTTATATGACCAGCGAGGTATAGATTAAAACATTTATTCGGAAAAAAGCAAGTACAAGATTGTCCAGAGACCACATAATTACGACTTAAAGTTTTGGAGATAAAAATTCGAGAAAATCCCAAGCAAAACATCGCATATTTTGTTTACATCGATCGGTAAGACGTTTCTCTCAGCAAACAACAATTAAAAATCCATATATTTCTCTCCCATTCTCTTATATTATCTGTGAGATTTTAAAATGTATTCGGATAGAGAACAACATTTGCCACAATATAGTCCTCGAGACTATAGTTTCGGGGGTATAAATTCGAGAATTACCTAATCTTTCTATACCGTTCCATACGTACGTATTTCCCATTAAGAACGCCTTTGAAATTTGTGTATTCCATTTAAGGAGTATGCTTTTACATCTTGTTATTATTGAATGATTTTTCTAAATCAAGGACCATATCATAATCGCATCCCATTTATTTTATGGGTATACATAGCGATGACCATTTTGTCAAAGCAAAACAAAATGTTTTTGTTTATATATTATACCTAGGCTTGGTAGAATTCGATTTAAATCGATAAATGTCGATAAACATCGAATTCGTAAAAATTTCAAAATCGACGAAAATGAATTGTCGTCGATAAGTGCCGATTTTCACTACAAAATTTTTTATGAAATTATTCTTCAGGATTTTTAAATTTGCTTTATCACAGTCAAATGTAATATATTTTAGCGCAAAACGTCAAAAACAAATGAGAAAACCGGCATTGCATTCGGTATTCTAACCCTATCTAAGATTCCTTGTGGTTTAAGGATCCATACTGAGCTGACACGGGTACGGGACAAAACAATATGATCGGTTTATTGCACTCTGTCTTTAATTTCGACCACATCTGATAATCCCTACGCGCCTTTGGTCTCTTTCACGCAGCGCTGTAACTAGCTATTTTAGTACCAGGGGCAAACTACCAAATATGCGCCCCTCCTCCATAAAAAATTCTCTAATACCAATATGGATTTAGGACGAACAATTAATAAATAAAAATAAACTATAAATGATATAATTTCTTACTATAAATGTACATAATTTAAATATATAATTACATACAAATACACACCCACATAATTTAAATCCAGAAAGTATAAATATCGTAATATTAAAGAGTTATTTAATGCGATTTTAATGCAGCGAACTCATCAATAGCATTATCGAAATTTATAGTTACTGGTATGCGTAATGTCTAGAACAAGTATAGTAGTGAAATCTCTCCTGTCCTTGTGACATGCACAACTTGCCGTTAACAATGTTCTTTAGTTAAACCCGGGACAGATTCACAGCTTACCCCGCCCTAGTTACGGCGCTGCTTACACGATATGATCAACCTCCTTTCTCAATCTACTCTAAAGTCTTATGATTTTTGCCAACAACCTCCAAGATGCGAAAAAAAAGATTTTTCCTAACTGAATTTAATACTGACCGCCAAATATCCCTATAGCAGGTCTCGAAAGTATAACTAAATCCTACTCCCCGCTTGACAAAATCCACTCGCCCATATGTTATTTCGTAGTTGGTTAGGTTAAAACTTTGCTACTACGAGTATATTTCTAGAGCACTACCCTATAGTATTTTCAAAAACAGTAATAAAATTTCTATTTTTGGTAGCCATACCCACAATTGATTCTTCGAGTGAAAAAGTCCCATGCTTATTTTTTCTTGCAACGCTGTAGCATCGTTCAATGTTCGTACTTTGAGCTTTTTATACACTCATCATCGTTTGTTATTCAACAAGATAAGATTTCTTCTTTAAAATATTCATGTATGTATTTGGTTCTGCATTATATTAACGTCAGCTTAATTATTGAATGATCAAGTAAAATTAATTTATTCCAAAAAATTAACTGTTCCGGGTTGGTGGGCGAAGCCAGCAAAAAGACATTCACCAAAGTTTAGAGAGCAACAAAAAATCCGGCATGCTGTCTTATTTTTATATTAAAGTTTTAGTAAAATTTAATTAGAAGAATACAATTTGTGTAATTTTAATTGTAAACATCGATAAAATGTATTAAAATAAACGTTCATATTCGTCCTCAATTTTTAGGAAAAATAAACGAAATTAGTGGTCGCTTTATAAGAAATGTAAACGTCGAGAAAAGACTAATAAAATGTATTAAAAAGAACGTCGATAATCGTCGCCAATGATTAGGAAAAGTAAACGACGATTTTATTGGTCAAATTTTAAGAAAAATAAACGTCGAAATCTATCAAGCCTAATAATGGCCCCTTTCACACGAGAAACTCGGTGTCCAGACACAGTGTGTCCAGCGACTGCAGATACATTGAATTGAAGCGTCCGACTAGTGTCCCTCTCCTGCAGTTTCTGAGACACCGACATGTGGCCCAGCCACCTGTGATGCACACAGTTGTATGAGTGTGTTCACACGAGACACACAACCTCTGCGTTTTCTCTCCAAATTATGTTGTTTTACAAAATGTTGGATATTAATTTTGACGTCGACAATTTTATTGAGTTAGTGCATTCATTTATAAAATAACCCAGAAAATCCGCTTACCGGATTTTAAAGATTTGTGTACCCCAGATGATCAAGGAAATAAGCTAGATCTATCGGGAAATACTCCAGATTGGCAACACTGTTTCCGAGACACTCCAAGGAGAGAAGGGTGAAACCGTAAAAATCAGAATCGCCTATCTCCAAAGATGTACACAATCAATTCTTATCTGAGGAGTTTGTCGACACCCTCTACAAAATCCAAAAACTACGGCAATCAGATGCAAATATATATGAAAACGTTATATGATAAATGGATACCCAAAAGCCTAATTGAGATAAACACATTACATATATTTATGTCACAGATAAATTTGCTGTGTATGCATACAGTGGTTTCATTTACTGTGTATGTATGCAGTGGTTTATTCATTTATTTCGCCCTAAAAGTTTTGAAGAGCTTGAATATCTTATATGATCTTGAAGGTAAAAATAAAAAGGCTCCAACTACAATGATATTTCAAAATACAAGGAGATTAAAGTTAAAATACTCGATAAATCGTTTCTTGTATTCTTGTTACATGGACGAGAGACGATTTGCTTTAAACAGGCATTTTCCTAGTAAACCATAAGATTCATATTAATGCATCCATAGCGTAATAAATGTAAATTCTCACGTTTATCAGCAATTTATGCTTAGAAACTTCAGTAGGCACAATACAGAATTTGTAAAATTTGCAACGATGTCATTCCACTCATTTCCATCAAACATGGAATGTACATTTTGAGTTGTTTTACTTTTAGATTTTTTTGGAAGATCGATTTTATTTCAACAGTTCTATTCATTCCACCATTCAGAACTTATTTTGAGTGAAAATGAAAAAAAGCACTGGCAAGAAAACTTGATACGGGATGAGTTTAAACGACGCGCTGATTTGCTTGGTGAAACTAGTCATCTCTGAGAGTTCTCAGTGAGGCCGAGAGGTGGCATGGGCGTGCCTCAACTACGACAAGTGTTCACGAGTTGCTTGAAAAGGTGCTGCTATTGAAAACATTCATGACTATTTGAACTATCAAAATGTTTCAAATATAAATAGGAATACTATATATTATAGCATAAATTTTAAATAATCCACATGATTATGTTACTAAAAATCAACTTGATAAATTCTATAACAGCAAATTTTCTCTTACATAGATTCGCAGTTCTGTTTAAGTAAATAAGCTTTTTATATGACAATAAATAATATGATAATAGTAGCTCATTTTATATTAATGACAATGTTCTTGTTCAAATTTTAAAAATACCATTTTAAACGATTAACTGAAATAATTATGTAGCAGTTCCGAAACCTAAATATGGTTAAAATCTATAACGGTATGAATAAAAAGTTTCGTTTGAATCAATTGTGCCCAAAAGTTTCCTGGTTCAACCGATTCAAAACCTACAGATATAAGTAAGGAATATATTTTTCGGGTTTTACCCGATTTTGCCAGTTTTTTTACCTCCCGATTCGATTTTTAATAATTCAAGTCAAACCTGAATGCTACACTAGTAATAAAATAATTAATATTAAACTAGAGTCTTTGAACTTTCGGGCACGATTTTCATACGCAAACGCTTTACAATTTCAGCTCACGTCTACATCTGATATAAATAACCTTCATTCACTGGACTGTAATTTATTTAAAATCTCGAGTTCATCACTTAATTATAACTATTTCAAAAACGCAGTTATCGACAGTAACGTAGAAGTTATTAATTCATGCGGACATTACATTTCTCGGAGAACAAGTCGAACGAAAAGTATCTTCAAGACATAAAACTTTATCGTTTGACTATATCACAGATATGGAATTTCATTTACACGCCACACGAGAAAATGTCGGATTTTTTGTTGTTTGTTAGGCTGATTGAATAGCAGCAACAATCAGAAACACTTTCAGGTCCAAAAATATACAACGTGTATAATACGTATATAATATAATGTGTACTGGTTACAAATTTTATTCTATTAAACCTGATTCAACCCGAGTTCTTTTTTTAATGCAATTGCTTTGCTTTCATTAAAACCAGATTTCACCTGCTTTGTTTAAAAAATTTAAAAACTAGCTACCGACTGCGATTTTATTTTTAACCCAAAAAATATATTCCCTAGGTATAAGTTGGGAACATACGGCTCCTCTTTAAGTCTATGAGCCTAGTTTCCCTAACAAGTAACTGAAATCCCATTACCTTATGGAAAAGGAATTTTATAAATTCACACCGGTTACCTTGGGCTATTACTGCCAATTATGTTTGGCATTGCATATGATGGGTATAAATTTGAAACGAGAAAAAAGTCTGCTATGACCGGGAATCGAACCCGGGTCTTCAACTTGCAGGGCGGATATTCTACCACTGAACTATCTTGGCAGATCTTAGCAGAAAATTGATCTGCTAAGATCTGTCTGCATATGATCTTCGGATCGCATTATTCCATCCATTGCATATGATGTTTAAAAATACACACTATTGTTTCTATTTGACATGTAAGATTAAATTTGCTTATATACTCTTTCTGTTGACATTTTGGGCCAATTTACATAATTGTGTTGATATATAATGCGTGTATTTTTCGTTTCTTAGAAAAAATGTGGAGATATATTGGGAATGTGGACTTAACACAGCGAAACTTGCGGAGCGTGGGTCAAGTTGCGTGTAGGTACTATTTTGATCGGAATCGAGTGACGAGTTTTAATAAAGTAAGTCCCCGCATGGCGATACTGTGAACCAACCTGGAAGTAAACAACTATAGTCAAAATTTAAATTCATCTCTGGCTTTGTGTCAAGAGTTTTAATGTTATTTCTTGCGCTCTTTCTTCATTCCTCGAGTTTAACGAGATTTATGCAAGAGAGATGTCTCCCATTTATAAGAAGCGGAATTACGTTTCTAAATCAAATGAAACTGGAACAAAATCAAATTGATAAAGGGTGAAACGAAGAAGAAATTGTAGACTACCGAAAGTTAGGCATGTAATCGTGCTAGCACCATCTGGAGCGGTATACGTCATCTACGAGGTGATTTGAATACAAATTGCCTGGCTTCATCTCACGGGACAGTTGTGAGACAAAGGAAGGTTCTTCCCCGTGCGAGAGGAAGGTATATTATCCCGACGAACGAACAGAATGATTCGCTCTCTCTTTCTCCCAATGCCGAAGCAATTTGTGAACCGTGCGTGACGATGGCGCGACGAATTACGCGAATGAATAATTCAAAAACGAATTATCGAGCTCAAACTTATGGCTTCAACTCAATTGTTGATTATCAAGACAACTTGTGTACCCATAGAGCGATTTATCATGCCAGATGCGCAATCCAGACACAAATAAGCAGTTCTAGGTGGTAGTTTGGCGGATCACACGACTCCTTTGGTGGACGATAGGCGCACACGATTCGTGCACCTTTTCTATGGTTTAAGGATTTGCCTTGATCATCTACGAATTTCCTAAATAACGAGACAGATACGAATAGTATATATATAATTACTTAAAATTTAAAATGGAAACTAAATTATCTTCATTTATAAGAAGTAAGGTAAGAACTGTTAAGGTAGACAGTAAAGGGAGTATTTAATAAAAAATATCAATACATAATGTTAAAATTTATGTATTCTAGCACGATTAGTTTGAAAAAATATTATAAAAAATTCAGGCAGACATACAAACCGAGAACAACACAAGATACCGATTTGATTGGTGAAAAAACTAAATTTAAGTCTCTCTCTGGTTTCGTTTATGAGGAGTTAGCCCGTCAGACAGACTGACGGACAATCCGAACGTACAAGCGGATTGTTTAAACCGCTGAAAAGTAATTTTCTAGTGGAGCTCAGTGGAGGATATTGCTTTAAAGGTAGCCGAAGGCTCTACTTATCGTAAATAACATAGGTAAAAGTATTTCTTTAATGGAGATTAAGCTTTTACTTTACTTTATAATCTAAAAAAAGCGAAGAAAAAGCCAAGCACTCAGCCATGGGGTCTTTTGATAACGCAGAGGCCCATAGATCCCCATAAATGTCCCAGGAAAGATTTCAGATTGTGTACTTTAATTATAAATTAGCTTTTTTGTCATATTATTTATCATTTAATTTTATTGTCACTCTAATAAATGACAATAAAATCCGGTGATAATATGTTTTTACATTGAATGTGGGCTCAAAAATAGCATTTGTAAAATTGTTTCCCTTTGCCAGCTTAAGGGGTTATAGTATCTCTGTTGAACGCGGATTTCCGCTAAACGCGGAGTTGTCAGGTACGCGCATCCTCCGCGTTAAGCGGGGGTCACTTGTACCTGTAAAATTGTCTCGGGGCACTTCTTTTAAAAAGCTTGAGCACTGGTAACCTTCTAGGAAAATTATTTTAAATAGAGGGGTTCCATGAATACAGAGATTTCGAAAACCCCTGATATTGGCTATAGGCGCGTCTTTTGCACTACGAGTTCATTCAACAAGACATGACCTTAACCAAACAGCTCAACATCCACGTCTTCGATTAGGAGAGGTTCCTTTTGGGGGCGCAAAACTATCTATCCTATAATAATATAATTTCCTTAGTTTATCTCTTGGTCGCTAATTCTTTTTGAACCGGTATAACTCAGCCAATTCTTAATAAATTTTCACAAAATTTTTAATATAAGCTAATGTTATTGGCAGTATTCTTAATTCTTTTTTTCTTAAAAATATTTGGCGGGGGAGAGGTAGAAGGGTGGAGGGAATTAGGGTGGAGGGGAGGAGGGTGGAGGGAAGGAGGAGGGGGAGGGAAGGAGGAAGCTGGAGGGAAGGAGGAGGCTGGAGGGAAGGAGGAGGCTGGAGGTAAGGAAGAGGGTGGAGGGAGAAGGAGAGGAGGGTGAAGGGGACGACGAGAAGGGAGAAGGTGGGAAAGGGAGGTTAATTTTATACTGGCTCTTACACCATAACTATTTTTTCCTTGACTTGATTTCAAATTGATCTCTTTTAAAAAAAACTAGAATAAAAAAAAATTGTAGAGCCATCATTTTTGGCGGGCATTATACTAGTCCCATAAAAAAAGGATAAATTAATGATTCATATTTTCTAATAAGCCAAGGAAGCAAATGAAGAACGTTTTCGGTAAAATTGGGAAACAGTTTACATGAAATTTTAAAAAAATTTACATAAAAGTTTTAAGAAGCAATGTGGTGACCTCTAATAGTAAATTTCATCCAAATTGAGAGTGAGTGCGCCAGTGATAGAAGTTAAAGGCGCTGTCGTAAACTGGAATGTCTAGAGAAGAAAGTAATTGATGATTACCATGGTTTGGGATTGTTTCTTTGCATTAACAATCGCCTTAAGATGCTACTTCGCTTTTGAAAAGGTACACGGGTGTTAAACTAACAAACTTGGTCACTGCCGGGGAGGGAGAGGGCAGCTAAGGGAAGGCTTGCACCCTCCCACTCTTAACCCTCCTAGTTTTGCATATACACCCCACGAGTACTGCGGTTGTATATTATTACGGCGCGCGTTCGTCCTTATCAAGTAACTTCGCTACCCAAAGTAACTTCAAACAGTCGCGACGTTAAGCACAAAATCGGTCATAAATGACAAGCGACACAACTTCGAAAATACGTTAGGCGAAAGGACCTTAACCCGTTACCACAGGCATCGGTCCCTCAGACCGCACGAAAAATTACAATAATCTCATTTAGGGTTCATGAATAATATACGCCTTTGAGATTTTGTTTACCTTTGTATTCTACAGGTGCCTTTGTTTACTGTACGGCAGTTGCCTTCTGGCATTGGACCTATGCGTACTAGAGCGTGTTTAGCATCGATGCTGGTCTGAGAGACCGCATGCCTGTGTTCGCGTAATTTTTTCGGGGCAGTTCTTTTTCACGGTTTCGGAAATTTCTGAAGATATATCCCAGTTAAAACGTCCTGGACCATCGCACATCCGGAAAAGAAAACCAAAACTTCATTCCAATGTTTTATTTGTAGCAGCTCAATATATTTGAAATGTTCAGCACCCGCTTGAGGAGCATGCACCGGAGTGAAGTTGACGAAGTTTAGGGGCCTCAATAACCTACTTTCCAGAATGGATATAGGCTTATAGTTTTGTCGTTGTGTCTGTCTTTCTGTCTGCCCGTCCTCCCTATTAACTTTTGCACCGAAAGACGGATTTTCATAACACTTGGTGGAAATATCCTTCTATTGGAGCCGAGATCCCGAGGACAGTTTTGTTGCGAATATTGAAAGTTCCGGGAACTATCCTTCCCATTTGATTTACAATCTGAAAACCATCGTGCAGGGTAATTTTCTCTTACACATTAAATTATCTTAGAATTGGGTTATTGAAATGAAACATAGAGGTTAAAAAACTCCTTAAATGTTAACTTTTTGTGATTTTCGATTTTTATCGTCTGGTATCATCTGAAATAAGAATATACCCGATATTTTAGCCCTGTAGCATTTATAGGGGCAGAGATATAAAGCGAGAAAGATTTGAAAGAAACATATATACATATATATAAATATATAACAGAGTAAGTTAAACAAGAAGTCCAAACTAAAACTAATGCAGGCTGGTTTCCCAAAGTTGACGTCCAGAATTGGTTACTTATATTCACAGGAAATGTTTTAGTATGTGTTAGTCATTCCAATGAATTCTCATACTATAAATACCATTTGTAATTCATAGTTTATTAATGATAGAGAAAAATTAGAAAACATTAATAGAGCATTCGCAGATTTTAAATACTAAAAACATTTTCAAAATCTCTTACATTATATTTTGCATATGTATTTTTTAAATAAACGAATTTAATAAATGTTACTGTTTATACACTAATATGTCTGTATCAACTGTCTATTGCTGAAGAGTAGTCTAGTGGAAAAGAAAATAACCCATTTGTTCACTCGTCTATGCTCAAGCCGAGTTCGGTAATAATCGTCTCCATAGCAACAATCCAATAAAATGCGATTTAAAACGCTAAAACGCTATGTTTTAGTAGAAATTCAAGAAAATACGATGAATTATAAAAATTCTGGGACAAGAATTAGAATCTAAATTCTTTATCCCTTAGAACAGTACAAACCTTACTCTGATATCACAATTTTAAGATATTTTAAAATCTTAACGCAAACATCTCTGAATGATGGATTTGAGACTTTCTATGTAAAACAAATTGGGAAAAATTCCAAGAATCGAACCCGGGACTTCAATCTTCGCCAAATAAATATAGCCCAGAGGTGGGCCCTGGCAGCACGAGCCTCATACCAAGTTTCATGAAAATCGGTACATTGGTGCAATAGTTGTTAGTAGGGGACACACACAGACAGGACCATTTCATAAGGCTATGTTTCCTACGGAAACCAGCCTAATAAAAGTGTGTAAAATTTACTTCGTCGTCATCGGTGGGTGGGAAAGCGAAACTGTAATGCTATTTTTAACAAATCTTTCAAGTAGCTAGAAGATTGACATTTGGTAGGAATGTTCAATTCTTAAAGTGAAAGACATTTACGAAAAAAAATTTCCAAAATCCACATGGGTTCGATTTCTGATAATGATTTCCATTCCTCATAAGATAACAGGGAGAAACCGATATTTCGACCTGCAGGCTTATTTTCTATTGCTTATTAAATATCACATATATGACCTACGATCTCCGGACTAGGACTGCATTAAGGGAAAATGACAATAGTTTCTTATTTTTATCGTCTTTTATCGCCTTCGAATCGAAATATTTCGAATTTAACGTTTTAATATCATATTTTGACAAATTTTAGCGTTTTTAAGTAGAAGTCGCCTTGCCAACCGATTGCATTGTTGAACTCGAAATCCTATTATACTCATATATGCTCCCGTTCCCTCCGGACCTCCATGGACCCTCTCGGCCCAATTCATAGGTATCAGAGATACCTAAGAATTAGTTTTTACTTTCTCCATATACGTAATATAGAGAAAGTATTGTTTTCATGAAAAAATTCGAATTCGAGATTTCAACGGAAATACACGTTTTGAGGTCCTCGGAACATGTTTTGACTATTTTCGCGATGATGTCTGTCGGTCTGTCTGTATGTGACAGGATTTTTTACCTTTTCCATATGTAGTATAGGGGAAAGTATTGTTTTTATGAACATGAAAAATGCGCAAACGTTGAAATGATTGTGTTATCATATGGCACAATTTTATTCGCCGAAGACGTCTGTTGTAGCCCGAGTATATAAATAATAAAATTGGTGTTTCCGGTATAGTTTGTTGATTAAATTGCTGCTATATCCAAGGTTTGTGGCTATTTCTTTTATACATGTTAGTTCTTTCTCATATCTATGTTTATTTAAAGGGACGTTGCTAAGTCTGTGTACAAGATGATGAAAAACAGCTGTTTTTTGGCTGATCGGGTGGAAGGAGTTGTTGGGAATGAAGTTATTGGTATGCGTAGTTTTTCTAAAAATGTCAAACTCAATTTGGTGTTTTTTGTTTATAATTAGTAAGTCCAGGAATGGTAAAGTGTTGTTTTGTGCTACATTATGGGTGAATTTTATAGATGGACATATATCATTGAGTTGATTGTTGAAATCATATAGTTTTTGTTTATTTAAATCAAACATTGCAAAAAGGTCATCTACATATCTGTACCAAGTTTTGGGGAAATAATTAAATTTTTCTTTGCATTTATTTTCAAAGGATGACATGAATAAGTTGGCAATAAAATAAATGCAAAGAAAAATTTAATGAGAATGAAAGTGTGTGTGTGTTAGGAACAGGCATGTACTAGAGATGCCATAAGGACCTAGCACTGTATACAACCAGGATGCACATATGTGCTTTGTGGGTTTAGAAAAGGCTTTTGGTAGTTATATTGCATAGGCTAATGGAGGTGTTGAAAACATAAGGAACAAACTGAAGTGGTGATTAATACTAAAAATCTTTATATGGACCAGACTGTAGAGGTAAGGGTACCACAGGGGAAATAAGAGTGGATAACACTAGAAAGAGGCATGAGACTGGGTGTGGCGGTGCTATGGATGCAATAAGGGTGATGAGGACCTTGGCAGGAAGAAACATTAAATACAAGTAGGATGTACATGTTTGCTAGGTGGATATTAAGGTGTTTGGTAATTTTGCTGCATAAACTAATGGAAGTGCTGAGGAAAATACTTGTAGCTTGGAGATATAAGTAAGTCATCAAAAATATATATGTATGAACTAGACTGTCAAGATAAGTGTACCACAGGGATAATAAAAGTGTGTATCACTAGGAATGGAAATGATTAAGAATGTTGCATAACTGGAGATTGTATAGAGTTGATGAAGATCTAGGCAGGAAGATGTATTGAATGCAATCAGGATGTCTGTGTGCTTTGTGATATGGAAAAGGCCTTTGGTAGTTTTATTGCATAAGACAATGGTGCTATTTAGGAAAATAGGAATATATTGGAGTTATTATTCAAAAATCTGTATATGAACCAGACTACATCGATAAGAGTAGCACAGGGAAACTAAGAGTTGGTAACACTAGAAAGAGGCATCAGAAAGAGTTTTGCACTACTGGAGAGGCCATAGGATTCTTGAGAACGTTGACAAAAAAGAAAAATTTAACAACTAGGATGTACTTGTGATTTGTGGATTTTGAAAAGAGCTTCAGTAGTTTTATTGTCTAAGCCAGCGATTCCCAAACTATGGTACACATACCACCAGTGATACACAAAGATTTTGCCATTGGTACACGAGTTTAGTGTCAGCATTCACCCATGGAACTTCACAACGAGTGACCACAGAGAGGGACGGACTATTGCCCACACCATCCGGACGCGTCCGCTGCATCGCTCATGGCTCACAGTCAACTGCCGACGTATCGTTACTCGTCGATTTAGGTTTTCACATTGCTATTTTAAACAAAATTATTCTGAACTGAATTAGTAAAGAAAGTCGTTTGTTTCAATTAGTTCCATTCCTGAAAATATGAACCTGAGGAAAAAGATCAGCTGATTGATTTGGCTTGTGATGGAGGACTACAATTTGTATTCAGCATCTACAAACTCGAAGAATTTTGGTTAAGGAGATCAGCTAAATATCCCACTCTTTCTGACATAGTGTTGAAAATTCTAATCCCATTCTGAATGACTTACCTATGTGAAACGGGGTTTTCTACAATGTTGGTAATTTTAAAAAATCGAACAAGAATAAACCTCTAACCTTCACTGGAAGTTAACTAACATTGAACCAAATATTAAAATGCTATCTAGATATATCCAAGCTCATCCACCACATTGACTGATTTTCTTTGTATTTTAAGTATGATAAATGCGAGAAAATAAATAATTTTTCAGTACTACCTATTTTATCTGCCTACCTTATATTATTTTGAAAATGCCTCTATCGTTAGTAAAGAAAATTTTTTTAAGCTCATACTTACTATGTGGTACAAAGAAACTTTGCCATGTTTTTGGTGGTACGCGAAAAGAAAAGTTTGGGAACTGTTGGTCTAAGCCCGGTGTTCCCAAACTATGTTCCGCGGAACACCGGTGTTCCGCTGAACCTGAATAGGTGTTCCGCGACAATTTGGAAAGGTTTTATACACTGCAATATATTTAAATATCTTCTACTATCTACTTCAAGTAATAAATGAAAAGTAATTTTAAATTTCCTGCCTTTATGTATGTGTGCGCGTGTGTGGGTGTTTTAAGCGAAAGTGGCGCTTTGTAAATAATGCCCCGTTCCCACTACCAATGTACGGACCTTCGTACCAACCACTCGCGCGTTCCCACGAGTTATAAGTAGACCGCGGATTTTTAGGTTCTAAAAATTAAGTTTTAGGCGACTAAAATAGGCTCTTTAAGTAGCTTAATTAGGCTTTATAAAAGGTAAAATAGGCTCTAAAAACTACTTCCAAAAACTGTGTCCAGTAAAAAACAACATCATTTCTGTCAACTGTCAACTTTAATTCACGAAAAAGGACTGAAACATGCACGCACGCAAAAAAATACCAGTCAACGAAACATTATTGATTTGTGTTTTCGAAGAATATAAAAATATTTTACTACTATGCATTGAAACTTATTCTTATGGTTAAATTACCATGCGTTACAGAGAAAATACTATCTACATTACATATAGTAATACTGACTGAAAACACTATTCAAGTATATATTTAAGTACTATGCAGAATGTTTGACAAACTGTTTCATTCGAAATTCCCATAATGAATTTGTCACCTCCTTGTGTTTATTCCACAAATTTCCCGTAGTTGGCCTCCCAGTAAATGACAAGCACTTTTTCTAAGTTTTCTGCCACAAAACTATGGCATTTGTCAGTTAATATCATCCTGTAAGCAGAAACAGAACGTTCGACATCAACTGATGAGACGGGGGCAAACTTCAACTTAGGTACATGTTGAAATGGAATTTTGCACTCAACTTCACTGGATTTTCCTGCCAGTATATCGGCTGCTGTACATAGGCTCTGCAGACCTGAGTTCTTTTGTAGCACTTTTTATAGTTTTGCTCTTACTTTTTCTCCCACTTCACCTGGCGCTTCCTTGATTTTTTGTTTCACTTCATTCAGCAAAGCAGTATTTTCCTAGATGGGTTTTCCTGAGCCCTCCAATTCAGCAATAATCCAAACAAGGGATGTATAGTGGGATCTAATATACACCAAATCCTTGGGAATGGAGGGATCATCCAGCAACATTTTCACCGAAGTGAAACAGGCAGTATCCTCGGCTAGTTGCTTTGTGCAGATGAGGTAGGCTCTGGATGGCATATTTGGGTCAATTTCCCAACAACCAAGTTGGCCATGTATCTGCTGAGAGCGTCAGTGGTTTCGTTGACTGATATCCAAATATGTGAATCTCCAATGTCCTCTCGTATCCTGCGCATTTCGTCATCGTACGTGGGTTGCACGTAATTCTTGCCTAGCGTTGACTCGGAAGGTACCGACTGATGGCAGTATCGTTCTAGGAACCCCTTGAATGTTGGATTTTCTAGTGTTCTGAATGGAATGTTGGCTGCCACAATTGCACGACACAAATCTCCATAAAACTTATTCTTCTTGCTGGATCCCTCAGAAGTTTTTGTTAAAAGCGTTTGTTTCATCTTCGATTTGCGTTCAACATTTGCCTTATGTAGCACTCCTTGGGCATGCTGAGTTAGGTGGGTTTTTTTATAACTCAATGCCTATAAAGAAAAATTATGAAGAAATAATTAACCTTAAAAATACGGAAATAATCTAATAAATGGGACAAAAATATAAAATTTACTTTAGAGCTACGAAGGTCCGCAGCTAGATTGCTGGACATTTTGAATAACCACGTCTATAGTTACCATAAAATGGCTCGTATAAACAAAAAATGTAGATGACAAGCAATTCACGGCCAATAATTCATTGCAAGCCAGCATTATAATGTACTTATCTCCTTGTTGCATGCTTGACAGAAGATAATTTTTCCATCCGTTGTGAAGTACGGGAACTCTTGTAGCCACTGACGTATTAAATAAGCTTTCGAACTTGCTACTTTATGCATTGCACTTTCACAATTTTCACACTTCTCACCTTCATCCTCTGCGGTCTGGAGATGGACTGCAGGGTTATTCTCGTTTTCCCGTGTCACACGATATGACAATGTAATGACGAGAAATTAACGCAACATCAGATTAAACCCATTGTTACATTGTCGCATCGTGCGATACAGGGAAACAGAATAGCACCGCCGGATGCGTGACAGGTGTTCGCTGGTGTTCGCCACCTGATCATGACCGTGGTGTGAAAGACATTTTCCCAACCCTCAACTGAACATTGTACAGTCAGTTTAAAAAATACGACTAGTACCAAAATCTGCTTTTATTGTCGATTTTTTCTACAAAATTAGCCCTTTTTAGGCTTTTTTTGCATGGAAATGGCAAAAATAAGCATTAACGTCGAAATAGGCATTTTCAGACATTAATGTCAAAATAGGCATTTTTAGGCACTATAAAATATACATTTTCAGGGTTAATTATTCATGAAACGTATATATACAATTGTATATTCAGATATCTACTCAGGAAAAAAATAGGTTTTTACCTAAAGATCCGCGGTCTAGTTATAAGTTACCATCGTAACTCAGTGCTGCTCTCCCTAGGCTGCCGGTTGAACTACTAACAAACACACATAATCTTGGACATTTTAGTAGAAATGAAGAGCACTTTCCATCTTTGTATATTTGGAAATGACTTAAAAATGAAATCACAGCTCTCCTCCACTCTTCATCAAAAGACAGTCTTCGGCATCAGTGTATAAATTCGGGAGGGAAAGGTCTGCGGGAAATTTCATAAGAAAGTCCGTGTTGTTTTTTAACCTTAAAATTTGATCGACTTTGAACTGAAATTTTTTGTTGATAAATTTGTCCTTATTACAGTATTTAAATATTATTCAAAAACTACCCATGGATTTTTGGTTGAAAACTGGAACTTCGACAAAAGGAAGGCCAAGAACTTCTACTGATACATCCAATACGCCTATCATTGAAGAAGAAAATGATCGAAAACCCGTGGTTTCTTCAAAATCTAATATTAAAGAACAAGTGTCATCTATGAACAGACCAAAACGGAAGTACGATGAAAGTTATTTAAACTTGGGATTTACGTGTATTGGCAATTCGGATGCTCCTGATGCAATGTGTGTTTTATGTCATAAAATACTCGCAAACAGTTCTTTGGCTCCAGCAAAACTCCGCAGGCACTTCGGAACGATACACAGTGATTATAAAGGAAAAGACATGGAATTTTTTAAGAGACGACGTGACTCACTAGAAAAGTCCAAACTTCAAATGATTACAATGGCTAAAACTGAAAATGAAAATGCAACAGAGGCATCTTATCGCGTGAGCTATCGCATTGCACTTAATGGTGAAGCTCATACGATTGGAGAGACACTCATTAAGCCATGTGCGAAAGACATGGTGTCACTTGTTCTTAACGAACAGGCTGCTGAAAAAATAGATGCAATACAAATATCAAATAATACTGTTTCACGATGGATTAAAGATCTTTCTACTAGCATAGAGAAAGAGTTAATTCGTCGTCTTGGACTTTGCAGTGAATATGCATTGCAAATGGATGAATCTACAGATGTCGCAGGACTAGCTGTACTACTAGTATTTGTTCGTTACCCATATGATAAAAGTTTTGAAGAAGATTTACTCATGTGTGGATATTTACATGGACAAACTACAGGAGAAGATATATTTAACCGTATTAATGATTACATTACAAATCAAGAGATAGGTTGGGAGAAGTGTATTGATATTTGTACAGATGGTGCTCGAGCAATGGTAGGAAAGATGAAAGGTGTGGTATCACGCATCCAGAAAGTAGCTACAAGAGCCACCAGCAGTCATTGTATTTTGCATAGGCAAGCACTGGTGACTAAAAAAATTTCCACAAATTTAAAAAATGTTATGGATGAAGCCGTGCAAGTGATTAACTATGTAAAATCAAGACCACTTCAATCCAGATTATTTAAAATTTTGTGCGATGAAATGGGTAGTGGACACAAAGCACTTTTATTACATACTGAAGTGAGATGGCTATCCAGAGGGAAGGCACTATTAAGACTTTATGAACTTCGAAGTGAGGTATTGGTCTTCTTGAAGGCACAAAATAATTCAGTACAAGTACAAAATTTTGTTGAAGTTTTAACAAATCCTTCATGGTTGATAAAACTTGCATATCTGGCAGATATTTTTACCAAGTGTAATGAAGTTAACTTATCATTACAAGGAAAAAGTATTACAGTTTTTAATACAAGAGATAAAATTGCATCTTTTGATAAAAAAATACAATTTTGGATTTCATCGGTTGAATCTAATAATTTTGATTGTTTTCCTGCCTTACATGAATGTTTGAATGAATTAAATTTTAAAGTAGATTACGAAGTTTCCAAGGCATTTTTAGAGCACCTACATAACTTGAAATCAACTCTTTTGCAATATTTTCCGAAAACTACTAAGGACGATTCCTGGGTTCGGAATCCATTTTCCGTGACAGCTAAACCAGTAGGCTTAAACGCAAGTGACTATGAAAATCTAATTGATTTAATTAGTGACTCTGATTTGAAACAAAAATACAAAGATCAGCCTTTGAATGATTTCTGGGCGAGTTTGTCAGAAGAGTACCCCAATTTATCAAAACAAGCTATTATTGTTTTACTTCCATTTTCTACAACCTATTCATGCGAAGCGGGATTTTCTTATTATGCTGCAACGAAGTCAAAGTGCAGGAACAGGCTCGACGCCACACCAGATATTAGAATACAACTTACCAATATTGTGCCTGATATCAAGAAGATATGCAATTCAAGAATTCAAAATCATAAAAGTCATTAAATGCTTTATTTATTCATATTTTTATGTTTATATTATATTATTATAGTTTTATATTTAAAAATAATTACTAAATAAATAATTTGTTTTAATAAAATGTTTTTTTAAATTTTTACAAGTAGAATTACCCAACCTAAAAAATAAGCTAAGTGTTCCGTTAAACTTCCCAGGTTTGCGAAGTGTTCCATTGCAGAAAAAGTTTGGGAAACCCTGGTCTAAGCTATTAAAGATGTTGATAAAAATATGAATATATTGAAGAGATAAGTCACAAATCAAATATCTGTATATGAGCCAGACTCATAGGTAAGAGTAGATCAGGTAGACCAATAGTGTAAGACACCAGAAAGAGGAATGCAACAGCTTTTGTGGAAAACAGGAGTATATTGGAGAGTTAAGTGTTTAATCAAAAATCTTTATCTGAACCAGAATTCACATGTACCGGTAGCTCAGGAAAATAAGTGTGGGTAACAATAAGAGGTGGTATTAGACAGAACTTTGTGGTGCTTGAGGTGAAAATGGTTGATGAGGACCTTGGCAGAAAGATACATTGAATGTTACCAGGATGCACTTGTGTGCATTGATGACTTTGAATAAGCCATTGGTAGGTTTTTAATCTAACCTAATGGTGGTGTTTAGGAAAATAGAAGTAGATTGGAGAGATATGTGATTCATCAAATATATGTATATGAACCAGACTGCCAACATAAGGGTAGGACAGCAATAAATAGAGTGGGTGACCATTGGAAAAGGATTGAGACAGTACATTGCAGTACTAGAGACCTCATATGGGTGATGAGGACCGATTCAGAAATAAATATTGATAACAATCAAGATGCCCCTGTGCTTCGTGGATTATGAAACGGCCTTTGATTGTTTTGTTAACTAAGGTAATGTTAATTGATAGTAGCTTAATAAAGAAAAATTTCATTACTTTCCAGATGTATGGTTGAGGTACGTGGATGACATATTCACAATCTTTGATTTAAAGAAACAAAATGTAGATGAATTTGTTAATCAGTTAAACAACATATATCCTTCAATCAAGTTCTCTTATGAACTTCAAGAAAACAACACCTTGCCATTTTTGGACTTGCTTATCATAAATAATTGACAACACATTGAGTTTGACATTTTTAGAAAACCTACACATACTGATAACTTTATTCCTAACAACTCCTTTCACCCTATGAACCAAAAAATAGCTGTGTTTCAATTTTTAACACACAGATTATGTAACATCCCCCTCAATAAAATCAGATATGCAAAGGAACTTAAACACATTAAACAAATTGCCGCTAAACTTGGATACGATAATAATTTAATTAATAAATTAGTGAGAAAACATAACTTTAATAAAACTTTGTCCAATGCCACTTCCCTTAAATTAGACACCAAAAAAGAGGACAAATTTGTAAAATTGCCTTATTTTCCATCATTAAACAGATGCTTGAACAAAATTTTTAAACATAAGAATTATACCATAACATATACAAATCCTTTTAATTTAAAAAATTTACTGGGCAGTACAAAAGACACAACAGAATCTTTGAACAAGTCCGGTATTTATAAAATACAATGCTCACACTACAAATTGACAGATTTAAATGACACACACGCCGAAAAATCTTTCCGCGCTTCACTTGTTTCTCGGTCGTCTTCTTAATACTTTCCATTTCAAACCTTGCAGTTGGCTCCCGGTCACTGTTGAAACAGGTTTTACCCCTGACGATGCCCACCTTGTGGGCGAAATGCATTGGGTTTTGTAACCCTCTAATTGTTTGGCTAAAGAAGTATTTCACCTTTATTAAGGTAATGTTAAGTTAAACTGTTGAGATAAGTGATTAATCAAAAATCTGTATATAACCAGACTGCACAGTTTAGGGTACCACAGAAAGAATATGAGTGGGTAACACTAATATGGTGCATTAGACAGTGATTTGCAGAACTAAAGATGCAATAGTGGTAAGGTTGAAGGTTTCATTTAAGTTAATAATGAAGCTGTCTGTAAATAACTGGTATGCTTTTTAATGATCTCATTGGAGAAAAAACTATGACTGGCAGTTCTTACTTGAACATATTAGGAGAATTTTTTATTCCACTAATACATTAAATACCTGGATTATAACAACAGTAGTTTAGAACACCACTAAACTCTGCTACTAAAGGTAGAGTTGCTTGTTTAAAATGAAACATTTTCAGAGCATTGGCTAGGTAGGGAAGGATCAACAACATGTCTTGCTCAACCATGACAAACCAAGAGGTATTGAGTAATTGAAAAATTTTATCAATGATGCTGTCTCATCAAGTCCTTAAGCTGCATCGATGAATAATTTCTCCAAATTCGAATGAAGAATTGGATGGATAATGAGACAAATATAGAAGCTATTTAATTAGCTTAAATAAAACTGTCAACCCTTCAGATCTCTCATAAAATATCGAGGGTTTCAAATGTGTTCCAGCATTGTAACTGATTGTGAAAGAGGTATGATTGGCAGTAAAGTGGGGTTAGTTGATTTACTGAAGGAAAATGGAGTGGATTATATCATACTACACTGCATTATTCATCAAGAAGCATTATGTGACAAGGTGTGACAGATGAGTGATGTCATACACAGTCTTGTCAGCATAGTGAACTTAATTAGAGGCAGCAACAAATCTCAGAGACATAGGAAATTAATAGTATTCCTTGAACAACTGAATGCAGAATTTAGTGGCCTACCACTAAATTCAAATTTCAGGTGGCTGAGTGCTGGGAGGACACTTCAGCATTCCTTGCTCTTCAGAAATAAATTTTTTCCTATCTTCAGAATGAGCAACTTGACAACACAGATGAATATCAAAATCAACTACAAGATAAAGACTTTCTTTGCTCCCTAGCATTCCTGGCAGACATGACAATTCAGTTGAATGTGCTGAACCTGAGATGACAAGGTAGGCAACAGAATGTTTCCCAGCGAGTTGGACACATTGAAGCTTTCTCCAAGAAGCTGCAACAGTTCAGTGTGTAGTTAAGAAAGAATGATCTTGCACACTTTGCTTCTTGTCGTGAGCTGTTTACAGAAGATATCAAGGCAGACTTCTCAAGCTTTGCAGAAAAACTATATCTTGTGAGTTTGACAAGAGATTTGTGGACATTGACAAACTGAAGAGCAGTCACCACTTGCTTAACAATCCGATGTAAACTAGAGCGGAAACACAGTCACCAGATTTTCAACTTGAATTCTGAAAACTGCAATCTGACTCACTGTTGCTAACGAAAAAAATTAATATCAGGATAGTTGCTGGAAGTTGTTCTGCAAGGAGTGTTTCCCCAAGTTAAGAGACTTTGCACTCATGATATATTCAATGTTCAGTAATACTAATAATCAGCACCATAACTAGGGTGGAGCAAGCGGGGCATCTGCCCCAGGCGTATCTAAAGGAGGGGCACAAAAATTGTTGAAGACAAGTTGTGCCTGTCACAAGAACAGGGAAGATTTCACTACTATACTTGTTCCAGAGATTACACATGGCAGAAACTATAAATTTCAATGATGCTATTGATGAGTTTGCTGCATGAAAATCACATGGAATAATTCTTTAATATTAAAATATTTATACTTTCTGTATTTAAATTATGTATGCATGTAATTGTATGTAATTATATTAATAATTATGAATTTAAATTATGTACATTTATAGTAAGAAATTATATCATTTATAGTTTATTTTTATTTATTAATTGTTTGCCCTAAATCCATATAGGTATTAGAGAATTTTTTATGGAGGGGGCACATATTTGGTAGTTTGCCCCAGGTGTTAAAATAGCTAGTTATTGATATAGTTGGGAGCACATGAAGGCAGGTGAGGCATGATTACTGCGCAGAGAGAGGGAAATACATGAAAAATTGCTACCACACACCGCCAGCCTGCATAAGCTTTCACTCGGGAAACAACATATGATGCACAAAGTCCTATGCCGCTATGCAAAAAGCGCTCACCATTCACTCTTGACAACTGACAATATTGTAACCAGCTGAACATGTTGAATCATCTGCACACTCCAACTCATTTTTGAACTACTGATACACTTTATATATGATTTCTCTTGCTTGTTTGCGCAAAACCATGCATTTACTTCCTTCACCCTCCGTTTTAGAAAACCCCAAGATGGTACTATTAAAATCTCAATCGTAAAACATGCAAATAAACATGAAAATCACACCACTAATGTACAAACTGCACCCCAGTAGCCGCTGTAACTGACTGACGCTGATTGGCCAAGTGAAGGAGTAGGAGAAACCACGTGACATTCCTTGCCTTCTGCGGATCCAATCGCCACCCACCTTTGTTCATACTCCCAACTATATTTACAGCACTCTTTATAATCATATGTAAAAGTATATTTTCTGTGATGAAACAGGTGAAATCCAAGACCTGACACCAAACTGGAAATGAAACACTGGACACATGTCTTCAACTCACTACCACCAACATTGATTGATATTGATATGAATATTCTGGTATAAGAAAAACCTCACTCCCAGATCTCCCATAAAACTAGCACTAGTTCAATAGAAATTTAATGTATCCATTTTATTTGGTTGTCAGATCTTTTCACACCTTCTTTATGGAGCTTTAGATAAAATAAATTTATATATTCCTTCACCACCATCCCTTACCTCTCCAAAAAAAAGTATTACTAAAATTCTTCATTGTATAAGAAAACTGTTTTGTTGCAGTCTTGATATATTTATGAAGGGTATTAATGCCAAAGCTTTAAGGCTTCATAATCTAAGAAGCTTTACAAATCATTACCCTCAAATAGTCTTACAAGATAAAAAAGATAAAATTATCATGTGTGGCCTGGGAACTTTAGATCTTGTGTCCCTGTGGCCCATGATGTTGAAGATGTTGGACCACCCTGTACTAGTGCACTGAATCACTTGCAAGGTTCAAGCTGGAATTCTTCTCTTTGTTGTTTTAGCACTTGTAGGCTTATGCTTTCTTACCAGCTTTTGTCTTTCCAACATACAATTGAATTTTATCCTACATCATATGAATTGATGGCTGCTTCTAGTTATAAACTGATTGAGAACAAAATAGTCTTCTGTCAAATGACTAGTACATAGTCAATTTCATTTGTTATGCCATTAGGTCCCTTCCAGGTACATTTTCTATTCAAGCTCTTCTTAAAGAAGGTGTACATTATGTAGAGGCTGGTACATTCAACAAAGACTACAAGTTGGTCTCCTCATTCATTTCTGACTCCTGGCTCCATTTTCCAACTGAACTATCATAATCCTTTTGGTCTTCAACCTTCACGTTGAAATTCCCCATGACCACTTTTAGATGACAGCTTGCTTTGTCAGGCTGTTCTCCAATTTCTTGGTAGAAATCTTCTACTTCCTCATCTGAGTATGTAGAAGTTGTTGCATAGACCTGGAATATTTGTAGTTGATACCTCATTTTTTACACAATTTCTTTTCAAATTTTGTTGAAAATGAATCCAACTCATGCTACTCTTCCTGTGTCACTTCCCCAGTAAAAAAATGTCATTCTTTTTAGTTCCAGCAGGCCCTCTCCTTTTCTTTTTAACCTCAATAAGCCCTAAAATATTCCGCTTGATCTTCTTCAGTTCTCGTTGAAGTTCTTAAAGTTTATCTTCACTTAACACAGTCCAGCAATTGAAGGTAGTTAGGTTGGGGAAGGATAAGAAAGAGTGGCAGAGGATGTTTAACCTCTGGGGATTCTCTGCCTTCATGCCTTTATCCTGACCTATACCACATTCAGGGGCAATCCAGCTTCTGGAGAATGAGGGATGATTTTTATGGCTATCAGGGTTGGGCAGTATTTCAAATACATGTATTTAAAATACGTATTTTAAATACTATTTTATTTTGTATCTTGTATTTCGAAAGGGAATCTCAGATGTATTTTGTATTTGTATTTTAAATACAAAGAATTAGGTATTTTGTATTTAAAATACACAAAATACTAACTAGTGACTCCCTTACATAATTTATCTGCAATTCAATCAATACAGAAATTTGATGTTTTACGGGAAATTAATTTTATTTGTCACCATATGGAGTTGACAATACTGCATAGTAGTGGTTATATTGTTTGGTATTAGCTGGTTAGTATTTCACTGAAAGCTGAAAAAGAAATTAATTATCCTATGAGGGGTTATCTGGCTTGCCATTTAAGGTGTGCTAGCCACACACTCAGCCTTCTTGCTACCACAGACTTCCTGAATGCTTTGAAAAATTCACCTACTGCATCCAGGATCCATCACCCAACTTTCGCAAAATGTTTGGCATTATGGAATGTATCTAGAAGACCTATAGCATCTGAAGCAATTTCAGAGATCTTGCAATGTGCACTGAAGTTTCCTTGTTCCACTCGGTGGAACTCTTCTTTTTGATTCTGTTTCACAGATGTTACAGTTTAAAAATAAACTTCACATTTTGACTGAAAAATTGGGACTGCCACAGTTTAAAGAAATTGAATTTGAATATCTGGAAGAGTACTGCTTGTTTCCATCCAGCTTTCAAAATGAGGTGTTTCCCTAACACTGCTTCTGAAAATGATAGGAGAAGAATACATAAATTTTGTGTGAACTCTCTTGAACAATTCTCTCCCACGCCTGTTTTAAGTTCAGATGATGAAGCTGATGAAGAAAGTGATTTTTTAATTTTTAACTCGCCAAATCAAACAGACTTTTTAAGACAGAGAGAAACAATTGCCAACTGTAGAGTGCATGTTGACATAATTTTTTAATGATAAAGGGAAAAATCTAACCACCCTTAATAACTATGCAATAGTGAGAAAAGCCTTTGTTCGCTACAATACAAGTTTGTGTTCCTCTGCGCCTGTAGAAAGACTGTTCTCTTTTGCAGGCTTTATAAATTTCCCTTCAAGGGGTGCTATTTCAGATGAACTTTTTGAGGAATTAAATTTTTTTAAAAGGTAATAGGATTTTTGTTCTGATGGTTTTTAATTGCAATTTTATTTGTAAAATTTTCTTTAACTGAATTTTGTAGTAATTTAACTGTTTTTGTTATTTTGTACAGATCAATTGTATTTTAAGTATTTAAAGTGTTTAAAATACAAAAGTATTTAAATGTATTTTGGCATTTTTTATTAATGTACTTTGTATCTGTATTTAAAATACTTCCCTATCAAGTATTTTGTATTTGTATTTAAAATACTGGAATGTAAGTATTTTGCCCAACCCTGATGGTTATCCATATCATGGATTTGTCATAGATGGTTTTGGACCATAAAACACCATGCCAGCCCAGAGTTGGTTGGTGAGCTCCTCTTTCACTTGGGCTAGAGATACTGCAGAATGACTTCACAGCATGGCTGAATCTTCCATAGCCCAAGGAAACCACTGTGCTTTGCACTTGAGCCTCTGTTTGTACCCTTTCACAGACTTTAAGGCAGTCATGGCTATCATGTGACCTGAGCTAGAGAGGCAGCAGCGACAGGTGGCACTTTATATAGAATGGGGCATTCTCTATTTCCTATGAATTTGTTGATATGCTTATTTTTATGAGGTGGAATATTCTTTAAATGCCTCAGGTGGTGAATTTTTGCCTTATGATCCTTGTTCCAAATTTAAATATTATGTTGCTTGAGGTCAGTGTTGAATCTAAGGGGAGACTTGGGGGGGGGAGGGATTTTCACTCCCTGTGGAGTAAACCCCCACGGGGAAAATTATTAAAATTTAATTTAATTTATTTAATATTAAGCTATAGTAGTAAGCATGCCCAGTATTTTGTTAAACTTTTGCACTTCACATAAAACACTGCTTTGCAATTCAAATCTGAACAAGGTTCTACAAAAAGAAAATCTATATTTGTCATCCTTACCTATGATAATTCACTTGACTGTTAAGCACCTGGAAAGTATATCTTACAATTGCCTTGAAGAAAATGAGAAAAGTAAGATATGGAAAATTACAAGTCAGTGGTAAAAACCTTGAAAGTGTACATCCAATAAAAAATGAAGAAACTGACGCAAGTTTTTAAATGGCAAAAAAATTCATTGACACAATTATTGAACATATGAGGGGTCGATCCAACAACAAAGCAATGCGCTCATTGACATTAGCTCAAAGTTACAGTAAGTAGAATTATTTCACAATATTACAGAATAGGATGTAAAAAAAACTCATCTACATGTCTGCATTTAAACTTTGATGCATTTTGGAATGATATTTATTCATTTAAGTAGGTAACCAAAGCAAAATATGAAGACAATAAGAAGAACCTTTCGGAATTAATTTAATCCAATATTGGATAGGCAAAACTGAAGATTTTGTGTGTAAATCTATGTTGCATTCCGGTGTCTAATGCAAGTGTTGAATGCTCATTTAGCAGAATGAATAGACTCATGAAGAAGGTAAGTAATATCAGGAAATTCTGCAGGACTGCATGAAAATTTCCATCGAGGGACCAAACTAAATTAATAGATGAAGTTATCATCACATACACTAAGAAAAAACAAAGGGGACTCGGGTTAATTTAAAGCATTTATTTATACAATCATATATTCAATTCTATGAGTTATACTATGTTATATACATGTGAATTAATAATTTGTTTGATATTCACGTATTATGCAATACAAAGACTTTTTTTAGTGGTAGTGAAGCTGTTGAAATGTCATGTATGATTTATAATTAATTATATAATACCTGCTACAGTGTGATTTGAGTTTAAAGTGATTTTTATAACTATAATTATAGCTATTTATGACATTAAAACTTCAAACTAATGTTTATTTATAAAATATCACCAAAGTTTTCATTTTCCCCCAGAAAATAATGTCAACAATGCTTGAGGTTAATGAAAGAGGTCTGAAAAATATTAAATTAATATCACTGATAAAATAGTAAAAAGAAATAGCTACAGTAAATTATTTTAATAAATAAATATAAAGGGAACAACGAAAAAATTTTACATACACATTGCAATACATCGGAATCACAGCATTAAGTACCTGGATTTTAGAGATGCTCATTAACTAATAATTTCCTGGAAGTCACATACATAATTTGATATCCTAGGTTTTGATAGAGATGACTGCAAGCAAGTTTAATCTTTCTTGGCACATAAATGATCACAATTAGTTCTTAATCAGCTTTAACCTTCTGAGTGATTGTTCAGCAGTGCTTACTCTGACTGGAACTGTTAAAGATAGGCGCAAAGCAATAATAACAAGAGGGCAAATGTCACTATATCTATTCTTTCTGAGGAAGTTCAGTAACTGCTAGGAATTAATTTCACCAATGTTGCATTTCCTTAACAATATCTACAGTAGAATTACTTCTTCTTTTGATTCATTTAATATATCACCCTTACAATCTTCTATTATTATTTGATATGTCAATTTCAATTTACTTTCCTCAAGTTGTAACACTTTATTCTCACTGTTCTGGCTGCAGAAAATTACTCTGTTAAATCGAATTATATGCAGGATCGTTTTATCCAATTTGCGGGTTCTAGACCACAGCAATAATGTGTGCCCCTTAATGTATTGTTAAGAATACAATATAAGGTCAAATCATTTTTATTTATTTTTGTATATGATATATTGTTAAGAAAAATACAATAATAAATAAAATCATTTTCTCAAGTTCAAAATTAGAATATCAAGAAAATTCCTGTAGCAAAATGTTAAAAATTATAATTACAGTTAGAGAGGAACTGTTGTAGATTATTCTGCTATAAAATTATCTATTATATCATCACAGTGTTAAGTTTCACCTTTTTGCATGCAATGTATAGTAATGATAGTGCTAAAAATTTTGGCTGCAGTAGAATATTTTGCAAGTTGTTCCTGACTCGCTTGAGTGCCAAAAAAGTTCACTCACCACACCCAAATTAAATAACTAGCATAATTGTCCATCAAATATGATGGGTATGCATGAATTAAGTATTAAGTTAAAATAAAAAATTAATGAAACCAACTTGTATATACACTAAAAAGTAAATAATAAATATATAATTCACATAACTGAGTGTTACAATGAGTAAAAATATTTTTGGGCTAATAGAAATTGTATGGTAAAGAAATCCATTATGCTATACAATTCTTACATTGTGCTCAAAACAATTTTGAATTTAGGGGACATTTAATTTTATCTCTTACTCCCTCTTTCTCCCTTTGCCTCTCTCTCCTTCCTTTTTTCCTATCTCTCCTATAAAAGCATCTTAAATATATTCCAAAGACAATTGATTTCAATATGAAAAATCAGTGAGATATGTTATGATCTGGTTTGGCTTACATGCACAGTCAAATCACTGCTTTTGAAAGTTATCTTTGTTTCAATTATATTGTTTAAATAATTATTAGTAGAGAGGCCAAATGATTATCCAAATAATTCCTGATATTAAGAGGAAAATCGAAATAATAAGATATAATGCGTAAAGAAATTTAAATAAAAATAATAAAATGTCATTTTTTCAATCCCATTTGAAATTCGGTTCGAAATATTTGCTGTATTATCATTTAAAGAAATCCATTGAAAATTACGTGACCTATGTTTAGTTTTATGAATTCCCATCACTTGGCAAAGGCGCATGATTCGACAGTATAAATTTTTTATAATCAATTATAATTTATTATTGTTATTTTTGTGTTGCAGCTCCATTTAATCCTATACAAATGCTACGCCCTCTTCCTCTTTCTCAATTTCTGCTCATTCCCCATTCTCTTTTCCTTCCTCCCTCTAATTACTTAATAGATTCAGTAAATAAGTTATACCCATGTATTAAAGTCTAACCCGTGTTCAAGCACTAAATTGGTGCATTTATTATTAGGCCAAGAACAGAATTCAACAATTAGAACAACAGTGGTCCAATATAAATAAAATGCGTGAAAACGTGAAAAATCGTATTAAAACTAAAGTTTTGGAGATTTAAGAATGAGATTTAAATTCTTCTCTTCGCATAACTAAGTTAAATATCTCATCCTTGAAATATTTTTAAATGTAAACGAAAAAGGCTTGCATGTGAAGGAATGGCTTTTTACGTGATTCATATACGCAATGCGAATTTTTAACTCCGGTTAATAATAAGATGCACTGCAAAAAACTATGAAAATAACTATAAAAATAATTAATTAGCCAATATTTCAATAGGAAGTTAACTTAAAAGAAATTAATGAAAAACACGATTATAATTATAAAAAATTCTTTCTGGTATTCAAAGCAAGCTTTCCTTACGCATATCTAACAATAATAAAAGGCTACTTCTGTCTCATTGTGGCTCCTCCCTCTGTCACGCTATAAAAATGCGAATAACTCGATAATGGAACAAGATTCGTTTTTGATATATGGCAGGAATGACTGATTCACATATTGTAAGATGACGATGAAAAGAAATCTAGAAAAAATCCTAGGATTGACTATAAGGTAGGCCTTTCCATTTCCCATATGATAATACGTAAAAATCGACTTTTTAATTTGCAGGCTTTTATTCTTTTTGAGATCTTAATTAGAAAGAATTCACCTATGATCTTCGGATCTAACCCATTTTAAAGAAAAATCTATGACGTTTCTTATTCTGTTCATATTTTCTCACCTCCAGTTAAAAATTTCTCATGTTAAACGTTTAATTCACATATTTTAGGGGAATCTTGCCATTTAAACGGGATGCTAACCCATTACGTTGTTAAACCTCGAAATCCTATTGTTATTTCAATCCTTATGGGTGAAAGCGTGCTTTGAATGCTCTTACAATTAGTACGACAGAGAGAGAAGGAGAGAGAAATTACTTTCATAGCAATCAATGTAAACAACATTCGTTACGTTATTTGCGAGAAGGAATACATTTGAATGTAAAACATTAGTCAATCGCATATTAAAATTAGGTACTTAGAATCATCGTAGGAGTTCGAAGCTTGAAACAACGAACGCCTAAAAGAAAGAAAGTTTGTTTTCTTGCCATCCAAAGAAAGTCAAGGTATATTTGTTCATTTTTTATTTCACAAAAATCTTTCCCATTGAATTTCAACGGGTATCTCCCAAGTATATGTAGTATAAGGCTTGGGACGACAATACAATCTCGAGGTTTCACAATGACACGGTCGGCAAGGCAGCATATACTTAAAAAGCTTAAGTTTTCCAATAAATGTGATTTACACGTATAACCTGAGCGATTTCGAATCGTAGATGAAATTTGGCGATAAAAATAAGAAACCTTATTTATTTTTCTTTAAAATGGTCCAGGTCCGAAGATCATAGGTTAATTACTTCTAATTATATTTTGCAAAAGAATGAAAGCCTGCAAGTGAAAAAAGGGATTTTCAATTTTCTCTTATGGTGATTTGTATAGAGCGTTCCGACGGGCCAACGGACAGACAGAATAAGGATATTATGTATATAATACTTTACAAAATATCGACTTGAAATGTCTTTTTTGCTTATTTGGCACCTCATGGGCCTTGAGTTTTCTGTTTTAGCTGAAAGACTTGGCTGTGGCCTAGGCGGTAAAACAGTCCTGATCAGGGGCGTACTGATAGGCCCTGCAATGCGGGAGGGCTCTGAGATTTAGGGGACACCCAATCATTCAAACCGTATTGACTATGATGTCTGACGCCCACTTAAGGAACCCGAAAAATGTGATTGCGACTTCTACAATGCGGCTTTATAACGATGAGAAGAGGTATTTCTCGGCATGAAAACCAATGCAAGATTTAGGTTACAATTATACGCCTTCTGAAATCTCTTGCTCTTAGGCCAATGTGTTTTTACATTTGTCGACATTTCTTAAGTGTTATATATAGTTAGGGAAGACTATCGTGCTTATTTGTATGTACTGTGTGTATTTACTTTATAAGTGAAGCATGAGGTCTGCGTCCACTATTCAGGCTCAAAAGGATGACGACTTGACCTCTATCGCCGGTTGGTTCAGTAGTCACTACTTTAGGCCTCCAATATCATAATGAAGTAAGTTGTTGTTTTCATATACCTATAGGTACAAAGATAGATTTTGGTTAACATGAAATTTCCCTTCTTTTCCACACCACGAGCAGCCCCTGATGGCAAATAGGATTTAACAGATTGTATTTATTCACCAGGGGACCGTTCATGTATTACGACAGCAAATGTTTAACTATTTTTGACCCCCTCTTGCCTCCATGCCAGAAACCGTTAGCGTTTGGGTGACCCTCTCCCCCTTCGTTGTACCTCCCCTTTTTAATAAAAATTAGAAAATGCATAGTTATGCATAGCAATACTTTCTAACGCCTTCTTATAGCATAACAATGCATTTTAATGTTCTTTAAAGCACAATAAGGAAGAATCTAATCGGATCACTTCTATTTCTCCTGATATAGTTCCTTCTTTTAAATCCTTTCAGCCAATACCTTTCAAATTCATAGTTACAGAAAAATTCTAACCTTTATATTGTGGTAGTCGACCCAGTTGAAGTATGATCTTTTGTTTAGGTATTTTAATGAAGATTATGTATACTCTATTTGATTAAAATCTATGAGGTCAGTTATCTAGAAATACGTGTAAAAGAAATAATATTTAACTTTACATTGTGTTAGCCCTGCTCATTTTCTCCGCTTCAAACATCATAGTTTCATTATGGTAAGGTAATAAATATGATTCAATCATATTTGAGTCACCTTACGATTCCGGCCCTCTATTTGCGCGTTGCTATTAGGCGACGAGGATGAGAAAACGAGACCACGAGAAATATAGAGGAGACCGCACAAATCGACACTCCCGTCCTTCGGAAGGGACGTTAAGCAGTTGGCCCCCCTGGTGTATTTCGCAAGAGTAGAATGCCGGCACCGGGTTTCTCTCCTCCCTTCTCTTATGAAATGCAGATGACTTAGGACCGAGTGCGGCTTCACAGCCTGCCATGGTGCCTATAACTTGCCGATGGGCAAAACTTAAGTAATGAATAAAATCACTACTGACAGCTTAGTAGCTATGCTGGAAAGCTGATTGAGGAAAGCCGGTGATGACTGGCTTCCACCAAACCCTGCATTTACTTTATATATGTAACATTTTGGAGTCTCGTAGACGCCTACATTTGCTTTCCTTGCTATACCAATTACTTAATTTCAACAAGCCGCATTATCTTGCCGCTGAATTTAGAAGTATAGACTCTGTACATAGTCGTAATACCAGAGGGAGCCATGAACTCCTTATTCCTCATCATAGAACAGCAATTTTAAACAAGTCCTTCATTGTAACTACTTGCAGACTATGGAACGACCTTCCCCAAACAATAAAAAATTCGCACTCGCTCTCCTCATTCAAGCGACACTGCTATAAATCTCTCTTATCCTTGCAAAGGAACAGTTAAACGCTCTTAATGCTTCAATGGATTTATTTACTTTTTTATTTTTTTTATTTATTTTTTATAAATATCTTGATTTTGACAAAGCAATATTTATTGCAAATGTTTTTATCGTACTGATTTATTTGTATTTTTTTCTCTTCATTTTGTTCAGACACACCAATGTTAATATCTATACATGTTGATATTTTTACATTTTTATTTTATTCAATGATCTATTCGTGTTTTGCCATTTTTTTTTCTTTATCTCTTTATGATTTTAACATTTAACATTATGTGATGTCTTTAGTGAATCTCAGTAGGTTTCGCAGGTTTTTCACACCCACCTTCTTGTGTGGGTGTTGTCCTGCAGTGGGTTATTTTTACATGTATTCCATTACTCAGCAGTTCATATTTTTTCCTACAAAATCATATCTTTTCTTTTCAAATACTTGTATTTTTATTGTTACCTGCATTTACATTGTTAATGTTTTATGAATTACTATATGTATCACGACGAGGGGTTAGGTGGAAGATGGGACTTCCTAGTCTCAATCTCGCCCCAAATAAAGACCAAATCAATCAATCAATCATTCAGCAATTGGAATAATTAAGAGCTTTGTAAAGCTGTCTTATACTACATCACAACAAAATACAACTTAAGGCATTTACCATGAATCTATTATAAACTTTGATATTCTTTTCGCATAAGAAGACTTTTCTGATGACTTCAGTTCATTAATACATAACAGCCTCATTTTAATATATAGCGATGTTTACATTACTTAACAAAATTTGCAATACAGTACTATGCAGTATAGCTGACGTTGAATATAGGACTACCTTCAATTTTTACCATGTTACTACATTAACAACACTAAACAATATTAATAAGCATATTATTCTTGCAATAAATAAAATACAGTAGAGCATGATTCTGTTTAACAATACATGATGGTCCATCAAAACAAACCACAATCCTGTATATTTTTACACTTTGAGGCAGCATGTTTTACCTTTTATGCAAGTAATAAATGGTGGTTGGGATATTTTCAAAAATCATTATTTTTATACAGTTGTCATTGTGACATCGTTTTAATTTTCGACATGAGAAAAATTAAAATCAAGGGAAATAAATTTTAAAATGTTCACAAAGAGTATGATGTACCCAGTTTATTAAACTATGATCATAGGATGACCAAAAAAATACTAACAATTAATCCATTATTTATCTAATCAAACATTAATATTACTAGATAGTACATGTTGTGCGAAATTTTATCATAGTATTTTTGGTGCATTAAAATATTTAAGTAAACAATTTGATTTAGCTGATATATTTTGTGGAAATCCCGTAAATATTTTAGGATAATTACTGATTACGCTTTGTCTTATGCAAGTTTTAGCAAGTCAGTATTATTATGTATTTATAAAATAATAAGAAGTACCTACAACATTATTTATTAATTAATTTATAAATAGTTACGTTTAATTTGCAAATATTTAATAGCATTCACACGTCTATGAAATTTTAAATCCAATTTATATATTTTTTTAAATCATTCTCTTGTACGTAACACCAACTAATATGTATTGTGCATCCGTCGCTAGATGGCATCATAGTTGTCATTTGGCTGACTCCTGTCGAGGGTGGATCAGAGCTTCATTCCCAGCTCGCGCTACCTCGTTCTTTTCCCGTGATTTAACGCGGTTTCTCATTCGCGGTATTGCTTCGTTTAGATATGAGCTGAACGGTTCAAAGTTGAGCCGATGTTCAGGTTTCAAAAGAAACGAGGTGATTGATTGACCGTGTTTTTCTACGTCAGTGAACTAATTCTGTTTGTGTTAATGATGTGAATGTGCTCTTGTGATATGCTTTTTCGTGTGTACGTGTCGTTTGAATCTCCAGAATCGGCCCAACGGACCAATTCAAGTCAAGGAAGCCGAAGGAAATCAAAGATCGTCCACCGCTGGAGCAACGGCTTCTGAAATAGGCAAGTGTTAGAAAATGTTTAATGTTTTTTTTTTTAACAGCGACTTTTCCGTTTCCAGACATCCGCAGACGTTAGGCCATACCGCTTCACCATCTGTGGTTGCTAGGCAGTCGTCAATGGCGTGAGCAAGATTTCGTTCAGAGGGGTGGTTCACGATCGGTGCTTAAAAAAATGGTTATGAAAAAATTGCTTCTGCTACATAAATAGGCGTTAGAATATTTAATTTATTTTACATGACCCCGGACGTACGTTCAAGTTTACAACAGTAATTCCCAACCCGGCGCTAGCGGCGGCCATTGTGCCCTGAAAAATTTTTCCTGACGCCCGCCAAGATTCCCCCCCCCCCCCCCCGCGGGCATTTTCATGCATATTTATAAACTAGTTATTCTAACAAAAATGATATTACGCACTTATAACTCGGGACAGAAATATGTACCTGGAAAATTATCTTACGGGCCATACGCAAAAGCTGTCAAAGAGGTACGGACGTTTTCCTTCTCTCACATTCAGGAGGCTACCCTAATGGTCTAGCCATGGTCATACTTCGAAATATGACATATTCTTGTCTGCGTGGTAAGTGGCAGAGAACGAAACTCAAATCACCTGTAGGGCGATTTTTCTCTGCAGAGCGAAGATCAAAAATAAATATGTATCTGTTCCGTTTGATGACACTGGGTAGTCCACCGGAAGTTTTCGAATCCCCCTCCTAGGAATGAAAGGAAAATACTTCTGTGTAGCCATGTTCGCTCAGGCGCGGTAAACAGTGCAGGTGCACCGTAAGTCCACGGTACCTTTTTGCTTTCGGGCGTTGGGTTTGTTCATTTTTGGTTGTGTTGGGTGTAATTGTATTTTTTGCAGTGAGCTTTGCTAGCGATCAAAAATATTGACGGAAGTTCTCTTCATCTAATGAATAAATTTCCATTGCCCATCTCTTCTCTATTTTTCTGGAGGCCCCCACGTCGTTGCTATGTCAGCTTTCTCATTATTGCAGACCTGAATAAAGGCAACAGTACCTCGGAATTTTATTTTGGTTTAATTTAAATGTGATTTTTTCAGTCGTATTTGTATTATTGTTTAACTTGGTATTCTTTAAGTTCCAAGAATTATGCTTTCTTCGTGAATAAAATACGTGGCTTGGCTATCGCTATTTGAATATTTTATTTAGAAAAAGGAAGTTGTATCTTGGAGTTGCAGGAATAAACATGTTGGCGCCCGCTGGCTTTTCCTTGGGCACATTAACCTTGGGAACCCTTAGTCTACAGCATGGTTGTCCAAACTGCGGCCACTCACGATTTCGTGCGGCCCACTGAATAATTTTTAATGAACTAGCGGCCATTTTCGAAAGAATAATTTCGAAAATATTTTTAATTGTCGTAATTTTATTTGTTGTTTAAATATATATTAATATTGTTTTAGCAATATGGCCAATTAAAGTTTCTTAATTCTCAATTTCCTTTGGTTATGGAGAATGTGTTTTCGGAATAAACGCCGTCTTTCTGGGACTTGTACCTACTCGTACCTACCATATATTATTTTGAAAATGCCTCTTTCGATAGTAAAGAAAATTTTTTTAAGTTCATACTTATTATGTGGTACGAAGAATATTTGCCACGTTTTCGGTGGTACGCGAAAAGAAAAGTTTGGGAACCGCTGGTCTACACCGTAAGGAACTTAGGAAACTTGGTTGACTGTGGGAAACCATAGAGAAAATTAAGCGTAACTTAGGATCAATTAAGTTTTCAGTGTTTAAGGAGATTGTGGACTTGAAATTTAGAAGTTGCCGTATATACTGAATTTCTTTTGCGGCAGTATAAAGTCTTTAATCCAAATATCTAAATAGAACTTAGAAGCGGATGGGGATTAAGTTAAATTCTTTAGTTGCAAACAGAACGCATTAAATAGTGTTTTTTTTCCATTGGCGATCCTACTTCAAGTTAAAATAATCTGATAATATAAGTTATGTATATGTCACGGTAAATGTGCGTAGTCGGGTAAATTTGCACATTTCCCGGTTAATGTGCACATTTACCACCAACTTCGGTAAATGTAAGTATAACATACTTTTACCGATTGGATTGGGGAAATGTACACATTTACCTAGAGAAACTGGTAAATGTGGATAAACGTCGCAACACAGGCCACAACATCTGTTTCAGTTTAGAAGTACGGTAAATGTGCGTTGTCCGGTGATTTGTAAATTTCGTGATAAATGTGCACAACTAAACTAAATTTGAACATGAAGGCAAATTTTATTCGGGCCCACCGGGTTGGGTAGATTAGTCTACATCTACATGCTACCCTGCAATTCACCTAATTTGTGGGTTGCAGGGGGTGCAATGCACCAAAACCTGCCTAAAAATTGCCCATCGCAGGTTGAAATTTTCTATTGTGATCTCGTATTGTCCTCAGAAAGTCGAAGTGTTATTGGTTCTTCAAGTTCACTGTGTTCTGCTCTGAGGTTGGGAAGCGTTCATCTTAACATACACAGGTGGAGCGAAACGAGATATTTTTTCTTGTCTCTGTTAAGTGTTTACATTTCATTCTGAGAAATTTAGAGGGAGCGGTGCATGACTCATCGTATTATAGTCGAGTCGAAAGTCTACCGTGGGGAAATTTTTAAGCGAGCAGTTCCATGAGAACGGAAAAGGATAATAACGTTGGTAGGTAAACGTTCGGCAGGATTTGTCAGTCACGTCTTGGTACATTCCAGTGTTGATGAGAGAGAATTCCTCAATTAGCAACCGAAAAAGAATGGAGCACGAGACGAATTCGAGGGGGGAATGGAACAGGGTGAAGCCGAATGTTGCAGGTGGGCGATACGATGTCGCGTTACAAAATTGATACTTTTTTCATTTGACGTTTGAACCGTCAAGAACAATGGCTGGCAAGGAAATTCGAGTTTTGCCATCTTGCTCTAGTACGCCAGAAGGAAAAAATATTAAATTCCGTAGGATGTATAAGGCTCTACCTTAAACTCAGTTTAATATTTTTTAAATTTTCGATCTTCTTACCTAACATATCTTCTGGCTATAAAATGTAAAACATTATAAAATGCTATTAATCCAAACGAAAGTACTTCCTTATGAAATATAAGCGGAATAGGTCCTCAAGAAATGTTTCGCGGTTTGCTTCATTAGAATCTGTAAAAATTTAGAGTGGATTCAAGGATGTGCACTTAAGTATATCAATATTAAAAAATCAAGAACTTATCTTAACCCGTAAACACAGGCATCGGAAACTGACAGGCAAACACAGGCATGCGGTCTCTCAGACCCCACGCCAATAATAAATAATTGTGTGAGAAAAAACAACACTCTTCAAAGTTGTCTTATGTTTATATTTGAAATAGGGTCTTGGTGGACAAACACAAAAATATGAACTCTTAGTATGGAATATATTCATCGTAAATATGAAAATGAAAATTTTTTAACAAAAAAGTAAGGCTCTTATTTTTGATAGGGTACTTTTTTAATTTCATACAGAAACTTGAGTATTTGCTTTAGTCTTTTGCAGAAGTTTTGTTTAAATGCATGAATATAAAAGAATTTAAAAAAATAAAAACATTAAAAAATAAGGACCCTAAACTTCGTCACTCCGGCGCATGCTCCTCAAGCGGGTGCTGAACATTTCAAATATATTGACCTGCTACAAATAAAACATTGGAAGGCAGTTTTTGTTTTCTTTTCCGGACGTGCGACGGTCCAGGACGGTTTAACTGTGACATATCTTCAGAAATTTCCAAAACCGTAAAAAAGAACTTCCCCGAAAAAATTACGCGAATACAGGCATGCGGTCTCTCAGACCAGCAACGATACTAAACACGCTCTGGTATGCATAGGTCCAATGCTAGAAGGCAACTGTCGTACAGTAAACAAAGCCACCTGTAGGATACAAAGGTAAAGAAAATCTCAAAGGCGTATATTAATCACGAACCCTAAATGAGTCAATTGAAATGTTTCGTGCGGTCTGAGAGACCGATGCCTGTGGTTACGGGTTAAGTTACCCCAATAGCAATAAAAAGGTTATTAGGGACCAGATGAGCATTTTGGCTTTAATAAAGCAGTTTCAGGATTTTCTTTCATTGCAACACCACTAAAGCCGAATTGCGCATTTGATTTTTCATAAACTTACTATCGTTATCGGAGGTACTTATCTAGCGGTTTTCCCAGAGATTTCCAGAGTGTTTGTGCGTGTGTTTTTCTTTTTCTTCTTTTTAGGCTAGTTTTTGACAACAGGTCCCTGTAGGCCATCATCGTCCTACAAACTTGTAAGCATAATTTTGATTTTCCTTTTTTTCTTATTGACGTGTTTGTGCTCTCTGGGTTAATTTACGGTTCAGGAATTTTAAATTTTAATTCCAATCTGTACACCGTAGTCTCCATTTCTTTTTTAACGTTACTTATTTCAGATAAGTACAAAATATTTCAATTTTTGGTACTTTTATTATTATTTTTGGCCTTGTTTTAAGCTATAAGACGAGCTATTTTACGAGATAATTTCCTTGTGAATCTATCTGGCGTAATGGTGGAATCTATGGAGCCAGAATTTACCAGTTGTACGTTGCAAAGGAGCCACTGCTATGTGGAATGTTATATCTATATAATACTCGCACACAGCTACATATAAATTAGATTATTTCGGATACGTTTATTATTTTCCTTTTGACTTTGCGCGTTAGGAAGGGACTAGTTCGTTTAAAATTAAGCGTCTTGAGGATTGAGACGGAAGGATCCATTTTACACATTCTGCCGTTAATATATCCTTGGTACTATACGTTACCTAATGATATGTTATAATCAGTTCAATTTATTTAACAAAAAATTATATAAACATTGACAGATACTATCATATGAAGAGAGAGAAAAGTGAGCTAGGGGCATAGGAAAATGTAGAGAGGGAGGGAGGGATCAAAATTTGCGTCAATATTTAGGAATATACGTAGTGAATTGTTTCGGCCGTTACTTTGTAGAAATTTATGATTAAAAATTAAAATTAACTTTGTAAATTCCTACAGCACTTTTATTAAGAGACTATCTAGATTTCGACGCTTTGCGTCATCATCAGTTGTAATACGAAAAACTTAGACCAAGAGCTTATATACACAATATTATGAGGAGTGGGTGAAAGGGGGAAGAACGATGGGAGGTTACATTTAAATCTGGACCCAGAGGATGGTGATCGGGTGATGAGTAGGTGGAGTCATCGGAGTTCGTTAGGAAACAAATGGGAGGGAGGGGGGGCGTATGGAGTGGATATCAAGGAGCTGGGAGTGGGAAGGGTACAAAAAGTTGTTAACAACATTATAGCCACTTTTAACAGCAGAAACAATATATTTCCAAAGCATTTAGTCTGTGGACCTTAATTTCACAATGTAAAATATTTGAGTCAAAATCAGAAACATATCCATGATCAAGAAGGTGTTTAGCGAATTGAGAAGCAGTCCTATTGTGGTAGATGTAGCACCGCCGATGTTCTTTTTCCCTGGCATTAATTTCAGTCCAGTTTGACCTATATATTTAGCTTGGCAGTCACCACATTCCGTTTAGTAAACACCACATTTATCACTGGGAGTCACATGATCTTTGTTGTCACACAACATATGGCTCAAGTTCACTTTACTGTCCTGTGGACATCACTAGAGAATAAATTATTCAATCTGTGGAATGAGGGTCCAAGATAGGACAAAATGCACCATTTTTGGGGGTGGGTCTATCGGGAAGCTGTTGCGGGAAAATCTTGTTCACAGTAATGTTCTTTTGTTTTTTCCGAATAATGTGTTCTATTAATTTTTCTGGGTAACCATTACTTAAGGCTATTGTTTTTATGGTTTGTAATTCAGCAATAAGGGCATTCTTTTTTAAAGTTAGTTTAATAAGTCTATGCACTAATGAATGGAACACGGCGTGCTTATGAGAGATTGGATGGTTGTATGAGGAATGAATAACGTTGTCCGTGTATGTAGGTTTTCTAAAAACTGCGTAATGGTGACTATTGTTTTCAGGGGCAATGGTTAAATCAAGGAAGTTGAGGCGGGAATTTACTTGTAAATCGTGCGTGAATGTGATCGAGGGATGCAAGGAATTAAGAATGGAAAGAAAACAAGCAAGCTGTCTAACAGTACCTTTCCATAAACAAAAAACATCATCTACATATCGGTACCAATAAATAACATTGTCTAATAAATTATTATTAGATTTAAAAAGGTTAATTTCCAGATTATCCATGAAAATTTCAGCAAGGATGAGAGAAAGGGAGAACCCATTGCTGTACCATCCTCTTGCTTATAAAGAGTGGCGTCGAAAATAAAATAGTTTTGATCTAAACATAATTTAATCAGGGCAATAATGTCATTCGTTGTTTTAAGGTTGCATTTAGTTTGATGGAGATTTCTCAAGATTTCCAGCACGTCTTTAATCGGAATACTGGGGAAGAGATTTGATACTTCAAAGGAAACAAGGCTGGCATTGGATGAGATACTGATATTGTAGATTTTAGAGGTTAGGTCAATTGAGTTTTTAATATCGTATGTAGGAGAAAATCCAGTCGTGGACTTTAGGATAATATTTAGTTCGTGGGCTAGTTTTTGGGAAGGGGAAGATACACTAGATACTATAGATCTAATAGGAGAACCTGATTTATGGATTTTAACAAGACCGTAAAATCTAGGTGGGAGAGGATTCATGTTAAAAAGTTGGAATTTTTGTCGTGGAGTGAAAAGAGATGAGGATTCAAGGGTAGATTTAACTTTCCTTTGATATAATGTAATTTGACCTTATTATTGCGTAGAAATGTTATACATTTATTCAGATAGTTATTTCTATTAAGAATAATTACACTAATGCCTAGATCTGCTTTTATTAAAACCAAGCTCTTTTCATTTATGGTTTTGGCCAAGTTTTTAATCGTAATCAGTTCATCGTGTTGTATTTTTGCTAATTTAATAGCATGGGCGGCTGCGGTAATGGTTTGGGCACAAAGATGTTTTAGGGAAAGATTCTCTGAACGTAGGACTAGTTCACAATCTACAGCAATGTTTACAATATCTTTTTTAGAAAGATTTGGCGGGGGTGTATATTTTAGTCCTTTTGAAAGTACATTATTTTCCAAAGGTGTAAATAGGTGATCGGAGACATTTATTACGCGACTATGGAAATTGCAAGGCTTTTATGAATTACTGATGATGCGGGAATCTCTCTAGAAGCTAGCAATTTTAACTGATGTAGTAGTTTCTTAAACAATTTTTGTTGTTTTTTGAAGGCAATAGCACTGCATAATTGCCGCACTTTGTCGTCGAAGCAGTTCCACTCAGTCCAGTGTAGATCAAATATGAGTTCTGTGTATAGCACTTAATGGTGGATAGAGAGGTTGTTTCGTTTACCATACCAGGCTTTCAGCTCCAGCTTTAGCCACAAGGTCTTGGCAGCAGCGATTCTGTTCTTATTTTTCATCTTTTTGTTGAACATTTGTAGCCACTCACAAAATTCAATTTTAGTCATCCATGTTTTACTATTGAATATATAATTCACGTAAAGTGATGGTTTGAAATTCTTAAAGCACTGATGCTTGGCTGCCATTCCAATCACAGTAAAAATCCCTTGGTCACTGCCATTAGTATTTGTACAGAATAAAAGAGCTTTTATTTTTTTGTATCTTTTCACAGACCCACTTGAGATGATTTCTTCTGGCTGCATTCTATAAAAGAGAGCGGTCCCATCCATTTTATAAACATTCTACGATCATATGTTTTTAAAATCTCAAAAATTCTTTTTCGTTCTCTTTCAATTGCTTCATTGCCAACATCATCTGTTTCGCCGAGTCTATTTTGTTGCAACAGTTAGTGGTGCTGCTTAAAAATGTGCAACCACCCAATGCTGTAAACTAAGTCTTTGATGCCCATTAATTTTTCCTGCTCCTTAATTTCTTCATCAGTTAGTGTCTCTATCTTTTCCAAGGATACACACCATGGGATGCACACTGGAGAGTGATGACTAATGCAACAGAACTTCCAAACAACCGGCGGCACTTATATGTAGAAGCTCCTCTTCCAATCACTATCGAAATTATTTTCTCCCTCTCGACACCCAAAGGGTTGAAAGAGTTCTCATCGAAGAAAATCTATCCTTTCGGATCGTGGAGGAAGATGGCAGATAATATCTAACGATAGACAAAATAGCGCCTTTCGCATTGTAAATCGAGTAAACGACCGGACGCCCTCAAGGTTTATCGGAATTGGGTTAGCACGCCTTTTGTCTCGTGCCAAAACCTTTAGACCCCTGGTCGCACAGCATGAGATAAGCGGGATTATTGCGCGGGAACGTGAAAATGTTGGTTAAATGAGCGTTGATGAAGTCCCTCGTTTCACGTTTTATATTTATGAGATCTGAAATAAGTTTCCAATATAGAATTTCTTGATGGTTTGAAAAATATCCGAGGCCTACTAAATCCGTCATATAAAAAGCGATGTCATTAATGCCTTAGTCTTCAGTTCAAGCTTGGCTAAGGTAAATCAGATTCTTTTGCTACGCAAAATCGTACATTTGTGCGTATGGCGGCTAGCGGGGGTGGCGCTTTACTGAGAGATTCTCTATGTAATCATTATGCGGAAGTTCTGTTCACAAGGATCCATTGGTGCTATGCGGGGGTGGCGCTATATAGGATGGCGCTAAATCGGGGGTTGACTGTAATTGGGGAACAGCTTATCCATTATATGATTCGAGAAAGACTATCTGCGCGTGGGTCCCAACTCATTTTGCTGAATTAGATTTGTCCATTAATAGTATTAAAACGTTTCTCATGTCCATGGGAATAAGGTATTTTCAACATTAAAGATATTTGCCTGTAATATTCGCAAGGCCTGGTTAGACACTTTATCCAAATAGTAAAACTGTTACTGAGCTTCTATACCTCATGTTAAATGGAATTTAAAAACATATTTTGTTATTATTACACTTGCTGAAACTCTAGAGCGAATCATTACGGAAAGTTTTTGAACGACGTGAAAAGAAATGTCGATACGTTCAGGTTTCTCGAAAATAAAAGTAGCCAAGAAAAATAATCTTGAAGAACGTTGAATTGGATTGGATGCGTAAAAGTGAAGCTAATAACGGCTTTAATACTTCATCTATCCTCTCACTCTGGTATAAATCTACTCAAGCGTAATTAATCTTTATGGGTAAGGATTTTTTATATCTTATTACTTTATTACTAGGCAAGGAAACGGTTTTGTAATTTCTCAGTTTCGGATAGATAAATGCTGAAGAAGTATTTTGGATGCGATTTTAAGCAGGCGATGTTAGAGGCTTAAGTATTTTGACAACGGAAGCGCAAAAATTTCTTGAGTGTGATAACTTCAACCAAATGATTTCATTTATAACATGCAGGAGGACTCATGTCGATCAATATTCATTCAAAATTTATGGACGTATCAATTTCATTTATTCACGTATTGTTAAAAACTGGCTATACACAATGTTGTGTCGTTATAAAACTTTTGCTTAATAAGCCATCTAAAAAATGTAAATTATTTTCCTCGATGATATTATATGATATTCTCCCCTGAGGAGATTGCGCAGGCATTACGCGAAATTGAAGTAAAACACACATGCTTCATCGAGTATATTTAGGAGCAAGCATGGTTACTTGAATTTATTATCTACAAGAAGGTTTAAATAATGCTAATTTACAGGTGAAAATCATAATTACTATTCCTTTAATTAGAATTTGTGCCAACAATTGGTTCGAAATTCGACGGGAGCATACGAGTTAGCCCGTAAAACATGTGTGTTAATAGTCTCGTAGCGAAATTATTCCCTAATTCCCTGTCAAATTGCGTATGACTTCTAAAAAAGCGGATATAATTTACATTATTTTGCAGTTAAATCCGTCCATAGATGAAGGAAAAGAGCAATAATTTGGCAAGTACGTGCGTGAAGCAAACATGGCCAACAAAAATATTTCTTTGTGAAATCGTTCATAATCTCTAGTTTTTTGTTTGGAATTGAGGTTGAAGCTAACTCGGCGCTAATTCAAGTTTTCATAACTGGGAGTTCTCTACATCAACGCGCTCAAGTACCTAGATCGAATAATCAGTTACATTCTTAAAATTCAAAGGAAAAATAGCCTACCACATTCACACGTGACACAGAAAGGAAAAGTGGACCCTTCTGAAATAGAACCTAGGCCCTCATCATGAACGATGACCAGTTACAAAATCCCGTCCTTCGGAAGGGACGTTAAGCCTTTGGCCCCCTTGGTGCTCTTCGAGTAGGCTAATGCCAGCACCGGCTTTCCCTCCTCCCTTGTTCGTGTATTCGGTGTGGAAGGAATAATGGCTACAATAATCCAAGAGGTTGATTAGCCAGAAATTCCATACAAACAATCAAAACCGTTACAAAATCTGCAGGGAGACGCGCCGGGTTATCTGGCGAAAGAGTTATATCGAAATAAGCGTGCTCGATTTGTACAAATTAAATCCCAAAATCTTATGCTCAGAATGACAAAATTACAGAATTTACTGCAATAGGGATTACTAAATAATTATTCACGATTTAATAGAATGGATACTGTCAAAAATACTTCCAGTATTAATATCGAGGGGAGGATAATCTAGTCGATTTGCGTGATCAGTTTCCAAGTCATAACTCACGAATTTACTACCTCGAAGGGACCTTGACAAGAAAATCAATCTGTTAGATTAAATCTAATAGACGTGCGCGTAAAAACAGTTTATAACCGTGGTAGATGATTATTTTAGAATGAAGCCGTTTTACCAATTAGAAAATGCGTCACGAACGCGATTTCTATTTCTGGAATACGCAGGAGCGATAACTTTAATATCCGGGAGAAAAAAAGAATCTTCTCAGCCTCAGTGAAGTCCGCTTCCACAGAGATAGATAGCGAAATTAGTCCTCGCCGTGATGACAGCACGGGACGTAATCTCCGGCCTCTCGCCGAGTAACCGTTTGACGCCAGCAAATGACTCTCACTCATAGGACGACGTGCTGGAGATTAGAGGAAAGGTCATTTCGTTCGTTATCTCACCCGAAGACTTTCTTGGAAGCATTTACAAGATGAAACGCTTATTGCTTGATAAACAAGAAGTCCAAACCAGGACTAATGCAGGCTGTTTTCCCCAAAGTTGGCGTCCCAAATTAATTACTTATATTGACAGAAAATGTTTCAGTATGTGTTAGTCATTCCAATGAATTCTCATTCCATAAATACCACTTGTAGTTCATAGTTTATCAGCAGTGGAGATAAATTGGAAATCAAATTAATCAGGTTTAAAATACTAAAAGCAATGTCAACATCTCTTTCTAACATTATATTTTGCATGTATTTTTTAAAAATAAACTAATTTAATAAATGTTACCCTTTATACGTTAATGTGTCTGGATTAACAGTCCATTGCAGAAGAGTAGTCGAGCGTAAAAGAAAATAACTCATTTGCATACTCATCTATGCTCAAAACTAGTTCGGTAATAATCGTCTCCATGGCAACAATACGATAAAATGCGATTTAAAACGCTGTTTTAGTAGAAATTAAAAAAAATGCGATCAATTATCAAATTTCTGCGGTAAAACTTAAAATATACATTCTTTTCCCCTTAGAACAGTACAAATCTCGCTCCGATATCAAAATTTTAAGATATTTTAATGTATTAAAGAAAAGATCTTTGCACGATGGATTTCAGATTTTCTATCTAAAACAAACAGGGAAAAAACGTTCCTGGAATCGAACCCGGGACTTTAATCTTCGCAAAACAAAATATAAGCCGGAGGTGGGTGCTGGCAGCACGAGCCTCATACCAAGTTTCATGAAAATCGGTCCATTGGTGCAAAAGTTGTTAGTAGGGGACATACACATACATACAAAAACACACACACAGACGGACATTACCATTTTATAAGACTGTTTCCCTTGAAAAGCAATCTAAAAAACGCTCCCATATTGCTGGTAGTAAAGGCTTAAGAAAATGTTATGAATGATAGTAAATATTCCTGTTGTTTTTTAAATGCAAACTTCGCTTTACCAACTCGAAACTACTATCAAAAACTGCTGATTAAACGTGAATTTTCTTTCGCGTGCCTGGGCGCTTTTAATGGCATTTATTTGAAACATTCCTTTATTGATTTTGGACGAAATATCACGCATATCTACTAAAATTTCTGTATTCTAGTGGATTTATTTTTAAATCGTCTTATTGTGCAAGTTATACGCCTGACAAGGGTGTTTTTCAACAGTCTCACGATTATGTTATTGTATTTTGGTATGAAATGCTAATAATACAATTGTGCAAATAACAGAATTTAGAATATGCTAGGGACCCTTCTCCTAGGCGCCTCGCTTTTTTTCTCGCTAAGCTGAAAATAATTTTTCGAAACTGCTCTTATCGTGACACATTTTTTTGCTCAAATCGTTTTTCTCCGACGCAGCGTTCCCGAAATTTTAAAAATATTTTAAACGGTCTACATTTAGTTTCAAGATGGCGGATATAAATGAACAGTTTTCCTGGGGTCTCCTAGCTGCTAGAAACAAAATGTCGTTTACCACATTTCTCTAGCACAAACTTCCTGAGATACATAGGGAGACGGACGGACGGACAGACACTTGAGACGTTATATATAGGATACCGAAGATACGTCAAGTAAAAAACTTTTTACATGAACCGAACAATATCAAAGGAACGTGTGGGGGGAGAGGGATTCGAGATCGTTTCTATCATCCTTTTAAGGAACCGTTTACAACCTCCCACTGCGTTCTGAATACTGTTGGAAATCTATTAATTTTCGAGGAATCCGGCCCACGCTCCGCCACTGCAGTGGGCGTGTTTGTGAGCGCCTGCGACATGCCATCCAAGGACTACATCCTGCCAAACTTCGTTTTCTTTCCTCGCGCGAGGACGAAGTCGTCCGTCCCGGAGAACCGTCGCGAGATTGCAATCAACGCTATGGGAGAAGTAATGAAGTCAGGAGAATTTTTTTCTCCCTCGTCCCGCCAAAGAGAGTTGGAAAAAAAGGGAGCGAGGGAAAGAAAATGTGTTGCAAAACGATTTCGCTTCCACAGGATCGCCACCGATGCATAAAGATTGCGTTTTTCTACTTATTCGCTTTTTATGATCCCAAAATAACGCCCGAAAAACAAAAATAAAACTTCTCGTTTTTTTGGAGAGAATTTAACTCGGGCATGTTTTTGAGGAAACACCGTTATTATTTTATAACGATTAAAGTTGACTACGATCACTATCGTTTTGGCAGAAAGCAAAATAATTTGGAATTACTGTGAGCCGTCTATCGTTCGAAGGGCATCAGTAAAGCGAATAAAGATATATTTCGCAAACTTGACTTAACTTGAGAGTTACCGAATAAGGAATAAATTAGTTTATTTACGTATATGTTGAAATGAATCTGTCTTCAGGTTCGTTTGACGTGCAAGAGAAGTACCAGAGACAGCATACTTGACGAAGGAAAGGTGTAATTTGAATCCAACGTTTAATTAAGTAAGATTTTAAAGAAAATACACCAAGACCCCGATTTGCGTCTGGGTTACGTTCTGGGAAAACAAAACGCAAAGCGAAAAGACGCAAATCGAAATGCTATTGACCATAATAAGTTCTTTAAATTAGCAAGATATGTTCTAGCATTCCAATTTTTCATATCTAAAATCACATTTAAATATGTACATACCTTTATAGTAAATAAACACTTATGTAAAAATAACAACATAATATTAAGTTGAACTAATACGTAATTTGTTCAAGGTAAAAAGTACAAAACTTAAAACTCCATTACACATGAAAAATTATCGAGATTTTAGCTAATCTGAGGATGACAGAGACTCAGGTTTTGACTTTTTGACTGTGTAAAAGTTCTCACTTTTTTTAATTCAAGTTGAAAATTATTAAATAATAATCTCCGGTTCCGATGTGCTTGTAAAATGAAAAGTTAATGAGGTACTTATGAATTCGGGCAATCATTTATGAAAGTTAACGAAGTAGGTCTTAAATTGCACCCAACAAATTTAAGGAGAAATTTAATTTTATGTTTGTAATAAAATCAATAGAGTCAGTAAGGTGGACGTTTAAAAAAAATCCCGCTATTGCATATATGAAGTCAAAATCGCGAAAACTCGTAAGAATTGCAGGAACAACATTGAAACAAGCGAGCAGTAATTTATGAACTCGATAATTATTTTTTTTCCCCGTTTCTAGGCGATAGTTGTTCTGGCAAAATTGATTGTATATTTTAAATATCTATCTGCCAACGTGGATGGAAACTGAGAAAAAAAGACTACTGCATGGAAGAGGAAAAATGCCTGTTACGCAGTCAAATAATAAGTTCCAAATGAAGCATTTGTTCATATTAACCCTATTCTTTTAAAGTATTGAAAATCCTCCTTAACTTTCTTACCTAAAAGTATTTCACGGAATCCTTTCCATTAACAAATTCTGACCCACATTTTCCCTGTCCCGGTCTAGTTGCTTTGAAAAGATTCCCCTGTCCTGCAACTGCAATCGATCTTTCAACATTTGTTTACTTCTCATTTCTGGTAACTCTCTCTAGTTTGTGCCATATGTTTCGAAAGCTTTTGAATCGGCTTTCGTCTTCTTTCTTTAGAGTAAAATGCTTTCATATAAATAATTCCACACTCCGTATCGACTTTTTTCAATAGTTTCTTTGCCACATATTTCTTTAGCCCTCTAGCGGTCGCGGTGGTGTATGAAGTACGCCAATTTTACGAATTTCAATGTGGCAACGCTGCTTTATGTCTGGCATCTAAGACACTTCTTTTATACCTTCAGTGTCATTTTGTCTTCCAAATGAGAAAGTTTTCGTACCTCAAAGGTCTATAGTATCTTAATAATCGGAGTGATAATAGTATTAGTCATCCGTGGCGTACTGAATACGCCGCGCGCCTGGTCATGTGACTCATTATTTGCTTTACCTCCGTCCTTCGAGCAGACGCGGCGGATTGAATATATGAGCGATTGAAAGAGTGATTTTTGTTTATGCTGAGTACGCAGCATGATTTGTCAGTAAGTTATATTCTTTATGTTTATACTTATGTTTGTAACAAAAGTGGAATACTCCTTTAGCCAAAACAACTAGAGGGCTGCAAAACCCAATGCATTTCGCCCACAAGGTGGGCATCGTCAGGGGTAGAACCTGTTTCAACAGTGACTGGAAGCCAACTGCCAGGTTGAAACGGAAAGTATTAAGAAGACGACCGAGAAACAAGCGAAACGCGGAAAGATTTTTCGGCGTGTGTGTCGTTTAAATCTGTCAATTTGTATAGGGTCTTGTTGAAATCTGTGTCTGTGTTCATAAGTGTATCGCGGTTTTTTAAATGTGAAGGATTTCTAACGAGTTTAGTGAGTTATTGGCTGAAGTTATCAGTGTTAAATCGTTTACGTGTATACTATGACCTGTTTCAAAGATGTGGTTGGCAACGCTTGATTTTTCAAAACGATTATATTTATAGTGAGCCATGTGTTCCTTGGAGCGTGTTATTAGTTTCCTTCTTGTTTGTCCTATGTACTTTTTGTCGCAGTGTGAGCATTGTATTTTATAAATACCGGACTTGTTCAAAGATTCTGTTCTGTCTTTTGTACTGCCCAGTAAATTTTTCAAATTAAAAGGATTTGTATATGTTATGGTATAATTCTTATGTTTAAAAATTTTGTTCAAGCCTCTGTTTAATGGTGGAAAATAAGGCAATTTTACAAATTTGCCCTCTTTTTTGGTGTCTAATTTAAGGGAAGTGGCATTGGACAAAGTTTTATTAAAGTTATGTTTTCTCACTAATTTATTAATTAAACTATTATCGTATCCAAGTTTAGCGGCAATTTGTTTTATGTGTTTAAGTTCCTTTGCATATCTAATTTTATTGAGGGGGATGTTACATAATCTGTATGTTAAAAATTGAAACACAGCTATTTTTTGGTTCATAGGGTGAAAGGAGTTGTTAGGAATAAAGTTATGAGTATGTGTAGGTTTTCTAAAAATGTCAAACTCAATGTGTTGTCTATTATTTATGATAAGCAAGTCCAAAAATGGCAAGGTGTTGTTTTCTTGAAGTTCATAAGAGAACTTGATTGAAGGATATATGTTGTTTAACTGATTAACAAATTCATCTACATTTTGTTTCTTTAAATCAAAGATTGTGAATATGTCATCCACGTACCTCAACCATACATCTGCAAAGTAATGAAATTTTCTTTGCAATCGTTTTCAAAAGAGGACATGAAAATGTTGGCTAAAAAGGGAGATAAGGGGTTTCCCATAGAAGTGCCTTGAGTTTGTTTGTAAATTTCATTTTTAAATGAAAAAACGTTCTGTGACATGCATAAATTAGTAAATTGTAAATATTCAAGGACAATTTCATCAGAAAAATTTTGTTTTAGTAACAATGATTTTAAAATTTGGGATGTTTCTTCCAGAGGTACACTTGGGAAGAGGCTTTTGACGTCATAGGAGACCAAAATCTCAGACTCTTTTAATGTTACGTCTTTTAGTTTACTTATCACGTCATAGGTATTTTTAACAGAGTGTTTGTCGGGAAAGGACATCTGTTTAAATTCACTATTAAGCCATATGGCCAAGTTATAGGTTGGGCTATTTATTCCTGATGCAATCGGTCTCATGGCTTTGTCATCTTTATGTATTTTGGGGAGGCAGATCAATTTAGGTATGTTTGGGTTTGAAATTTTTAACTTGTAGCTTAATTTATTATCAATGATGGTTTTACATCCTTTAATGATGTCTTTGGTTTTTTGAATCATGGAATTTAATGGGTTCTTCTTGAGTTTAATGTAAGGTCCATTGTTCAACATAATTTGGACGTTGTCAAAGTATTGTGTCTTATCCATGATCACTATTTTATGGCCCTTGTCAGCCTTAATGTAAAAACAATCTTTATCTCTGAGTTGTTTCGTGGTTTTGGAATAGTTTTTGGGATGAGACTTATTTAATTTGTTCAAGTTGTGTTGGATTTGTATTGAACAAGCTTGTCGGATATAATTTTTGGAGTTTTCATCGAAAAATTCAATGGATTTTTCAATGTCTGTGATTATATTATCTATAGGTGGATTCCTTGGTGGGAAAGCAAATTTCAAACCCCTATCTAAAAGAGACAATTCATCCTGAGAAAAAGGTAGATTGGACAAGTTTTCAGTGAAATTAGAAGTATGTGAAGTAATACTGGGTTGATTTGTTTTTTGGGGTATGTTGTCAATAGTTTTATCCCCTTGTTTCTTAAGAAACTTTAATTTTTTATCTAAAGTTATGGATTTAATATGAAACTTATGAGTGTTGGTCTCATGCATATTATGTTCTCGGTCGTCTTCTTAATACTTTCCGTTTCAACCTGGCAGTTGGCTTCCAGTCACTGTTGAAACAGGTTCTACCCCTGACGATGCCCACCTTGTGGGCGAAATGCATTGGGTTTTGCAGCCCTCTAGTTGTTTTGGCTGAAGGAGTACTCCACTTTTGTTAGTTTTGGCCAAAGTTATTGAGCTACTATCAATTAATTTATGTTTGTAAAGTTACAGTTTCAATTTCCATTGTACTTTGAAATGCTAGAGGAATCAAATAATTTGTTCATTGATTATGGTAGAATAAACATCTCTATGATGATGATGATGAGCTGCAAGATAATCAGTTTGGTTTCAGAAGAGGAAGAGGGACTAGAGATGCTATAGAATGTATGAGGATGATGATAGAAAGAGCGCTAGAAGTCAATAAAGATATGTATTTTTGTTTTGTAGATTGGGAGAAAGCTTTTGACCGAGTGAAATGGGATAAAATGCTGGGTATTTTAAACAAAATTGGAATAGATTGGAAAGATAAAAGACTGCTTAAAAACCTCTACTTTGATCAAAAGATTAGAGTCAGGGTTGAAGGAGAAGAAACAGAAAGTACTTCAATAGGGAGGGGAGTGAGGTAGGGATGTCCTATTTCACCAGCGATATTTAATATTTATGCAGAAACAATAACAGAAGAAGCGTTGATGGAAGAGAAAGGTTTTAAGATAGGAGGTGAAAGTATTACCACCATTAAATATGCAGATGATCAGGGATTAATAGCAGAAGACGAGAAAGAGCTTCAGAGGATGACAGACAGACTAGTGGAGGTTGGCCAACAATATGGAATGAAGATCAATGCTGAAAAAACGAAAGTCATGGTGGTTTCAAAGGAACATAAAGAATAAAATATAATTGTAAATGGACAAAAATTGGAACAAGTATGTAGTTTCAAATATCTCGGCAGTATTTTAGCGCAGGATGGAAGTAGTACACAGGGCATCAGAGGTAGGATTGCAATGGCAAAAGCAGCATTTAACGAGAAGAAAGAGCTTCTCACAAGCAAGAAAATAAATTTAGAAACAAGGAAGAAATTAGAAAAATGCTACATATGGAGCATAGCTCTTTATGGTGCAGAGACGTGGACGATAAGGAGAAAGGAGGAAAAATATTTAGAAAGTTTTGAGATGTGGGTATGGAGGAGAATGATGAAAGTGAAATGGACAGAGAGGAAGAGAAATGAAGAAGTATTAGAAATGGTGGGAGAAGATAGGATGCTAATAAAAACAATCAGGAAAAGAAAAGCAAATTGGATAGGCCACATATTGAGAAGACAGTGTTTACAAAGGAAGATATTAGAAGGAAAAATTAGTGGAAGAAGACGAAGAGGGAGAAAAAGAATAGGAATATTAGATAATATAAAGCAGGGATATAATACTTATAGAGATATAAAAGAGGCTTCTAGGAAGAGAGAGAAATGAAGGCAGCGATTCAGTTAAAACCTGTCTTCGGACAGAAGCATGATGAATGAATGAATGATGAAATAAGTTAATCTTGCCTTTATTCTTAGTATATATGTAGGTGTCATTTTACTACTTGTTGCTCGATCGTCATCTCTCTGACAGAGTGATTGAAAGAGTGATCATTGGCATTGAGTACTCCGCACGCCTTGTCATGTAAGTTATTTTTTTATTATATGTAAATCTGTAAAGTTACAGTTTCAATTTTTGCTTTACTTTAAAATGCTCGCAAAAATGACATACGGTAGATCACCGACTATATGGCGTTCCATTACTCATCGTCCAAAGTGCCAAAAAAGAATAAGGCAGTAATAGTACTATCAACAATGCATCATGAAACAGAAATTGATGACGAAACCCTTAAACCCTCAATCATATTGGTCTACAACAGGGGTCCACTAACTTTTTGATAGGGCCACATAGGAATATTGAAAGTGCTAGGCGGGCCAGATAGAAAAAAAGCCGTTTCAAAATTTAAAATATTTTATTCTACAATTACCTACCTAAGCATACATGCTTATATAAGTAAACGTAAATAAATGCAAGAAAAATTTCTAATGCGAACAATGCGCCTGTTTTTAAATTGAAAACACTGATTTTATGATGTTTAATAAAATTTCCGCGGATCCGGCCCGCGGGCCGTAGTTTGGGGACACCTGGTCTACAACGTGACTAAGGGTGGAGTAGTAGGTCAGATGTGTAGTACTTACTCTGTAGCTCGTATTACTCGACGGTGGCCATTGGCAATATTTCTTCTCGCTAATGAATATAGCGGGGATAAATGCGCAAATACTTTGTTTTTATAATGCTGACAATCCCAGGCAACCAAGAAGAAATTTTTTGAAGGAATTATCATTGGCATTGATGAAGCCCAATCTCACTGAAATAAATTCTCTACCGTCAGATGTGAAGATACCCCTTTCAAAATATCGAGAACCAGCGGAAAGGGAATTTATATGCCAGCACCAGGAAAGAAAAAAGCGTGGACGATGTGTACTATGTGGTAGAAGAAAAAACGTTGACATCCATTAAATGTGATCATTGCAATCAATTTTCTTGCAAGAAACATCTCAAAGCAACATATATTTGTCAATCATGTAATGCTGAAGACAATAATTCAGTTTAATAATGGAAATTTTATAATTGTTACTTTTAATTGGAATATAATTTGTTCAATCAAGAACTATCATAATAAGATGTAGTTGTAAAACATAAAACATCATTTTGATAAAAAAAAAAACAATAATACCATCAAACACATGAATTATTTTGTAAAAATATCGCCTTGGACAAAGTACGCCGCGCGTCCAGTCGTGTAATATACGTGCGCGCCCGCTCGAGGGTTCAACTCCTAGCCATCAATTTTCCTCTCCTCGCCGCAAACACGTCGTTTTCTATCCCTGTTACTCTAGTCTCTTTGGGGCTAATGATTCATTTAACTACCTAAACATATAAAACATTCCTCCTCTTACAGCCTTTCTCCATCTTGTTAAATATTTAAATTTGATTTTCCGTTCTCTGTAAATCTCACAGCATTTTCTGTACTATTTATTCTCGAGACGATTGCCTTGTAGTTTGTAAAAGTTTCAGTAGATGGAAGCACGATGAACGAGGGGCACGAGTCCATAAGAAAGAGTTCTACCTTCTGTATTCGAAATTGTAAATAAATTTCATCGTATCCTTCGTTTTTATGCGTTCTTTAGACGAAGTGAACGGATATAGAGGAGGTCGTTTCCGTCCGTCCGTCCGCCTGTTAAAATTCAAAAACCGCTGTAAATATTATGATGAAATTTGGTATTGGGTTGTTTTGCTAAAATTGGTCGACCGATAGCAATTTTGGTCTAAATCGGACAACAATGATGACCACATTACATGAAGACCTACAGTGTTCCTTTGTTTCAACTCGGGAACCACTTGATACATTTTGGAGTTTTACTGAAATTGGTCGACCGATTCCAATTTTGGTTAAAATCGAACAACAATGACGACCACTTTACAAGAAGACCTACATGTATTTTACAACGTATCTCGCTTGCTTCTCGTTAAATTCTCATCTGAACGAAAGATATTGAGAACAATGTGAAATCTCAAAGGACGCATTTGGAAACCCTGTGTACTCAAGCATGGATCTTGTTTATGGCGCATTTAATCAGATGGTAAAAAAGTATCCGTCCACTGATGTCTGAAAGATAATTCGTTCGACGAAATCTAATTGTAGTCTCAACAATTAAAACGGCAACGTGGTCCTTAGAATTTTAGTAATTTTAATTTTGAATTCAATTTTTTTATTTTATAGTTAATCGAATGAACATAGCAATTTACCCAAAACTACAAATTTGACGGAATATTTATTACGATTGCGCATTTCATTTCGAAACTTGATCCTTATTATTGGATGTGACCTTTGGTCATTTTGATCTCGAATTCCCCATTTATTTTTTGACGAAGCTGAAAACAAAAAACTGAATAAAACACTTTTTTCATTAAAACGAACGAAGAGGTTGAAATATAGTATTGTTTCGCAAATTCACGAAATTGCATCCGCTGTCATTAATTTAATCGAAGTGTTTTTTTTTTTCAAAGTTACGATAAACTTTATTCATTAGTCCTCGTTGAGAATCCAAATATCGGAATCAGGTCGTAATTGATAAAAGATCGCATCTAATCCATTTAATGAACGACTTGAGCATGAAACATTCCATTCGACCTTTATCTATCGCGTCTTAAATGATACCTACTCGGGGAACGCTATTGATCACTGCCAACGTTCGTAATGACTAATAATATCATTTCCTGTTGGATGCGTATTTCGCCGGATAATTGATAGCCAGATTTTGCCGTATTATCGAATCCTATCTGCAGCGGAAAGGACGAATAACAACGTTCCATTCCGCGATAACCCCACCATCTACAGACAAATTACGCGCACTAAGCATCTGGTCATCACGCCCTCGTTTCCCTCCAACTGCAACCAATTTATCAACCTTTGATACATTACGCTCGGAGGATTGATAAGAGTGAGGTATTTCAAGAGAGCAGGATCCACTTCATTCGTTTTAATTTGAGCGTATTCCGCGCGTCTATTCCCAATTTGTGATTTTGCTCCGGTAAAACAATGGCGGAAAATAAATAATGTCACCTTGTGGAAAGCCATTATTGTTCAAAGAAACAAATACTTATATAAAATTTACACAAAGTTCTTTGTAAATTGTGCATATTTATTTCTTTAAATAGTAATATGGCGAAAAAGTTGCAAAATGTAAACGACAAATGAAAATTTTCAGGGTTACATTTCTACAAAATTTATATTCAAGAATAATATTCGAATTAAATAAAAGTTCTACGTTTTCGATTGATACACACAGGAAATTTGGAAGTCATCGTTATCGGTCGCATGGTATTAATTTTTATCAGTGAGATAGATTCAGTTAGCTTGCTTAGTTACTATTCCTGATAAACTTATAAATTAATGGATATTGATTTTGAAACATATAACGTACAAACAATATTGTAGCCGGGAAGTAGGGCGGACGAGGCAAGATCGAAAAAATATACGTATATATTCGTAACTTGCCTGTTACCTTACCTTTGCTTCAGTGCCCGGGGCGATGGCTCCCTTGCCACGGTATTGGTATTGTATAAAAAATATTTCTTCCCTGGTCAGACCGAAGGGGATCTACCACCTGTTAAAGCAAAATATAGGACGAACGCTAGGAATACCTCACGAAGTATCTCTAGAGGAAACTCATCCGCTATAAATGGTTCTAAGATATATATGTCTCGTTTCCAATCCTCAAACATCTCGGAGCCGTTGGAGTACTTCCTCAACGGCTGAGTTTTCTTTAACGGTTCCACAGGGAGTTTTAGTCCATTTCCAAGACGGGCGTAGGAAGTAGGCTTTAGGGAGATAAAGGAAATGATCAAGTTTGAAAATGCATTAGGGTTATTAAAAAATAAAAATAAAGTTAATCGAAAAAATCTATTTGACGATAGAAAATGGCACATCATATTTCTTCGTACACACGCGAGATTTATTTCCCAATTTCCCCTTCAATGGATTATCTACTCTTTTGCTGCGGCAATACAGACGATTGCTACGGAACGGGTTGACGAGATTTTATCGGTACATTTATATGCGGAAGGTTATTAAAATACGCGATTCTTTTGTCTCATAGCCGCAGAAAAGTGTTATCGTGGAGTATACATTAATTTTTCTTCCGCCAGAATAATTTCATGCTTTGAATTGGAATTGCTCCTTTCATTATAAAAGATGTGTTTCGAGGTTTCAGATTTCTTAACTGACTTTTATTCCTGGATGTTAATTATTATGTCCTTAAATCATTTGAACCATTTTAAATAAAGTGGCGTAACTACTACTTCGTGGGACGCAGAGCCTGAATTAATGAATTAATCTTGAAAAACGAATAAATTAATCAAAAAACGCGTAGCTTAATTAATTATTTTGCTATCATAAGCAACTGAAAATATTACTTTGTCTGTGTAAACAGAAATAGAAAGTGATAACTTAAGCGTAGGCGTAGCTACGCCATTGGTCGAAGTATATCTGGGCATACATAAAAACTAGTTCTATTTCTCCGAAAAGCCTGTTTACTTTATAACGATGTTACATACTTTTACAATGTATCTCAGACTCCCAGAAAATCTATCTTAACACGAATGTTTTCTGATTTCTTTCACGAAAAATGCAAAATATATCTCTCTTTCCAAAGCATAAAAGGTTCTAGGTAAGCGCACGATGAGCGTGAAAAGCCATATAACGTGCAAATTCTTTTGCCAATGTCACGGAAAATAGGACGTAAAAGAGCATAAAACATTCCAAGTATCGCAAGAAAATAAACATTGCAAAATAAAGAGATTACTGCAACAAATTGATAATTTTATTTTCTTATTTACTACTTTTTAATGAGTGGAAAACCCTTTCTCTTCAGACTCTACGTCCCGCCGATGTGCAAACTTTTGTATCTACAAGTTTACTTTTTGAACGTTTTAAAATGTGCTTCGCGTAACTTATAGGAATAAAACAAAAGAACGCGATTTAAAATTCCACCTCGCTGCCGGCGAAATTCTCTAAAAATGAGGTTTTTCTTCTCTCTCTCTGTATAAATAAAACGCGGCAATAACATTGTGCACGATCCGGAACCATAAAACTTTTCAAGTGACAAAAAAAATTGAACGAGACATTTGCTGCGAGGCATCTTCTGTCTTTTATGTCCATTTTAAAGAGGCGAAAAATATCCTCGTCTTCAAATTTGAATCTCTCCATCATCTTCCTTCCTCTCACTTAACATTTCTCACATCTGTCCTCTCAATTATTTATCCCCTCTTCCTTCCGCCTCCCGCGGTGTTCTCTTTTCCGACCTAGATTCTGTTTTTTTTTTAAATTCGATTCCAAAGGGCTTATGACCCCGCATGACCTTACGAGTAATCTCTATTCGCATCGAGTCCGGAGAGATTCGCCTCCCTCTCCCCCTTACTCCAACAGCGCCAGACGAGGGATTTTGCTGAATTTTCGAGCATAAATATAAACCTAGGAATTGGCCCTGGGAATGGGAAGACATCCGAAACGATTGCGGTTGATTTGGAAACGCATGTTACGTTACGAGGTCCGAGGCCTGGAGCACGTATTGTAATTCCCTATTTCGCTTGTGCTAAAAAACATAAATTCGAAGTTTTTTAAAGCGATTTATATGCGAGAACGGTCCATTCAAATCAGGTCGATGACAATACAAACGTAAGAATAATGACATTACCGATTTATGCCGTTAAGAGTTGTTGAGGAAAATGAGTAACACCCTTTAGATGATATGAATTTAAAAATGACACTCTATAAAACGTTAACCAACCCTGTTTTAGCTGTTATATTATTCTTTAGTATCATTCAAAATTAAAACATAAATTAAACGACATGGGTTACAATTGATTTAAGAGAAATTAATATCATCAACTTATTTTCGAAAATTGTCATTTAAATGCCGAAAGACATCTGCCAAAAACGTAATCACGAGGTTTTTGCTTCCCTTTTAAAATCTCATCTAGAATATCTTAACCGAAATGAAAACGTGTAAGAGAAGCAATTTTATGCCAATTTGCAACTCGGAGGGTATTTTTTTCGTGGCATTTTAGTCTGGACTTAAGTAGAAGTTTCAAATAATAGCAATAACAAGATGGAAAATTTCACTCCATAAATGGAATAGAAAGAGGTTTCAAAGGAATTCTTAATGAGAAATACGTATGAAACGGTATCAAAAGATTGGGCGATTCTCGAACTTTTTTATCTCCGAAATTATGTCGTAATTATATGGTCTCTGGAACTATCTTGTAGTAAATGTTGTTCTCTATCCAAATTAATTTTTTAATTTATACCTCACAGATCATATAAGAGCATGGGGGAGAAATATATGGATTTTTAATTGCTGTTGGCTGAGAGAACCGTCTTAGCGATAGATGTAAACAAAATATGCGATGTTTTGCTCGGGATTTTCTCGAATTTTAATCTTCAAAATTATAATTCGTAATTATGAGTTCTCTGAACCATCTTTTAGTAAATATAGCTCTCTATCCGAAAAAATATTTTAATCTATACCTTACAGAACATTTAAGGTCTAGGGAGAGAAAAGTTTGGTATTTCATTGATGCTTGACGGATGCCATTTAACGAGATATTAAAGTAATTATGTAAAGTGGAAGTTCTAATTCACGGATTCAGTTGAAAGTGACAATAGGGCGATAAATATTAATAAAGATCACTCGTACTTAATTTAATTAAAATCCGTCAAGCGGTTTAGAAGATGAAAGTTACGCCAGACGGACGGACCAGACGTGCCCATAAGGCGTTCTGCTATTACCACTTCGCTGGTAAAGAACGCCTAAAAACGAATACCTACAGCTCGAGAATGTTTGGTAGTCGCATTAAATTCTTTTATCCGGCAAAATTAACGTCGCGAGAATCTAAAAATTTCTTCTACCACAATCTTGGGTCTTTCTGTATTCCTATGACATACTTAATACACTTTTTTGTTCTCAAAGCAATGACACCATTATACACAAGGTTTTAATGTAGAGGAAAATCTTTTCAACAAAATCGCCATTGATATGAAAATTTCGTGGATTTGGTGCAAAACAAAAGACTGCCACGTCAAGCCAGTACCCCGTAGGAATGCACAAGAGACATAGACCTTGTTTTGCAGCCCTTTTCATGAATAACTTCATTTCGCAAAATTCGATGCGAGGGAAAAAATAATTCCAGCCAGCGAACGAGCGATTATGACCGGTTGTTCCGGTGAAATGGCGAGGAGATATCGAAGAACGTGTTGAGATGATGGAATATTTCGAACGAATGATGGGACGCGTAATACTGCATTCCCTTCTTGTATGGATCGCAATGAGATCCGAGAATTTCATTCGACGCGGGGAGTTAACAAAATATGCGCCGACCTTAGAAGTTCGCACAAATGAAATCAAAAATTTATCTCCCTTTCGGCAGGTTTCTCTTATGTAAACAGCTTTTACGCATATTTCTGCGTATCGTAAATTATAAACAAAAAATCGTAGAATGTGGAGATGTGGAGAGAGCGAAATATCTTTTAGATGATATAATCATGTGAGTAGATAATTTCAGAAGTAAAATTTTATGTATCCGGTACAAATTTACAAGATTAATTCATATTTAATGCCAAAACGATTCTACAAGTTCTTAATATTCCATCAGTAAACTTACTGCGCGACTATGATTGTATCACTTCGAGAGAAAAGGGTACCTCTGCGAAACGAAAATTAAAATAACCGTCCTTTATAATTTTTCCTTCTTTAAGCCGATTCCTTCTCCAATAATTTTAATTAGGAACAAGTAAATTCTCACTGGAGGATAAAACGCCTTAGCTGAAAGCTCTCATCGAAACAAAATATTCGAAATATTTTTTCAGATGAAAACCCATTCTCACCAGAGGGAAAAATTAAGCGTGCCATTATCGAGCGTATACAATACGGAGAAATTTCATTCAAGAACAAGTATTTAAAAATACTTGTCTCAGGCATCTCCAATAGTCAGAACAAGGTTGTAAAAAATCAATGATTTTTTTCAGCCATAAGAAGATCTCGATAGTTCCTTGTTGAATAGAGAAATTTTATTGACTATTCCCAGAGGCAGTCTTCGAAATACTTTGTACAGAAAACCCGACGGAAATAAATAGATATAAATTGCGCCGCTCCGCGCATTGCTCCACTCACCTCCTGGGATGCGGCGCCACTGGCCACGACCTCCGCGACCTCAGGACGAGCGCCGTCCGAGTCGTGGTGCTCAGCTGGTGCGGGGACCCAAACTGCGGGGCCGAGGTGCGCTTCCGGCACCAGGGGCTGGGTCGCCTCGATCCTCCCCACAGGTGGGTGCCCGTGTGCGTGGAGGAGGCGGGGTGCGACACGGCGACGGAGGCGGAGGGGCCGTGAGACCCTAACCACGGTCTCCTGGAAGGGCAGGACCACGGGGGCCTATTCCCATCCAAGAGCTCCTGTCTCAACCTTTCAATGTCCATTTTTCCCACGGGGTAGATTTTCTCCTCCTCTTCTTTCCACTCGTCCACCTCCTTCTCTTCCTTTATAGCCACATCTACTTCCGGTTCCTCCATTTCCTTTTCCTCTTCATCCCCTCCCGCCTCCTCTTCTTCTCCCACCACCATCTCCTCCTCCTGCTTCTCCTCCCTGTCCTCTTCCTCCTCCTCCTCCAGTTTGTCCTCTTCCTTTTCTTCCAGCACCTCCGTAATTCTCTCCTCCGACTCGACCACCTCCTCCAACTCCACCACCTCCTCCAGCTCCACTACCTCCTCCACCCTCACTGCGCCTCCTCCGATCCCCTCCTCCCCTTCCCCCTCTTCCTCCTCCCCTTCCTCCTCTTCCTCCGCTTCTCCCTCCACCAGCGCCTCCTCCACCCACTCCACCGCCTCGCCGAAGACCGACAACATCCGACGGAAGACTTTAAGGGTCCTCCATGCGAACGGTTCCCAGTTCGATCTCACCTTCTTCCCTTTCTCCTCCTCCCCTCCTTCAAGCTCCACCGTTTCACTGAGTCCAGCGCAGGAGTCTTTGCCCAAAGGGCAGCATGACGAGGTTCCCGTACGCCACTTGGTCAGCGCATTTGTCTTTTGAGTCACGGTGTTACCTATCTTTCACTCTTTCGTCCGAAAATAGGAGGAGGACTGACGGTGCGATTCAGAGCCGCACGACCTGACCGTAGCACTTGCAGCAATTTTTAATAGGAGTTGCTTACAAAGTCGGGGATTTCGATGGAGATTTTAAGCACAGCGTATTGACTCTACGGAGTTCTTTATAATATGACAATCGCGGTTTTCTCAAGCGACGGCAGTAGGTAGCGAAAGCTTATTTTTTTTGTCGGAAGAATATACGTTAAATATTTTCACAGGATCGGTTAAGACGTATCGCGATTCGGATCGTCGTATCCTTGGAGAAACCAATGAATATTTTGCTCATTTATTTGCGGGTGGGCAAGTATTTTTTTTTTCTTTTCTTCTCGAAACCTTTTGGGAAGGAGAATGAGGCAGAGGAGAACCAGGCGCCGTCGCACTTCTAACCTACAGTTTCGCCTCTTCCTCTCTCCCCTTTCTGTTCTGCGTCCCCGCGCTTTCCCGCCGGAAACACCCGGAGCTCTGTCCCTGCACGTGCACAGAAGGAAAAAGAATTCATGGTTTACACAGAGTTGGATTGTTTGTTGGGAGTTTTACTGAGATTGGGTTGATTCACGCGAACAGAACGCGGACAAACAATCCCTTTTATTCGATTGGGGGATCGAAGTGGCTGCCGATGCTCTCCCTAGAAAAAGGCACGGTTTGTTCCTGATCCACTAATTTCCATTTAGTGTGCGCTGTTAATGAGATCAATTCCATTAAGACGACGCCAGTTAACTCTGTTAACGTCAGGAATACAGGCGATGGTTCGCCAAGTATTGGCTTCATTTCTTTAATCTGACGTATGCTGACCGCATAATTATGAGACGGATCAGAGTATTAAGAGTAGGCTAATGCCGGCACCGGATTTCTCTCCTCCCTTTTGAGTGTGTTCGGTGTGGAAAGAGTTATGTCTATAATAATCCAAGAGGTTGATTAACCAAAAATACACAGGCACACACACACAGGAACAGTGTATGTACTTTTAGTCATCATTGGTATAACCAGTCCCGTAACTAGGAAGGGGCAAGCGGGGCATCTGCCCCGGGCGCAACTAAAGAAGGGGTGCAAAAATTGTTGATGGCAAGTTGTGCGAGGTTGTATGGCAAAACGATAGGGGCGATGTCACAACTATACTTGTTCCACACATTACGCATAGCAGAAACTACATATTTCAATGATGTTATTGTTGAGTTTGCTGCACTAAAATCACGTAATATAACTCTTTAATATTAAAATTATACTTTCTGTATTTAAATTATGCATGTATGTAGTTATATTTTTAATTATGTATTTAAATTATTTTCATTTATAGTGAGAAATTACATCATTTGTAGTTTATTTTTATTTATTAATTCCTCACCTAAAATCCATATTGCAAAAAATATAGGTATTAGAGAATTTTTTATGAAGGGAGCGCATATTTGGTAGTTTGTCCAGGGTGCTAAAATCGCTAGTTACGGCGCTGGGTATAACAGTTTTCTTTTTTTAAGGGAGTCGAAAATCATTGCTATTCTAAATGAGGTAACACTGATTCGCTTGCTTTATGAGTATAGGTACAGCTGCCGTACGCAAGGTATGCTTTTAAAATGAATTTAAATTTTATCAAGTTTCTTTATACGTTTTCTTCTATTGCTTGACCAAGAATAGTGTAACGTTACAGCAGAAATATAAAATGAAAACAAGAATATCGTAAAATTACAATAATTGGAAAAGAGTACCAGCAATGGGCGGATAAAACTAAAAAGAAGATTTTTCTTTAAATCGGGATTATACAGCATTAAATCACTTAATGCAGATGATGCTTTCATTGGTGGCGACGTTTTTATCGCCCGTCGTTAATTTCTAGTTGATAATTTAAAATGAATTGGTCTCAAAGACGAGTGAATAACGGGAAAATATTATTTAAGCACCTGGAAAATTGGATTATGAAAGAAAACAAATACTTATGTTTGTCGGTAACCGTTTCATAAAACTAAAAATGAGAAAGGATGATATTACAGCCAAAAATGTTGCATTCTTTTGAAAGTGATGATGATATACGTATAATGGTTTTGAAGCGCTCCCACTACATCACATCCCTGATTTAATTTGTGGCCAAAGAAAAGGAACATGCGTCGGCATGATGAGATACTTAGCGTGGCGTTATATTAAATTACTGCGCTTTGTATTCATCTTCATCAACTCAATGCTTTCAATGATGCCGCTCTTTCAAGCGAATTAAAAACGTACGCTGAAAATATTTCATCGTACTCAAAATGTAGTTTACTTGAGAGGAATTTTGAATCAGGTGAAATTATTTTTTTATTTCGTTTTCCTACACTTTTTCTAGCAATAGTATAAAATCGCTCATTAAAAAAGATGCAAAGGATTAGTATCTCAACGTTATGTAGCTATTAAAAACTAGTACCTATATATATCGACATTTTTTTGGGATGCATAACAAAAAACCAAAGACTGCAAAAATAAATACCTTATTTTTCTTTTGACATCATGTCGATAAAAACACCAGACCAAAACGGGTCGTTTTATTTATAGATATTAAATAGACAGGGCTGGACAAATCCCGGTTGCCATGGCGCCTAAGATTTTCATACTGGCGCCTAGATATTGTAGTATATGCGTGCTGTAATTATATGCGCTGGCGCCTTGATTTTTAGAAAATTTGTCGAACCCTGCTTATAAAACATGATATGTACGAGTTTTGCTCATTGTTTCTATATTTTATACCATTTATAGCAATAAAAACTTTTCATATTTTCATATTTATACATCTGGCAGGCGTAGTTCTTCCCGAGGAATATTGAAGAGTAATATAATTTTTAAATATACAACCGTTGTATGTAGAAATAATTGAGCTGCATCTTCGTGCGGTTTAAAGATTTATAGTACGAGATACGACGCGTAATATATTCCGGAGACAGAATTATACGCCTTAAAAACAGGTCAGAACACGCGAAAATGTGGGAGAAAATGAAAAATATATGGCTAAGGGCCTTATATTGCCAAAGGATGCGTGTTAAATGAAAAGAAACGACGAATAACATAAGGTAATATAGAAGTGGAAAAAATTGTAAGAAATTGGAGGACTGAAGTAAGGCAATCGCACGATAAAAAAGAAAATACAAATGAGGTTAAGGCAAATAAAGCGCTCAGGCCATCTTAATGAAATGGAATGGCTCTACGTGAGATAGATTGGCAAAAAAAAATATGAGCAGTAAACCACATGTAATCAAGTGGACTGATATTCATACCGTAACAATATGCGAGATATTTGGATATGATCAAATTACCCTTTGGTGAAGCAATGAAAAATGGGCGTTTTCTCAAACTTTGAGCAAATTTTGTTAACCAGCTAAATATTTTCATCCTGCAAAAAATGGAACAATTTTTGCCAAACGTGAGCCTACATGTTGAGATCATGCCCCAATTTAGTGTATTTAGTAAAGCAAGCTTACGGTGAAAAAACGAAAAACAAAATTAAAACAAAGGAATTGAAGTAACCACATTCGAATAATTAATTTTCACGTTAAATTGAGATTAAAATGAAACGATTGGCAGAGAGGAAAACAACAAAAGTACTCGGTCGACGAATTCGACAGGAATAAAAATTCCACCAGAAAAATCTCATGTAATTGAAACATGAAAAGAGACTAACGCATCAAACGCAAAATAAACGATGGCAGATTTAAAAAAAGATGAAAAGGGAGAGGTATCTAAAGGTATATGTTCAGAGAGATTGAAGAAAAATCCCTGGATATAAAAAAGGATCGTCAAATAGAGTTAAGGAGAAGAAAAATTGGATAAATTCAGACCAATAACGAAGCGAAGACGTCGGCACAAAAGAGGAGAAGAGGGAGAGGTAAGAAACGGACAATGGACGTCATATATAATAAGAGAGGTACGAAGGAAAAGAAGGAAGCGAATGATATTGGAAAAAGAAAGGAAGAGGAAAGGAAAGAGAGAGAAAGAGAGGAAAGGAGAGAAAGAGAGAGAGAGAAGAGAGAGAGAGAGGAAAGGAGAGAGAGAGAGGGAAGGGGAGGGATAGTATGGAACGACCGACAGATGACGAGAGGGGAGGCGAGGAAGCCGAATGATGAAAGAATTCCGCGGAGCACAAAGGTCCTCGAGCAGAACAAACTCAGCCAATGGGACAGCTCGAGAGGGAGCGTATGCTATTCGTAGGCGGCGTAAGGGTAGAGGAGATGGTCTCAAGAGGACTTGGATAAGAGAGAGAGAGCGAGAGAGAGAGAGAGAGAAAGACGAGTGGTGGTAAGGGATGGTGGGAGAAGTAAGGAGGGAGCATGGGACATAATGGATGGGGTGTAAAGGGTGCGCAAAAAGAATAGAAGAGGAGAAATTTCATACGCGTCATCCCCACGCCTTCTCTCAGCTCCCGCACGGTAAAAAAGAAAGAATTCAGAAGAAGCCATTCCCCTGGTTTGCCACCGACTCTCGCTCTCTCTCTCTCTCTTTGGTCGCAAGTTCGCGTGCACCCTTAGCAAGATCGAAAGATCTTTTATTAATTGAAATTCGTCAAAACTGTAACGAGGAGAGGCACGAAATAAGAGAAGCTCGTCTTGTTAATTAACCTCTTCACCTCCAAAGGATGAATAAGCGAATCAAGAAACCGTTTTGCCTTTTGGGGTGTATTTAATTTTGTGTCGCCTTTCTCTATTAAGTCGTAATCAAATCGGTGAAAGTACTACTTTTTTGGAGTCGATAAGTCGGGTTCTTTTTGAAAAACTTTCTTTTTTGACTTTATTTTACGACACGCATTTTTTATTCCATAAAACAGAAGGGTAATATTATATTTACTTCAATATTTTACGTAATCATAAATTGATAAACTTTCGGAAGGGAGGTAATGGTTATTTTATAAAATTATGTGGACTAAAAACTGCCCGAATAATTTGATTGTGATCGATATATCCCCAGGACTTTAGTACGATCATAAAAAGAAAGTTATAATCATAAAATCATGAAGTAAGCAGCGTATCCATCGTTTCACGACTTATTGCCACTAATATTTCTGTAAGTACTAGCTGAAACCCGCAAAATATTTGCGATTAAATTAAAACTGAATTCCGAAAATACTTCTTTAAATACAGGGTTTCACCAAAGACTTGAACAGAATTAAAACTTCTTACTCGGGAAAAAGTCACATCAAGCTGTCCATGCGTAAAAAGAGGCTTAGGAATATATATACAAATTTCATCAAATTTCTGGCCCTGTGACTTGTTTATAGTCATAGCGCATGAAAGGCTAATTGGGAACTGTTTTCTTCTGAGTTGAAAAGGAAGGTTTAGATCTAATGGGGTCAATGCCATTCGAGGAATAAACACTCTATTTCCTCGGAATCTTCCTGTTATAATTTCAGCGTCTATCAATGAAGAAAACAGCTTTCTAACTACCAATCTTATTCCATTAAAAAGATCTTGTTTGGGACTCAAGTTTCGTAGCTCATTCTTTGCGTCTAAGTTTGTGCGGTGGCATACCTATTGGATTTAGACTATGTAGAAACTCTATAGGGTATAGATTATTGCAATCTTCTTCGTCTATAGCAGTGGTTCTCAATCCTTATTGGTAATGTACCCCTTGTTAATTTTCAACATTGTCGTGTAAACCCCTTCCCCCTCCACCCCACCCTCTCTTCCTACTTGCATTTTATGACCTAGATTTTCTTATATAACAAAATAACTATTATGACATTTAATGGAATATTATATTTTAACGACCTTTTCAAAAATCAGTATTGTAATTTGTCAAGACGATTTATTGAGTTAATTATCATATATTCGGACTATAAGAGGCTCCAAGGTTATGAGTTATAAAATTTAGGAAACAGAATTTCATTGTTTTTTTTACGTTTACCTATATATAAAAGCAAAAATGAAGCATTATAAAACAGCAATAAAGCACGAAACTTTTAAGTGCTCTTACTCATCATAAAAAACCCAAAAAGTTTCATTACTGCTGTCACACTCAATAATATGTATGCAATTTACAGTTGAGGTTGTCACTTTGTAGAATTACAATATTGAAGAAGGAACACTAAAACTTTGTCGGATAAATTTTGTCGAAGTCAAGCCTTACACGGGTGGTTTCAACGTGATTTGCATCAACATTTGAATATAATGTAAATTGCACGGAGGCTGGTTATGCGATTTTTGTGTTTGATGGGATAGATTTTGAGGGGTTTAGGTGTTATTTCCTAAGCAGTTGTGTTATGATATTACTGTCCCAATCTTGGAATAACTGCCATCAATTTCCTTGCTAATACATACCACGTTTCCTAAAAAAACTAACAAAACAAGGCGAATAACAATAATATCTACAATTTGGAAGGCTAAACAATCAATGCGCGCTTATGCATGAGACGTGAAAAGTTACTTACATTATAGCCAACTGTTTCGGACATTAGGTACTTCGTAGAAATCCCTAATTCAAAAATAATGTAACTTGGTAATATAGAAATTTTACCAAGATAAATTATTTTTTAATTACATTATGAATTTTGCACCTGTTTTACAGACATAATAGTCTCGATGCGCGGTAGAATTTTGGTCACTGCAAGGATGAGATCGTGTTCGGAGGTCAGACGATTGCGATTCCGCGTGTTTATTGCTGTCAAAGCTGAGAATCCTGTCTCAGCATTGGTAAACCTCTGAAGATATTTACTTGAATTCCACCCGTCAGGTCGAAGGACAATTAAATAAATCGAGGATTTACGTCTCTCCCCTGCCTCGTATTAACTGCCCCATCCCTTACCTACAATGTTACAACTTTGTATACTAAGAACGCCTTATGTACTGATACACTACACTCATTTTAATATATTTTATTTTTACTTTCCCTCTTCCGTCCCAAATATTTCCTCGGGTCTGCATCGACGCACTGTCAGCACCGTTGTCACTCTGTACACCCTGGAAGAAATTTTGTACCCCCGGTTGCGAATCGTTGGTCTATAGAGTCAACACAGGTATTCTTTTAATTCGCCTGAAAGTTTTTCTAAAACTTTTTCGTTCAGCTCTAGTGAAATTTCGTGTTTAGCACAAAGAATAGCTTTCGAATAATAAGTTGTATCTTGTGAATCAATGATTTCGCCAAATAAGAAATCAACACAATTTGACTCTTCGGAGAAACAATTTTCATGGATTTCAATCGAATCTCCCAGTTTTCCATTCCCTAGTTTAAGAATCCAATCTGCATACACTTTTTCGTTGGATGCCGCTCTCATGTTTTCTTTCAGTTTTAATGTCTTTAATTTTGGTCATATACTGCTTTTGTTAATAAAACTTCCTATAATATGCTTTCTCGAGGCTATAGGAATAACTGGTAGGAGCTGTCGAAAGTCACCTCCTATCAAAACAACTTTCCCTATTCATTAAGTCCTTAAGCAAACAATCTACCGCCAGGAAGCAATATGTCGGCATCATTGGTGCTTCATCCCATATAATAAGTTTTGACTTTCTAATAGGTTCTGCTTCTGTAGAATTTGCTTTCAATTTGCATTTTGAAGACTCATTAACTGGTATTAGAATTTTAAAGAGAGGATGTGCTTTCTGACCTCCAGTGCGAAGGATAGAGGCTATACCAGTTGAATCACATGGCAAAACTACATACATCTCCTTTGCCTCGTATAATATGCATAAGAATGTTGTAAACGAAGGTTTTTCCTGTTCTAAACGTTGAACTCTTTCTTCAGCCGATTCATTTTCTCTTTCATCCCTTTTCCTCCATTTTGACGTTCTTTAGATACACTTCTTGGTCGTCTTGGCATTCCAAGAATTTTTACAAAGCACTTTTAATATGTTGTACAAAATATCTATTATATTTAATAACTTGGTTGATAAGGTAAACAAATGATAACCTATAATTTCACTTCAATAATAGAAGATTTAGTTCTGGTAGAGCGCTGATAGATAGCACTATTGTATTCTCAGAAAAAAACTGTGTAATATTCTAATAGATTATATAATAAGCCGATATTTAAACATTGTTCTCTAAATGAAAGCAAGGATAATTATTTTAATTAATTCTTTGACTCGCCTAATTATTTTGCAGTTAACGTACTGCCGGGTCGTACAAAGCGAACCGCGAATTTCAACGAACTTCTTTCTCAAAACATTCCTTTGTATTTTCCGTCCGACACGCAACGGTATCGAACCCTTCACTGAAAAAGTAACCAAGTGACATTGTTCGGCCGCCAAAGAAAAAAATCTCGTTGACGTAACAGAGGTGAGCACATTTATTCATCCCTTTGAACTGCGGAAAGGAAGCCTTTAAAATAAACGGATAAATAAAAACAAAGGACTATCGCGAACCTCGTTGCTCCCTTCGCTCCTTCTCATTGCCACAACGTTCTCCATTCCCTATCATTCATTCTCCCAAACCGAGCGTTTGACATTCTACCCGATCCGCTTCCCCACTCTACCAAACCTTTCCTACTTTTCCCGGCTCACCTCCTATTTTCCTCTTAGTTTCGTATGTTTTCGCTCTCGTAACCTCTCTCATCCCCGGATTCGTCGAATAGAAGGAACCTCATTTTATTTTAATTTTTTAGGCGTTGTTTACAAAAAGTAAACAAAGAACGCCCTATGGTCAGGTCGTGTCCGTCCGTCTGTTCGTCCGCATGATTCATCTACGAAACTACTCTGCGGATATTTATGAAATTTGTTATTTAGGACACAAGGGCATAAAAAATTAGAAAAATATATAAATGGTTCACGTATTCTAATCGGGAGTGCCACTTGACGTGACAAAAAATGAACTTTTCTTTATATCTCGTAAAATACCTATTACCTAAAAAATTCTCAAACACATTTGTAGAACTATTCAAATAGCGATGTTTTGTTCAGTAGATTTTTATCGAAGGAGCAGCCGATTTCAAGAAAAACAAACGAGAAAGTCGTAATTCACTTTGAACTTTGAAAAATATTCCCGTGGTTTTTAATTGTTGTCAACGAAAACAGTCTTCGTGACAACTGAAGTAAGCATCTGCTGTAAATACCTAATCAGTTTAATTTTCTTTAGGGCGCACGCAAAATTTGGTAAATTATGGGAAATGGATAATCTACGACGAAGAAATGAACGTAAATTTACGTATATACAGCGTTTGTCAGTGAAAAGAAATGGGTAATTTACGACTAAGGAATGAACGTGAACATAAAGATTATATTACTACTATTCGAATATGGTATGTTTTAAATAATTTAATTTGTTTTATTAATTACAACCGTTAGGAAATAAATCAGTGAATAAAAAATTCGATATATTTTTCAGTTCTTAGACATTACACTAAGCCATTTATATTTTTTGGCATGATTGCATAAATCGTAAAGAACTCCTCTGCCTCTCTTGTATGCACGCATGATGTGTGCGTGTTTCCTCTCTTGTTTTCCAATTATTTTGCGGTCTGTCTGTTTCGTAGAAGCGAGCCGCGTCGAAAGAACGCCGTCGTTATTATGCCACCCGCATGACGTAAAAAACCGTGCTCGGCTAATTGCATACATATCGGGAGCAGTGGTGGTAGTTATGTGAAAGGAAACGGGGGAACTTGGGCTAAAAGCGCCCGTTTGTGCGTTTAGCGTTAGGGAACAAATAAACCTCTTGCTTTATACGCTGTGGGGAGTGAGAGAGAGGAAGTCGCCCGGAAGAGCGGAACAATGCAACGAGAATGATGAAAGCATGTCGGGTCTCTCGAAGCCTTCCTTCCATTCCACCTGTTGGAGGTTCCTATTATCCGGCCTTTGAGCGACAACGCGTATCGCGGTGGGGGTCAAGGATAGAGGAGAATAGACGCCCGCTGTCTCATGGTAAAGTCGGATCGCGTTACCGATACCGTGGAAGTCGAATCTCTGAGGTAACAATTGATTAGAGAGAGAGAGAGAGAGAGAGAGTGGCTGGATAAGGCGTATTAATTAGGTTACGAGTGGGGCTAATTATTTTGTATCCCGAGTCGATATTACCTATAATCGTTCCCGGACTCGCGATAACTAGCATGCGAATTGCAGAAAAAAAATTATCCTTGACATAATAAGGCATATATATAGGTGGCGATTAAAATGTTTTCTTGGTGATTTCTTGAAGGAGTTGAGGTAGATTAAAAATTAACACCTGAAAGATGCGTATGTTAAAAACATAAGGAAATTATGCATCAAGTTAATAAAGGCAGATGTCCTTTTAAAACATATAGGTTAATCTTTCAAAAAGATAATAAATACCCGAAGATTTATCCTTAGCGAAGGTCGTGCCTAATATTTTAGTGCATTAAATTATTTTACAATACAAAAATTAAGAAAAGCTTTACTTTTCGTTTTACTATTATTGGGAAAATATATACCATTGTCCCTAATATTTCGAACATGTATGTAATCATCAACTACAGTTCGAAAACATTATCGAGCTTGCCTTATGGCGAAAACTATTTAGAATATAATATCGGTTAATCACATCTGAAGACGACTCCTTTTTATCCTATATGAACATCTGGTTTTGTCAACTATTTAATGAGTATTGAAACAACTTGTGTTTCCATAAACAAGAGTGATAATCTTATGCTTACCATATTCTTCAAAAATACCTATACAGCGCTATAGTCTCTTTAGCAAGTCGATAAGTATGGAAAATATTAAACGTGAAATCAAACCTAAGAAATCCTGTGGATATAATTTTTCTATCATTCTGTCGTTGCTATGAACGCTCTATCACATTCGTCACATGCGATTTAATTCGATAAGACGACTTCTATTGAAAAGAAAACGATTCAAATGCGCTGCTTTCATCGGGATTCAAGAGACCGTAAGAAAAAACGTATTGGCCTCGTTATGCGCTCATCGGCCGTTTTTTTCTCCAGGATAAATTGAGCCGTGAAAATCTGTTTTACATCCGGCGGTTGGAGAAATTAACGGCATTCCGCGTTTTCGTCGTATTTAAGTTCCTCACTTTTATGCCTTCTGAGGTTTCTTTCCAACTATTGCTAATGCAGCTACGAATATGACCATTACTCATCTTCCGCTGGATTGGGATCATTTTCATTCTCATTTCTCGCGCCGGATTCGCACCGTTGCGGTCTCAAATTAATGCGAGCGGATGTAATTTTTTGACAGTGAATTAATGCCGAAATGACGTCGATCTTTCAGCGACAACCTCGTCCGGACTTCTATATGACTTTTTAATTTCTCCGAGAGAGAGTAAGTAATAACTAATATAATGTAATTTTTATGCGAAACTGTCTGAGTCGGATTTAAAATATTTATTAAACAAGTAAATTTCCGGCCCTACGGACCATCAACTCTAATTGGTTAGCTTTTAGCTTATAATTCTAATCGTTATGCAGTAGCAAAAGTATTATAGACCACAATATCCGTGTATTTTCCATCTTTGCCCGGATAAGAAGCATTCTGTATCAGAATCTTGATGGCTTTTCCGGACCCAAAACGCGAGTTTCCCACATAATATTGGTGGTGACTAAGCATGCTAGAACGCAGGAGGATTCCAACTTTTTTCCAAATTTGCTCTAAATAATTATTCCCAAGGAAACAAATATTTTTATTAATTTGAAATAATCGAAAGAAAATAATGTTTCGATTTATTCTGAAAAATTGTGTTTGCACGATAGTGTTCGACGCAAGTATACATGCTTGCGTCAGTTTGTCACAATTGCCTGTCAAATATGACGAATATTCGTGAATTAGGTACTACGTTAAAATTGTAATGAAACAAACTTTTATGCGCACTAAAAAGTAAATAATGAATACAAAATTTAGATAATTGAATATTTCATAACGCAAAAATATATTTCGGCTAATATATGTTGCACGGCCAGTAAATATTAATATAAATAATTATTATATTATATCATATATTATATTATATATAAATAAATATTCGTATAAGATTGTGCTACACAAATTTTATATGCCCAAAACTATTTTTACTTCAAGGAACATTCAAATATGTGAATTTAAGATTTGTTTTTCTTTGCTTATTTGTACTTACAAAACGTGATTTCATTAAAATAATTTGAAATAAATTTTATTTGTCTGTTGTTAGCTAAAGATTAAAGACTTATGCACCTTTCGGAAAAAATGTTCTCAAAGACTCAAATATTCATCATTGTTAATGTTTATATCTGACTACTTAAACATAACTATTTACTTAGCGTGCAAAATGAATAATTATCTTCTTTAGATGAATTAGCCTGTTTAAAACGTGCTTTGTAGTCAAACAAACTGCAGAGATATTGAGCGTCTTATGGGAAATTGAAATCATCCTCTAGAATCGAACCTGGGATCTTTTTTAAACATTTTTGTAATTCGCTATTGGTAGGTGATCATAGAAATCCTACCAATTTTGGTTGAACTGGCTGAAGAAATGGCTGAGATAATCAGCGTTATGAACAGAATGACCAAGAGAATGAGCGTTTTATAGTCAAGTGACGTCCGTTTATTTTTCTGTTTATTGGCAACAATACTGATCAGTGGCGGATTTACGCCTCATAGAGCCCATGTCGCTAAAAATTTTGGGGCCCCTGGCGCTAAGCAATCGGGGGCCCTACAATCTAAATATATAGTGAAACCGCTCCTAACGGCTACCCTCCTTTGTGGCACCTCTTAACGATCGTTTTTCTATGGAATCATAGAGAGGTCCCGCTGATTTTTAAATTGAGACATTTTATATTTGTGAGATTATATACACGAACATTTTTTCGGGGCCCCTTACTTCACGGAGCCCCTGGCGCGCGCCATATGCGACCCCCCTTAAATCCGCCACTGATACTGATGTTTTCCTACACTGTTATTCGTTGATTGCCACTACCAAGGCAATATAAATATAAATATTTATTGAGATAATCGAAAATAATTTCATTGCGATTGATTCCGAATATAATTTTGGATACAGGACAATGTTCGCAATGTTGCTTTTTATATTGTGTACCGTTAAGTGTTAGTTTGTCATGTAAATCCTTCGTAGTGATAATTGTGATTCGTTCCCTCCATTGTACGTTTTATCTTCGATTTTACGAAGGCGACGGACCGTAAGAATATGTTCTAAGACTGTCATCTGACTCCGAGATTCATATAAAATTGGTTCATTTCAGAAACAAATATGTAGATGAAATATTTATTTTAAAATTACGACTATGAGGTAGTTCAATTTCTTGTCGCCAGAGAGTAGGCTGTCGCTTTTCGGCAGTCAATCTGATTCCAGAAAGACAAACACACTTGCTCCATTATAGTAGGGTGATGTACTCAAATTTTAAGCATAATGCATTATTTCTTTGATTTGGCAAGTGGTACATACATTGGTAATGGGCTTAGTTTAATTTATTTATCCGTCGAAGAAACGAGTAACTTTATTTATAAATTGGCATCAAAGTGATAACTATAATTTATATTAACTACAGAATCCATGGGTTTATATCGAGCCTAGAATTCCTAATGCCATTGACTCTGCTATACAGCAAACGACTAATACTAAAAAATGTTTATGATCAGCATTTCCTTACAAATTAATTTAACACAGTTCTTTCATATTTATTATCTAGAGCAGAGGTTGTCAGCTAGTAGTACGCGTACCCCTAGGGGTACACCAGGAGTTTTAAAGGAGTACGCGAGAGTGACACATTATAATTTTTGTTTTTACTTCGTCTTTCATGCCTGACTTCGGAATCAAAATTTGCAATGTGACGAATACGAATAACGTCACAAATAAAAATATATGCCAAAACTGAATTTTAACGTTATAAACATGAGTATCTATCATAATACAAGTGTTGTTCATTTCATTTTCTCTTTGAAATGTACTTGAGAGTACTCGACCATAAAAGAATGCTGTAGGCATCTATGGGGTACACGACCATTCTCTAAAGCAGGCATCTTCAACATTTTCGTAGTAAGAGCATTTTGTTAACGGTCGTCTATCCTTGAGAGCTTTTTATTAAATGCTCCCGTAACCACAAGTACATTTTAAAGTTATAACGAAATGATTGACACTTGCATTAAAGTAAATACTCATGTTTTTAACGTTATAATTAATAGTTACTGTGTTTTTCTTGTTTATAACGTTATTCTTAGTCATAACTTTTGATTCCAAAGTCATGCACGAAAGACGAGGTAAGAGCAGAAATTATAATCTTAAACTCTTTCGCGTACCCCCTCAAAACTCTTGACGTCTCCCTAAGGGTACGCGTACCCCCTGTTAAAAACTCCTGCTCTAAGGGGTACGTCATCAAAAATGGTTGAAACTCCTGATATAGGGGAAAGATAAAGTTATAAAATGTGACTAATACTCAAAGAGTAATGATTAGGGACCAACAAGAAATTTGGGCGCCAGGTCGCCTTAGCAACTAGAAATTTTATCTCGATGCCTACCATTTTTTCCTATTTCACAGTAAACTCTTTTATATAATTTTGTAGGCCCGATGCCTGTTTTGGATTAGGTTACGAAAAAACGGGTCTCTCATATCTTAACTTGACTGAAGTTCGAAAAATTCCTATATCGGTTCTGGCTCTTAAGTTCATCGGCTTGCTTCTACAACTGAATCTAATTTGTCCAGCTCCAAAAATGTTAATTATTAAATTTTTTGTCTTATTGACAATCTCTTTGCATTCATCATCGTTAATACTATAAAAAGCCCTCAAAATTAGTTACGGAGTGGTTAATTTTTATCAACAGATCAACGGCCACGATTCTTAAAGGAAACCATTGAATTCGTATCGTTAACATAAAAATGTGCCCGTAGCATAACATATAATTTAAGGTTACGAATACGAACAGACCAAGTAAACTGTATCAGTTTTATTGCACGAAAATAACCAAGATTCAAATTTCAATAAGCTCGGAAAAAAACATTTAAACATGTTTTATTGTTGTTACAGATGTCTTTTTTTTGTTCCATTATTCCAATTGGAATTGTCTATAAAGCAGTGGTGCAGATATGCATGCTCAACGGCTTAGGGTAAAAAATAGCTAATATTACATAAATAAATGAACAGACGCAGACATCACAGTGCCTGCGCATCAGTCGCCGACTTAAGGCTAGCTTAAAAGATAGAGCAAGGCGGCGATTTAAGCCCGCTCCCAAACTAAACGGGCAAAAGTTTTACGACGCTTTAACTTTTGGTTAAGCTTGTACTTCAGCGGTTATATATCAAGAATAGCGTTACGATGCGTTTCCAACTGGGCGGAAAACGGAAAAGTTCTTCCTCGGGCGAGGTCTTGTGGCAGTTTTGGAAGCATAGCACCCTCGCGAGTACGTCTGTTTGTTGGGGGAAGGCAAGAAGAAGGGAGTTATTTATCTCTCTTTTATTCCTTCCACCGCTTCTACAATTCATCCCCTCCTCTTCCCCATTTTTCCCATCTCCCTCCCCTGTGTACCAAAACGGAGCAACTGAATGCTCTGGAGAGGCCGCATGACGTCCGCAGCGAGTAAGGAGACGGAATGGGGTGGAGGAGATGAGGGCGTGGCGAGATGGAGTGGGCGGCGAAAGTGGGGGCGGGACGCTCTTAAGGTCGGCCGTCGCGAAAAGGGAGGGTTGACGAGGCACGGAGAATGTTTGAAGGAGAATCTTCGTTCGCCAAGGACGCGGAGGTTGGCTGCGGCAGCGCACGTGGTTTATTTGAGTGAAACGCGAGTGAAAAATGTCGCCGGATGAACAGGTTGGGGAATAAAGGTAGGCATCACGTGAGGTGTGTCGCGAACTCCCGTACACACGCTCACGTCCGCTTTCTTGGAAGGGCATACATAAATAAATACCCGCGCACACGAACATGATAACGCTTGTTCATTTTGAATAAGTGCCACTTTGTATTATCAGACAAATTAAATTATTTCGGGAACCTGTTTGATTTTCATAGATTTCTCCTTCTCCTCCTTCGGTGCAGGTTTAACACACTTGAACAAAATATTGTCTTTTGATTTGAAATTGAAATTTGATTTGAAATATTTGAACATAGCATTTAAGCTAAAGGATCTCCAGTCGTAAGATTACGAGGACTCGGCTGAGATAAAAACAAAATCTCATGTCTTTCACGTGAATTATTCGAAAAGAGCTTTATGGTTTTAAAATTAGCCCGAAATCTATCGTCGTTCTAATCACAATTCTAAACGGCAAAAGTTCAACTAACATTTACGTATTGAGCGAGCTCTTCTTACGTTCCACGTTAGACTAATCTTTAAGAGCAAGAAGGGCGTATGCAAAGAAGTGCAAAAGAAGCTAGCGAGGGAGAGACAATGTTCAGAGTGAAAGTGGAAAAAGGATTCTAGAGTGTCTCAGGCCTCACGAAAGAGTTCTGAAGAGGCGTGGCAAGCTTTTTCCCTCCGCCTTTTATCGTATTCCTCCTTAACCCCATTACCCTTTCCTCCCATGACCTTTGCCGCGAAGTTATCAAAGTCGTCACAAAAGAGAACAAACTGTAAAGAATAAACATTGTTTTTAAAGGTAATTAAATAATATTTTTTCCTTAAAAATATATCAGTGGGAAGTTTGGTTGTGTATATTAATAAACCATAAAGGATGATGGAGATATTTTTAATTTGGTGTTACGAGAAAAATATTCTTGTCCATGTAAGTTAATGTATAAATTAGCGAAGGGATTTTGATACTATAATTCGTTCAAAGAGAGGAGGGAGCTTAGAACAGAGGACAAAGAACTCGTTTTTCGGCTGTACTGACATGACAAGGTCTTCTTAGTTTTGTCGTTGAACATCTTTTGTACATCACAAAAATTAATTAATTAATTAATAAGACGGGTACAGTGTAGGATAAAACTGTTTATTGACATCAATTATCTTTTAAAAAGAGCTACTCTGAAATCAGAAATGTTTCATCCTTCAATAGCGTTCGTTTTACATGTTATGCACATTGAGATACGAGCGCTATTGCTCGCGCGCTCTAAGGTGGCAGGCGGAGACGCGTAAGAGGGGAAGGGAAGGAGAAACTTTAAAGGGGAGCCGACGTCAAAGTCTATGCGCAGTAACAGAATTTTGGTTCTCATGAGTCCAAGTTCGCGCATCAAATGCCCACACCTAAACGGTTTAGTCCCAGTTGCTCGAATTCGAATGCTCGAAACCCACTTGCTATAAAACCCAGTTCCCATTAATCCCACTTGCCATAGTCCCAAATGCTCGAATAGCAAATACTCGAATTCCCAGTTGCCAGAATCCCACTTCCCATAGTAAAAACTGAGGTGGGGAAAAGAGGGGTATTTACTATTAGTAAGCAAAAAGGATAAAGGACTGAGGGGAATTTACGGATATGCAGCAAAAAGGAGAATGGAAGGAGGGGAAAGGAGGGGTCCGATGAGGGAACATAGTCGACATTGATATCAATCGACAGAGAATTTTATAACGATTACGAATGCGCAGCGTAAAAACGAAAATAAAGTAGGGGAGGGAAAAGGGGGGAGGGAGTAAGGTACGCCAAGGAAACACGGTCGACATTTGTATCAATCGACAGAGAATTTTATAATGATTACGAATACGCAGCGTAAAAAGGAAAATAAAGTAGGGGAGGGAAAAGGGGGGAGGCGTAATGTACGCCAAGGAAACACGGTCGACATTTGTATCAATCGACAGAGAATTTTATAAAGTTTACGAATACGCAGCGTAAAAAGGAAAATAAAGTAGGGGGAGGGAAAAGGGGGGAAGGCGTAAGGTAGGTCAAGGAAACACGGTCGACATTGGTATCAATCGACAATTTTATAACGATTACGAATACGAAACGTAAACACGAAAATAAAAGGGGGGAGGGCGTAAAGTACGCCAAGGAAACACGGCCGACATTGGTATCAATCGACAGAGACTTTTATAACGATTACGAATACGCAGAGTAAAAACGAAAATAAATATTGATGATGTGTATGTAGTTAAAAATCGCTGAGCAGATAACAAAAGTAAAATCGTGGTAAATTTCGTTTAAAAAAATAAAAGATATTTGACGCAATAACCGAAAACTATTAACAGATGACGATATTTTGAGCAATAATAATAATAGCAGAATTTTTGTAAATGAGGCCTTAACCAAATATTATGGAGAACTATTCTGGAAAACCAGGGAACTATGTAAACATGCCAGATATAACTCCGTTTGGATAAAATATTGTTTCACTTATGTTATTAAAGACGAAAATGAAAGACTGCTTAAAATCAATACTGAATATATAAACATTTCTATACCACCATATAATTATTCCTGACTAATCTTTAACTACATTTACAAAGGAATATTTGGAAACGTTTGCAACAAAATTAACTATAATATACACGACTCTATTAATGATAATCATCATCATAGGTAGTCTGTCCGTAGACAGGTCCGTGATTATTCTTGGTTAAATCTGGTTCTCCATATACTCCTATTTTCCGCTGTCCTCTTCATATCTTGATAACTCTCTTTCCCTTTCAAATCGTCTATCAGCTGAAACCTTTTCCTACCTCTTTCCCCTTTCCCATCTAGTTTTCCTTCTAACACGTCTTTAATCATACTCTCTCTCCTCAGGTAATGTCCAACCCAGTTTGCCTTCCTCTTTCAGATAGTCTGCATAATCATTCGCTTCTCTCCTATTCTTCATCGTTTTTCATCCAATCTGTCCATTTTATCTTCAGCATTCTCCTCCAAGTCCACATTTCAAAGCTTTCCAAATATTTGATGTCATTTTTCCTTAGCGACCATGTTTCTGCCCCATACAATGCTACACTCCATACGTAGCATTTTATCAACTTCTTGCGGATATCTTCCCTTATATTCCCTGTAAGTAGTTGTTTCTTTCTCCTGAAAGCCGCTTTTGCTTTTCCTTTTTTAGTTTTGATCTCATCCGTACATTTTGCCTCTCGTGTTATGATGCTTCCAAGGTATTTATATTCTGAAACTTGTTCTAAAGGCTTTCCCTCAATACTTATGTTCAGATTCTCTTCTTTAACCGATATTCGAATGACCTTGGATTTTTCTGTATTTATTTCCATACCGTATTTTCTTCCTGTTATCACTAGTCTATTTATCATTTTTTGTAGCTCTTCTTCCTTTCTTGCTAGAAATACATGATCATCTGCGTATTTTACTGTTCTTATAATCCTTCCTCCAATTTTGAAATCTCCTGTGCCTTCTAAAGCTTCTTGCATTAGACTTTCTCCATATATATTGAATAGGGTTGGCGATAGGCAGCAGCCTTGTCTTATTCCTCTACCGATATTTATTCCGCAGGTGACCACATTCTCAAACCTGACCTTTACAACTTGATTCAAATATAGATTCCTAATAAGTCTCCTCTCTTTCCAGTCTACGCCTATATCCTTTAATATCTTCATCAACTTTACCCAATTTACTCTATCAAAGGCCTTCTACAAGTCTACGAAACATGCACAGATATCTTGACTGTACTCTATTGCCCTTTCTGATATGATTCTAACTACTCCTATAGCATCTCTAGTTCCTCGTCCTTTTCTGAAACCGAATTGATCTTCCCCTATTATTTCTTCTGCCTTTTTCACCTGCCTTTTATTAAGAATCCTCGTGATGATCTTCGATGTGTGTGACAGAAGGCTTATCGTTCTGTAATCTTTACACTGCATTGCCTTTGGCTTCTTCTTTAGAGGGATCATTGTTACTTCTAGGAAATCCCGAGGCCACTCTCCCGTGTCGTAAATCTTATTAATTAATTTCGTGATCGCTTTTAGTCATTCTGATCCTATGACTTTAAGTATCTCAGCCGGTATTCCATCGCTGCCCGTGGCTTTCCCTTTCTTTAGTTCCACTATCGCTTTTTCTACTTCGCCTTCCATAATATTTGGTCCTAAGTTGTCTTCTTCAATGTTTTACTCATCTATTTTTGCCGCTCCTGCCTGTTTGCTGTATAATTCCTTAATGTATTCTTCCCATACCTGTGCTACATCCTTTGTTTCTGAGACTATCTTCCCATCCGTATTCATAATTCCTTTACCACAAATTCCATTAGACTTCTTATCTTCTAATTCCAGTGCCCTAGCGTACATCATATCGTACTGTCGTAACTTCTCCATTTGTTCTATTTCATCACATTTTTCTTTTATCCAATTTTCTCTAGCTTTATTTGTTACCCTTCTCAACTCATTGTTTATACGCCTATAGTTGGCTCTACCTTCTTCACTGTTAACGTTTTTCCATTTTCGTCTCTCATCCATTTTCTCCAGCATTTCCTTCGTGATCCATGGTTTTCTGATTTTCTTATCTTGTTTTCCAATCTCTTTATCCAAGGTATCCTTGATGCTGGTTTAAATTTCATCCCATTCTATATCAACGGTCTTTGGTTTGTTTTCCAACTTTCTTAGGTTATCTTCCAACTTCATGCTGACTACATCCTGCCTTTCTTTCAGTTTTTCTAGGTCCCAGATCTGTCTTTCTCTTCTCGTTTTTCTTATTTGTTTGAGCTTTGTGCTTATGTCAACTATTAGAAGGCTGTGATCTGAATCAATGTCCGCTCCTTGCAATGCCTTGGCGTTCTTTATGCTGTTCCTGAATCTTTGTTTTACAAGGATGTAATCTATTTGGCATCTCGTTCTATTTCCTGGGCTTTTCCATGTGTATAACCTTCGTTTATGGTTTTTTAACCATGTATTGGTCACTACAAGGTCATTATTGATGCAGAATTGTACGAGTTTCTCCCCTCCTCGATTTCTCTTTTCAAGTCCGTATTGCCCGACAACATTTTCTTCCTGTCCTTCTCCGACTATGCTGTTCCAATCTCCCATTATTATGCAGTTTACCTTTCCTCTTCCGTCTTCTTCGTAAATTTCATTAATTTGCTCATAAATCTCATCGATTTCTTCATCTTCATGAGCTGACGTTGGTATATATACCTGGATTATCAGCATGTCCACTGGGACTGCTTTAAGCTTTATTAGTCTATCTTTCGTTGCTATTATCTTTGTCACGCTTTTCATCATATCTTTCCTAAGTACCAGAGCTACTCCCCTTTCCCCACTATTTCCTCCAGAATAAACTACCGTGAATTCTTCCGAGTCGAACTGTCCTTCTCCCTCCCATCTAGTTTCACTGAGTCCTATATTGTCAACTCTATTTCTTCTCATTTCTTCTATCAAGTTCTCTAGATTTCCTGCCTTTCTCATAGTTCTTACGTTCCAAGTCCCTATTCGTAATTTACTTTCGACAAATGTTTCCTCAAGGCAGTCCCCGCCCGGAGATCCGATTGGGGGACTATTTTACCTCCGGATTGTTTTACCTCGAGAGAACTCATATTGTCCAACCATATAATCATTACTAGGGATTGTAATGAGGTAGATTCCCTCTTGCTTTCCACATCGCAGTACTATAGCCGTTCAAATCGTCCTGATCACGCCTATAGCTGTATTGGATATAGACCCAACCAACATTATTTGTTTTCGGCTCTATACCATACTGACAGTACTGCTGCTTACTTCCAGGCACTGATGATAGTATTTTTTTAAAATATTCGAGAGGTTTGAACCCCCGAACTTTGCAATAGAAAGCCGACACGCTAACCACTACAACATCAGTGCATATAAATGATAATAGTATACCCTTAATAATGACTTTTCTGTGTTTCTTCTAAACGTTATGTCCTTTAAGAAGAATTGAGAATAATTTCAATCATTTGCTGCCACCTATCACGGAAAATAAATATAGCTTTGATTGATCTGGCAGAAGTCAATATTATGATGAATGAAAAGGATATATAGCATATGGAAGGATATGTCAGGTATAGAAAACTGTGCATAAATAATAGAGGTGGTGGGGACATCTTTTATGTTAGAAATGATTTCACCTTCATTGAAAATGACATAGACACTTTAAATTTGAATCTAAGATACGTTTGTTGATGAAGGCTAATTGGAGATTATTTCTTTTAGGAGTTTATTGACTCCAGACTTCAGCAAAATATTATGTATTAATGAACTATGTAACTTTCATGAAAAGGAAATTGTGATATGAATTTAAATGTAAAGACAAAAGATGCAAACAATACTAAATACAGAGATATGCTTCCTACCATGTATTTGCTGAAATAATTAAAGAATACACCAGAGAAGAAATAGATCTCAAATAATTACCTCATGCATTGACCATATCTACTCCAAGGGACTAATTTCTACTTCTGAAGCACTAATAATACACTCCAAAATACCTGACCATAATACCATAAGCTTGAATATAAAATATTGGGACAGATATGTAACTAACCAAATGAAAGAAAAAATAATTTAACTTGACAATTTCAAAGTCAAAGCCATAATTGAATCGTTTAATTGGGAATATCTCGTAAAAGAAAATGATCCTAACAAATGTAAAGAAAAAGCTTAACAAAATGTATGCATTTTCAACTAAAGAATCTTCTCATCTCAAACTAAAAAAGAATTGGATGATAGCAAAACTAATCGAACAAATAAACAATAAGATAAAAATTATAGATAGTAAAAAAGCAATCTGACTAAAGTGACATATAAAGATCAATAAGGAATTTACATTATAACCAACAAAGAATGGAGGTTTCATTATATTAGATTTAATAATAGTGTTGAATTTTTTGAAAGATTAATTTCACATTGAAAAAACCTTTCAATTGCTTGGTACAAGACGATTCATAATCCATGAAAACCTCTACATTAAATATTCCTCTTTAAAAGTGACGGAATAAGTGTTTGAAACCACGCATTAATAATATAAGCACAAAAAGGCGAGAACTGCTTTATACTGGTTGACGGGTTGGTGAAATCTGTATTAAAGAGTAAAAAAAAAGTTAAGTTACGCGAGAAAGTGGACGAATATCAAGAGGAGGCAATGGATAGAGGGAGAAACGACAATGGAAGAGAATAGGGAAACAGGATGTAGGGAGATATGGAAGAGATTGCGCAGATCGAGTGAGTGGTGGGAGGCGAAGAGTCGTAGGATTAAGAATCGAGTTCGTCCCCGCGGAAACGGCTGAACAGCTTTCGAATCTCTTGATGGAACCTTTACGCCCGTAATTTGCAATTTCACCTTCGGGATCGCGGACGCTATCACCGAAGTACAGGGTATATCAAGCAGCTCATCCCCCTCGATAGACTCCTTTCCCTTTCGAATTAACACGGTTACGCCTCCCGTACGCTGTGGCTCCCCTTTCACCTAGTTCTCTCCATACTTTATCCCCTAGACAGTGAAACAGGGGCTTTATATAGGTCGAAGCTTTAACGGCTTAATGAACCGCCAAGTTTGCTCCAATAAGTTAATCCCATTTTGAAATTCTCATAATTACCCTCAAATTCTATATCAGCTAAGGATAACGATTGCATTAAAAATGTGTTAATATTCTCGTATAATGGTTTGAATAGAGCTTTTATAATCTTTCTAAGGTGTATGTCCAAATACTGTTGACTCTCTACAGCAGTGGTTCCCACTTTTTTATACTGCGACCCTAAACTGACCGTCAATAGGATCTCGCGACCCGTATTTCTAATTGAGCGAAAATACGATATAGACAAACCAGAGAAAAAGCAGTAAACTGCTATTGTAACGCCACTGCACCGCAATTTTGATCGGTCTCGGTCACGGCCATTTTCGAGAAAAGAGTAACAATATAGAGTGAAACCCATGTTATCGGGTGTGCGGAGGGAAATTATTCGGTCGCTCTGGTATTCCTGCTTTTCCCAAACCATTTTTGCACATAGTTGGTAAGAGCTTCGAACGGCCAGGGTGACTTGCATCGGCTGCTAGCATATCCCTTCACTGATAAAGGCAGTGTTCTAATAATGTATAGTTACAAACTGACTGTCGGGAAAGTTTTCTTCTGATGACCTCCCGCGACCCTGATTTGGGTTGCGATCCGCGGTTGGGACCCACTGCTCTACAGGGTGTATTGTTGGTTAAACGTGTATGGGTTGTATATATTCAGTGGCATTTTTTAAAATGTCTGAAGAATCGGTAAATTTTAAAATAAAATTTCTTGACAACCCTTACGATGCCAAATATATGTCGCCATATATGTTTGCAATGTTTGCGGAAGAAACCGTTATTATGTCAGCTGTTATTTTAAGTCGAATAGTAGTCGGAGTTTTGCGTGTTGTTGTTACTTGTACCACTGGATACAATTCCGAATCCTCGTCGAATCAAAATATACTATTAAAAATAGGATTATACACGCCTGTATTAAAGATGTCGACAACCACTGTAATTGTATTAATTATATAAAATAATACAATAAAAATGTGTAAGTGCCGGATGAGTCGATACTGCAAAATTTTAGAACAAAAACTTTTTGTAGTGTATAAATAAGTGTGATTAGGAGTTTATCATACATAATCTCTATTAATAAAAGGCAATGTGTGTGTGTGGACAGCATATCCCAAAAGCCAAGAAAATTGGAGACTTAAAACTTGCAACACTTACTAATGGAACCATGAATATGTGCACTTCGGAGCCAGAATTTTGATTTTTGATGGGAGGGGGGAAGTGAAGGGGGGTGCCATCTCCCATAAGATAACACGTAAAAATCGATTTTTCAACTTGCAGGATTTTAATCTTTTTCAAATATAAATTAGAAAAAATTGGCATACGATCTTCGGACCTAGACAGTTTTAAAGAAAAATTAATATAGTTTCTTATTCTTATCATTACATTTCGATTACAATTCAAAATCGCTCAAGTTATGCGTTTAAATTACATTTATCTGAAATTTTTAATCTTTTTAATGTTATGTTGCCTTGCCGATCGTGTCATTTTTAAACCTCGGGATTGTATTGTCGTCTTAATCCTTATATTATACATGCGTAAGGAACGCGTGTATTGAGTTTTTTAATAAGAGAGAGAAGAAAAAAGTCAGAAAGAGAGAAAATTTGATGTTTCATAAATCAATTATACATTTTGAAGTGATTATGGTTTTGGCAAAATAAAGTCATACTTCTCGAATAGCTGCAGTTACTAAATTTTGAATAAACAATCCAACAACTAACATTAGCTGAAAGCGATAATTTTTACACCGAAATATTTTATGTAAAAGGTTGCAATAATTATTTTCGTTTATTACGGGATTCATTTATTGTTGAGCGCCATTATCACATGCATGGCAACGCACGTTCATATTTGTTTACTTATTTACTCTTTACGTTAATATTTGTTTTGATATTTACTTTTTAATATATATATATATGTTCGCACATTACCTATTAAAATTATAATATGATAAAGAATAAGAATTGATTGCTTGACATATTTGTCTGTAACATTTTGCAATAGTGACGTATTTCGAGTTTTATTATTTACTTTAATAATTATTTCGAACAATATTCTTTTGGTTACCCACGAAGAATATTCCAGTTATAATTTGTTGTAGGATTCCTTTTTGGTTAAAGCGAGTTTAACATGTACTAAGGAACATATTTAGAGCTTTTGCGATAATTGCAAGGAAGATAAGATTCTGTACTTACTTAGTAAAAGTTTTGGATTATACTTTTTCGGTCGTTGTGTTACTCAACAATGAAACTGAATATAAAAAATATTCCTATCTGTATAATTAACCATATAATTCTATAACAATCTCATGTTAATTTTTATCATTTTCGCCAAATCAATGGTTCAAATAAGAAACCCTGCCTAAAAGAAGCGGAAGATTATTCTCAGATCCAAATCAGATCAATTTCAAAGGAATATACTCGTATCTTTAAATGTGTTTCCACTTGTTGCATCTCTAGAGCTTGCAATTCCTGCACAAGATTTTAATGTTTTTGAGATTCATGAACACCTAATATGGTACAGTTTCTTCCACTGGAAATCAATTCGAGTGAAATAATTCTATTTTAAAAGTGATCCCATCGATTGTTTATAAATATTATATGATATAAAATACAGAGTCGCCAAATTTGTCGATATAGGATACGGGGAAAATTTATTTATTTGTGGAAAAGATGGGAAGACAAGAAATATTGCATACCATTAAGCATTGTAAAAATTAACCTGGTTTCATTAGTTGGTTTTATTGTCAAATCTTACTCAATATTTTTTGTCCTGACTTAAAAACCTCGAGCAACGTCGGGTACTTTCAGCTAGTACCACATAAAAATGGAATTTCTTTCCTGGCGTCCTTCTGTCCGGCACTTCCGTCCGTCCTTCATCCTTTTTAGGAACTTTCGGTGGAACTATCGAAATTATGATTGGAGCGAGTTTAGGGTGTTTTTAACTCTTAAAATAGAGAGACAAACTCGAAAAACCATTTTTACGGACGACAAAAAGAAGTGTTTTGTTGCTAAAAGAATTTGAGGCATTTAAGTGATTTACTCGAAAATGAGTAAGGGATATGAATAAACGTCAATTTTTCTCGTTTTTAGCAATTAAAAATGGTGGTATATAGGGGCTGTTATTTGAAAGCTGCCTTGTATTGGGCTAGAGTGGGTTAAATGTTTTTCTTTATCGCAACGCAACTCAACTTAGCTTTCAAATAACAACCTCAATAACCGAAAAGTATCCAAATTTTCACTAACATCGCAACTCGCACTGTCGCCACTTTTGCGAGTCCTGCGTTTTTATATGGGAACTATTTCAAATCCGTTTTTAGAATGCTGTGCGTTTCGTTATTGCTTTGTTCAGACAACGACAAATAAGTTGTATATTTTATTTACAACCGTGTTTTCTGCTGTGTTTCCTTAAGCAAAATGTATGGCTAATTATGTAAGCAGCTTTAATAAATGTTTAAGGAGCAGTATATTTTGTCGGCGTTTTGACATTGGTTAGAATAGAGATGCAAACGCAGGACTTGGATATTCGCTCTTGTGAAAGCTCCTTTCGCCCCTGCCACACATTTTAACCTTTTAACTCCTTCGTTCCATTCCTTCCTTTCACCACCTCAGCCATTTTTGCCCTTTCGCAACTTTCGTCCCTCCTCTGCTTTTGGAATTCCTTTTATACGTCGATGAAGGAAAAAGGTGGATACAAAGGCTGATGAAATTCGCGAAGCGTATAATACAATCACGCAAACATTGCGACCAGTTCTGTTTACTCGTACTTTGAATCAATGACCTAAATCTCCAATCCGCACAAGAAACAAACCATATTAATGCACATAAAAGAAAAAATAAATTTTTTTGACCATCTCAGATGGGATGCATTAACGATAAAGGCAATTTTAAATACTTAATAAAAATTAAAATAAATAAATAAAACTAAAACAAATAATAAAAAACAAGAATTTAAGGGGGAATCGTGAGTAGAAAATTTTCATCCCGTAAAGTTTAAACTCGCAAAGTTTTGGAAAATGATGTGCTCCTCGAGATAAAAATGCGATGCTAAAACTTCCTGTCGTTAAAAAGGTCATTTGGCGTTTAAGCATCATTCAGATATGTACGATATATTCAAAAGCCATAAAAAGGTCACGATAGAATCGTCTATCGGTAAATACCTCTGATGATGGCTGCCTGGAAACCGAAACGGACATGTTTTTTAAAACTTTTTATGCATTCTTTGCATGAAGTGAACTCATATAGGGGAGGTCGTTTCCGTCCGTCCGTATGTTAAAACTCGGAAACCGCTTTACATATTGTGAGGAAATTTGATATTGGGGAGTTTTGCTAAAATTGGTCGACCGATTTCAATTTTGGTCAAAATCGGACAACAATGACGACCACTTTACATGAAGAACTACATGTAGTTTACAATGTTCCTTTGTTTCAACTCGGGAACCGCTTTACATATTGTGATGAAATTTGGTATTGGGGAGTTATGTTAAAATTAATTGACAGATTCCAATTTTGGTTCAAATCGGACAATAATTACGACTACTTAAATGAAGACCTACATGTATTTTACAACGTATCTTTACTTGCTGCTCGTTAAATTCTCGTCTGAGCAAAAATATTGAGAACATTGTGAAATCTCAAAGAACGCATTTGGAAACTCTGTGTACTCCGACATGGAGTACACCTTTCCAATCTTGTTTATCTCCATTACAGATTCCTGGATGAGCATTCATTACTCATTTTTATTTACCAGTGCTTATTTTGTGAGCATGACGACATCGTTTAATCATAAGCTTCGGTTTGGTCGAAACCAACGCAGATCTAGCAAAAAACGGGCAATTTTGACGTCACATACCATTCTTCGAATTCAACTATACATAGATAATTTTTTCCCGAGGTCTTCTTCCCAGTTTTTTTCCCATCCGGATGGCGCATAAATGGAGAAGACGAACGGCTTGTCATTAGCGGGAGAAAGCCAGCTAAAACAGTCTCGAGAGCCGAGTTCCGGAGCAAGTGGCCCCACAGGCGCACTGGCAATCCGTATTACTCGCAGCTACTGCCACTTTTATATTAGACTCCCTTTCCCCCCTACTTCCCTTCAGAACGAATCTCTTGGAGAGAAAAAAGGCGTTATATTCCAGGCGCAGCCACTCACTCTCTCAGAAATGAAAAAGGCATTTTGGAGAAGATTGGGGGGGGGGGGGGGAGGAGGGAAGGAAAGCGTTTTGCAATTTGATTTTTGACCAAAACCGAGAAATTTCTCCTCAAGAACTTGATAAATGTTGTGCGCATTCGTATGCGTCAAAGAATAAAACAATGTTTTTTTGGACTCGAGGATAAACTTTTTTAGAGGAATGTCCTAGTGCTACATAACCGTATAAAATCTCGAAAAACGATTATTAATGAAAACAAAATGAGAGATATCCTTTAAATTTTGAATACTGCATCACACAGTAATGTTGAATTCAAGAAAAAAACGTCAGTTTAAAAATTGTGTACCTAATGTTTTTGCTGAAAAATAACGTTTTATTAAATCGTAGTGACACAAAGTTAGTGTATTTTAACTATTAATGTCTCCCCACAAAGTATATGATATTTAGTATATTTTATCAAGGAAAGCTAACTATGATATAAATCTATAGATTTAAATTTTGTATTAGCCGTATACCTTTCATAAACATGACGAAACAGAGTGAAACTTTTTCGTCTTGTGTTTTTATTCGGGAAAGAGCCGTAATAATTAGCGAAAATTCTTAGTTTATTGTTGTTATTTTATTTTCGGACCCACGCATTTATTAACATTCAAAAGGGAAGAAATAGAACTAGGGTTTAAAGAACGAAAAACGTCTCTTCGCAAGAAAAAAAGACTTCTTTCGTTCTCACCAGCCAGGTTGCCGACCTAGAAGATACGGAAATTGCCGTTTGAACGGTTTTTGGCTCTAGTCCCGATTGCCCCAAAGCCCATTAAAAGTATTAACATGGCCGTTGCAATACCCCAGTTTCATTCTCTTCGTTTACTTCGAATTTTAGCAACTTGCTTCCATCTGATGGTCAAAACATATGATTTAGTATCAAAGATCGAACGAAACAAAATAAAAAAGTCAATTAACGAGTTTGTGTGTTTCTATATATTCACGAATCGAACTATAGTCAGACCCCGATTTAGCGTCTCCTATATAGTGCCATCCCCGCATATCGCCCACAAAAAGTTGTGAGTAGAGCTTGCATCTTATGATTACATAGAGCAAGCGTATACATATATCGTGCCTCGATTTACCGCCATTACCGCTTTAGCGCCAATGCCAGTGATGGAGCAGCGTTAAATCGGGATCTGACTGTATATTGACTAGATGGTAAAGATAAATTCGCGAAAAATAAATGTAAAGCAAACAGACTATAAAAGAAGTGCCGTTGTATATAAAACGTGGAAGTAAAAAAACTGCGAATGGAGCTCGTGGAATGCGTACTTTCCGCAAGAAAGTCTCGCCTTTCTCTTCCTGGAAATAATGGCGGTCGTAGCGGAATTCTCTCCATCCATTCTGCGAAAATTACGACGACGCTCAAAAACAACTTCATCCATGATGAAAGAGATAATGAATTTTTCTTTGCCCGCGATTGCCTTAAACATCACGCGCATCTTTCCTTTATCTATCCTCACACTTAAAATTACGCGATGAAACCATCGTCCCCTCATCGCCTTTAGGCAAAAAGACTGAATGCAAACCTAATCGTTTGCCTTACACTATCAGATTTGCTTGCATCGATAATGATCGTTATGATATTAGCGAATTTCTGCGGGATGTTTGCGTTTTAGTAGTTACAGGAAGTCTAGGATCTACATATTAATTACTATTCTGGTAGCTTGAATATTCGGTTCCTTCAAAGCAGTTAGGTATGTTTTCTTTATATTATTAGTTTTCTTAACACAAATTAAATTTGCTCCGCATCTCACGAGCAATGCTTCTGAGAAATCCATAAAGGAATCAACGTAGAAAAAGGCATATGTCAACTCGCTAACGATTTCTTTAAAAATGGCACGAAAATTACGTACCCTCATGGTTTCGTACTTTATTTATTTGTTCAATTAAAAAAAGAATAAGATAATCGAATCTCTATTCTATCACACTTCGTACGCGGCACTTATAAAAATGTCCTTTTAGCGATACACAGAGAAATAGTATCGAGCTTTTCTGACGTATTTATAAAAAAAATAAACATTGAGCTCTCCTAGACGCCATAAACCCATTTTGTATCAATTAAACTCCATGTATCAAGTAATCATATGGTTGAGCTAGGATTTATGAGCATACCTATTAAAATTCATTGTTACTAGAATAATCAAGTCTTACTTTATTATATTCGCTGAATGTATAATGAACTATAATGATTTGGCTCTAAGACATGGTTTTTAGCACAGAAATAATTTGTATGCATTGATTTTTCGCTATAATATTAGTTAAATTATCTAAAAAACAAATTAAATCAAAGCTATTGTTGTAATAAAAACTTTAAATATAGAAAGTCAATGTGGCCGCAAAAGAACACTTTCACTTTCCTCATGGAATATAAACACATCTGACGAAAGAAATAATAAGCAATTCCAAGCTGAGAACATATGGACGCGTATTTGTTGGGCGAGCTATGTCACATTGCATTAACTAAATAAGTTCATAATCTGTCGGAAGTTTATATTCAACAAACGTCATCCAAACATAAACATTTTCAAATACGATAAGCTAAATTATTACGAGTGCATCACCATCAAACAGACGATAAGCCAGCGAAAATAACGTAGTAATCGGGTAATGGACGTCTATCACATACAGTAATTTGAGAACTCATTTGTAAGCTTATATTCCTGAGCCTCACAAATAAACAAACCAACGATAGCAATGCTTTTTAATGGATTTGGAGAAATGGCTTTCGCTGAGTTATGACAGAAGAGAACTTTTCCATCTAAATATAGCTTTCACCCAAAAAAGAAAATAATCATGTCGTGTTTTGGGAGATTTCAACATTAGAAAAAATATGAGAATACATTAAAGATAAAAAGGGACTTCCATCCCCACTCAAGTGCACATAATGGATAGGAAAGCCAAGAAACTATTTTTTCGTTTATCGAGAAAGGCTATGAGGAGGAATTTGTAAGGGATGAGAAGAAAGATCATTTAAGGGTGATTTACAATAAAGAGACATTTTTGTTCATTTTAAAAGCACGTTTTACAGAAAGATTCGATTTTATTTTAAATAAACGCTACTTATATTTAATGTAATAACCCTCTCAAAAAGCTGATTTTCATAAAACACACGGAACTTTCAAATTTGCACTTATTTCAAAAATGAAATTGTAACGTTACCATTGTCAAGGATTTATCGGCATCAGATGATAAAGATTCATCGCAGAAAATAATAGTTGAGCATTTTTCTGCGAAAATAAGTACGAATTATAACTATTTCGGGTGATTTTTCATCTAATATAGAACCCTCGGCCAAGCTTTCGTCACCTGATGATTCTGTAACAGGCGAAACAGGTCGGAATAAATTTGTTGGTGGAAAAATACAATTTTCTTTTATTTATATTATGGAATCTTTCCACAAAGTTGAGCCTTCCCAAGTAGATGTTGAGTCTATAGATATGCTCCAAGAAGAGAACTAAAATTATTAGGAGAGTAAATTTATAAGGATCGTTATTCTCGTAGTAAACGACGGTAAAATTGGGAATAACGAGTTCTTAAAAAAAACCTTCGCCTTACGATAGACTGTTTAAGTGATAGCACCAAAGGAAACAGTAGAATCGTATTTCCTACTTCCGCACTAGGGCAGTCTCTCCGCAAACCTCGGCGCCCTAGTGTTCGGCTACAGAAACCTTCCCTAGCAACCTCCATCCCCTGTCCCTTCTACAAATAACTTCTCGTTAAATGAGTCCGTGCGAATATAGTCGACAAAGTGATGCACGTCTATCCCAATTCCATGTTTCTTACCCTCCTCTTCTCCGAACGGCCGCATTTATTCCGCTGCTGCCCATTGTAGGGGAACCGCCCACGCAGACTAAAGGAGAGGACGAGTAGAACAAAAGGAGGATGGAGATGTTAAAGCGCGAGTTTAGAAACGGTTGCCCTGGGGATCAACTCCGTGCTTCTCCTCATCTAATTCCACTCCACGTCCACAACACTTATGTCAGCTCAACAATGCTTCCGACCGTCTTTCGTTATAAACTCTATCTCTCCCCGTCCGCAAACAGCCCTCTTCCTCCGCACTCTTCCACGTAGGAAGGGAAAAGATTTTTTTACTCGGAACAGTAAAATGCGAGATAAAATGTACGATAGACGCCATTATGTGCCTCTCTGGCGGTACAAAAACACGGTACTCTAGTCGGGCATTACAATCATGGGAGGGGGATCCTAGACAAATAAAGAAATTTACTATTCTAAGGAAAATCGTTCAGCGGAATAAATCCGATTTTCAGCCTAGGAAAGCAAATCTTTGTTTAAAATAACTAAGCAAAAACAGATGTTTGCATTATTGTGATTAGTCGGTATCTCTGTTTTACGCGACCGATTTTTTATAAATCGTCAAAGATTTTAAATTTATTTTGGTAAATGAAGGAAATATCTTTTCTGATATGAATAAGAAGTATCTAAATGCATTGAGAGCTTAAAGTTCCCGTGGGTTACGCTTCTGGAAATCGATGTGGATATTAAAACCATAACCTAATGGGATAATGGAGGTTATGGGGGCCTTGGTACGGAGTCCAAGATGAGGTCCGCGGCTGATAAAAATAAACGTATGAAAAGTGCAATTCATATCTTAATTATTAAAGATTAAAAATATAACAGAGCAGTCAATTAGGAAAATTTTAAGAAATGATGACGAGAAAAGAGAAAATTGGGTTGAACCACTTGCGCATAACTGCTTCGAGGTACTGGCGATATATGACTGTTTCTTTCAATGGAAAACTCAGTTACATAAAATACATCGAAAGATGAGAACAAAAGAAGGACGACTATGCCATAATTATAGATAAGAAAATCCATCTCCACTACAACCAAACAACATACATGTGCAGGTGATTGATTAAAAAACGATTCTTCATTTTTTTACGCGAACGCAGGGGCACAAAGAACTTAAACCAAAAGAAAATAATAAGTTCGAGAAAGAAACGACCGCTTTCACGTAGAAAACATACAGAGTGACAATAACATTTACATGCGGATATGAATATCCTGAGAAAATAAAACTACTACACTGCTGAAAGCAAAACCGCATGAGGTCGCCGGTTAAATACTGGAATAGTCCGGTTTACATGCCGTGAATGTTAAATTGGTGTAAAAAGAAATCTTCGCGAATATGTAATCAAAACCGCAAATGTCGCGAGTTTACTTAAAATGCCAAAATGTATCACAATCGTTACCTGAATTTGACCGCTTATTTTCAAGTATAGAAATTTATAAATACAAACTTGAAATAAAAGTGATGAAATACAGTACGATAAGTAAACTCTGGAAATGTTAAAACTTAATCAATTTTTAAATATTTATCATTTGGATACCAGTAAAATGTTAGAGAATCACGAGTACTTTCCACATTAAATCGTGCCTGCAAATTTAAAGTCAATATGCGTGGTTCGTTATTGTTTTATAACCTTGCAGATAAATTCCTTTCTTTGAAGCAATACCAAAAGAAAACTATTCGCGAACTTCCAATTTCTGCGCTGGGTGTCATCTTCAGGCGAAGCGCTATTATTTAGAAATGCAGGAGGATGGAGGATGTGTAATGAGGGTATAAACCGGGAGACAAAGTGAAGTCGCAAAGGGAGCAAGTAAGCGACTATGTATGTATGTAACAGCCTTGTACTTTACAATGACAATAATGGTTGAAACCGGTCGTCTCCGTGTTAAGTTTCGGTGTACTTCTGACTTGGTAATAAGTATGTACCTTCTTCAAAAATCCCATTTAACCTATTATTTCAATGCCGGAAATTTCCGCAAAGGCTATTATCGCGAACCATTTGAAAACTAATGTTATTTTAAACAAAATTCGTACCTGATAATTATTTGAATATATAATGTATGTAAAATAGCAAGCACGTAAAGGGTTCCTTAAAAATGAATGACTGAAAATGCAAACACACCACTCATTTCCTTTGTCCTCCCGAGCTAATTCAACAATTACTCTGGACCCTTCATCCTCGTTCGGCTGATATTTTTGAATACGGAAAGCGGGGAAATCTCTCTTCCCACCATCCCCGTGCTCCCTTCCCCGAACACATGCTGTCCTCCTATTAAGCAAACGCGAAGCGCAGGGGAAAAACCATTACCGCGGCCCCCGTTCTATTTATACATGTCAAGCCGTATATCACGACCCCTTCCCTCTTGGTCTTCCACCTCCCTTCCTTCCTCCTCTCCCTCCCTCCCCCCTCCCCTCCCTCCCTCCCCCCCTCCCCTCCCTCCCTCCCCCCTCCTCTCCATCCCTCCCCCCTCCTCTCTCTCCCTCCCCCTTCTATCTCTCCCCCCCTCCTCTCTCTCCCTCCGCCTCCACTCTCTCCCTCCCCCTCCTCTCTCTCACCCTCACCCCTCCTCTCTCTCACCCTCACCCCTCCTCTCTCTCACCCTCACCCCTCCTCTCTCTCACCCTCCCCCTCCTCTCCCCCTCCTCCTCCTTTCCCCCTCCTCTCTCTATCACTCCCCCCTCTTCTCTCTCCCTCCCCCTCCTCTCCCCCTCCCACTCCTTTCCCCCTCCTCTCTCTATCACTCCCCCCTCTTCTCTCTCCCTCCCCCTCCTCTCTCTCCCTCCCCCCTCCTTTCTCTCCTTTCGAACCCTAATGTGCGCAACTACAGCTGCAGTGGATGGATTTTTCCTTCCGCCGACGACGCACAAACAGAGCGCAAAACAGAGGAATGAGAGAAACTTCGGCATTTGATAAGAGACGTGTCGCGAGGTCTAATTTCCCCAGGAACCATTATCTGTGAAGAAATTCACGTCGATCAGTATAAATCCGTCCTCGGAATGGCTGTTTCCGCGACAATTCTTTGTGAGTTTATAATGTAACGTTATTTCCGAGTCTATTGTAGAAAATGTAGCTGATTTGAAGTGAATATAATTTTGCATCTTATGAGTCTTAAACGGAGTGGTGGAAATTACACCATCTTGAAATATTTCGAGAATGTTTACTTTTAATTTTCCCCGAAACAGCCTACAACACATAGATGCCACATCTATTATTTTTTATAAAACGAACATCTTAGAGAATAAGGATTGAAATGATTGCTTTGATCAAAGCGTCTAAGTGTTGAGTTATAAGAAAATATTTCCAAGAATTTTAGCGTTAAGCTTAATGTTAATTTAAATAGGATGTTTTAAGGTGGAAATCCTTAAGTTTTAATGATCAGAATGACTGCATTTAACATTTAAAACCTAAAAATTATACTACAGGTAGATCAAATGCAAATGTCGGTCATCGTAGATTTAGCTGACTTGAATATAAAAAATTCAACGCAAATTAAATGGAAAAATACCATCTTAATGTTAAAATATAAACTTATACATGCTTAAAATCATCTGGATTGTACGTCACAATTCACTGCTAACAATAGCTTTTTTCATAATCATTTAAGTCGAACTTGAAAAAATTCTTCGCTTAGGCGCACAACTTTTTAGCCTTCGATACCGACAATAATTCATTGAAAAAGACAATAGTTCAGTCCTGTGATTGTAACTTCAAGGAGAGCAAACCCGGAAGAAACTTGACCGAGTGCTCAGTCAAATAACGAGTAATAGGATGAATAAAACTTGACTACAATTTATATAGATAGAACTAATTTTTAATAATTTGTTTTCGTGAGGAAGCATATTGCGTTTCCTTTGCCAAATATTCATTTAATTGATAAATAATGAAAGGAAGAACATTTTCATGGACTGAATTAAATTCCATCCCACGGGCAAACTACCGAATGAAGGATCATGTAGGTATATTCACAAATCTAAAAATCTACGCATCATCACGGGGATGCATACTTGTTTTGGGAAGTTTCATCGAATTATTCGAAGAGGCATGATGCCTTTCCCACACACAGTTTTAGTCTCATTTGATGGCAGAAAACATTATTCACATTTAAAACTCGGTAAATGCTTCACAAATACGTTCCTAGAGCTCCATCATTCAATTAAGTGCGGTTAAAAATTTTCACGTTCGTTGAAAGTTCGAAAAACATGGGAAACATAAAATGAATGACAGAGAGGCAATTAATCTCTGGAAAAAGTAAAACCCGAAGTGAAAAATGACTTAAAAAACGGTGAAAAACCTTAATTCTGCCCGTACTTCATTTTGGTCAAATGTAACATTTGAATGCATTAGCATCTGTTTCGGAACTTGTGCATATCGAATAAAAATGTATGAAGTGATAAACTAATGGATGTGTTACAAAAAAATTAAATCAACAATAAAAAGTTTATTGTAAAATGATTCATGCGTGTTTTGCCATTCGTTACATAATTTATCCTTGTTATAATTTTACGTGTTTTCTAGAATATGCACATAACTTTGCCTTAACCACTCGGAAATTAATTTTACAGCATGATTGATATCTCCTTCAAAGAAATTATTCCTCATATAACTCCGTTACAACAAAAACAAGTGGGGAGCATTTGGCAAATTCGCAAATAAAAAACATTTTTATTTGTATTTTCTTTAATTTCTCAAATTTACGCGATTTTCCGATACCACAAATAAGATAATTTCTTTTGCATTTGGCCGAAAATTACTAGCCGGGTGCCGTCAAAAACTCATCTTCGATAACGAGGTTTAAAAAACTCGCCGTTTCGCAGAATCGATCCATCAACCAAAACTTCTCGGATATTCTCTCAAAGCCTCGTTAAAAAACGGTGAAACTACGAACTCTGAAAACGCGCCTCATGCAGGTCCGCTGAAACAATGAACGACGCGCGGCTGTTTTTACAGCGATCCATCCGGCGAGAGGGAATTCGTGTGTAGAGACTCGTAAAATGGAAAAAACCGACCACCGACCGCAAGTTGAAAGGTGATCCGCGAGAACCTCTGCATGCTCGGTCGGGAGCATAAAACGACGACGAATCTAACGTGAGAGAGAGAATGCAAAAAGAATAAGAGGCAACGTGCGTGAGCCCGAGGTGCGGCGGAAGAGAACGGCAGAAAAAAATAAGCTATTGGAAACATGCGCGGACATCGGATGGCGTCCTTCAGCCTCATCCTAATGCTTTGGATCCGTTCTCTGGCACCCGCTCCGCCATTGCCATGCCCATAACGCGTTTATGTTGCCCCGGCGATCGTGTGCGAATGCAGGTTTGTTCGGCGGCGGCTCCCTTTTCACTCTCCCACCTCCCCCTCCTTCCCCCCTCACCCCTAGGAGGGAGGAAGGAGGTCGGTGCCGTCAGAGCGAACAGCCTAAGTAATCGAGTCATTTCGGAAAACGCATACACACGTTCTCACGAGAGCGGCAATGCGACGACCCAAATGCGTCACGGTTGCGAGCGCTGAGTGGAGCAGTAACACGTCATTTCTCTCCCTTCCCTAGATAGGAACTTCGAAAAAAAGAGCTTCACCGCGGTTTTTTAAAAGAGAAACGAACTTACTTCTCGACGCTAATTATAGAATCCTACGACCGAGAGGGCGCGCTTGACCTTATGGCGACGTTTTGACAGATTGAAATTTAATTCTAAAACTTAAATTAACTTGCCAACCGCAGAAACTTCAAACGCTTATAAAATATGTAACGCATTTTTCCTCTTATCATCCGTAACAGGTCATTCGCCGCGTAACTTTAGAATAGAAAAGATTGTACGAGGTCTTGGGTCAGGTGCATACCTATCTTCCCAGATACGATTTTAAACCTACACGCCCATAAAATGGAGCACAGCTTTAGTATCTGTTGCAATTCCCTAGGAGACCTCGTCGTGTTATTCAGAGTTGTTCACCAGGTGCGGAGTTTGAGCGAAACAATAACACGGAAACGAGTCGGGACACATTACATCTCAACGTTTATCGAATCTCGTGCGTGATAAGGTAATTAACTAAGCCGTGAAAGGATGAGTATCGTCTCGTAATGTAGCGAATTATTCAAAGGAGGATGGGGTTTTAAAAAGAACATCAAAAAGCATTGTTTCGTTACGATTAGCACGCGGAAAAAATATGCGAAAAACTAGTTCAAAAATAGTTTCTTCCATTACATAACATAAAAATGCCCCCAAGAGTTAAGAGATTGCCATTACCTTCGCGCATCGACTCAGAGAGAAAAAAATACGAAAGATGAGAAACCGTCGAGACGAGGGCGACAGCGTTAAAACTCCGAACGACACTAAAATCCGACGAAACTTTCATGACCCGTGAAAACGGTAGTCCGTCGCGCAGTGGATTTTTTCGCGCGTTTTATATAACGCCTTTAAAAAAATAAATGTGCGCACAATTTAGAAAAAAAAAAAATAAATAAAGAATCGGTCGCCACGATATGCAGTCAATTTTCCGGCGCCCTGAAGCCCAACAAAATAATATTTTTAAAAACATTTTTCCGTAGCGCCATTTCGGCGGCGACGGTAAAAAAAGAAAACAACACGCGATTTCCTTATTTTTACCCATCCTGAAAAAATATAACGCGTGCGTGTATAAAAAAACCTTTTACCCCATATTCAAACTTGAAAGCAATTTCGTCGAATCGCATAAGAAAACTGACTAAGGTTTTCTTCCCATCAAACCTTTTCTCCCTCCCTCAGACCGTCACGCCCGAATAAAAACTGGACCAATCGCCGAAGAAGAAAAAAAAACACCGTGTTACCGCCACTCGAGTCCAGATATCGTCCTCTTCACTTCTGCTGCGCGGCGAAAAAGAAGAAAAGAGAGGAGAATAAAAAAATAAAGAGGAGCGAAAATTTCGGTTGGAATGGAGGAGGACAAGATAACGATAAGAGCCGAAGGGGCAAGGCAAAAGTGGATGAAGGGAGGAGGGATGTAGAAGAGGGATAAAAAAGGGGCTTTTTGGCTAAAGAGATTGGCAGCGGAAGAAAGGGCACGAGAGGATCGAATGAGCGAGGAGATGAGAAAGACCGTGGGAGAAAGGAGAGAAACAGTCGGAGCGAGAAATTGGTTGGTCCGAAAGACGCGCAAAGAAAAAAAAACTAAACGATAAGGTAATAAACAAGGAACCGCAAAAAAACAACTTGGTCGATTTTATTTAATTTATTTTTTATCGAGTCTAAAAACTCTTGCGTTCGCTCCGTATATAATTTATATGAAGCTATGGGCCGATAAACAAACGCGACACACAGCAAGAGAGAGAAGAACACGTTTTTATTGATACGCCGTTATAAGTGATTGATGGTATTTGTCGAAACAAAAGAGTTGTTCGATAAAAAAATAAAGCAAGCCGAGGATGGTGGACAAAACAGACCAGAATATCGATAAATTGCTGTTAAAACTGAAGAGCGAAGTTATTGGCGGAGATTTGTTTCCATGTTATCTCTAGAATGGCGAGTGTGCAAATCATGAAGAGGTCAGAAATGAAAGTCATTATATTTCGTGGAAAAATGCGATGATAATGATTTTATCTCCCTAGCTTATTTGAAAACCGACTACGCCGAAACATTTTCATTGCTAGTATCTGAATGACTATTTGAGCACAATTATAAAAAATATAAGCACCTCATGAATCCAGAAGAAAGATCGAACAAACAATTGTATCACAGAAGAAGCCAACTTAAACAGAGGCAATGAAGAATGAATTAAACAAACACTCGCATCATAACGAATACCTGCATAATTGTTTCCATAAAACCAATGCAAAAACTGCAATTCATATTAATGCAGAAAATAAATGCGTCCTAATAACGCACATAATGTTTTGATCAGGTATATTAATTTTCAAATAAAGATTATTTATACGTGTAAATAAAATTATATATAGTTTTTCTATATGATTGTGTAAACGAAGAATTTAAATTGGCGCATTTCTCTTAATTCGTAACTACATGCATTCATACGGAAGTGGCAACGTAATTGTGTTGGGTAAAATGGTATCGGGAAGGAAATATCTGATACATATGACTATTTAAACAACAAAGACACTTCGTTGATTTTTCCATACCAGCACATTAAATAGCTATGTAACTATGTGAAACGATCAAGAAAATAAATAAAATAAAGTTGTGCAAGATTGCTATGAATTAAAAAATGATAATTTCTGAGGTTCCTCGTGAATTTTACCAGAAAAATGTCTAAGCATACCAATTAAAAACACAAATGAATAACGGTTAGTTACGACAGTTAAAAACATGCAGATTTTATGTATTGTAAATGTATTGTAAAAATTTCCGCTTAAAATAGAAAACAAAGGCTAGATAATAATGGAATTTTTTTATATTTCCAGTGGATTGAACTTTTATCTGGGATGATCTTCGTATATCGGGTAGGCCAAGCATTTAATAAAGGGGCCGCATTATGGACAACACCAACTTTGCGAACCACACGAAACATTTCAAAAGACTGAGAGGACGGTATGAAAATTTCGATGAGCTCGTTATGAGATTCTTCGTAAGGTTTTCTCGTATATAACTCCTATATAAATCAAACTGCTTCAACGGTCTCGACAAATGTCGTTTAAATAGAGATACGGTTAAGTATATGCAAGTAAATTTTTAAGGGGCAATATAGGCGGGATCAAATCGTTTACGCAGGTCAGCTATGGCCCACATGTGGCAATATTGTGACTCCTTATAAAGATAATATCTACTTCAATTATATAAGCTTCATTCCACGACGTGACGTTTGTTTAAAACTTTCGTTCTTTTAACATTTGCGTTTTTAATCGCGTAGGTTGGTGCGACCTGATGTTTCGGTAGATTTTAGGGTTCAAGAGGTAATCTGGAGAGTGCAGAAAGAGAAAGGGAAGTGAAGAGGAAATTTCTGAAAATGAGAGACAAGGAATGACGGGAGGGAGAGGACGGACAGAGCTAAGCGTAATGTGCGTGAAGACATCGCGTCAGGGAACGGGAGCGGATAGGGAGAAAGAGGCGGTCGTATGACCCAAATGGCAGTTGAGGCGAACATTTCGGCCCGAATCCCACCTCCACGAAATGGTTCATTTTTGGGAGGGCTTAATTATCCGTAACCATTTGTCGTGGTTGCCACACGCACCCCATCCTAATTCCTTTCCACGGGATTCGTCCTGTAGCGTTCATATCGGAAATGTTTCACTCTCCCTTTTACTCCGTTTCATCCTCATTGACCCTCATTGCAATAGGGGAGAATGGATAGGGACCGTTCAGCTAGGATCCCTTAGTCTTAGTTTTTCTTTTCGCTTCCTCTCGCATGAGAGATAACTGTTGCGCTCCATTATCCTTTAATCTTTTCGACCCTTTTTCTAAATATACTTGACCAATTCGCCCACTTAAACACTATTATGACTGCGACTTCTATTTATTTTGAATATTGGCTATGCCCCTGATACCTTACTGGGCCAAGCCCCGCCTGACGGCTTACTTCGCATGCCTATTGTTTTCGCACTAATGTAACATAAATTCAATAAACGGTTGAAATATGAAATACATTTTCAATGCCTGATTTATACTAATAAATAAAAGGAGTAATTTAAGGAGTAAGAAGGACACTTAATGTATAGGAATTATGACGCATCATATGTTTACGTCGTTGTTGGAAATCAACGGTATCATAATATTGTCTATTAATTCTCAATAAAGCATTGAATTAATGCTATTATAATATACAGATTATTAATTCCTATTCAAAAGCGTTGGACTCACTCACTTATCTTTCTATATAAATTGGATTTTGATCAGTCTGTCCCATGTCTGTAGGGTTAAATGGGAGGATAAAGATACCGTTTATAACACGAAAACCTTAAAAAATTCAATCAAACTTTCAGGCACTACACTTGGCAGCGCAATCTTTAAATTTTAAGTTGCTAACGCTCTACATTGAAGCCATAGTTTAGATTCTAGGTGCTATAATTTATTTTATTGAAACTACGTTTTATATGCACTAAAAAATATAAAATTCACAATAGTAGGTTCCATCATGTTAAAATAGTGTAGGGCATATTGAGTTCTATAGCGCAATGTTTATCAAATAAATATTTATTCTTGAAGTAATATTTGTTATAAACGAAAACGATAAATCATCAAAAATTTTACCCAGACTCAAAGCACCATTTCGAGAAGAACTCGGTTAAGATCACAAATCTATGGGTAGTGTAACCGTGTCAAAATCGGATGCTCAAGTGTTCATGATAATGCTGGCAACAGGAGTTATTACTGTGTGATTAACAGAGTCGAATCGTTAAGCTCGGAAAACTGCCGAATAACTGCTTCTGAATTAATGAAGGCAACAAACGCACGTCTTTGGTGAGTAGAAAAAAATCATTCACAAGCACCTTAACTTCAGTCAAGTGTCTTCACGATGGGTTCCTCAAAAGCTCATAGAAGTGTGCAAAAATGATAGATTCTAGTTTTCATCACAACTTCTTTGCCGCTTCGGTACAGAAGGACAAACGTTTTTACAAAGCGTCGTTGCATCCAATGAAAGATACATATACCGAAGACTAAGCGCTCAAGCATATGATGGAGGCACTCTTCACTATCACCGAAAAACTTAAAGGTGATTCCTTCTGCTGGTAAAGTTATGTCATCCATTTTTTTGGTGTAACGGTGTCATTTTCCGTGGTCTTGTTGCCCAGAGGCAAAAATGTCAATGATGGATACTATTATAAAATTCTTGATGACTTTCGTCAAAAAACTCCATAGAAAATGGCAAGCTTGTTGTTCAAAGCTGTCATTCCCCTACAGGATAACGTGAGATTGCACATTGCACCATACACCAATCGGGTATAAGAGGGTGGAAATGTTTTCCTCATCCGTATTATAGTCCTTACTGAGCACCATCCGATTTCTACTAGTTTGGGTCATTGAAAAACATCCAGGAGACAAACAACGAGAGACAACGAGCTTAAAATTGTATCCCAAATTAATTAAATCAGACAGACTAATCCTTTCATTTAGTTGGAATACAAGCACTTGTACTGAGATGACGGAAATGTATTTTTGTTCAGGGATATTATGCAGAATAATAAATGCTGTTTCTAACAAATAAAATTAAGTATTCTTAAGTTTTACAGCACAAATTCCGGTTTTGACGTGAAAGCCCCTCGTAAAAATAATATGTCTCAAAATTTAATAATAGATACAGATACTGCAAAAGAATCGAAATGCCAACTGCGCAAAGTTAATTCCTTATTTTATAAGTGAATTTAGCGTTTCATAATTGCTGAAATCGTGATTTTGATAAAGAGAGAGGGAGAAAGAAACGAATTGAATAAAATACGAAAAAAATTGACATAGGAAGTGATTAGTGCCGCTTTTTCGTGGCTGCGCCGGTTCCTTGAACAAAAATCAACGATAAATTAATTGAAAGCGCAGTTGCTTGCTTATACCGATATTTGATGAAAAAAGACATAGATTGATGAAATAGGGGGAATGTCGATCAAATGGCATCGAACTTGTAGCATGAAAGGAGCAGAAGAACTGATGTATCGCAGCAAGTACACGCCGTCATTAGCCCCTCATCCTATTAATGGCACGAAACACGCTTGACATGGAGGTGCACCAGCAAACATTGACGACTGTGATCACGTTTCCTGTTCAGAGATAATGGATTCGTGTTATCGGTCTGGTCTGAAAAACGATGTGCTTGAGATTAACTGAAATATGCCATTTAGAATTTTCAGGAATAATACGAGATTTGTGCATAAGAAGATGTGGAATTTGGAAATGTGTTGTTAACCGCATATATATAAAAGGCTTAATGATAGATGAGTTTGAAAGTTTGCAACGCGAGATCTCCGAATCTACTAGGCCGATTTTCACAAAACCTTCACTGAAAGATTAAGCGGAATCTCGAAAAAGTGTTAAGCTTAATTTTATTCTTCTAACTTACGCCGTTTTAAAGATTTTTCCGCGAACACCCATTTTACTACGCTACTTGATGACGTTCGGTGGGCGGTGGGAGGGGTGAGTGAAAGAGAGGTGGGTGCAATCCCGAATCGCACCCGGGCAACGCCGGGTCACACAGCTAGTTGTAACATAAACCAGTTGAACAAATTACCTTGGGTGGCAGATTGCCTTATCCGACCACACCTGTAAACAGCCCTGAGCCCTTCGCACGTTTAAAGTTGTTGAGATACATGCGCTCGCATTCAATGAGGAAAAACCTTTTCTTCTTGTTATCTAGTTTTGAAATAATTAATGTCTCAAATTCGAAGATTATCAAGAAGTTACTAAAAAGCTAGGATTAAACGGTCTGCCTTTTAATTAATAAAAAGAAGATAATTGGCTTTAGTAATGGCCCTTATTTAGAAAGCTGGCGTACGTAAGTTGGTGAACATATGAAAGCAATGAACCATAAAGTATAAGCTAATATAATTAAAAATTATATTGAATTATCACTAGGTGCACTTTAATTGCCGACTGAACAACTAAGAACGCGACATATAATGTAGTGGTTACGCCCAAGCGATATTGAGTAAATAATGCTTCAAATCATAATTCGTTTACAATTTTTCATAATTTACCATATGAATTGCAGAAATAATAAATCCGTGTGAGTTTATTAATTTCGGATTATCTGGTGACAACGAGTGCGCAGTCAAAGAAAATTTGAGGGAGATTCATGTTTAGGATAGAGTTATCGAATTAAAATCAGAGAATCAACGAAAAATGTTGGGAGACAATTTATTACGCATACTCGGTGGCATTATTAAAAAAATGTCAATCACTGCTACCTGCTGCGTCGATGATAAATGAAAAATGCGTATTTGTGATTACGGGAATGGGATAATTACTTTAAAGTTAAAAAAAAACGAAATTATAATCTTGCCAAACAAGATCCAAAGATAAGTGTACTTATGAAACCAAAATCTCATATTATTATGGCAATTCATATTTATTGTATCACTCCGTAACGCGGAAGGAAGTAGTTAGTTTGAGAACTAAATATAAAAATAATAATAAAAAGTTGATTCTCATGAAATGATTCGTCAAAAATATGACGAAAGAAAGCAATTAAGGGGAAGAGATTGCCCATTAAAAATACGCCTGAGATTGTATATAGTATATAACGTTGATAAAATATAAACAAACGAAGTTACGTATAGCCTCTCAAATTCATTTAGCACAGGTTTTGCATATTAATTATACACGGCATTATCGCACGGGAGGTTTCAAATGTTTTGTTTGTTTTTTTAATGCGAATACATGACGTCTGCCTCATCAATTAAGTTTTAACGTAATAAAAATAAATACAAACAAATGGCTAGCAATACATTAACTTCGATCAAATTTGAGAAATAATCCGACAATAAAAAACACATAGAAAAATATAGAACGGGGTTCATTTTTGATAGGCGACCCGTACCCATTTACTGCGGGGAGAAACAAAATCAGTACTCCCTCCTCATTAATCCACCCTTTAAAAAAATCATTACCCGCTCGAGCAGCTAATCCTAGTGCGGAGAGAGGTAAGCAGCTGCTCCACGAATCCTTTCCTTTTTAGGCATTCTTTACCAGCGAAGCGGTAATAGCAGAAAGCCTTATGGGTACGTCTGGTCCGTCCGTTGTAACTTTCATCTCCTAAACCGCTGGACGGATTTCAATTTAATAAGGTATGAGTGATCTGTATTAAAATTTATCGTCCAATTGTGATTTTCAACTGAATCCGCCAATTAGAACTTTCACTTTACATAAGTACTTTCATAACCTTATACTCCTATTTCGTTAAATGCCATTCGTCAAGCAAAAATGTAATATCAAAATTTTATCTCCATAGTTCTTATATGATCTGCAAGAATAGGAAAAAAATGTATTCGGATAGAGAACAACATTTACTACAAGATGGTCTAGAGACCACATAATTACTACTTATAATTTTGGAGATGAAAATTCGAGAAGATCCCAAGCATAGCATCGCATATTTTGTTTGCATCGATCCCGAAGACGGTTCTCTCAACAAACAACAATTAAAAATCCCTATATTTCTCTCCCATTCTATTATATGATCTTCGAGGTATAGATTAAAAAATTTATTCCGATAGAGAACAATATTTACTACAAGATGATCCAGAGACCACATAATTACGACTTATAGTTTTAGAGATAAAAATTCTAGAAAATCCTGAGAAAAATATCGCATATTTTGTCGACATCGATCGTGAAGATGGTTCTCTCAGCAAACAACATTTAAAAATCCATATATTTCTCTCCCATTATCTTATATTATCTGTGAGGTATCGATTGAAAAATTTATTTGGATAGAGAACAACACTTACTACAAGATAGTCCCCGATACTATAGTTTCGGGGACAAATATTCGAGAATCACCCAATCTTTCGATAACGTTCCATACGTATTTCCCATTAAAAACGCCTTTGAAATCTATGTGGATTGCATTTATGAAGTATACTTTTCCATCTTGTTTCATTTATCGACATCTACAAGAACCGAACGTCCGCGAGAGACACAAGAGGCCGTAAATCGCGTTCGTTCATCTTATATTACGACGTCCGAAACTCCATTCGGCCATTATCTCCCGAAACAACCTCCATCCGTCCGTCCCCGCTTCCACCTCCTATACATAAATCGATCGATTTCATTCCCAAAGAGCGACTCTTCTGCGGCCGACACGGCCAACCCTCAATATCCAACAGAGAGTATACGGTCATCAATGTGGAAGAGGCGGACTCGAAGGATAAAAACCCGGAGCGGGCTAATCCAACGGGTGGAATTCCCTCCGGGGCACCCAGACAGGGAGTGACATCTATTGGTGGCGTCGGCGATGACACTCGGGGAAAGTTTTTTTATGTACATCCCCCGCCGAAGTGATGAAAAGCCAAGAGAAGAGAGAGTGAGGAGGGTATAAGGGGTTGTATGGTGATTGCTACGAGGATTGGAAATGGATGGCTCGGGAGCTAAAAAGGGATAGAGAAAGAGTGGGGGAGGGAAATAAAGGGAAAGGAAAGAGGAGGAAAGGAATCGGGCCGTGAGAGAGTAGGGGACGGGAGACATTATCAGCGAGAGGGACGAAACAGGGAATTGGATCCGGCTCGGTTGATTGATTTTTCACGTTAGGCCTTTTACGGAAGAGACCGAATACGGAATGGCGTTTTTTTCTTCTTTCTTCTTTTAGGATGACGATGGAGCGCTCCGATAAATTCCGCTTGTTCTTCGTCGCCTGAACTCGCGTCGAGAGGGAGGGGATAAGACGAAAGGGAATGAGGTTGAGAGCTCAGAGCAGAGCGGAAAATATCAAGGGTTGAGATAGGTGTTTTCCTCACGGTACGGGATTGGAGGAGGGTAATGGGAAAAGAAGTGAAGAGTACGGAATAGAAAGGAGAGATTAAATGCGGGAAAAGGGGTTGGGAAAATGGGGATGAGGGCGCGTGAGGGGGCGTAAAGGTACAAGATGGGATAACGGGGCCCTATAGAAAGGGATGAGAGGTTGAGGTGGCGAGAAAGGGCACGGGAGTAAAAGGCAAGGAAGCTGGGAAGGAGCGGGGGTATTAAATGGGGCAAGGGTGGGGCCAAACAGATGAGCGGAGTGACTGGCGGAAGGACAGATCAAACAGGATCCAGGAGGATTGGGTCGGTGCATAAATACTAAATGTTTAACAGTGGTTATCAACAAAATGTCTTTTATGGATTGATATGCAATGAAAATACGCTGAGGGATATTTAAAATTAACTTAGGCTCTTACTGGATGGAATTATGCGCACAGTATGTACCATTAAGTTTTATTATTTACTAGCGGGAGTTACCCGGCTTCGCTAGGGAAATAATTTTCTTTTAAGTAGCAAATGATTTTTATTTCTCGTGGCCCCGCGCTTTCGGTGCCCCCAAATTTCTCAAATGTGTTATTCGGAGAAGAAATTCACACGGAATTTTAACTACCACCTAAAGAAACCATCGAAAATTTTTAGTCAGGCTTGTGCTCGTGGGTGTATCTCAATGCCGAATCCATCATATAATCAAGGCAGGCTGATTTTTCAAGAATATTGGCATAATCGAGCAGTGTTATTAAAATAGGAATTACTCCGAGTGCACCATAAGCCCTGAATTTTCGTTCCCCATTCCTTAATTACGCAGGCGATGTTTACATTAACATTTAATATTTTATTTATTGTATTCTATAGTTTTACCATTAATATATTTACGCATTAACGTCTTGCTTAGTATCCTCATGGATATATGCACCGAAGCATTTAAAGCAGCAATAAAATTGTGAGGTATATGCCAATACTATTAGCCAAAACGTAAACAATAAACAACATCTTGGTTACCGAACAAATGTAAGTAGATGTATCGATTTATGTGTCGCGATAAATATTTCAATGTTAATGGTAAAAGATAACAATGTTATAATATTCATTAAAAATCATTTGACTCACTTTAAAAGTCTTCATAGACTATATTTAATCCATTTGTATCCTTTATCTTGGCGCTGGCTATTCTTCTCCTACGGCTCGCCACGGCGTGAACTTTTCTTTCATCAGTCTTTACGTGGCTATCTCCCTTTGAGGAGGACAACAATTAAGAAATTTAGCTTAGTTGCCGCCTGGAAAATGTTAATACATTTTGCGCTTAAAGGATAAATTCGAACGATTTAACATGTCATACGACTAAACATGAACAGAATTAAAATATTTCGTCTTTCGTAAGAAAAATAAGCCATTTAACGTGATCACAAGTTAATATTAAGGTGTAATTATTTCCACATCAGTGAAGGGCTGCATGGCATTTTGGGGTTTCTCCACACCATTTCCCATGCATTCCTATGGAAATAGTATTTTGTTGACCGCATGTGGTATAAGAGATCCCACGGTCTGCAAACCTAGACCAAGTTCTTTCTTTTGTCCATAGGATGGCCCATGAAACTTTTGAATTCGATAGTTTCAACGGTGTAAAAACGTATGCCGAAATTTTCCTTCATTCATCATTATGGAACTCGAAGAAAACTTGCGTTTCTAATCCAATATGATTCCCTCAAAATTTTGATATATTCGGACTACTCCTTCTCCCGCCCCAATACCATCGAGGTTTGCAGGCGCAAAACGATTAGGCAGCATGCTAAATTTACAGAATTTTGTACAGATCTTCGCTTGTTTTAAGGTAATTTCATTCTGTATCAACATGAAACTTGAGGGAATCTTGCGTTTCAATTTTTGTGTGTTTCCCAGAAAATTTGGACATAATCGGACAACTCCTTCTCCCGCCCCAACACCATCAAATTTAGGTAATACGCTACATTTGCAATGTTTTGTGCAGCTTCTTCGCTTATTTCAAAACTCACCACGAGGAGGTGGCTGCACTTCGAATTCCACCCGTGCCCATACCAACCTCCCTACCACATGGGCACATTTGCATATTTCCTGGTCTTATCGCGCTTCATGGTCTTGCTGGGTTCCAAAATGAGACATCAATGCTCTGGATGCTATTGTGTTTCTTATAAAGCCATCCCTTGCCTCTGAACCAATAACAGAGGAAGTAGCATCGGAAACAAACACCTCTCTACATTTTGCGTGTGACATAGAAAGTTGGGTAGTTCCATAATCTCATGCCTGTTTTCACTATAATGAGATCAATTTAGTCCTCAGGATCAAAATTCAATGTCGATACAATAAAACTCCGGAGATTTTCTTTCTTATTACTTCTTGCTAGTATGATTATTCTGAATCCTAGCTCTCTGATGTGTGGGCGTTCGTCTATTATCATGCCAAGCAGTATGTTTTCGGAGTGTGCAAAAAAGTAGTTTCTCTGAATAACTCGCTGGACGATAGTTTTCAGGTCTTGTGGAGGAGATCTTGATAGTGAGACTGTTTTCCAAATGTACTTTGTACCATCTTGATTTAAATCCTTCGTTTTTATCTCAAACGGCATAGGAGTATATATTTTCATAACAAAATCAGCCAACATCTTCAGGTTATCAGATGCTTTTCTGTTCCGACGTGTAAACTCAGTATTCAATGGCTGTCCTCACCCACCTGGGGTGATTTAAAGCAGTGTTTTTCAAACTTGGGGTTACGATGCATTACTGGATCGCGAGGTTCAGGAGGAAAATCTAAGCACTCAACGCATAACATGCTGAAATATATCAAAAAGACAGAAAACTCAGTGCTCTCATTATACAAACGCCAATCTTTTAGTATGAGTTGCTTTTTTATCGAGAATTAATGTAAACTGAATTCAGAACAAGTTTTTCTCCTTGTGCCGTCCCTTCAATTGGGTCGCGAGACATTCCATTGGGTCGCGACACCAAAATTTGAAAAACACTGATTTATAGGCCCGGGATCTCGTGTTGCCAAGTCTTGTAAAGTATTGAGATCGCTTGGCATATCTCATAGAGATACTGCTGGTCCGTGCTCAAGCCACTGATGTCAACAACAGGGAAGGAGCTCTCAATGGCTTCGAATCCTACAACATGAAGCTTGTTACATGTCTCCAATTGCTTACCGATTTCACCGTTGTAAAAGTATTTGGTCCTCGCAATTCTCCATCAAGATGGTTAATTAAAAAATGTCTGATAAATCTCATTGGAGTATAGCAAACACACAAACAAATGGACAGGTTTCCTAAAGTTACTTACTAAAGATGAATTACGGCTCCTTTATCGCCCTTGCTGACTGGAGTTCCATTGCAGCCAATACCAACTATCTTTGATTTGTCTGCACCTTTCTCGATCAAAAAAGATTGGATTACTGAATAAATAGCCCATACAGATCCAGACTGAGGTGTAGCATTGCCTACATAAGCTGATTCAGGCTGTTGTATCAAAGAAATATGATCTTCAGTCACAGATTGCAGGTAATATTGACTTCCCACTTTTATTTGAGGCCTTGTATCTTTGTACCTTCAAATTAAGTCCACACAGGTTTGAAATGCATTCATTGTCACAGATTTGAAGGACATCTCAAGCTTTCTTTCTTTCTCTTCTCAGCTTATTCTTGTCAATAACCTTTGTTTTGTCCTGTTTTGAAATCATTCACAAATCCTCCAGAACAGCATTTGCTATTAAGGCACCCACTCTATCCGACACTTTATACCTGTCACAAACAGTCGTGGTGAGTTCTGGGTTGTTTCATTGTCAGCCCATAGAGAATGAAAGTACATTGAAATAAGCGAAGAGCTGCACAAAACCTTGCAAATGTAGCTTGTTGCCTAAATAGGACGGTGTTGGCGGGAGGAGTTATCCGATTATGTCCAAATTTTCTGGGAAGTATATAGGAATTGAAACTCAAGATTCCCACAAGTTCCATGTTGATACAGAATGAAAGTACCTTAAAACAAGCGAAGATCTGCACAAAACTAAATTTAGCGTGTTGCCTAATCATTTTGCGCCTGCGAACCTCGAAGGTGTTGGGGCGGGAGAAGGAGCAGTCCGAATTTATCAAATTTTTGAGGGAATCAATCATACTGGACTAGAAACGCAAGTTTTTTTTCGAGTTCCATAATGATTGAATAAAATTTGCATTTTTCGGACCACCCTATTGCCCATTTCTCGTCCGTGCAGTGATACCATTCATTGCATCGTACGATAAAGCATGTTTTCCCAAAAGTTCGTATGGCAGTAAAATATCTTTTCTTATTCCCCTCTTTGAACAAAAAACGCACTTAAACCCACTCTTTTTTGTACTGGAGAGGGGGTTTCTTCTAGAAAGTGACGCACTGTTAGCCGTCAAAACTGTATGGGGGAAAGCCCTTGCAAAAATATTCATTGAGATGTGCGAAGTGAATATATTTGTGTAGTACGGTTCACTCATCGAAGGAGCTTTGAAACGTGATTTATGGCAGAAAATCAATCCACAAAACATTAAGGAATTTTACAAGTAGAATTATGCACAGGACACCATATGCCGTCGTACATGTTTGAGGGGTTAAAACGCTCATTTAAATCAACTTTAAAGACGTTTCTAAGTAGAACTCATTAGCTCAGGAACGTAAACAACGCCTATTACATTATTTTCAATGGGAAAAAATATATTCCATTTACGCATTGTCGCTTATAGCGAAAATGCGATTTCCAGAAACGCATCTCTCGCGTAAATCGGGTGATACCTGTATTCTTTCTTAAAACGCAGGAAAAGTAATATTTCACCTAAGTATGCTGTTTCTTAAAGTTTTGCCATAGGTGCCTTATCTCCCAGCTACGTCTCCGCGTTCAAGTATGAAGAGAAAAACTTGATAACATCGCGGGAACGTGCGGGGTGGGTTCCTAAAAATCTTTGTCTTTACATTATATAGAACAGTGGAATAAAGCAATCGCGCACGATGGCGATACCATTAGCTTTCAGCTTTTGGCACGGAGTTAAGTTCAACTAAGGGCTGAAGGATCGGATATTAAAAAAATAAGTGCTTATGTATCTCCAATGCCGATAACAAGGTGATGAAAAACCATATGTGCATTCCATCCACACTTTAGTCATCTTCAGCAGATGTTCACCGAAATTTAGTATCCACACTCGGTTCTAAAGTTCCAATTTTAGAATCGATTTTTGGTGAATCGCCAGTGAAGACGACTGCATTGTAGTCGAAATGCGCATCTGGTTTTTCATAACTTTGTTATGGCAATTGGCAGGGAAGGTACGGTGCGTGGGCAACGTGGAGAGTCGCCCAGGGCGCGGAGAGGCTACCCTTAGACGTTTCATTTTACCGAAATTGAATTTCGCTCCAAGTTTTTAACATTACAGGGTAGCCAAATCATTCCTCCCCCACATACGTAAAACTTGCCACTCCGGTCCTCGATATTGACGATAGGTGACTAAAATAAGCACTTATTTTTTATTTTCGATATTGAAGCGCATATTCTTGAATTTGTTTTCAGCCATAAGGTATAAAACATTAGCCTGTTAGATAGAATGTGAAAATGGATCTTTGGGATATGAGGTTGAATTATCAATTGATGACACGGATTGAATTGACAATAAGGATACCATCTTGCAAAATGTAATTCAAGTTATTGGTGCTTAACTATAATGCTTAATCAAATGATAAATAATAAAATAAAAACAATAATATAAATATTTTTTTCGTAAAATTCTAAATTCTGCATTTAATTAATGGAGATTGACTGGCTCTAAACAAACCTAATCTCAAAAATGTAAACAAGAAATGACTGTACTGAAGATGACATTACTCAAGCTAGAGCTTCTGTCCTACCATTATGTGAGCTTCAATTCACAATTTATATTTTGAGCTCGTGGCGCTTATTCGCAAAAGCTGCTGCTTTTTTATTATTATTAGTAGTTTTTATTTTCAAGACTAAATCTTTATTTACACATTACACATTATTTTATGATGCATTATTGATTAATAATGCATTATAGAAAGAAAATACTTTTCAAAAAGAAAAACAGCGCAGAATGTAAGAAAACAGAAGAAGTTGATATTTCGATTTGACCAAAATAAAGAAATATATAATTAACTACATTTTAGACTAAAGGACCTAATTTTCTGAACGAACGCGGGCGCATTTCCCGTTCAGTTAAATGTTTCGCAACCTTCGTAAAAGTAACTATTGACGATTCCTGTTTCATTCATAATCCAATTCGACGCCTTAGAAATTTTTTTCACTCGCCATTTCAAAAGTCGTAATGCATTTAAAGAATTCATTATTTCATAGCAATTTATCTCAAGAGAGCGTCGTATCTCGTGCCTCTTTTTTGCCAAATTAAGCTCTCAACCAATCGTCCATTAAAGGCGCAAAAAATGGGTCCTTTTCGTCGAGGGCGAAATTTCATTTTCAGAGCCTTCACTTTCGATTACGGACGTATAATTTCGTTCAGGAAATCGAGCGAACTTGAAAAATGCTCCCTTTTTCCTCTCCCTCTTTCGTGCGTTCAAAGTGGGTGTTTAGGACGTAGGACGGCCTAACGGTGGTACCATCCATGTTTGGGAAAAGTGATAAAAATATTTTTTAAATTCGATGCGGTCATTCACATATTTATTAGGCGAAACAAGGGCGCCTTAGTTTTTTATTACATACCCTTATTTTTTCTTCCATATAAAAAAGTGAAAAGTTCCGAGTTGAAAATTTCTGTTAAGACATTGATCAAGCGAAAGATTTCATTTATAAAATCGACAGACAAGAGCACATAAAGCCGCACTGTAAAATATCTGCGAGTACATGTCAATCACGATCTACCACTGAATACACACATTCGTCGGATGGCCGGTGAAGCCAACAGGAAATTGGCTTTCGTAGGAAGAATGGTCCAAAATATTATAAAAAGCTTCGAGAAACGTCTTACCTATCTATGTCGAGTACGATTCTAGCATCTGCTACTCAAATGACAAAAGATCACTTGCTCAAGTCAGAAAAATTTGCTATTTTCATGCTAATTTAAAATAGTTCACGCAGCTATGGATGTTGATTAAACTATTTGCTCGAAAAAGTAATAGGAAAAAATGGCGACGAATCTTTTCCTCGGCACGCAGTCTTGTCGAGTCTTTTAAAAAAGGACACGTATAGAAAGAATTGCTATCGTTACAGCTTTAAGTGCAGAAAGGTTGCCCCTTTGCGCCATAGGTCACACACCCTATTCCTCTTAAATACCGTCGACTTTCACTTTTTTTCTCCTGTCTGCCTTCCGTCATTGGAGTCATTGGGCGACGACGATGCGGAAAGAAAAGCGTTTGTTACCGGAGCCCCTGGGAAGAGGAAGCCCCTTTACTTCGGGCGGACCCTGTCCCACCTTTTTAGCCAGAGTTACTCCAATTCACTCCCTCAGGAAGGGGAGGGAACGGGAGGAATGAGGGGAGAGGGAGCGGAAGAGAATCTGGCGAGAAACTCCTTCACGAAGAGACGTGCCATAAGCAGAAAAGAGGGGAGGTAAAAGTTCTCCTCCCCCATACCTTCCTACGCCCGATGTCCATCCCCATGAGACTCATTAGAGGCCGGAAGGGAAGTAAATTGCATTACGCTGGGACCAAATGGGTGGGGGAGAGGGTAGGATACGCTGATGGAGACTGGTGGGGAGGGGTTCGGGGGAGTGGGCACGAAAGAGTCTGCGTGACGTTGCGTGGACAGAGCGTCGTACAGTTAAGAGGAGTGGAAGTAAAAGGGGGTGCGGGGGTTGAAGACGGGAGCCCGGAGAGAGATGGGGGAGAAAGTGAAAATGGAGGAGTGTAAGGACACAAAGGATGAAAGTTGGACGTGGCAAGAGAGAGAGAGGTAATCGATAGAAACTTGTCGGAAGCCCTGTGAATTGCCCGGAGTATAGTCGTGAAGATTTGACGGCTGACGGTTTGATGGAGATCACGTACCGGCAAATTCCATAAAGTGTGCGCGAAGCCTTTTAACTGAGTAGAAGATGGGACGTCGACTACAACGCGTCGCCTCCGACTATAAAGTTAGCGACGCGTTCGTCTGCAGGGAAATGAGCTAAATTAGCTAGTTTTAGTTTAAAAATAAAAACAGAATTTACTTTTTAATTTCCATGGGAAATAAACTGAAACTCCAAAATCGTCAATAAACGAAAGAGTAGAGAGAGAGAGAGATGCACGCTTCACGCGTGCATACATGCAAGGCAGAGACGTTATTTACGAATTATATAACCATGTTTAAAAAAGGAACAACATTAATTGCTTAATATACTATTATGTCCAAACACTGAAAAGGGATAAAACAAGTGATGCCAAAGAACAATTAAATTTTTGTTCATAGAAAGGTGGCACTCCTGCTTGGGTTGTGTGGACCTTTATATTATTTTCTTAGCCCTTATTGTTAGTACCCGATTTCATAATAATCCACTGACTAGTTACGGAGATGAAACATGCGGACAGACGTACCTGACCAGACAATAAGGCGTTTCTTGTTTATTTTTGTAAAGAACGCCTAATAAACTAAGTTCGCCTCGTTTAGCGGGTTTACCTTTGTCCATTTAGATAATAAGTTCGGAATCCTTCCATAGTAATCTCAGGAAAGGGTGCGAAGAAAATCAGGCCGAGGCCAAAATTAATTTGGTTTAGAAAATTACTCAAGTCGCATTTTTGTTTCTCAACCGTCGCTTTTACATGACATTAACCTGCAAGCAAACGGATGCGGCAGAAGCATACGCGCGACCTTAGCTGTTGAAGCGGTTGGACCGCGGGCAATCTTTTTTCTTAAAAAGTTAAAGCAGCTTTCAGAGGGAAACGAATAACGGATTCTCCGTGCGTGCAAGTCGAAGGAATATCGTTGAGCAGATATTATTTATTCAGTTTTGTAATAAGGTGTCTTTGTAGACTTCTTATCGGTCATCATTCTCTTATTTGCTTTCCAATTTCCTCCTCAACATTTCGTTTTTCTTTGCTAAGGTGCCTTACTCAGGAATCGGGTCCCACCTGGTAGTTTCCCCATGTCCGTCCTTTCCCTAAGAATATTTTTAAAGCATCGCTGGTCATGGGGAAAACGCGGTATATGAAAAACTGTTGGAAGTCAGAGGTGAGCATAACAAGAATGGAAAGGTGTATTCCGTGTCGGAGGCGGTGTTTATTATTTATGTTATCATGTCAAAAAAGATAAAAATGAATGGCTTGGTCTTAAAACGACATATCATAAGCGATATGAAGGAAATAGAGATTTTTTGATTTAGCGAGTTATTTTATAATCAGTAGTAATTAGTTCAACTATCAAAAATTGTTTAAAATATACCTCACTTAAAATAGACAGTAATAATCTTTACGTTCACTTTCGTTCCTTCGTAGAAAATTATACATTCCTTTTCACTTAACATAAGTTGTATGTATACGTAAGGAAAATTAACGTATTTAAGTTCATTTCTTAGTCGTGGGTAATTCATTTTCTTTCATTTACTAAATGCTGTAGGCGCACGAAAGTAAATTAAACGTATTTAGAGTAGACCTTGTTTACTTCAGTTGCCACGAATATTGTTTCGTTGACAACAATAAAAAAACAGGCGGAAATTTTTATAAATTCCAAGTGAATTACAACTTTCTAGTTTAATTTTCTTGAAAACGGCTACTCCTATAAATATATTTTATTTGACTAGTTCTACTAATTTTGTTTGAAAACCTTAATCACATAAGTTATAATTCACGGGACATGGCTGGAAGTCCATTTTTTGTCATCAGTGGCACTTTTGATTAGGCTATGTGACTCATTTATATCATTTTCATATTTCGTAACCTTAAAGTCCTAAATACCAAGTTTCATGAACATCCGCCAAGTAGTTAACAAGATGAAATATGCGGGCGGACGGACGAAGGAGACGTGCCCATAAGACATTCCCCTACTATCGTTTCACTGCTAAAGAGCACCTAATAATTTAATTATGAATTTGGTGTACTTAATACCGATCGTTAAAGTGTGTTTTCTATATTTTCGTCCAAACAAGTTCCAACACGAATACTGGATCCAAAAATTTAAAATTTTGATCTTAAAATGCTCTTGACAACTCCACACAGTTGCTGAATTTGAGACTACCGCCTAAGGTAGCACATTTCCATTTGCATAAGGGAAATAAATGAGTAATAAGTTTATAGGATTAAATAAATATAGGTCTGTCACATTCATAAGAACATGCGTGGACTTCGGCCGCGCACGGAGAGGAAGGTCCCTCGGTCATCTTGACTACCCCCACCCCACTAGCCCATCCTCCTCCTTAGGTTGTCAGTTCTCACTGTTTACTGTTACTCACTGTTTACCTAGTCGAAGTTTTGAGAATATTTAGCAACAGTGAAGTTAATAATAATATTAATAATATTAAATTAATCCCAGAAATTTTAATCCACTCCTTCGTCCTGGTTAAAATAACCTTAATAACCAAGCAACGCTAAATAAATACAATTAATTTCTGTTTGCTTCACGCTTGATAGATTTTTTAAAGCAAATATTAAAAACGAATTCACAATGACTCGAATATACGCATGTGAGGATAAATTAATTATAATTACTGTTTTCTCCATGGGGAAAATGTAAAAGAGGAGAGACTTGTATGGAAATTGCTCAGAAAACTTTCAAACAATATCTGTTCCAGCCACCTAGGTAAAGATTGAATTTTAGCCGTATTTTTCATCTCTATAGCGCCGTTTCACCATATTTGAGAGGAAAGGCAGAAAGTCCTAAAATGCTTTTGAAGATTAGATTCGAGCAGGAGGTTGAAGCGAACTATTTTTATCGATGACAAGAGAGCTCGGACGAACGAGAGCGACGGGGATAGGGGAGAGAACGAGAGAGTGAAATATCAGAGAGGAAGAGAGTGGAGAAGATATCAGAGAATAAAGACGGGAAAATATTATGTGGAAGACTGAGAAAGAGGCGAAAAATAAGCAAGGACACAAAAATACAGGGAATAAAACGAATGAAAAAGACGAGAGGATTGAGGAATAAGGATAAATGAGAGAGAGAAGGAATGGATGAGATGAAAGGAGAATGACAGGGATGAAATGCAAAAAAGAGGTAAAGGAAGAAGGAGGTAAAAGAAGGAATGATGACCAATGGAGGGAGCAGAAAGCAAGGATGATGAAAATAGGAGAGAAAATGGAGGTGCAAAGATCTAAAAGAAATGCAATGTAGAGGGGGGAAGAATAGAGGGGTAGCGAGAGAGGAGAAAGTGATATGTAAAGTGGAAAAAAGAGTGAGAGATAGGCAGCGAGAGAGTGAAAGGATATGAGAGGAAAATGAGCGATAAAAATAAAAAAGAATAGAAACGGAAAAGAAAGGGGCGAGCGTAGACGCCTCACAAGATTGTCTCGTGGGAAAATGATGCAGCGTCCTAACGTTTCCCGGAGGTCATTAGCTCCGAGGTCAGACTGAAGAGGGGGAGAATGAAAAGGTAGAGAAGACTGATAGAATAAGAGGGGAGAAGGAGAGAGAGAAGGAATGGGAAAGATTTGGAAGGAATTGGGTTGGGTTGGTTTTCACACATGCCACCCAAAATAAAGGAAGAAAAGCTGACGCAGGTATTTTTTGCCCTGGTCCGAGATATTTTTGTATGACTTCCAGATAGGAAACGTACTCCGATGGTGGTGGTGCAAAAATACCTACATTGCACTGAGGACCACGATGGAGCCAGGTGAATTAGTGTCACTGACATCTAGAGGTTAGGTGAATTGCCGGATAACGCGCTCTCAAACAATAACAATATTATCATCCCCCGATAAATATTTTTTTGATGATGGTTGGATAAGACGAATCCTTCCGTACAGTACCGTAACTAGGGTGGGGCAAGCGGGGCTTCTGCTCCGGGCGTAACTAAGTAAGGGGCAAAAAAAGTCCAAATAGTAACTAAATAAACTAAAGACGATATTTTTTTTATGGAGGGGGAGGGCCGCATATTTAATAGTTTGCCCCGGGCGCTAAAATAGCTGCTTCCGTTACAAAATTTCCCTGAGTATAATGTAAAAACAAAAAAGAACAAACTTTATTACCAATACGTTATCTGGACTTGTAATAACGAAGAAAATTTCGTTGAAGACAAATGACATAATGGCACCAAAACATCCGAATACAAAATCGAGAAAAATTGTTCTTCTCTTTCTATACAGTTACATTTTAAAATGACTAATGAGAGTAGTTTTCCGTATGAGCAAAATTAAACATAAATCAATATAATTCAAAATATGTTTAAAAAGGTTTAACTTAAATAAAGACTTAGCTATGTTAAATTATATTAAAAATGAAATATCGAATTCATATGGTACCTAAAAGGAGTTAAAAATATAGAGATGAAACATTGATCGAGTCAATAAACGAACAGCATTATAGGAAAAGTGATTGGTAAAAGACTTCTTGGTGAGATATTTATTGATCCTATACTAGAAGCTTCATCTGTTTCCAAAGTAGAGTTTGAATAAAAAATGTTAAAAATAGAGAAACATTTTCAAAAGACGAAATCTCAGGAGACAAAATAACGGAAATTGAGTTCATAACGAGATTTCCGAGACGGGTAGCAGAATCAAATGTTTTGAAAGGCAAAGTTTTGCATTTCTGATCGAGTTGGATCTCTATTTCATCGAATATGTCCAATGTGGCTGTAGAATGATTTTTTCGTGTGGCAGACAGATACATTATCCTTTGATCATTAAAAAAAGCCGTTGCGCTATCAAATTAATGAAAATTATTCGCTCCATCTAGAGACTCGAGTAACTTTGTGACTTGAAAATCAAAACGCATCTCTTCCCTCAATCTGCCATTCATTTTCGACCTTTCTCTCTCTGTTCTCTCGTATTCCTCTGGAAACTTGTTCGCTCTTCAGCCTTCATTCAGTTTCTCAAGCTTTCAATTATGTTACACGCCCTCGCTCTGCTACAGGCCTGTTCGCGTCCCCTACGCCAATTCCTCCGGGTCATTCCAAGCGTGCATACAGTCATATCCTCCTGAAGTACTTCACAGCGCATTAAGAAAGTCTTGCATTAAAGGTTTATTATTACGAGACAAAGGAGAATAAGGACGCGATTTCTTAGTCGAAAACTTTTCTCTTTGTGTATTGAATAAGCTTTACTTTTCGTGAGCTTGTTATTTCCTTGAAAATGCATATCATTATATCATGTTCTCTTTTGGAATTGTGATTTCGTCTATTAGTAGCGGCCAGCCGGTTTCAAAGACATAATTCCACGCTGCGAAATGAAAAATGGTGCATTTTCCCAATTATAATTCCCACCCCAATTTTGAAAGATTTAATCGAAGGAAAAATAAATAATACTTCAAAATTTGATAAAATTTACGGACTTCTTATTTTTTTTAATTACAGAAAAGTTACTTAGATCATTTATCTTTACATAAAACTTCGATATCTACATAATTGTCGCTTAGCTGTATTAAAGCAGATAGCTTCTTTACCTATTTATTGATTATTGTAATTTTAGGGTTCGACATATGTCAATTGCATCTCTGTTTATCAACGTTTTGTTGAAAAAACGGACTCTAATTGCCGTAAAATTACGTTAATAAGAGTCCCTCTTTTTCAGTATTATCATATTACCGTAGTGCTCAAACTTTTTTATCAACGTTTTATTATTGAAAATTTCCCACATCTATTTTACAACTTGAATGTAATCTCACTCCTGTTGTCATATAGAATTTTACGGAAGTCACGCCTAGTGGTAATTAGCTTGTTTAAATTGTGTGAGTGCGTTGATATAATGCTTTGAAGATTTTTGGGGAAGTAACGAGGTAAAAAGGGCGCATTATATTCTAGAAAATACGGTATTTGACATTAACAAATTCAGTAACATGTTTTTGCTGTTCATCGCGAGTCCGGAGTTTTCCCGCTACACAGGCATTTGTTTAATATTTCGCGATTAATCTCTGAAAGATGTCGGTAAAACCATATGGGAGGAATGAATGGAATTGATAGTCAATAATTTGTTTTAGATGAAATTAGCAAGTGAACTATAATGTAGATATGTATATTTATTCAGACAGCAAGACCAACCAAAAGAATGCCGCAAAAATAGTCAATAAAAATAGAAATAATAGAGGCAGTTGACAAAGATACCAATCCAAGTATATAAATTTCTACGGAAAGATTTTCAGAATTATATATGGCTTCAAAATATGACATCCAAAACAGTTTAATTGCATTATGAAACAGCTGCGAAGCCTGATAAGAATTTTTAATTAGTTGATGTACTCGGATAGAGAACTGAAGACAAGGTAGAATTCTCAAAACTGCTGTTCCACATATCTGCTGAAAAAATAAAACAATTCGCTACTTTCAATTCACTACTATGAAACGAAATATAAAAAGTTGATATATTTGCGATATTATTAGTATTGAAATATGGAAACTTTATGCCTATCGGATTACTTGTAATAAAATTTAATAAGTAACCCATTTTTTCGCGAAAATAGAGAATGAAAATATTCTCCTTGATCACAAAGTCGTAAAATAAAATTGACGTCATCGGAAATACTTGAAAGGCGTACGATAAACCTTATTTAAACTATAAGAGGATTTTGAAACCCTCAAAGATGCTTTTAATTATACGACGGCTATAATCTTGCTCTAGGAAAGGTTCGACTTCATTGTTATTAGGAAATTCTCGGTGACTGATTCGACTATTCAAAGATTCAAGTAGAAGAAAAATCCTAAATTCACTCCTGACTTAGAGTAATTTCACGGGAAAGACGAGTTATCGGATGTAATTTGCAGCGCTTTGTCTGAGATGGAGAGAGATAATTAGTGCTACTAAAGACACGGGTTGGAATGCCCACCTACGAACAAAAATTCCACGTGTTACGAGCTTTTAATCACTTTTTCATTGCGTTCGCACGCTTCTTCCCCATAGCCATGCGGAATCTGAATAGAAACCGGGAGCGAGAACAAAAAAATTATTCCGAGCGTGATGTATGGACTGCGTTGATAAGAAGATAGGTGGAAATGGAAAGGTTGAAGGGAGAAATTCGGTGAAGGGGTAAGAAGATTTGAGTGATGGCGAAAGGAGGAGATTGATGGATTGATTGATTTGGTCTTTATTTGGGGCGAGATTAAGACTAAGGAGTCCCATCTTCCACGTAACCCCTCGTCAAGAAGCATACACAATAATACATAGAACACTAAGCAAATACAAGTAACAAAAATACAAGTACAGGGAAAACAAGGTGTAATTTTGTGGGAAAAAATAAGGGCTGCTGAATTGAGTTGAAGTGAAGTAGAGAGGGGTAGAGAGAAAGTTAGGAAGAGTAAAAGAGAAGGTAGGATGGTGTGAATAGAAAGGAAGAGAAAAAGGGAGAGGGTGAGAGAAAGGGATATAGTGGGAGAAAGGGAAAGGGTGGGAGAAAGGAAGAGGGCGGGAGAAAGGGATAGGGCGGGAGAAAGGGAGAGGGCGGGAGAAAGGGAGAGGGCGGGTGAAAGGGAGAGGGCGGGAGAAAGAGAGAGGGCGGGAGAAAGGGAGAGGGCGGGATAAAGTGAGATGACGGGAGAAAGAGAGGGAGGGAGAAAGGGAGAGGGCGGGAGAAAGGGAGAGGGCGAGAGAAAGGGAGAGGGCTGGAGAAAGGGAGTGGGCGGGAGAGGGGAGATAGGGAGATGATGGGAGAAATGGAGAGGACGGAAGAAAGGGTGGGAGAAAGGGCGGGAGAAAGGGCGGAAGAAAGTCTGTAAGGGGAGAGAGAATGGAACTAAAACAAAGAGAGATGGAGGAGCGGAGAGCAATGGAGATATAGATAGGGAGAAAGTTGGATGAACAGTTTTGAAGGGAGAAGTACAAAGAGAAATGAAGGGAGAGAAAGAGGTAAAGGTAGGAAGAAATGTGACGTATAGAAGGAGACGTATACAGATAGTGGAGATTGAATCGGAGTGTGGAAAAAAGGAATGGCGGTAGAGAGATAGATAAATGGGCGTGTCTCGATTTATATAGGAAATATTAAAGAGGAAGACATGAGGGAGGCGATCGGCCAATTGAAACGGGCGAGCAAATATTTGCTCTTTGCTTCATCGATATTTGCGATACGTGATGGAAAGCGAAGGAGCTCATCATCATTGATTTAACATAAGTCCCACCCACTGCCCCTACTCCCTTTTTTCACTATTCCAATTCCTGGCTCTATTTCAAACGCGCGTTTAATCTTTTTCCGTTATTTTTGCGAGACACATTCTTTATTTGCTTCCATTCTTCGGTCGCGATCCGCTTTGGTGAAATACGATTGTTATCTTTTGAATAATCTAATTTGGATTCAGAGTGTGAATCAGTACTTTTTTTAGCTTTTGGTTTCTTAATTCCGTTTTCAAATTCTTTTAATATTTGCCACAAAACGTTCTGAAAGAATAAATTTTATCCGTGTGTCTACGCAAATGCAAGCCTTTCAACATACACTCTTGTCTATCCGCCTGTGATGAAAGAATTTTTTAAAATCTATACATCTAACAAAAGTGAAATATTGTTCTATATCCATGCGCAAAAATAGCAACTCGGTGTGTTTGATGCGAGAATCATTAAATCGTCGCAGCTAGCGAATACGCTTTTGTTTGAAATTCACAGTTTTTAGTAAAATCTCGGGCGTGTTACTTTATTATTCTATGCGAACTCTAACTTACAGAAATCAGTAATAAATTCAATATTTTTCTCATTAGGAAAAAATCTACCTTATAGGTGCTTATTTTATACACAGGAAAATATTATATTACGTATTTTAAATCATCTGCCGGGATATCTGTATGTGAGCATAACATTAAGATTCGCGAAAATGCTTTTGAGCTCTACTCTGTAAATATTATTAAACAGAAAACAAATTTTCTCCGAGACAATTACTTTTAGAGACGCGAAATAAAAACGCGTTTATTTTCCGATATTGGGGCATACGTTAATCATGTTGAGCCAAATTGAAGTAAATCCCACTTGAACGTGGAGGTTTCCAAAAGAAAGATTTAAAATTGAAGAACGCGCAGAAACGAAGCTTGTTATTGTTCCTCCACTCGTTGTTGCAATCTTCTCCTTTCTCGTCCCAAGAAACGGAGTCTTTCCTTAAAATCAAAGGGAACTAAACTATGGCCCTTCCCTTTAATATTTCCGTTGCTCGGATACAGTCTACGGCACTCGATTAATTAAGCACCTTCTCGGGGAACGGAAGAAAAAAGAATCCTGTTTCTCGGTTATTGGTAGTTTCTGAGAAGAAATACAGTGAAGGGGACAAAGGAAGCGGGGAATCTCCACATATTTTTGAGGAAAGGATAAAAAACAAGTAGACGGACTTGAGTTTAGAGGTGGAAGTGGAACCCTGTCATGGAGTATAGGAAAGAGAAAGGAGAAGGCGACGAGAAGCGGAAATAACGAGAAGCTGAGCTATGACCGGAATTCTAACCTGGAATATCTTTTCACCCAATAGGAACCGATGGGGAGATCATTCTGTCATGGCGAACTTTCTAAATTGTTGGTTAGCTAGGGTCGCGGGTTCAAATCCTGACGAGGGAATGTTTGTATGTGATTTGTTATCGCTATTACGCTCACTGCAAGGGCTGTTTATGAGCTAGTTAAAATGTGTAAATAAATTACGTCACCTTACGGGGTAGAGCATTTTCAATGCTGATAGATGTAACGCGGTTGGATTGCAATAAAGAAGAGGTAAGCTTGAGCTGATAAAGGCAAAAATTTGCGGAAAGCGGAAATAAAAAATAGATAAGTTAAACAATAAAATTCTTGCGCCATTTCCTCCGATTTTAAATTGAACAGATTTAAAGTTACCGTAACCATGAAACCGGTAGTATTTTTATAGCATAAAATGGACTTTTCATAATTCACCATAGATAATCTTTCCGTAGACAAGTACGAGATTCTCCATTTGCTCTTTCGTTCCACAATCTTCATTATTTCTTGGGAAGCTCTCTTTCCTTTTCAAGTCGTCTATCAGCTGAAACCTTTTCCTTCTTCTCTTCCTTTCTCTCTTTCCGCCTTTAATCGTGCTCGCCCTCCTTAGGTAATATCCGATCCAGTTCGCATTACCACTTCTTATAGTCTTTATGATAGCTTTTCTTTCATCCTTTTATTTTCTCGTCTTTCATCCTTTCTGTACATTTTATCTTCAGCATTCTTCTCCATGCCCACAATTCGAAGATATTCAAATGTTTTATTTCATTTTTCCTATGTATCCATGTTTATGCTCCATACAAAGCAATACTCCAAACAATCAATTCCTTGGATGCATGGTTTTCGGTGAACCACCGCATGTGATGACTTTAATGGACAACAGTTTCGTTTCGTTTCGAAACTGTTGTCCATTAAAGTCAGCACATGCGGTGGTTCACCGAAAACCATGCATCCAGTCATCAAACACCGCCAAAGCCTTCGCCACAATTTAATCAATTCCTTGTAGATATTTTCCTTTATTTTTAGCGTCAGTGGGGGTTTCATAATTTTCTGAAATAGGCTTTCGCTTTCGTTATTCTAGGCCTTATTTAATCGGAGAATTTCTTGTTACGATGCTTTCAGGGCATTTGTAGTCTGAAACTTGCTCAAATGTCTCCACCGACCCTTATGTTGGAGCCTTCTTCTTTTTCCCGATATCCGCATTAACTTGGAATTGTTTGTTTATTTCCAGTCCGTATTTTCCACCTGGTACCAACAGCTTATTTATAACTTTCCGGAATTTCTTTTCCCTTTCATAATTATAATCGGTTTATTTGCCGCGATGATGTTATTAGATACGAGATGGAAGGAAAAGAGAAGACGACGAAGAAGACACGGCGGTAGATGTTGATGATGAAAGGGGAGGTCAAATGAGGAAGAGAGAGGGTGTCTTGCGGGAGAGGGGAAGGCGCAGTGGTATGAGGGAAGTTGGCGGTGAATAGAGGCAGGGAGACGGAGGAAAAGAGAGGGAGAGATGGAGGAAAGAGACGTAAGGAGGACTATGGGGAGGGTTGTGCGAGTGCAATTCAGATGGATGAAGGGGGTGGGGTGAAGAGAAAAAAAGAAAGGGGTGAAAAGAGAGGGGTGTGGTGTATAGGGGAAGGACAGGAGGTGATGCTTAGGAAAGGTATGGGAGAAAAGTGGAAGAGGGAAAGGATTGAGGAGGAGGAAGAGAAGTGAAGGAAAGGATCGTAAATGGCTGCGCGGCGAAGGATGGCAGAACAGGAAAGAGAGAAAAGGGGGAGATGTTGAGGGAAAGAGAGAGAATTGGCCAAGAAGTAACAGTCCGGAAAAAGAGGCAACAATAGAGCGCCGAAACGACGTCCGAAGAGTTTGAATGCCGTCAAAAAGATCGGGAGCACAAAAAAAGGTCGTCGAACGGATCAGACTATGGCGAGTCAACTTATCAAAAGGAGTAACACGAGGAATCTGTTTCATTGGTCGAAAGTCCAGACGTGGAGAAAATTATACCAGAAAATTTGAAATGACGCGAAAATTGGGCACGATAATCGGTTGATTGATCCTACCAATGGATATCCTCATTACTTCTAAGTGTCTATGAGGGTTAAAAAGGAGATAAGATCCAATCATCTGAGAATTCATCGTCTCGAGCAAGTAGCTTCAATATACTTTAATATACTCATATATATATATATATATATATATATATATATATATATATATATATATATACCCCATTTGAGCGAAATGCGCATCCGGTTTTTCTTATCTTCTTGTGGCTGCTGGACGGTCATAGTTTCTCAATTCTATTTGGCTGGAATATAATTATTTGCAGGATTTATTTTTAGAAGTAAACGCAAAAAGACTCATTCCTAAATAAGTAGATATAATTTTCATGAAAGTTGCTAAATCGGTTAAATAAATTTTCCAACAAAATTTTGTTGATTTTGATTAATATTAAGCGATAATAATGTTAATACCGTTTTATTATAACCAGATTTTAAGTTAAAAGGCTGATGTTTTAGCACAGAAACGTTTCGTTGAATATAGGACGTTATTCATAACAGAGAGTAGTGGTGAGGTTGAAGTTGGCGTTTTATAGCTAAATTTACCTAAGGGGAAATATTTCCTGTAGGAGTTTTGTATTCAAAATCGGCAAATAAAGAAAGTGACTACAATATAAATATTATGTTTTTACATTTCTCGTCAATGTCGGCTCAAATATTTTAACATAGTCATTGCGTATTTAGAAATAAGTAATGTTTTACAATATTCAAGATCATTTTCCCCTTTTTGACATTGATTTTAGAAATATAAATGGCCGTTTGGTAGAAATAAAAAAAAATATTTGGGTAAATCTAAAAATTGAACGAGTTTCTTTTGCTTTTATCCAAGGTTTACGCTCGATTCCGCTGAAGCTTAGAAACCGTATCGTGGCTGCTATTAAAGTGACGAAATGGAATGTTGTGCAGAGGGGAAGAAGTGGAAGCCTTGCAAAATACCTTACAAGACAAAAAATTTGGATGCCAGAATTGTACACTTTTTCTTTAACATTTTTTACAACCATAAATCATTTTAGTTTTCTTTTTGACTCCCTATTAGCTATAAAATGAGCATTCTATTCCGGGACGATGCAGTTGAGGCTAATATTGTTTCTGGATAGTGTCGCATAAGTCGAATTTTAGTGGACGTAAATGATAAAAGGAGTCGTAACTCGAAAAAAAAAATTAAATCCATAAAGTGATGCCCAGGATAAATAAATAAATTGCAGTTTTAAAAAAGGACAAGTGTCCTCTTGGCTTTTAGATACGACTCAGCTTCGTAAATAAAACACATTCTAGTATGTCTGCAGAAGTGACGGATGGTATTATTCGCGTGTAAACATCTCGGGATGCGTTAAATTGGACGATAGACAAACTCAGACGCCGCTTCTAAAATACATCCGAGACCACCCATACGAGAGCCGTTTGCATAAAATAAAAGTCGTACAATTCCATCCCAACAAAATGAAAAGGCGACGCGTTTACAACTCCATTCTCCATCGATCGTGTCTCCGTTAATCCGACAACGATTGATTGGGATGAGACAAAATATATATCGACGCATATATATATATATATATATATATATATATATATATATATATATATATATATATGTACTTCTCTCTCAGATTAGTTTGATAAAAAAGAAAACGAAAACCTTGAAAAAAATCAGTAAACTTGCCACCAGAGGAGGGAAATTTTGCCCCCAAACAGCTTGTATAGTTCATTCGACCGTTTTATGGACTCAGGAGTTGCTTTAACATATACAACGAAGAATCCATTTGTTTTTATAGAGACAGAGACGACATTATTTTGTGTCTCCCGTTTCCCTGAAGCTAGTCCACGTTGCTCTGAAAATTGGCGAAAAGGACGGGGATCGAATTTGGCGATTCGAAAGAATCATTGGAGACCGATGGGGAGGAGAGGTCGTGGGAGTTAGGAGGTCGAAGATTCGAGTGAGAAAGGCGGGGTTAAAAGGGTAAAGAGGGAAAGAGAAATTGGTGGGAGGCGGGGTTTTCATGCCCCCAAGAGAAAGGACGGAGGATTGAGCGGGGCAAGAGGATAGAGACACCGGGCAATAAATTCGGAGAGCTTTATATATATAGAGGGGCCTGAGGGCGCGCGAAACTTGGGTGACAAAGGACAGTCGCGTGGACGGGGAATTGCGAGCCGAGGCCATGTCTGGTTGGAAATATTGGGTGGGAAAGGATGGGAAAGAGAGGAAGGAGAAAAGAGATAAGGGGAGAGAGGAAGAAGAAGAGGAATCTCGAGGGAGGAGAGGAGAACCCTCGGAGAGGGAGAATGAAGTGGAATGACTGCGAAGGAAGGAGAGCAGCGTGCACAATCGATAAACAAGGAGGGTTTCCTTGAGGACATAACCTGACAATCGATAAGAGGAGTGGTTTCCTGGCAGAGTCAAAACCTCTTTTCATCGACTCGTATTCGCGCACACTTCGCAGGCTCTCTAATCACTCCCGGTCCCTCTTCCGTTGTAATTATTTTAACGGTATTCGCATGATTGGTGATATGCGCGATAAGATATCTTGGGGGGTGAGGCAAGAAGATTCGGGTGAAAGAGAGGCGGCCACGCTGCAATGTCCGCGTTTCATAAGACGCGCCGTGGGAGACAGCCAGTCTATTAGCATATTTACGAGCAGTAAAATTCTCGTGGCTGTCTTGAGCACCGTTACTGAAAGGCCGTCAGGCATGGTATGCAGTTTTACGTAAATGATCTAATGGAAGAGAATTTAATCGGGGGAGTGAAACTAATATGTGCCAAACGTCATAATGAATTCACGTTTAATTCCCATGAAAATGTTTGACCACAGTGCAGATAACCTTCTCGAGGACTTTTCTTTACATCTTATTAAGTTATAACACTAATACCTGCGTAAAATGAACACGCAATATTGATCATTTGAATTAAGTACAGGAAATTTCTCACCAACATATTTCACTCATGCTCGAACTGGATAATAAAAATAACTTACTGGCTTGAAGCGAAACTCATCACAAGATAAATACAATGTGAAATGATATATATTCATGACAAAGAGCGTAGGAACATATAGCGAAATACCTCTATATGGTTTTATCCAAAAAATAGTTTATGAAATGCATTCACTAGTCTGAAATCTAGCGAAAAAGCGATAATAGCCCAGTTGATTATTGCAGCTGATAGATAGCAAGAGAAAAAATTCTACCTTGGCCAGCAATCGAACCCGGGACTTCGATTTAACGGGCTCATCTTCTATCATTGAGCTGTCGAGTCGAACCAATTTCTCCGATTTTGTAACGGGCATTTCTGGTTGAATATTAGTCGCATATCTCGGATGTTAAATAAGATTTCAACGCAGAACGATTATAGGTCATCAACTCAGAATTGGAAAATAATAGTGCAATCAGTGTAGACAAAGAGATTGACACTAACCTAAACGCAGGAGAAGTGGTATTTAAATTATCATTATCAATCGATTTACCTGCATTTTATTTTAATTTTGAAAATATTAAATTTAATCGTTTCTTAATATCTAACCTTTGATGTACCATCTATTTGTATTCAATTGAAATAAAACGTGCCATATACGTTATCTAATTGACTTATCATTAAGCCAAAAACAATCTATTTTTCTCAACTTTTGTAACTATGTTTACCATATGATGAAGCAGATCGTTTTAAAATGCGTTCTTTGCAATCTGACAGTCATTAGTGGTCCAATATATCGCCTGTTTAAATTTCTAATCCCATTTTCTACTAGATGAGTTCTTTACTTTGTGGAACGTATTTATTCCTGAGAAACATCAGTCTACTGGAGAAAAAGAAATCTAGAAAAGCCGCTGGTGTGTGTTAAAAAATAAGTGCTTATTAATAAGTGACTTTCATAAAGGTATTAACTGGACAGTCTAATGTAAATCAGGCCACATGCCAAGGCTTTAAATTTATATTCCTTCAAAACTTCTCTAAAGCGGTTGAAATTGCGATAAAAACTCCGCCATTCTTAATTATTTCTACAACTTTTGTGGCATCATTTTTCGACCTTTAATGAAATACATTCTTCATTTAAATGCGGATATTCTGATTTGTCCGAAAAGACTAAAGCGAAATCCGCTCTACCACTTTCAGTGTAAATGTCCCGTACCTTATACAAATCAGTCAAGTGGCTTACGAGATGAAAGATTCGGACAACTAAGATCTTTCCATTTCACGTTCTTTTCGCGCGGTGAGCACAAAGAGCGCAAAAACGGTATCAATTGATGAAAGATATTGAACTCGAAAAAATCGTATTTCGCTAAAGTTTCCGATTGCCGTTAAATAAAATATTTCCACGTTAACGGGATGCTGCGATTTCTTCGCTTCACCCTTATTTAAATAATCATGAAGCAATAAAAAAAACCCCATGAATACCCCATTTCTTTCCTGGTCGGGCGCTTTTCTTTTTTTGTGCGCGCGTATATTTTTCTTTTCGACATCCGGCAGAAGAAACTCACGAAGATCAAGACAGAGGAGAATATCCCATCCAGAAAACATACGGCATTAAAGGGCGGCGCATACGCAGCGGGATAGCGAAACCATTTGGAATTCTAAATACGGAACGGAGGGGAGTTCGGAAAGAAAACATTTAAATGATCCCGGCCCGACACGCAGCACGCCGCGTTCCATTGGTCAACTCTCCATCGGGTCTTTTTCGGAAGACTAAAAATCCTAAGCCTTCCCTCCCCCGTCTATTTTGCAGCGGAAGAATTTTTTCGAATCGCGGTTCCATTTTGCTGGAGGCAGAAAGAAAAATTCACGGTTACAGGGAAAGTATAGTGTACCTGATACTGAAAAGATGGAAGCGAAAGAAATTTGCACGTCACTCATTACTTGCCTCGACTCGCTTGAGTAAACTTTTCTTGGGTACAATTATGGATCTATCAGGAAGAAATTTAAGTTACTCGAATATCGAGACGTTGGGGTGATGAGGATTTAACGAGAAATTATAACTGGGAGAATTTTAAAAACTAGTTGCTTGGTACTAATGTTATTATATTCATGATGACGCATCCCACTATGGTGTGTAACATTGTTTGCGTGTGTGTGTTATGCGTTTGCCAATTGTTATGTTTAAAGGACCTAGATTCGCATAACTTTAAGACTGGAACAGCGTAAAAATATATTGAAAAATAAATCAGTAGCAAAACTGCTGTCCACATTCTTTCGCACGTTTTCACTTCATTATATATACATATATATATATGTGTATGTATATATATATATATATATATATATATATATATATATATATATATATGCTTATGGAAGAAGAAACGTAAGTGGGATAAATAATAAGGAATAATAAGGAAACCGAGTGAGCACTCACCAATAAGATGATTTCAGGTTGGCGAGCTGCTGGGGGTGTCGAAGTGACACACGTTAACACAAAAAAACACGGAAGCTTTGAGGGTGATCTCTTAGTCAGCGCAGGAGAGAGACAACTGATGGCAGTGACAATGGGTGGAGGCATGGGGGTGGAAGGGTAGTGCGGATAAGTCGGGGATTGGAAGATGCGGAGTGGGCGGGGGAATGGCCGAAAAGGAGTGAAATTACGAGTTGAACATTATTTTTTAATTGAGTTGCATTGATTGATCGTTACACATTGTCAGTAATTTTTCATGTCATTTGTTGTAGCGAATATCCGTTGCCTTTCACTTATAATTTATCATCGGCTATATATTTTTACATTTTTTGCATGTGTAAAAACTACATCGGTTTAACTATAACTGATATCAGTTTCTAAATTAAATTCGTTATTAGATAGACAACGCTTAGGAATCAATTTATTCACGTCACGTGATAAAATTCGCCGTTTCTTGAACTTACATAATAAGAGAACACAGATCTACGATGCTCAGATCACTCCAACCGTCTATTTGGTAGCGCATTTTCCAAATCAACTCCCCGATTTCCGTACGTCTCAACCACCTCGACATCCTTCACACCGCGCGCGCCTCTCTTGTAGCTTCACGTTTCCTACTAGACGTTAACGCCATCTTTTTTCCTTTGCCGTAGGAAGTGATGAACCCTATCATTCACAGACGCTGCAAATCAGCTTTTCCAGGAAAGCGATTCTTCCAAGAAATGGGTCTTTGCCTATTCCTCAATCCCGCACCCCTTGGAATATCTTGTTACGCTTTCCATCCCCGCCACTCATCTCCCTCCCTTCCCTCCATAAACCCATCGCATCATCTTGTTTCTCCCCGATCTACCTCTGTAGTTTCTCCATCATCATAGTACTTCCCTCTCCTTTTGCTTTATGAATTCTCTTACCCTCAACTTCTCCACCGCGCTAAAATCTCCGCCCTTACTTCCTTCCCCATCTTCAAGTCGACCCTTTCTTTCCCGCCGCTCTTCCAACCCCGACAGCAACACGAGAGATTTTCTCGACCGTAGAACCAAAAAACACTCTCGCAAGCATCAAGCACAGACCCTCGGACCAACGAAAAAAAAACAAACCCACAGGCATCCATGGATCCAGAGCCAAAGGGACCGCATCCGGAAAAACGGAAATGAAAACGGATAGATAAAAAATATAGTGTGACCGTGCACCCTTCCTGTCTCCATTCTTAGACCATTTTCCTTCTCCTTCGCTCACAAACGTCTTAGGACGTCTTCAGGAGGTGGCAAAAAATGTCGTCCCCCTCATGTGCGTGTCAATAAATGCGACTCGGAGGTGGTTCATGAAATATGTAACCAATGTGAATGTATGGGGTAGGGTTGGGAAGGGGAGGAAAGAGTTCGAATCTATCTCCGGTCGCCACCCACACCAGGCTTCAGGTTCAGCTCTCCACCCAAGAAGCCCGCGGACACACTCTCTCTCTCTCTCTCTAACCCACTGGTTTACAAAGGTTTTGTAGGCGCGGCATCCTTCCAAAGATAAACACGGCACGACCATCTTGGAGTAAGTTTTTATACCCTTACGCACGTGTATTACGTTTGGACGCATCCATTTTTTGGCACTACACGATAAAAGCAATGATAAAAAGTAAAATATCTCCAAATGCCGTAATAAAATTGAGGTACTCCAATAAAGTAAGGTAAGGAAATAGAAGATTTGAAAATTAAAAAAAATTGAAAATATAAAAACCTCATCTACACATCTAGATACCACACCTGCTGTTTAGGGGCTTTTTAAGGCCAGCGCCAGGGACAGCAGGTCAGCCAACCAAGGTTTACGGGATACTCCCCCGCGCCAGAGATCTCCAAACACACTCAACATTCACACAGATCAGGTATGCGAAAAAAATGCAGTACTGCGCGTATGCCTTCTTGCGTTTTAACTTATGACAAGGGTCACTGCACTCCCCCTTTTCTCGCATACCCGATAATTTTATTCACTTTTAATTTTTCTTCTTAATCGGCCTCGCCGAGGTTTTACTATTTTTTCATTTTTTGAACTCGGTTTGTTTTGTATTTTCACTGCAGTTTTTTCGCATACCCGATCTGTGTGAATGTTGAGTGTGTTTGAAGGTCCCTGGCGCGGAGGAGTCTCCCGTAAACCTTGGTTGGCTGACCTGCTGTCCCTGGCGCTGGCCTTAAAAAGCTCCTAAACAGCAGCTGGAGTATATAGATGTATGGGTGAGTTTTTTATGTTTTCAATTTTTAATCTTTTAATTTTTTTTTTAAATTTTCAAATCTTTTTTCTTTCCTTACCTTACTTTATTGGAGTACCTCAATTTTATTACGGCATTTGGAGATTTTTGCTTTTTATCATTGTATGTGTGCCGTGAAGCTCATTCCCAAATATACGATAAAAGAAGTTTATTAAAGAAAATATTATAGATCTAACGTCTTATCAACATTTACAAATCGTTATTTATTTGCTAGGAAAAATTTTTCGCGATCCCCTAAGATTTAATTACGGCATCCCAACGTGCCGCGGCACCCAGTTTGGAAAACCCTGCTCTAATCCCTTTAAAACGCTCTAGCCCTTGTCAACTTCATTTTCCCCTATCCTCCTTCCGCGAGCTTCTTAACTGTATAGCGAGAGGAAGGGGAAGAACAAAAGTTCATGCATATTTCAAGTAATTTTCTCTCGTGCCTTCGAGCCTCCCTCCACTCCTATTCTCTCATACCTTCAAGGAAAAGAGTTCTTCCACGGTGTCACGTGATGGTCGAAAGAGGTGGGGTTGAAATTCGTTTTCTCTTTTGTCGGTCTAGCCTCTATATTATTCAGGGAGATTGCACTTCAGGGGTATTAGTCAAGGACGGAGAGGGTTGGATAAATTGAGGTTGGTTGAAGTCTCGGCTTTCTCTCTATGTTGAGTGACGAGGATTGGTTGTTGATGGAACGTGCGTGCCTCGTTTGGCTCCCCTCATCCTTAGAGAAATCCTTAGAAATTCTTCCCCGATGTTATTTTAATGAGGACTTTATAGCCGATCAAACAGGCCGTTTTATCTCTTTTTGGATTCTTACGTAAACTTTAGTCAGGTGGGCTAATTTGCGGCCTGGAGTTTCGGTAGGACTTTCCTGCGGCAAAATGGTTTTCTGAGGTTCTTACAACAAGAAGTGCATGACTTATGACAACTCCTTAATGCTCCCAAAAGCTATATGACTGTATATTTAAACATTTGATGAGTCGGTAATTTAGTAACAAAACTCATTTTGGCAATTCATTTTTTAGTTGCTAGGCACGTATTGATCTCAAAACATAACATAAGAAATTCTTCTAAGACGTGTCATTAACTTACTATTTATATTGGAGCATGTAATGTATATCTCATATTTTGCAATAACCGAAGATTAATTACTTTGTTACGTGATTCCATGACCGATATACACTGATGCGTACATTATGTATTTCCACGTGCTATAAAAAATCGTAATTCAATAGAAATGGCTGTGTAATATTCATAAATTACGTTAAGGAAGATACCCAAACCATAAAGAAGTTAAAATAGCTTTACCTTATTAAGTTTAGTCATGGAACGAATAATACCTAACGGCAGTACTTAAAAATGGCAGAGTGGAATTTGGGATTGCAATCCCGGGATCTCGCCCAATATTATAGTCCTGAAATCTCGGGATTAGGAACATGAAAATCCCGAGATTTCGGGATTCGAGTTTCTATTTTAATTTATTAGAAATTTTACATACAGGCAAGTTTTCCCGTTTACTTTAAGCCTTCTGATGTATTTCCGGCAGGCATAAAAGGGTCCAAGTTCTGTATGTGGGAATCTGTTTGATGATTAGGTAAGGAAAAATTCCAAATACTCCAAAAGAGTACTTGAAAGAGTTTTTACGTCTTCTGAAAAAATTCCTGGTTTTCGCTTTTGCTAATGGATGGCGCTACTTTGACGTCTGATACTGATGTAATAGAAGTCCTTCACCGAACTGACAACAGCAATCACAAGTGAGCTGAACCTCTTCTGTGGATGTGGACGTAGAGGTGAAAAATTAGTTCCTTTATGAACAGTTGCTTTCTATTCCTCCAACAAGCGTAGAATCTGAAAGGGCGTTTTCATCCGCTGGCGTATTTTGCACAAAGTACAGATAAAAAATGAGCGATAAAACAGACGCACTCTGTTTTTTAAGAGCATACTTCAAATACGTTTAAATGGCTTTAAAATGAGTTTGGGTTCAATTAATAATGCTTATTTTTTTATACAGAAAAATTATTTTGCCTTATTATCAACGCTTCTGCTACAAATGGTACAATTACATAATAAAAATCCAATGATTCAAGTTTATTTAAAATTCAACCACTTTTTAAAATATACTTTGGCATGTGTGTGCATGTGTTTTTCGTTTTCCAAAGGATTTCATCGTACTGAGGTTTGTATATTAAGGTTAGTTTTTAAAATGTAAAGTAAGATTTTGTTTCTACACACTCATGCATTACATTTACACATTCACCATTTCTTTTCTATTTCGCTTACTGCAGAAAAATGCAATGTATTAATGGCATAAATAACTATTAGCTGTTTTGCATCTGAAATTATGTTCCTAGTTTGTAGGTATACTTGTTATAAAAGCCAATCCCGAGATTGGAAATTCCCGGAATCCCGAAGTCCTGGGATTGAAAAATTCCGCCAGGATTGCAATATCTAAGTATCAGTAATATAGCGTCATTACTAACTATACTTTTTACGAATTATTATATTAGAAATTCCATAAAATTACAATTGAACGCTATTTTTCATTCATTATTTATTATAAGATTTCTGAAAATTTTAATCTTTTAAACCTAAATAATAATAACAGTTGGCTGATAGAAACAAGACTTCAAAGTAAAACTTTGCCATCCAGTTTGCTCGGCTTTTAATAAAATAACTACCTAGCCATAAATTTATGAAAAATAATTCACATAGTACCTGCTTTTTTAACAATTTCGATCTTGCAGTTAAAAAATCTTGTAATCGAAATAAATTTTCATAATTAACTCTTTAAAAATACCCCTTATAGGTACTTTATGTCCGTATAAATGTTTTTGCCATAATTCTGCCTAATATTCCATTACTAAATTAAATGAACAAGGAAAACTCAACCTTTCCATTTTTTTCTTCGGCTTCATACACATTCCTTTTTAGAATCTCCTAATAAAAAAAAAACATTTAATTGGATAATTATTTAATTTCCGACATCGACAGCAAAACAAACGGAACGAGAAAACGATGCAAAAGAGTACTCGATCCACAAGTTTCCAGGGTAAATGGAACACATTTTACGCCCGACCAAGACAAACAGAGTCACACTTACAGCTTAATGGCTCAACGGCACTTATACTGCTTCAGAAAGCACTTGTTCTGGGGATAGAAAGAGAGAGAGAGAGAGAGATAGAGAAGGAGTAGGGAAGAAAGACCTTTTCCAAACAAACAGAACACGAGTATCCCCTTGCTCGCACGTGTCACTCCGAGCACTTTTGTCTCTCGTTGTAGCCGAGAGATGTCGCCTCGAGCGTACAAGTCCTATATATCCCGATTTTTCCTCTGCCTCCCCATTTTCTCCTTCCTCTTCCTCTCTCTCCCTTCTTTTTCTCGAGGGAGAGCTTTTCCAAAGTGACCTTAAACCCCACCCCAACCCAGACACGACCTCTTATTGTGCTCGAACTTCATCTCGCGGCAAGTACGACAGAAAGAGAAGGGGGTAAAAAGAGCTGGTTGACGAGTTTGGGGAGAGTAAGAGCGAGAGGCGGAGTCCGAGATTCGTTTTTCCCACCTTGCTCTCCCAGCGGCCGTGAAGAGTCATCATCCACGTGAATTTTACTCGAAGAGAGGAAATTTTCAGAAAGGTATTTTTATTACATCCATCCTTCATTATTGGCCCAAAAAACACTTGAATTAAAGGAGTACCTTAGGAAAGGGTTTGACACTTAGAAGTGACGGTAACGGGTCGACAGTGCGCGATATTTTCCGCTGCAGTTTTTGGAAGAAATATTATGATATTTATTTCGACAAAATGCGAAATATTTACATTAGCCATCCGTGTCATTTTTATCGCGGGTTCTATGAATGATTCACCAGGGCTCTTTTGTCTGTAGAATGATGTATTATTGAAGGGATTATTTTATAGACAATTTTTAGACAAACCTTTCAGTCATGAATTTTAGTTGAAAAGTAAGTGTGTTTTTTGCAATTGCCTCTTCATTATGAAGATCTCGGTAATTCATTTATCATATTTTAGGTCGTGTGCCAATACATATTTTTTGTATCCACTATTGTGTCCATAATATGTATCAAAAGTTGTTAAAATTATGTAATTTAATGTACACAAAAATGGAAATGGTGATCGATAGAGATAAAACTCCAGCTGAGAACAATAATATAACTATAAATTTGTTCAAAATTCTTGTAAGGCCAAATCCTAACTCTCAGTAATCCGAACTGTTTCTCAGCATCAAGTATAAAGTGTCGGTTAAGCGAAGCGAGCGTCGGAAAGTGAAATATGAAGTTTTTATTTTGTAACAAAGTCGGGCACAGATGTATACTGCTAACGCCTCTTGCGGCTGAGTAGATGATTCTTTGGAACATAGTTTTAAAAGGAATTAGCGATATCGGCACGGCCGGCCGTGTCGATAACGGTCATTTCTACTGCCGCGGATCACTCCTAATCATTTCAGTGAGCTGTAAGTATATTAACTGGTGTTTTATTTTCAGAAATTTAATACATAATAGATTTTTTCCTGGTTATTTTACAGAATCATGTAATCCGAACACCTCGATAAACCGTACACGCCCTTGTATTAATTAGTTCGATTTATAGAGGTTGAACTGTATATGTTATTCATTTAATGGAATTCTCATACCATAAATATTATTTTTAATTCATTGTTTATCAATGATAGAGAAAAATTAAAAAAAAAATTAATAGACCATTATCAGATTTAAAATAATAAAAGCAATGTCAAAATCTCTTTCTGAAATATTCGCATGCATTTTTTTTAAATAAATGAATTTAATAAATGTTACTGTTTATATGCTGATGTGTACGGACCAATTATCCATTGCTGAAAGGCAGTCGAGTGGAAAAGAAAATAATGTATTTGTTCACTCGTCTGTACTCAAGCCGAGTTCGGTAATAATCGTCTCCATGGCAACAATCCGATAAAATGCGATTTAAAACGCCATTTTTAGAAGAAATTCAATAAAATACTATCAATTATCAAATGTATGCGATAAGAATTAGAATCTACATTTTTTTCCCTTAGAACAATAAACCTCGCTCCGATATCAAAATTTTAAGATATGTTAATGTATTCAAAAACATCTCTTCACAATGGATTTCAGATTTCATATGTAAAATAAAATAGAGAAAAAAATGTTCCTGGAATCGAACCCGGGACTTCAGTCTTCGCCATATAAATATAGGCAGGAGATGAGCCCAGCCAACACGAGGCTCATACCAAGTTTCATGAAAATCGGTCAATTCATGCAAAATCTGTTAGGAGGGGACACACATACGTACACGCAGACAAGACCATTTCATAAGGCTATATTTCCTTTGGAAACCAGCCTAAAAATGTATGTGACAAGAGTAATCACCCACTTCCGGTTGACCGATTTTAACCAAAAACTAACAGACTCTTGTACCTTTAGTAAAAAGTGCCAAATATAAAATTTCGCGATGACTTGTTTAATAATTTTTGAGTTAGAGCAATTGTTAACAATAGTCGCCGGTAGGTGGTAGCAACTAAAAGATAAGTTTTTAAAATATCTCTTAAACAATGCATTCATTACCTGGGAAAATGTTTCAAACAAAGGTTGTAGGAAATTTAATTTCCTACAACATTTATCCCAGTATATGTTTACATTAATCAAACATTAAATAAAATATTAAAAAAAACGGATGTGACAAGAGTAAACACCCACTTTCGGTTGGCCGATCTTTATCAAAAACTAATCAGTTCTTGTGACTGCCATAAAAATGTTAAATATAAAATTTCGCGTTGACCTGATTAATAGTTATTGAGTTAAAGTCCCCACAAAAACACACACACACAGGTAGACATCATCGAGAAAATTGTCAAAACGTGTATTTCCGTTGAAATCTTGAAATAGATTTTTTCATGAAGACAATACTTGACCGTATATTACGTATATAGAAAGTAATAAATGGCATGATAGATCAAATACACCCTTAAAATTTCAAGATTATATGTCTTACTACTTACGTGCTATTTTAATTTAATTTACCCCACAGACGGACAGATAGACAAAGCAAAAACATTACCTCATTCATGAAATAAATCGCGATAAAAATATTATCAAAAACTTAAAAAGGACCTACCCGCAGACAGTTTACAGTCAGAACCCGATTTGGCTCCACCGTTTGTCCACCACTGACATTTTTGCTGTGGCGGTAAATCGAAGAATGTGCTTGCTCTATGTAATCAGAAGATAGATGTCCTGTTCGCAACGATTATTGGGAGGTATGCGGGGATTGTACCATATGGGGTCGTATATGGAGTGTCGTATGGAATTAATAATACAAGCTGTTGAATCATCGAGCAATTGTTTTATAGCGCTTTTTATCAGGTACTATGTTAAAAGCTACGTTCGACTTTAAAAATTTTGCACCACTCCCTCGCGCTGCACTGTAGATGTCTACCTGAAAATGGCTGTGTAAAGCGTAACCTTGCAAAGTGGAGTAGGCTTCCCCAAAGGGATAATACATACAGTTAAATCTGGGCGTCTTGAATTCAGTTCGAATAAACATTGCCGAAATTGTTTCAGTATTGCTTCCATTATCGTTCCTTAAAACCTCCGAATCAAACTGAAACATTATGTACGCTTTTAATGGTCTAAGGTCTTTTAAAAACCTTAGCTAAAGCGAAACTAATGGCTATGCAATGCGAAATTCAACAGGGAATTATCGAACGACTTATGGCTGAAAAAAATTCAATAACTAGCACTTAAAAGATACTTGTCTCATGTATCTCTTGTTGTGGCTATTGAATTTATGCAATACGGAGTTATTCTCCAAAGATCGTGCTAAACCGAAAACGCGTAACCAGAATCCGAGCAATTCGAGGGGTGAATGTACTTGCCAACAAATCTATCCAATTAAAAACTTTTCTTTGACAGGTTGTAACTTAAGCAGAAAAATATTTCCGGTCTTTTTTTTGGGGGGGTAAAAAACGACACCCACTATGCTAACTTTTCTTTTTTTGTTAAAATTAACTGCAAAATGGGGTTTATGACGATATTTTTCTTCAAGGATTTTCCTTCCTCTTACGCATAGCCCACATTTTTGCCAGAAATAATTCACGCGTTTCCGCAGATATTTTTCACCCTACAAATTCCGCGTGTCTTAATTTTACGCAACCTCCATAATTCAACTCTGACCTTCCTTTCTCCACTCTCACGAATCTCGACTTACTTTTCTTCCCGTCGTGGCACATCCTTGTAATTGGCAAGAAATGGGTGCTCCTCATTCTTTTCTCTCCATCAAACCTGAGAGCATATGCTTGCATTCTGTTTTTCACGTGTCCAGATAGTATTAGTTTCTGCCTTAAATGCATCGATTTCTAAGTTTAAATGGATAAGCTTTGAGTTCCGTGACCGCGAACGCATTAAGGAGTGGCTTCGTGTATTTGGTGAAGTTCCCCTGTGCTCCGCGCATAGGTGCGCGTAACTATTTTCAGGATAAAGAACACAAGGGAGCGAAATGTGCATACTTTCAACAAAATACCATGAAGATACCTTGAATAGTTGAAAAGTGTCTTCCGTGTTTCCAAAGAAAGCAGTTTTGCCGTCGTGTTCACTATAATATTCACAAACTCATCCAAATTCAACATAATTTACATTTATTAGTAAAATCCAATTAAACTTTTGACGTTTTCGGACTGATTTTATTTATGTTCTATGCCAGTGTTTCCCAACCGGTGGTTCGCGTACCCCTAGGGGTTCGCGAAATAAATCTAGGGGTTCGCGAGAAAAATTTGGTAATGGCGTCTTTTTCACTTTCTTGGTTCTACAATTCTAACCAATATTTTAATTTCTTTCAAATTAGTTGCATGGTTTTATTTTCAATTTTTTCTTGTACTTAAAATATTACATTTGAATTTTACAGGGTACTAACTAGAAACTGATGACAATATCAGAGATTCTGATTTTATTGTGAACGTTTACATACTATGTGTTACAAAATATTTTCATTTTTCATGAATGAAACGCGTTCAAAAAATGTTGTTTTTACAAAATTTACTCTCCATTATAAGGGGTTCGCCACCAAAACTGTTACAATTCAAGGGGTTTGCAAAAATAAAAGGTTCATCCAAGGGGTTCGCGACGAGAAATAGCTCAAGGGGTTCGCCAAGTGAAAAAGGTTGGGAACCGCTGCTCTACGACAGGGGTGACCAACCTTTTTTTAAAACGGGTCAATAAAACGGCGCGATTTTTTTGGCGAGCCGCTAACCGACTATCCTTAGCATCCGATTTAAATTGATAGCTAAAGCTAATTTAAATTATGCCAAAAATAAACAGGAATGATATAAACAGTAATAAACTTAAACAGATTTATTTAAATGACATTTGAAATATTTATTTTAAAAAAATAATATTGATATAAATATCTCAATGTGATTTGAATTTGCTTTCCAATTAACAAATTCTCAATATTAGGACAGTTTTTTGACGTCAATAAAAGAAACAGACTGCCCACATGAGTGTCATCTACATCTACATATTACCATGCAAGTCACCTTGACGGTGTAAGGCAGGGGGTGCCGTGTACCAAGTTCCTAACTAATTATTATTCACTTATCTATTGTGGTCACGTATTATCCTAGGGAAAAATGACTCCTTATACCTCTCCGTCCTACTATCTATTTCGCGAATCTTGTCCTCATTATCCCTCCGTCCGATATACGTTGGTTGTCGAATAATATCCTTCATTTCATTTACGAATATCTCCGACCTATATTTACCTAGAAGTTTAAGTCTAGCCTGTAATCTACGATCTTTCAACGATGGCCAACTCAACTCTTCAATGAGTAACGCAACGCTCTGTTTTTTATCGTAATTCTTTTTCACGAATCTAGCTGCTCGCCGCTGTATTTTTTCTAAATCCTTTATGAGTCCCCTCTGATATGGATCCCAAACCGCTGCTGCGTATTCCATTTGAGGTCTAACTAAGGATAAATAACAGGATTCTCTCACCTTTTCCGTGCTTTTCCTGACTATTCTTCGCACAAAAGCCAACTTCTTATTTGCCGCATCTATCACTCGTCTTATGTGGGTGTCCCAAGACAGGTCACGATTGAAGGTTACCCCGAGGCGTTTCACGGATTCCGAAACAGGAATGATCTCACCATCTATCGAGTAGGTAAACACGGACGATGGGCTTCTAGATTTCCAAAAGTTTAGAACGTTACTCTTTTTCTGATTGATTTCTAGCTGCCATTCCTTGCACCAAACAGATAACGCATCCAGATCATCCTGAAGCTGACGATGGTCGCTAGGACCACTAATTTCTCTATAGACTACAATGTCATCCGCAAAAAGCCTGATATTACTTTTCACAACTGAGCTGATGTCGTTTAAATAAAGCAAGAAAAGCATAGGTCCGATCACACTACCCTGCGGCACTCCAGAGACTACATCTGCCACACTCGAGGACTTACCATCGATGACTACTTTTTGTTTTCTATTCAAAAGGAAAGCGCGAACCCAGTTAATGACTTTAACATTAACGCCAAGATTTCCCAATTTTAATAACATCTTACGGAGGCGAACCTTGTCAAAAGCTTTTCTAAAATCAAGGAACACTGCATCGACCTGTTTATTATTTTCGCCGCATGATAAAACATCATTCACAAACAGACCGAGTTAGGTGTCACAGGATCTACCTTTTCTGAAGCCATGTTGACAGCTGACTAAGAGCGATCTACTCTCGAGATAACGCATTGTGTTGCTAACAATAATGTGCTCCAAAATCTTACATGATAATGATGTTAGAGAAATCGGCCTATAATTTTCGGGGTTTTCTTTGTCACCCCCCTTATGAATGGGTGTGACGTGTGCTAGTCTCCAATCATCAGGAACCTCACAGAGGGTAAGGGATTTCTCGAATACTATCCGAATGAAGGGAGCTATTTCTTCTGCTAGTTCTTTTAATACACGCGCGGGAAATCCTTCTGGTCCTGGGTTTTTGTTGAGCTTTATCGCACCCAGTTGCTTCGCTATTCCTGCCTCAGAGATTTAAATATTATCCATCCGAGTACATCCATTGGGAATAAGATTATCTTCAAGTCTATCTCCACCTGCCGTTAACTCCTTCGCGAAGTAAACTTTTAGTAGATTAGCTTTATCCTCCCCATCGTGAAGGATGTCTCCGGAATCACATCGCAGGGAGGGTATTGAAGGACCCCCTCCCTTGACTTCTCTTACATAGGACCTGAACGCTTTTGGATCCTCTTTCAATTTTGTATTTATTACCTCATTCCGGAAGGTGTTAAATGCGTTACGCATGGTTTTTCTCGCTAAAACGCGGGCACTGTTATACTCATGGACTATAGCTGTGCGATACTCATCGGAAGCGGTGGTAGGTATGTTATTCAATTTTGCGTGGCTACTGTCGTCTTAAGGCAATCCTGACTTCCTTATTAAGCCAACGAGAATCTTTCTTATCAGATTTTAACTTAATGTGGATAAATCTATTGATACATTTTCCTAGTATATCCTTAAATAATAACCATGATGGCTCCATACCTAATCGTTCTGTCTTTTCACGATAACTGACAAAGGTACTTTTGAGATGTAAGCTGAAATTTTTAAAGTCGGCCTTGGCGAAAGCGTATACATTCCGAAGGGGCTTAGGATGTCTTTTGAGCTTTAATTCGCACTCCGCATACACAGCTCGATGGTCGCTAAGTCCCTCCTCTGTGGATACCTTTGTTATCCTATGCGGTATGTTAGAAGCAAGCAAGTCGAGAACATTGCCCGAACGCGTGGCTTTTCGTACCATCTGGATTAAGGAATATTCATGAAACGTGTCAATTAAGGCTTCACACGATTCGCGTTCTTTACCTCCCGTAACGAAACATAGGTTTTCCCAATCGATTGACGGTAAGTTAAAATCGCCTCCAATTATCACATAACCGTCGTTCATAATAGATCTAAGCTCGGCTAATTGCCTCTCTAAACTTAAAATATAATCAACTTTGGCATTAGGTTGTCTGTAAAATGAGCATAAATATATCTTTTTCGAATTATCCTTACCTAGGCGGCACCACACGTTCTCGGTCGTTACATCGATAATAGGGATCTGACAACTATCGTACTTTTCACTTATTGCCAAAAATACTCCGCCACCTATTATATTGGCACGGTCTTTTCTGTATCTTCTATAGCTTTTCGGAAAATTTTCTTGGCTAGCCATATCTTCAGTGAGCCAACTTTCCGTACCTATAACTACATCCGCTTGCAACGTGCGAATTACGTGTTCGAGTTCGGCAGACTTCCTACGAATGCTGCGGCAGTTTAAAATTATAATATTTTATTTCTCGTTATTGCCCGAAGCATTAACTGCTCTATTACGGCTTTTGCAGGTGGACTCTCTCACTTCGCGACCAGAAACTGTATTACACTCGATGCCCCTATGAAATCTCCTATTACGCCTACACCCTACCCTACTCTCCAACCTAAAAAAGACCTACCATGGTCGAATATCCTACACGCTACACTATGTGAAGCCGCGGTCGTGTCTGTTAAGATAGATCTGTATTTGCTTTTAACAAAGTTCGTTTTGAAAACGTCTGTTCACAAACGTAGGTTGATCCAAATTTGCACGCAGACGCGGTGCAAGGTCATGCAGTTTGGGGTAGATGTTTTTGGAAACAAATTTCCAAAAAACTTTAAAATCTGGGAAAATTGGCGATTCTCAAATCTCGCAAAATTTTGCTATGAGAACTGATTGTTTCTTAATTTCAGCAATTTCCAATTGGAATTTTTGTGCATATTTTTATATTTCGCTGTCCAAAATAGAGAATGGATTTATGAAGAGAGAGACGTTTCTTTCAGCTTCGAATCGGAAACTAAACGAATCATATAGTGCTGAAATAGCGGAATAACACACATTAAAGTTCAAACATAAATTATTATTTCCACTTTGGAAACGTTTTAGCTTTGAAAATTGGTCCAGTTTTTCTGAGATAAACTCCTAAAAATATTTTCAATTTATCCTGGAAAGAATTTAGAACGTTAAACTGTTGGAAATAAGCAATTGACAGTAAAAGATAGATAATAGGGGGTCGACTCAACTGCGCCCGTGGTCAGTGGGAAGGGAAGATGAGAGCGAAAGGGTAACTTGTCAACAGCGTCCCGGTCATTAAGCAGCTCTAATTCCGGAAAGATACTCTTGCCTCTTCTTGAAGGGCAATTTTCTGTTCGTCATGTTGACGATTTTTACCTGGGGAAAACGTAACTCGATTCGGCAAGTCCAAATTTGAACATGAAGGAACATTCTCTTCGGCCCCACCGGGTTGGGTAAGTTAGGTGAAGCGTTTTTGGTTCCTTCACACGTTTACTGTTTTCCCCCGACAAGTTGGTTTGGGTAGCGTTCATCTTAATATATCAAACTATATCACCGTATTTTCTTGTAGAATGTGTTACAAAAATGCATCTTCTACCTCAGCTGGATCGAGAAGTGGAAGAAACTGACCGCGAGGCGCACTTGAGTATTACCCGATAAAAGAATCAAAACAAATGTCAGGTTTTCTACATCTACATGACACCCTGCAAGTCACCTTTTTGATGTACGGCAGGGGGTGAAGTGCACCAAAGGTCCCTAGTCTTCCTACGTTATCTTTTTCTATTATGTTCTCTTATCGTCCTAGGGAAAAACGATCCTCTATATCGCTCCGTTCCACAATCGATCTCGCGAATCTTATTCTCGCTGTCCTGCCTTCCGAGATACGTCGTGCTTCTGATAAGTCCTACCTCATTCTCTAGTCCCTCCGACATAATTTTTTCCAGTAGTTTAAATCTAGCCTGCAGCCTACGTTCCTCTAACGATGTCCATTTCAGATTTTCTATTAATGATGTTACGCCTTGTTTACTATCGTAATTTCTCTTTACAAATCTAGCTTCTCTGCGATGAATCTTTTCTATGTCGTTAGTGAGTCCCTTCTCATAGGTTTCCCACACAGCTGATGCATATTCGACCTGCGGTCGAATCAATGATAGATAACGTAATTCATTCACTTTTTTGGAGCTATTTCGAAATATTCTTCCTATAAAGGCCAGTTTTTTGTTAGCGGCACCTATCATTCGGCGAATGTGGGTGTCCCACGGGAGATCACGATGGATCGTGACTCCAAGATATTTAATCGAGTCTGAAACTGGAATCTCTACTCCGCCCAACGAATAATTAACATCCAACGAGATATTCTTGGTTCTCCAGAAATTGATGACGCAGCTTTTTTTTGGTTGATCCTTACACCATGCAGAAATAGATCATTTTGGATATACTAATGGTCTTCCGGATTGCTTCTTTCTCTATAAATGACGGTGTCGTCCGCGAAAAGCTTAATTTTACTTCTGACTATTGAGCTGATATCGTTTATAATAATTAGAAATAATAACGGACCAATTACACTACCCTGTGGAACGCCAGAGACAACCTCCACTAAGCTCCAGGATTTCCCATCTATAAAAACCTTCTGCTTCCTATGATTTAAAAATTCGCGGATTCAGCTAACAAATTTGGAATTAACGCCTAAGGTTTCTAATTTCGTTATTAACTTCCTGTGAGGTACTTTATCAAAGGCTTTCTTAAAATCTAAGAAGATGGCATCGACCTGCCTATTATTTTCTCTGCTTCTCAGTATACAATTAAAAAATAGACCGAGCTGAGTATCACAAGACCTACCTTTCCTGAAGCCGTGTTGGCAATCATCTAACTATAAATTACTATCAAGAAATCGCATTATGTTGCTAACGAGTATATGCTTGAGAGTCTTACAGGATATCTAAGTTAAGGAAATCGGCCTGTAATTTTCTAGGTTCTCCTTGTCGCCGCCCTTATGAATGGGGTAACGTGCGCTAACTTCCAGTCGTTAGGGATCTCTCCACAGAAAACAGATTTTTCGAATATTGTCTGAAGAAAAGCTGGTGTTTCCTCAGCTAATTCTTTTAAAACGCGAGTAGGAATTTCTTCGGGGCCAGTGGCTTTGTTGTCTGATGGAACTTAATTGCCTTGATATTCCCACCTCAGAAAATACTATATCGTCCATCAGGTCGCTCCTTATAGCGGATGCAAAATGTACGCATTAGTCTTTGACGGCTGTAAATGCTTTTACAAAATGGCCGTTTAACAGGTTGGCATTCTCTACGCTATCATGAATAACGGCAACCGCGTCATTACGCAGTGAAAGTATGGCAGGGCTTCTACCTTGGACCTCTCGCATAGGATCAAAACGCTTTACGGTCCTGCTTCAAATAATTGTTTATTGCCTTATTCCTGGAGTTAGTAAAAGCCGCGCGCATAGTATTTCTCGCCTTAGCGCGGGATTCCTTATACGTCTGATCTTTAGCTGCTCTATACTCGTCAGATGATGTAGACGGCATATTTCATATTTTCGCCTGGCTTATTCTCTGACGCCTAAGCGCACTCCTAACCTGCCTATTGTACCAACGTGGCTCTTTATTGTCGATCTACAATTTAATTGGAATGTACTTATCGATGCCCTCTAGCATTATGTCCTTGAATAGTATCCATGGTGACTCGGTACCTGATCGTTCGGTCATATCACGGAAGCCAGGTAGTATTTCTCGTAGACGCGACCTGAAGCTTGAAAAGTCTGCCTTAGCAAATATATAAAACTTTCTTTGAGGCTTAGGGTGCCTCTCGATTTTCAACTTACACTCTGCATATACGGTCAGATGATCACTTATTCCATTTTCAATAGTGAATTTCATTCTTTCTGGGACGTTAGTTGCTAATAAATCTAATATGTTTCCCGATCGCGTTGACTTTCTGACTGCTCGCAGAATGTTTCTATTAATGCCTCGCAGAATTCGCGTTCCTTACCTCTAGATTCGAAACAGGTTTTCCCAACCAAATGAGGGTAAGTTAAAGTCACCACCGACTACAATGATGCCATCTTGATTAATCAGTCTAAGCTTTGATAGTTGCTTCTCGGGATTTAAAATACTATCTACACCAGCGTTAGGTGGCCTGTATAACGAGCATAAGAACACATTTTTGGAGCCTTCTTTACCTATGCGGCATCAAACACTCGACATCCTCGTCACTTATCGGAATCTCACTACTACCGTACTTATCGCCAACTGCTATGAAAATCCCCCCCTCCGATCTATTAGCGCGATATTTTCTACAGACACGGTAGTCTCAAGGAAATATCTCCTTACTCTGAAACTCTTCCATTAACCAACTTTCTGTGCCTATCACGACGTCGACGCGCAGACTGCGAATAATATGTTCGAACTTCGCAATTTTCCTACGGATGCTGCGGCAGTTCAGGTCGACGACGTTTAATTTTTCACTATCATTTCGCATATTAATCTCACCCTTGACATTCTCTTCCACTCTAAAACTACATGCGCTTCTATCACAAGCACTCCCACGACTGTTTGGCGTTCCATCAAAATTGGAATCGCGACCCGTCCAACCCTTTAGGGAAAATTCTATCAAAGTCCTATCGCGAAATTGATGCTGCATGTCACTATGAACGTCCTCCTTATCTCTCGTATTACGTGCATTTATCTCACACTCGGAGTATATTCTATCATTACATAATCTATCGTGATTCTTATTTTCTACGAACGTATCTATTATTCCCTTACCCCAATCTGACCTAGACCCTGCCCTACTTTCTAGCTTAAAAAATCCCTACTGTGCTCAAGAATCCTACGCGCTACTCTCTGAGCCGATTCGAGAGTCTAGTGAACGCCAGAGTGATCCAGTGGTGCCTTGCACGATTCAATCTTCGGCCGTAGGTCGACAAAGTCCACTCCCAAGTCCCGACAGAAATTCCACAGCCTTTGGCTCAGACCGTCAACCCTAATCCAATCCTCAGATCCGCGGTCAATTCTAGGGACTATACTGCAGACAGTAAGCCGCACATCGAAATCCGACTCCTCTCGGACACGAGCAACCTCAGAGGCCAAGTCCTTAAAAGAACTTAAAATCTCCTCGAGGCGTCGTTAGTGCCAACATGGGTCACCACCCGCAGCCGAGAGCAACCTGCCGCCACTAGCGCCTCTCTCACAGTGTTGGTCACCTGCGGCACCGTGCCTCCTGATATACATCTCTTCAACTCCCTCCGGGGGGCACTGGATGACAGGGGTGCCATCACACGCCGAACGTTAGATCTACCTAACACTAGCAACCCCTCCTTTCCCAACCCGACTCCCCCTTGGGCCTGGTCTCCATCGAATAGACGGGAGTGGGTACGGGCGCAAAGGCCGTGGAGTCGTCTTCCGACAACACCTCGAACCTATTACTAACAAGAAGAGGGTCCGCCGAAGCTTTCCCTCTCTGCCTCCGCAGCACCACCCCACGATCCTCCTGAGTAGTCAGCACTCTCCACTTATCAGATTTCCCAGCCCGAGGACCCTCAGCCCGCGGTAAGGAGCCAGGGGAAACCCCGATTGCTGTACTGGCTATCGCACCCAGGCGAACCCGAGCCTCCAATTTGGCGAGGCGAGTTTTCAGGGGTGACTCCGCACCCCCCACACGAACCAAGGCTGCCTCGGACCGTTCCACCCTCTGAAGGAGGTACGCAACCACCCTCTCCAGCTCCGTGATTCGAACCTTCATGGCCTCGCAACCAGCGGCGCACAAGAAGGAAGAAACGGGAGTCCTCGGTGAAGCCATCCTAAATTCTTACCTAATTTATATACTAACGCAAAAGACTCTTTACAATATAAAAACGAAAGCTGAAATGGGAGAACGCTAAATAGTCTGGTCTAAAACAAATTAGGTAACTTAAACGAATGTTAAATTCCACTCGAACTAAAAATATTTCTTTTTCGGTTGAGTGCCTGACAGTACCATGGGCCATATCAAATTTCGTCGAAGGTCACTTCTTGGCCCGCGGGCCATGGATTGGCCACCCCCGCTCTACGCCGAAAGATAAAGCTCGAAACTTAAAATAAATTATGTATAGAGTAAATTAATCAAATTAAATAATTTAGATAAGCACATAAAATTCTAAATTATATTAAGATATAGTCATGCTTAATTTATTAATGATTTTGATATGTACAATTCTTGGTCAGCTTATGCCATAAAGAAAATACATAAATATATAACTTCTCATATTCCTGAGCAATTTAATCAAAAATGTTATATTATGCAAAAAATTCAATTATCTTACCTTCAAAAGTTTTAAAACGATCGGGGAAAACGGCAATGGAGCGCTTTCTTTGATAACTACGCAATTTAAGTCGTGAAAGATACATTTCCTTTTTCGTCCAAGAAACTGCGTACATCAGGGATTTAACTTTTCTTGTTGCCGTAGAAACCAGTTTAGTTGCACGCTAGGGGATTTAACTGCCTTTCAGCAATTTTTTCAAGCCAATTTCAAGATAACGTCACAACTTCTTTCGGGATAATTCTAAAAAGAAAAAAAAAAGAATTTGCGGCTGAGCTAAGGATGAAATTGCTTCGTTTACGCATAAAAACCTAGACACAAACTTCTATAATTAAGTACAACTTTGTCAAAACATAGGGCGTAAACAAGTTTGCTCGACGCTAAGAGAAAAGATTTCGATGTAGCATAGAGATCGAGCACCTACTCGGACCGCAAGCATTTCTGTAATACAATAAAAATTATAATCGCTAAACCTTGAGTATTGAAATCTTAATCCTTAATCTTTAGACTTCATTTTTATTCGTATGATGCCACATAATGTTTAGATAACTTCTAATTTTAACTTTATATGGCCTGTCGGAAAATTCTCTACTTTATATGAAGATTTATGATCTCTATAATTGCATAAAGCGAAGTTAACCCTTAACTGAGCTGGTAAAAATAAATTGCACTTACATTCTGGTGGGGTATGAGAGACCCCAAATTTAAAAGGTGTTTTATTTTCATTCACAGACAGTATTTTAATGAACAACTATGAATATACACAGATTGTAAACGTACTATCAATTTCATAAACACAAAATGTTCTTCTCAATAAAATGCAATACGGTAATAGAAAAAAATCTCAGGAAAAAAATCAGCAATATTAAAAACATGGCAATGTTGCACTACATTAGTGAAAATATAGAAAAAATCACTTTGAACATTCATTGCACAAATGGTTGCTGTGTTCCGAGCATATAAATTTTTGGCATTTTGTGCATCTGTTTTTTTTTTTTAATCGCGTGTCTGGGGGCACAGCTGACAACTTCCCTTCCTCACTAAATAATTTGGTGGCTGTTTTTCAGGCTCCTTTCCACCAAATTTTCACCACTAGCATAGAGCCATAGGCCATCTACTGCTTCGTCGGCCTTGGTAGACGGGTGGTTAGAGTTTCTGCCAACGGATACTAAGGTCGCGGGTTTGATTCCCGCCTAGGACATGGATGTTTGTGCTTGTAGCAATAGGGTTATATGTAAGAATGGACATTATTGTCTAAATATCGCCCTCAATAAAGACGGATTATTGTTATTATTAGAGTAGTTGTTACGGAGCTGGTCCAGGGTATCGATACCGCCTTTGGCCACATTGTAGTCCATGATCATTTCCGGCTTCCCAGATGGGTGAATCTTCTGATCATGATGCATACTAGACTAATGTAATGGGTTCATTCTTTCTGGGTATAAAGGAGCAAAGAGTGAAGCCAGATGTGTGTCCAAAGAGAGTTGAACCGACTTCTCAATCACGATGAGGCTTCAATTCTTTCGGAATCTGGCTTGTTGATCCTCATGGTACCCATCAATGTAAGTTTTTCTTTGAACATCTCAGCTAGCTAAACTGAACAGAACCAAATCCATTGTCAGATTTCTATTAGTTCCATTTACCGGTCCAAAAATCCGCAAAACTGATTGTGTAAGGACTGACCGCGGTCACTCATTTCTGCATTATTCTCTTCAGTGGAGCTATCATCTTCAGAAACAATACTAGCCTCAACGTCGTCATCTGAACTGCAATCCTTCAGCATCCGAAGAATTTCATCTTTCAGAAAAACATAACATCCAGCCATATTTTAACAAAATAATCTGAAAAGTGACAATACCTTATACAGAATTGAAAAAACTTACACTAACATGTTGGTGGGGTGCATTGGACCCCAACGTACTTCTTACGCCAATCTACTTTACCCTCTGAATCCCTAAGGTATACTGATAGATATTTAGTGCGTAAGAGAATACCTAAACACGCAGCACTGCCTTGCGAAGAATACGTTAACTACCGAGAAAAAAACCATTGACTGGGGCCCAGCGGACCCCACCAGCACAGTTAAGGGTTAATAGTTAATTTCATTCGGAAAATTTTAAGTAAATTATACGTATCCTTCGTTAAGTTGACTTGGAATATAAGAGTACCCAGTGTCACTCAAAGGCAGATTAATAAGTAAAAACGTTCTCAGACATCTAAATTTCCACGCGATCAAAGTAGGAATAATTTACAGGAGACTATAGGCAGAGTTTGAAGGTTAAGAGCAATACTAATGACCAAAGCCGAGTGAAAAATTCGATTTATGCTTCCTTTCGCTTGAATCGATTCGGATTGCTTTAATAAATATTATCTCGTAGGAATATATCTGATGAATATTATCTTAATGTATGACTAATGATTATATTCAAACGAAAAATATATTTCGCACAGTCGTGCAATGATTTTAAAAGCAGTCATAAAATCGTTGTTATGGCACAGTTACACATAAAACGTCACTGTTATGTGACGCATTAGATTCGGGATGCAAAGATTATGCATGATGTAATGGGAACAACAAACGACCCGTTCCGAGACGGTGGGATTTGTGCGCGATAGCAGTTTCGCTACGCGTAAGCAGGTCAACGACCTTAATCCCCTCGCCGCCTAAGCATCGCTCTAGTGTACGAATGTCGCTGTGATCTCATGATGCGATGCCTCCGAGAATTCCAGAGGCAAGAGAGAGCAAGGTTCCCACTGGAAACGGGGACGAATGTCGGGCGAGAGGGGAAGTGAATAGTGGCGTGAAATTCGAATTGGAGAGTAAGATAGAAAGAGATTGAGTGAGAAAGGGAGAGAGATTGAAATGGGGAGAGAGAGGAATAGGAAAAATGGGCTGTCCGCGATAGGAAACCATAAGTAATTTCAGGCAAAGGGAGTAAAGTTATACAAGAAAATACGGGTCATAAAGCGCCGTGCTACGTTGCAGGGAGCCTAGATGAGCAACTTTCGCCCATTATCGAACCAAAGAACTTACTAGGGCGTGAATGGAAGAAAAGTTTGAAAGGTAAATAATGCAGTGCAGAATTTAAAATCGGTTCAAATATCTCAATGAAGATGAAAAGCTGCAGAGGTACATAATCTAGAAAAGAAATTAACATGCGAAGCGACTTCGGCTTATTAATAGCATATTAAGCTAAAGCGAAATACTCGAGTATGAAGAGATGAATGTTTTGCAAAGCAAATAATGTGATTGATACAAAGCAAACAGCATAATTTAAATTGGTTCAGCTATTTTAATAAAGAACACGAGTTGTAGAAGTTAATATTCAAGATACGACATTAATATTGGAATTCAACAAAACTAGAAATTATGGCGTAAATATAAGTAATAATGGGAACTAATTCATAGCCAAATCTGTTCGACACGGTAAGATTAAATAACGTGAATATATCCGTTGGAGAATTTTAAAACGCCTAGAGTTCGCAACAACGGCCTCCTAATTCCTAGGATGAAGCATATTATGCGGTAAGGTACATTTCTATAGTTTGATCAAAGGCGATGAGAATCTACAGCACAGTGTAAATAATATAAACTCTTCATCCAAATTATGCATATTTCATTCCCGTATGTGAAAGCGCGATGGCTACTTGAAACATTAAGATGTGATCCATCCGCCTTGACGAGAATATGTCGATTCTTCGCCATTTCCATCCTCTTTGTTGTCACATAAAGCTTTGATGCTCTCAACACCTCAAGTGGCGACCTCAGTGTCGCAAAGTGCGTAAGTGTCCAAGTTTACTTCAAACCTCGCAGTAACACGTTTCCAATCATTTTGGAAAGATTCACTTTCTTCTTCAGGATTTTTTTTGTATTTCTTCGATTATCGCCAATCTCTCATGCAGAGTCTTGACTTGCTTCATAGGGACAGACATAGAAATATTGCAGAAATATTTGCTAATCGATACTACCAAGGCATTAAACTCCGAAAGGCAGTCAGAACGAGGTAAAGGGCATTAGCAAACAGAGCATCAAGTACGTGCGAGGGTTTGGCTGTACTGTGGGATTCACACGGAGCGATGATTTGAACGCCTAGGCTTGCCAAAATTCCAGATTTGGAAAGCGGGACATTGAGATTCGGAAGGGATTTATTGATTGATTTGGTCTTTATTTGGGGCAAGATTAAGACTATGAAGTCCCATCTAATGCTTGTCATCCCGGGATCCCGCTTTCCCGGGGGTAAAATGGTTTTCCTGTTTCCCGGGAAATCAATTGAATATCCCGGGAATTCCTGGTATATCATAAAGATAATTTTACTATCTAGCTTTTATCGTCTATGCGGTTCCTAAAGGGACCACTAACAAGACTATTTTTGTTTCCGAGTTGCTTAGTTCCACTTCTAACGCAATAATAAGGAAGAAATGTATATAGTGCACTCACAAATGCTTGAATTCTCATGGGAATATATACAGTGAAGCTTCGATTTCACGTCATCCGATTTTAAGTTTTTCTTGAATTTACGCTTTTTTCTTTCGTTTCCGGCGTTTGGTCCATAATTACAATGATACATTTTGACGGATTTTACGTTTTCGCGATTTTCCGCTTTCCTCAAATTTACGACAAAAATTTGACGTCCGGATAATATGTAAATGCCACATATTTTACGTTTATAGAATTCCCAATTACAATTCAACTGAATCGTTTTCCATATTCCTTAATTAAAAACTATATTAGTGAATTCCATGTTCAAAAATCATTTATAAGAAAACAAAAACGGCTGAAGACCACTGCACTATAGGGTGAGTTGACATTTATACAGATTGTCTTCCAAATTGAGCGTATTATGACAAATGGTTTGGGGTATCAAAGTTCAGGTTTTTCTCACAACTGCAGCCGGTCTTTTCATAACCAAAATATGCACATCACTGTGCGATCGTAGTGTAAAGACAATGTTTTCTTAAAAGTTACTATAAATCAATTACTAATAGGAAATAAGAATTAGAACGCTGTTGTCGATATGATTTTGTATTTATATGATAAATGTATGCTAATGGTATAGATGTTTCAATTCATATTTTATTTTACATACCGTGTGTATTGGCAACAATATTTTTATAATCAATATAATAAGCGAATTTCAGGTCAATAAATAAATGATAATTTCAATTAATTTTTATTTTATTCGTTTAATCCATATTTGTTAATGATTTTAACAAATTTCTTCGAACTTCTCAGAGTTCCGAGATCGATTAAAAACCGGGAAACACAAGCACTAGTATAATCATTAATATGTAAGCTTTTTGTCTGATACGAGGTTCAAATAAATAAAATGGAGTAATTTCCTACTAAAATATTATATAACCCGAATGAATTGACAAAAAAAAACAAAATCTAGAGTAAAATTACTTAATAAGTTTCACCTGTTCATAAAAAATGTTGTAACTATTTTTATTTTATTCTTCCTTTTTATAGTTTTCAAAAGTTTTTATATCAACCATGGGTCATAAACAAGCAATTGCTAACCTTATTTTTTTCTTTCTAAATGGTTTTCAAATTGTTTATTGATTCCCGGGAATTTCCCGGGATTCATAATTTTGAATCCCGGGAATATGAAAGAACCGGGAAATGACATGCACTAGTCCCATCTTCCACCTAACCCCTAAGGGAGAGGGGAGGAAAGAAAGCTCTTATTTTTTCAAAGAAGAAATGCTCCTACTGCATTTTAGTAAATGTAAATTTCCTCAAAATTAATCCTTTAAAAAGTCAGTCTATTATTATTGGGTATCCCAAACTTCTCTCGTCACTAAACTTCTCAGAACTTCCCCCAATTCTGCTCAATAACTCTGTCATTCGTTTCCAAAAAACTGCAACCAATCTCGGGTTAGTATTCAATGACACATTGACCTGGACTGATCATATAACTAAAATATGTAATACTGTTAACAGTTCACTTCACTCACTTAAAAGAATTAAAAGCATTACCCATTTCTCCCTTCGCAAGCGACTTATCACCGCTCTAGTCCTTCCTCACCTCGATTACTACGATACGGTCTATCAAGATCTATCTAACGAGCTATCTCTAAAATTGCAGCGTGCACAAAATTCCTGCGTAAGATTCATTTGTGATCTCCAAAAGAGAGACCATGTCACTCAACCTCTATATACGTTAGGCTGGCTTCGCACTGAAGCTCGTAGACGTCTTCACCTCCTCTCGTTATTTTACCGAATTATAACTCTTCAAAACCCGCAGTATCTGAACTCCAAATTTTCCCAAATGAACTCTGTGCACAACGCCAACACTAGGGGCACCAATCTCTTCCAGATCCCACATCACAGGACGGAAATTTATAATAAATCCTTCCATGTTACATCTTGTAGACTTTGGAACGCCCTACCTACTGACCTCCAAAACGCAACATCTCTCCACATATTCAAACATAAATACTTTAAATTGCTGTTCTCTGCCCAAAATTCAGGTCAGCTTTAACATTTTCTTCTTACCAATTGCAAGACGGCTTCCTTCACTCTTCCTTACTTAATTAACATTAATTAATTTTTTTTGCAGGTTATCGAGTTCGCAAAGTGTACGCCTCCTTCGACTGTTACCTTTTCATTGTCTAGTGTATACTATGTTATAGTGTTTATACTAATTCTCATTGTATTATATCATTCTGTATTGTTTCATACTATTTTATACTGATTTATATCATTTTGTATTGTTTTATACTATTTTATACTGTTTTATATCATTTTGTATTGTTTTATACTATTTCGTATTACTTTATTTTATTATGTATTGTTTTATATCATATGTGTAATTTTATATAATTTCCTTCTTTCTTATGTTATGCATGATCCAACAACAATCTCCATATTCATTGTATATATTTCAAGTATATTTCATCTTATTCTGCCTAATTATTGTATTATATTTCTTGGTTTGCATTACGTTAATACCTATATATGTATTTTTTATGACGGTATACAACGATGCTGTATATACGAAGACTTACTGTACATACTCCTTTCTATTTAATGTTGTATTACTATATCATAATATGTACACTATCTAGGGTTTTCGCAGGTTTTTCACACCCCCCTTCTCAGTGGGTGTTTTCCTGCGTGGGTTTTTCTAGGGAGGACATGCCTGTTTTACCTAGGTTTTCCCCACAATCTCTAATCTGTCTTCAATTTTATATATTTTTTTTTACTCTGTATGATTTAGGTATATACTGTTTATGTTATACGTATTGTGTGTATATATATATATATATATCTTACTTAACCATTTTTTATATTTTTTATATTGATGTATGGTTAATGTAAGAATGGACCTTATGGTCTAAATATCGCCCGAATAAAGACGATTATCTATCTATCCCTCCCTCTTCCCCTCCCTCTCTCCCCATCACTCCCTCTCCCCCTCCCTCCCTCTCCCTCCCCTCCCCCTCCCCTCCCCCTCCCCTCCCCCTCCCCCTTCCCTCCCTCTCCCCTTCCCTCCCTCTCCCTCCCCTCCCCCTCCCCCTCCCCTCCCCCTCTCCTCCCCCTCCCCTTCCCTCCCTCTCCCCTTCCCTCCCTCTCCATCCCCTCCCTCTTCCTCCCCTCCCTCTTCCTCCCCTCCCTCTCCCTCCCATCCCTCTATCCCCCTCCCCCTCCCATTCCGGTGCCTTCTCTCCATAGTAACACTGCCTACCATCTCTCAAGTATTCAGCCTCTGTAGCGCAACTCATCCTCGCGCTTATCTGACACAATCTCTTTCCGCCCTCTTATTTTTCTGCTTTTCTTTTCCTAATCCACAATAAAATGCACACTCTCCCAGCATTCCTGATTCTTCTTTTTACGATTTCCGCTCTTCTTATGTCAGTCTCCGTAGTGTAGATAAGAGTTGTTTGGTGTCGTATACTAATTCAGCGTGTTTGAAATCTTCCTTTGGGAGGGTTTTGTATGTAAAACTGAACTCGAATGTCACGGCATCACTTTAAATACAGACGTTTATCATTTTGTCAGTTTAATCATGCTCACTGTCTTGTAATAATTATTTTGCACTTTACAGTTTCAATTTTAAAATCTCTAATCTCCATTTCTTTTACTTCTTCGATTTCCTCTTTTATCGTGGTTTCCTTCTCCCCTTCTCTCTTTCCACAGCCCTCTCTTATGTTTTCTTGCGATTGATTGCGATTGTATATTTATCACACCACGTTGGTGTCACTTTACTCCACCATATTTTAAAATCTGCTTGCGACGATTTAGAATATTATTAGAACAAACCTATAGTGTGCGTTATGATAAAATTCTAAGGTAAACACCTATACTACGCGTCAAAATAATGTGGTTTTTTCATAACAAAAGCAGTATTATCTTTTTCAACTTGCAAATAACAACTTTCTTAATTATTTTTTCCGTTATGATTAACACATTCTTTGACAAAATGAGATTAATCTTCAAGGTTGAACCCGATTTCATTTTTACGCTCGTTTCTGAAACGGGTTTTGACATTTTTATTCAGGTATTCGATCGATGGATATAGTACTATACTATAAATTCGTTAATTGAAGGTTATTTTATCGTAAAATTGAGGTGGTGCATTTCTAGCTCGTGTTATTTTAACTCGGCGTTTCCATTATCGATTTCAATTCACCACTTTCTATTACGGGAAGAAAATAGCGATATATTTGTAAAAAAAACGAGACGTACTCACCTCTCTCGCAGCATGGCTATGACCCAAGAAGAGGTTTTGTTTACTTTATTCCCCGTTCCATATGTTTTTCCTCCATTCTCCTTTCAATCTCTTCTCGCACGCACTCGAGTTACTCTTGCTTTCATAGACATGAGAGACTTCCTTTCGCTTGTCCTTGAGGCTGAGCCGATGGAGGAGACGGTGTCGCATAGCCCTCCTCAATTCTCCCTTTGCCTGGCTCAATTCCCTTTAGGCGCGCGCTTCGTTATTAGTCTTCTCTCCGTTCAAAAAGATCCCAGTTTACCTTACCATCGTCTCCGCTCCCTTTCAAACTTCTTTCGGACTCACGCGTCGCCTTTCATTACCTTCTCTTTTTCAACGCGTTTTTTTTTTACTCTGCACTCACCTCGGGTACTTTGCACCCGATGCCTAACTCCCTATGATACGTAAATATAGACCACTCGAAAGAAATGACTGCCCGCCGTGCTATGAGACAGAATGGAACGCTGGCGATACAACTAAGGGCTCCGGAGTGAATCCCGTTACCATGGAAACCTTGCGGAGCATCCGGTTGGCGTACGGAGGGACGTTGGCCTTTATCTACGAAGAGGTATCTGTGAAGTTTCAATAAGAGACGTCTGCCTCATCCCTTGGGCAGTTCCTCGTGTAACAGACTATATCGCCGAGATTCTCCTCCATTTGTCATTCATCGACTATCTCATTCTCGCATCAAGTTTCTAATTATGTTAAGGAATTCTAGACGACATGTTCTTCGACTGTTAAGCTACCTCCAATGAGGACTTCGTATTTTCTATACCAACTACTCTTTAAAATGTGCGTATTACATTTCTTCAAACAAAGAATTAAATCCATATGCATGTGCCAGCATGAATACGAAGTGCGTCCGCTATACTCAAAAGACATCTTGTCTAATATATTCGGGAAATTCTTTTCGATGATTGTACCAAGGTCCGGCATTATAGTATTAGGGAATATGTATGTCTAACCTAGAGACAACAGGGTTTTGGGGCGGCTGATTTTTGTTCAATTAAGAATCTCTATTATAATAAAAGCCTTTGTATGTCATTCTGCCACGCTGTAGTCGTTGAGGAAATCCTCATTATTGCTTTGTTCATGAGGTTATGTATGCCAAACTATATTTAGGTACGGTAGAGCATCACGTGTTTACCTAGATAACTAATATGTGGCGTAGAATGATATATTTTTTAGTTCTGTAGATTTAAGTTATGTCGTACTGATTGTATTTGTGTGTTGCTTAGACGCGCGTCAACAGTGTAATTGAAGTTTTAATGTAAGAAATAATCGAATAAATTAATAACAAAGTCAGTACACAATTGATAATGTAAATATAATTTATGTCAATTTTCTTCAATTCTAAAACAAAGTACAGAGTCCCTGAACTACGTAAGAGTTCGGTTCCACAACTCTTACGTAAGTCAAATTTTAGCTGTCGGAAATTACCATAAGTACATATGTACGTTTGACATGATATACTTCGATGGTACTCTACAGGTCTACTCTACTCCTCAAGCGTAATCTTACCTCTCTTCTTCGTAGCACTAGACCTTTAGAATCACGTTTACACTTATCAGCCATGATTTCTGTGGCAAAGGTTACGTATTTTGGAGAAAAAATCAACTATGCACAATCAACACAGCAGGAAATGCAGACGCTGCGCAACACATTGACGCTATGCGAGGAAGGTGACCGCGTTACGCAACGAAATTTTAGATTTCGTATTAAATCCTGTCATTAAAATTCTCTAGCCAGTAAATATTCTGTAAAATAAGTTTTACGTGTAGTTTGATAAATTTAAAATAAATTGGTGTGCTTAAACTTAATTCGATATTTGACCTGTAAACCTGAAACGTTTTGACTTGTAAACAAATTTCCACAAACCGGAATTTTCGGATAAAAAATATTATTTTCGGATTTAAAAAAATGATTTTCGGAGGTTTTTGCGTAAAGTTGGATTTGCATAAGCCGAGTATTGCGCAACCCGGGGTGTATTTATTTAATTTTAATTTTGTGATTAAATATCCTAACTCGATGAATAAACTTAAAATCGCCCGTATTAATCCTACAGCTATCATTATTAACTTTCAACCTTCATAAATGGATCAATTTTTACTGATGCCTGCTGATAGCAAATATGGCTGAAATGTAACAGGTTTTGTTACTAATTATGGTACATCATTTATGGAGCCATATAAAACGATCTTTTTCGTTTTTCATAATAGTTTGGTCCAAAACTAAAAAAACATTAGTTAAATGTTATAGGAGAATGCTAAACTCGAATAAAAAAATTGAACATTCCAAAATTGTTAACATATATACTTAACAAGAGAATTCTCTTGAAAATTTATTTTTCACCACGGGCATAATATTAGGCCGAAAATATCAATGCGTTATCGGAAAATCTCCTTTATCTCCTGTGAAGAGAGTAAAAAACGATTCAGAGGTTATTCACTCTTGGGAAATCTGTCGGATCATGCTTACGATAAACGACTTCGGATTTTTAACGTGGCGCATTTTGAGGATACTCCTCAAACGGACGAAAGGAAAGGGAAAGAAAATACTTGGAGTGGAACTAATAGGAAGAAGGAGAACAATCAGAGAGCGGGAAGAAGAAGAAGAAAATAAGAGACTGTCTAGCATCTCAGAGAGGAGATCTGGGTTGAGAAATAAACAGAAAGAAATACGTGGTGTACAAGGACGGTGGAAGAAGAGATTGAAGGCAGAAAGAAGACGAATCGGGGATTTAACAAAGGATAGAGATAGAAAACGGAAGATTAGACGGATGAAAGACATCGCAGAAGAGACTATAAAATGTTGTCAAGAGACCGGAAGTGTTGAGTGAAAGCAGAAGGAGAGAAAGGAATTCGGAGGGAAAAAGAGAGGGTTTAGAAAGTAGGATGTAATGATAACAATGATAAATCGTCTTTTGTTAAGGTGAGAATTAGACTGCGATTTCCTATATTACATACAACCTGATATAGGAAGCAAATGTACGAATTTTGGAAGCCGAGATTTTTGCGTCCTATGGCAACGACTGCTGCCTTAATGTAGAAAATATGAACGTATATAATTTTTTCTATTTTTAGCCTACTTTCCAGAATGGGAATAGACTTATAGTTTTGTCGTTGTGTCTGTCTGTCTGTCCCCCTATTAACTTCTACACCAATAAGCCGATTTTAATGACACTTGGTGGAAATCTCCTGCTACAAGAGCCGAGCTCCCGAGGATAGTTTTTGTTGCGAATATTGAAAGTCCCGGGTTCGATTCCAGGAACTATCCTTCCCATTAAATTTACATGGGAAATCTGAAATCCATCGTGCAGGGAAATTTTCTCTTGCACATTAAAATATCTTATAATTGTAATATCGGTGCGTAATTTATACTATTCTCTGAAGAAAGGAATGGAGATTCTTATTTCTATCGTAGAATTTTGCTTATCGATCGTATTTCTTCGAATATTGCGTAAATACTGGCGTTTGTGCAGTTTTTCTCACTCATTGCCATAGCAACAACTATTGTTGGACTCAGATTCGGTATATGCTAATTCGCACACGCGCTAGTGTGTTGGCATAGCAACGAATAATGCTGGACTTGGATTCGATATATTCTAATACATACGCGCGTGATTTTTGCCTCAGAAATACGCGTGGTCAATTTAATATTCCATTCGAATATGTTTGTAATATTTTATAGCGCTAAATTACGAAATTTGGAAACACAAAGAGCAACATAACCGCGGTGATTTTAAAGTTATTAAAGCCAATATATGTCCTTGAGTTTTAAATAAATGATTAAATGGAAAGTAGGCATCATAAGTTCCGTTTGGATCATCTTGTTCTTCATTATTTCTTCATTCTATGGAGATACTTTCCGCTGGTTTTTGTTCATTCCCCATCTCTTCGTGTTTTCCTGCAATGGGATATTTTTTGCTATGACCAATTCTAATCAATCACAGTTTTTTAACGTACAAATCTAATACTCTTTAATTAAAATCTTTTCTTTCATTAATCTACTAGCTAGTAGTATTTATATACTGCACTTTAAAATTATCTCATTTCTCTTAAACATGTAAACTTAAAATTTTAAATTGTATCATATGATGAAGGATGGAATAATTGTATAATTTGTATCATAAACGGGCGCGTTTACGATGGAGTATTTGGAACTAAACAATATAGTTCAAACGAACGCACGCGATAAAACAGCTAAACACAGTGAACCGATTATGTCTGTCTACTAAAAATTTCTTCCCTACCCTAAATTTGTGCATTAATAAACTTATTTACATTTTTTAGTATAACGACTAAATACTGCAAAACGATATATCAGAAATTATGCCATGGAAATATTAAATTTATATTTACCGAAATGTTTTGTAATAAATCAAGAAATTTAAAATTATTTAAAACTTGCCTTATTGAATTCAGTAGTTTTAATGTTTACGTTTATGTTCTTTTCTTCGTAGATTATCCATTTCCTTCCGCATTAAAAAATGCTAGATGACATTGAATTTTCGTAATTACAGCAGATTATATTTACTTCAGTTTAAACAAAGATTGTTGTTGTTGACAACTATGAATGATCGCAGCATGATTTTTTTTTCAATTTTTTATTCTAGCTTGATTTGCTTGAAAACGACTACACCTATGATAAAAATTTTAAGCGAAATAAATACTTTATTTGGCTAATACTATAAATTTTACTTGAAGAGTTTTTCGATATAACTAATATTTAGGCTTAGTAGAATTCGACGTTTACTTTTTTAAAATCGACGTTTATTTTCCCGAGAGAATTTTGACGAATATTGACGCTTATAATTACTACTACTGCATAGGCTTGGTAGTTTTCAACGTTTATTTTTCTTAAAAATCCATGTTCGTTGTTCCTAAAACTCGGCGACCAATTTCGACGTTTACTTAAATATATTTTACTAGACTCGGTAATTTTCGGCGTAAATATTTCTTAAAAAGCGACCACTACATTTGATTATTTTTCCTAAAAATCAACGACGTACAGCAACGTTTATTTTTATACATTTAATTGGACATTTTAATTTTCGACGTTTATATTTTGGTTATAATAATCCAAGAGATTTATTAGCCAGATATATACACAAACATCGACGTTTAACTTCCTTAAAAAGCGATTTCTAATATTGACGTTTATTTCAATACATTTCATTAATTTTTATCAAGAAAATTGTTATCAATTGAATTCATAAATAAATTTAACTAAAATTGTAAAAATAAAAAGTATTCTTGTATGCTGCTTTGTTTGTTGTTATCTATATTTTAGCAAATGTGTTGTTGTTGACTTAGACCACCATTCTGGAATACTTAATTTTTCGGAATAAATCAGAATGTACGTATATTCTACACGATAATTCGCGCCCCTTATTCACGAAATCGTTACCATTAGTGAGAAATGAATGTGACCTGTGTATAATGCATAACCTAATGTATGAGTGAATATTTTGATGAAAAATATCTTGTTGAGTAATAAACGGCTATTAATGCGGAAAAAAGCCCAGAGTGCGTACATGGAACGATGCTCCTTCGACAGCAATGCAAATGAATCTTAAGCACGGGGGACACTCTCAGATGGATTATATAAATTTTATGACATGGTGCTTTTCGAAATGCCACAAGGCCATCTGACGATCGGTACTCATTTTTCAGTCCGGAGAAATCTTTCATTTCTCCTCTTGGAGGAGTTCGACAGATAATTTACCGAATATTCGGGGGACGTCTATTACGTCCTCTGCTCGACGAGTCCAAAGTTCTTATGGATTATCGGATCTGGCCGAGGGTAAAGAAAGAGTACAATAAACCGATCATAATATTTTGTCCTTTACCTTTGGGTCCCACGGCTGCTCAGTATGTGCCCTTAAGACAGTGACATAAGCGACATTATAAAGCAAATTCCGAATGTTGTTTGGCCATTTGGTATGACAAATACAGACTGTCTCTACCGTTTTGGATGTTTGGTGGTACAATATGTTAAGTTTGAGAGCGGGTAACAAAACTTTAAAATCATGAAGCATAAATTTCTTATAAACTGTAGTGGTGAAAATCGACGGTCATCGACGACAATTCATTTTCGTCGAATTTTATTTTTTTAAATTCGATATTTATTGACATTTATCGATTTAAATCGAATCCTACCAAGCCTACTAATATTTTACGAGATATGACGGAAAGTTTTTTTTTTCTTTCAGTAAAGCGGCAACCTTGATTGCCTTATGCAAACGTTTATGTCGTTTTCTCATTGCCTTTGTGCATAAGCCCTAAACACCAAATTTCATGAAAATCCGTTCGATAGGAGCCGAGAACGAACGTGCGTACGGACGGATGGACGGACGGACAGAACGAAGCTAATTGGTGCTTACGTTCGAAAGGGAACGCGCCTAATAAGAGCGAAAAAGGGAGGATAAAGCAAGTAGGAGCGAATCGACGCGAGAAAGAGGGCAGAAAATGGGTTGTTAAGGGGAAGAAAGGCTTATAAAAGAACTGGATGAGTTAGCTCCGGTGACATGGATGCCACTGGATTCTACTAGCCTGGCGCTTCTCCTCCTCCGCCTCCCAGAAAAAGGACGTGCGTTTGCACGTCCTGAAAGGATATGCTGTCGATGGGGTATTTACACAATGGCGGTCTCTTGGACTGGATGATAATATCGAGATAGGTCCTATAGACGGCCTGGGATGTTGAAAAAATTAAAATATATTTTTTTAATGATATGGAAGAGAAGGATCCTTAGTGATAAAAAAACATTCATCTTCCTTCCAATAGATGCCGCCGGAGAAGATATGAATCTGGGGGAGGAAGGGAGAAGTGAGGGATTCTTAATAGAACATATCAATGGATAAATGCCAAATTAATAAAATGGTAATGCCAATAGCTCGAAGACTTGATGGGAAAATCCATTTCGTTTAAATTTTGAATTTTTGATGATTGGTTTTAAAGGCGTTTTAAAGAGAGGTAGTACATATACCTAATGTAACTGAAATTTGTTCAGCTACCTTCATTATATTTTAAATGCAGGATAGAGTAATGAATTCTCGGAAAGATTTCTTTTATGCCATTATTTTCCTTACGGTTATCTGTTATATACATTAAAACTATGCACAATGCTAAGCCTTTTCATGAAAGTAATTTACGATTCAGTATACAGCAAACTTTGATATCGTAGCATATCATACTATATAGACCAGGCACGAATCCTGTGAAGTTAGGATTTTTTCTGAGGTCGCCCGGCCCCCTCCTTGAGTGGTTGGAGAACGATATATATTTATATAATAAATTGTAATAATTTACTACAAACAAAAATATAGAATATATTTTTTATGGAAAACTTTATTTTCAGGAATTGTTAAATTTCTCTGTAAACCCCAGTCAACAAGTTGGAAAGCTCAGAATATATCGCTCTTGATACTTAATCGGTTGCTTGTGACGCTAAATTACAAGTATAGAAACCACATGGTGAATAAATGCAAGGATTCTATCCCGAAACAATATATATATAAAGCTCTAAAAGTTAACTTAATTAGTCACAAATACTAATCAAAAAATAGTTATTTTCTCGCTTAGGTGTGAGAATGAAACTATATGAACGTATCGATCATCCAACTACTCAAAGAATAGAAACAATTTCGATAAGAACGTATGCAAACACACAGCCAATCTATCATCGGCTGGTAGACGGTAATCACTAAAGACAGCCTCGGGTACTGTATTATGGATGCCATTAGGTACGTCCTAACCGTATACCACGCTAGCAGACGGGAGGTGGCTCTGAAGAACGTGGGAAGGAAAAGGGCGATTGTTAAGAGGCGAGGATGGGAAAATAATAGCTCGGAGAGAATGTAGGCGAAGGAATAATGAGTCATGATTGACGAGATTAACAATAGCCGTAATGAAGATGGAGGGCCGCAATATAGTGCAATTTCCCGGGAGTTTTCAAACCAATCGATCTCGTTATTCGATTAAATTAATGCAATACCTCAAGATAGTACACCCAACTCTTTATACCAGTTTTATTACAGGTAAGAGAAGCAAAATAAGAGGTATGTTTTATCAAATATTTCGTTATAGATAGATTCTTTTTATTGTGTTGACAGAACTAATAGATTTTTCTGAACGACGCATCGTTTGTGGCCACGCTTTTCCTTAAGGTGATTATATTAATCAAATTAGTATGTCATGTAATTATTGTTTTTATTATATGCGGTACTGTGATTGAACACAGTAGTGAAGATAATTTTCTTATGTGATTGGGCGTGGCCTAGTAATGTTTGGAAACCGCAGCTTTAATCCATCAATGTAGAAGCATTACTCGTGACCAGGGCCGTCTCTAGGATCCGCGGGGCACAGGGCGAAGCGGCAGTCGTGGGGCCCCCTTTACCAGACTCACAGAAAAATGATATCGTGTCGTTTAATTTTATTACAATTATTTTAAATTTTATTTATTTATAATTTTTGCATTAGTATTTTTATTTTCTGAAAATACAGTAATAAAATAAGTTTGAAAAACAGCAAGAAATAAACTTGAGTAGAAAATTCATAAAATAAAATAATTTCATACTATATTTTTTTAAAGTTTTCTTGCAGAGATTTATAATGAACAAATCTATCGATAATTGTTGACTTTTATATTTAAAAAAATGTAGTCGCAAACACAAGAAAACCACAAAACTCCAATGACGGGAATTTTTTATTACAAAGGAAAGATTACAAACACAGTTTCGATTAATTAAGGTATTACTTTAATGTAAAAGCATTATTGCATGACCTTATCTTTATTTTTGAAGCTATTTAAGTGAGTTTTTCGTATTTAAAAAAAATCAATTTCAATCATATGCCACAATGTCTATTTTGACAAATTATAGAGTTCTGTGGTTTTCTTGGGCGGGCGACGATACCTATAAGAATTGTCAGATACAACGGTTCTGTTTGTTCTCCGCTTGAAGAATAAAAAAATAATGAACTCCTACGATCATCCAATTTAAACTTCCTTATAAAAAATTCTAGAGAAATTTTTTCACGTTCCACGCACGTTGTCATTCTACTAATTGTAAGGGTGGCGCTATCTTCAAGCGCAGAGCCCCATAGGCGCGGGGCTTTGGGCGACTGCCCTCCCAGATCCCCCTAAAGACGACCCTGCTCGTGACTTAAAAGAAAGGATCTCTCATCCAATCGTTCTAAACTCATAATTTTTTACGAAAACTTTGAAAAGGAGAAAGAAATCCTGCACTTGACCGGAAATCGAACTCGGGTCTCCCACTTGCCTGGTAGGTCTCTTTAGCCAAATAAACTATCAATCCAGCATGATTCTCCATTCTCGAAAATGATATTTAAAATGAGGAAGGGCTAATTGTTCCATCTTACTTGATTTTTTTCCTTCTCCTAAGTTGTCACCGCTATTCACCAATCACGAAACTGTTCCAAAGGTCTACGAGGAAAAATTTCGACGGAACTCTTCAGCCGATTCACGCTCTGTACAAAATCGTTTTCACGCGAGAAGATAGCCGATGCGTACGTAACCGTATGCGTACGTCCACTCGCCAGAATGTTTGTAACCGCGATCGAAATCGTCTACGCTCATTTCGATAGACGAAAACGGGGAATCGGGGATGAAAGTAAAACGTGCGAACCTATACCCTTGTCTCACCTCTCTTTCTCTCTCTCTCTCTCTCTCGCTCTCTCAACATCAAATGAGATGAGTCGGCTTCGAGGTGGGAAAATAGACGCGGTGACCGACGCGATCCTAGCGGCGCTTGGATTAAACATACAACGCGGATGGCTAGTCAAAGGAGATTTCATAGGGATGAAGGTAGGCGGCAAAGAGAGGAACCTCCCTTCGCTGGGTGTCATTAGATTTTAATTAAAAATATATATGGATCGCCGGCAGCGCGGGAATGTGGGAGTTAATTTTGCGAGTGATTTCCACCTCTCTTAATTCAAAAACCGGGGTTGTGCGGATCGCCTGAAATATTTATAATCATTTTAAATCCTTAATCAGTTACGATTGAACTGTGTTTTCTCATGCTTAGCTTTAAAACGTTGATGTAATTTTCTCCTCATTTTTTAATCACAGGAAACGTATTGCCAACCTACGTTTCCAATACCGTAAATAAATTACGCATTTATGTAATCGATTTTCCGTCCGCTACATCTCCAGCAGCAAATTTAAAGCAAATTAACCGTGTAATTAAAGCATTCGTATTGAAATTGTATATGCCGTCGTGTTACTGAAGATATGCGTAATTTTTCACCGGTATATGCATTTTTGTGACTTCCCTCTAAAATCGTCATAATTTTATTTACACCAGATAGAATACCTCGATTGATCTTTAGAAAAATTAATAACGTAAGTAGTTTACGCGAATAATCAGACTGGACTTCATAAGTGATTTTCTATTTTACTTCAAAGCCCTATTCCAGTACTGGATAAATCGATCGCAGTCTACCTTGCCTAAATGATTCCGTTTATATTACCATCTAGTAAATAGTTTTGTTGGTAGAACTGGACTATTTAATGTATCTTAAAAATAATCATTCATATCGCAAGATAAAAAAATTACATTCCAGCACTACATTAATACATATGCTACCTACTCAGCGTATGTTTCATGAAGCGGTTTATATTAACTCGCAACAAAAAGAGGTTGCGCAACACATATTCCACGGACATAAGTGGATTTCCATTCGGCGCCGTCCGATTGTTACCTTTAGGTTGTAATCCTGGAAACGGTCTCTCTCTAATTGGAAGCTGCAAGGTTGCCGCACGTAAAATTTAATAATGCAGCGGAAAAAATCTTTTTTCTGTCACTTTCCTCTCTCTGTGCGCTTTTTAGTCGGGTTATTACATTTTTCGCAGCTCTGCCGCATTAAAACAAATTAACTTCTCCTTTTTTCCTTTCTCTCTTTCTTTTTCACTTTTGGGAAAAAGGCGGATTACTAAATAAAAATCCGCGTGCCGTCAGAAATAAAAAGCGGGCGCGAAATGAAAAAATGACATACGCGCGCGCGATTATTCGCGGCGAGACTGCCCAAATATAGTTGCCACGCGGATCAGACGGAAAATTATTATTTATTCCGTAAAACTAATAAGTTCAGTGGTGAGGAACGAAAGCGGAATACATGGACGCTTAATTAATCACGCGTTCCGATGGCTATGATTTCCGTAACTCGATACGCAGAAACGACTCTCAAAAAAAGCTCGCAGAAAAATTCGATACTCTCTCATAGACTAACTCGGAAAAAAAATTGTATTGTTGTCGAAGATATAGTTATATACCAAAGCATACATAAATTTAGAGAATTCCTTATTGACAAAATTGACGGTACATTTCAAATTTTTATCGTAGATTTTTTGCCAAATGTTATCCTTTTCATCGTGTAAATGGCTCTGTTAATTTTCAGTAAATACCACTTTACCTGCACATTATCATGGGATGTTGTCATAAAAAGGAACACAATACAATAAAAGAAATTAAGTGGAGATATTTAACCTTAAAAACATCGCAATTGTTCAACCCTGTAGTCCGTATGGCGGTCCAAATTATATTTTAACCAAGGATATTATATTTTTTAAGTGCTAGAGGTACGCAATCTTTAAATTACACCAATAGTTATAGATATTTTCAAAAACTATTTCAATCCTCCTGTGTATAGTACGTTTGAGAGAATGTTATTGACGTTTCCCGTTCGAGTGCAAAAGTTAAAATGAACGCATTTTCTCATCTTCGCAGGTCGGAGAAATTTATCAGAATGATGGTTTTCCCAACCAAAGATCGCGTCGTCAATCGAATGCCTTCGAAAATTCATCGCCCATATGTCCCTCACCTCCGCAAACCGAAATAGGAACGATATTAACGCGTCCAGCGAAAATGCATGGCTTGCGAACGCGACTCGAAACACAATGTCGACTAATGGGAAGGAAATTGGACCGTAAGTCGCCTCATCCGACGGCGAATCGCAATCGGAGCAACGGGTAGAGGGGAGATAGGTTTCACCGACCAAAAAGAATAGGAAATCCTTAACACACAAGCGGGTTTTCGATTCGAGACCTGTAATCACCGAAAGGATCGTGCGTGAATCCGGGATCGTGACCAGAGGAAAACAGAAACCATTACGAGATAAAGAGAGAAGGTAACATTTCATGATTGGCTGAGCTGCGGAGTGAAAGATAGGAAGTGGTCAAGACGAGAGGGAGGGGGAGAAAAAAGATGGAGAAGTAACGATATTTGCACGACACGGCCTCATTTCGCGAAGTGCGGCTTCGGGAGAGTGATATAAACGTGATCCGTGATATAAAGGGTGGATTACGTGTAAAATAAAAATAGCGAGAGAAATAGGGGTGAATAGAGCGAGAGAGAGATATATAGATGGAGGGAGGGAAGTTAGAGAGGGATGAAGGAAGAGAGGGGGAGAGAGAGAGAGAGACAGACAAACGACTTTATTAAGGGCGACATTGAGACTATATAGTCCCTTCTTACATTTAACCGTTTTGCCATATAGTTACAATATTTACATATTTAAAAATAAATTATTTACATATGAATTACAATTACAATACATGTTAATTGCTAGTTAATTGTATATTGGTTAATAGATCATAGAATATTGTTAGTTTTTTGGGTAGAAAAAAACTGTGTATCAGCTATGTTTCAACACAGAAAAAATGTCCCACTGCGGAAAACACCTACGAAGAGAAGAGATGTGTTAAAAACAGCGAAAAAAAATCTAAATAGTTCAGAGAAAGAAAAAAACATTAATTTGAGAGAAAGAGAAAAAATCATTTATAAATACATATGTACATACATTAATATCTATATAAGAGAGGGAGTGAGAGGGAAATAGAGATTGTAGCGTAAGATATGCCTGGGTGATTACAGAGAGTAAATATAATACTGGAAAATAAAGTAAAATAAATTATGAATTTACGCCTAATAAGCGTATCCTTGCGACAACCTGAAAGAGGAGATAGGGAGTGGTTCAATGCATGGAGAGTGAGAGGAGATGGCGGGGGAGAGGAATGGAGAGAGAGAGTGATGGAGGAAGAGATGGATGGATGGAGAGAGGGATTAAGAGAGAGAGAGAGGTAGAGATGGAGGGAGGGAAGTGAGAGGGACTGGGGTGGAGAGAGAGAGGGATGGAGGGATAGACAGAGAGGAAGTAGAGAGCGGGAAAATAGGGCAGATGAAGCGGGAAAGTAATAAAGGAAGATGGGAGTCTGAAGTTTTTAACTCCAGCAGGAATAGAAGCACGGAACGAAAGTACCGGGAGGTAAGTATAGACGGATAAAGCGATATTTCCGAGAGCGTTTTTTTTCGGAAGTGAAAGATACAGATAGGATCGCTCGTCGCTATGTGCCGTCGCCGTGGACACGGGAGGCCCTTCGGCTCGAACAAATGAAAATCGATATCCGCCCTATATTTGTATCTCGGTACGCGGTTCTCCTTGACGTTGGATCCTCCGCCCGCGCCCGAGATTTACGTGCATAATGCGTGGCAAAGGGGTTTTCCAATTTCCGTGGCTTAATGGAATTTTCAAATTTGCATTGGCCAAAATAATTCATGTTCGAATTTAATTAATATCTGCGAAGTGCATCGGCTATCTTTCTTCCACTACTTCACTTAATGCTTCATCGCTCAACTCTTCTGGAACAGCTTCGCGTAAGCTGCTCACACGATGTTAACTCAATTTGATGCTATTATGGATAAGTATGTATCGAAATAATTCCATGGGGAATTTACTTACCTGATAAAGAGTTAACGCACCCAGAAATTAGATGCCGAGCCATTATTAACTATCAGGGTATAAAATCAAAGCATCCAATTATGTTGGTTGTCTTAATTTAAAATTATTGCCGCGTTGCGAAAAATGGAAAACTAATCGTTTTATAAACTCGATTTTTTCACCACTCTTTTGAAAATGCCACGTTTACTGTCACATTATTTGTTAATTCCCTACAAAATGTGCGGGTTGTATTCCAAGAACTGTTTTTCGCCGCTATTTTAATCGCTTATGTTTTCACTTTGTCCGTTTGAAGCAACGAGAAGAGCTTAGAAGCTAAGATTTTCAGGATAACTATGGCTAGATACAAACATGAACGCTGCTGATTTTGGGATATGTCCGTATCTCCGTTTGCCTTTTAGAAGGATGCATAAAAAACCTTATGCGCTATCTATAGAGGTGTTACAATGGTAAAGTTCCGTTTTGCCTACGTTGCAACAGCAATAAAAGCGAAACGTAAATACGCTCAATTTACTTTAGAAAAGGGATAAAGGCCATATTACAACTGCTTAGTTTATTAAAGTAGAGAATGGGGGCCGAATATACCGAAATTTTACGTGTTATATATTGTAAAAAAGGTGCTTTTGGAGTCTGCTTTAGCAGCTCTATATTCACTTGTTTCTCGTAAATATGGAAACTTTTTGGGCATTTTAAAAAGCAATACTCTTAGAAAGTGAAATGCTGCCCACATTAGCTTAGTTAAATGCCGAAATAATTTCCCTATTTAAGAAAAAAATTTAAGAATTGAGCTAAAAGCGAAATATTTTTAAAAATTTCTATCCGCAGTAAATAATTTCTTACTCTATTTAGCATATTGCTACGGAACACGAGCTCGCGCGCATCACTAGAATTGATAAGCATAATTATCACAGGAATTATAAAACAATTTATCTATGCAATATAATAACCAAGCTTATCAGAACAGCTTTCAGTCGAACTGGTGGTATTTACAGTGGCAAATAGGAAACCTCAAATCCAAGCGACAAAACGATTAGGATTCTCTCATAACTACCAGTTTTTCACATGGCAAATTGTATTTCTGGATGTCGAAAAAAGATGTTCAGCGCATTTGAATAATTACATAAAATAATATAATCTTCGATGAGGATTCCTTAAATTACAACTGATTTTCGAAAAAAAATCAGTTAAATTCCTCTGCTAAATCACTTTTCAATCAAAGAATGTGATCCTTAAACTCACTACTTATATGAAAAATCAATGGCGAACGATAATTCTTTATTTGCTTCTACTCATACATTCAACCACTCGCAGAGTAGGCGTTCACTCGCACGAATTCTTTATCATGGATATTTTATGCCCTTCATCAAACCCTGAAAAAAAAACGCTCGATGGCAAACTTCCGAGGACAAATATACGGGCCACTTCTCAAAATTGCGACATTTTACGAGGTACTGCAGGGGGGAAATATCGGAAGCGCCTAGACGACCTAGGCTCCGCAACCTTCTATTTATACCACGCCCCTGGTCTATTTCCATCCTACGAAAAAATTAAGTCGTGTACGAAAAAATCGAACCGGTGGCACAGAGGCAGGTGAAGAGATTGGATTTTGTCGCGTCCGGAGGGTTTAAGGTGTGGGCGTCGTAATGGAGATGATGTGGCGACACTGTTTGATGGGAGGAACGGATTAATGGACGGCGCAGGGTTAGGAGTGGAGAGAGGAAAGGAAGAAGGGATGGAGGGTCGAACTGTGATGCGGCTACACTGGCAGAGCGGCGCTAGAATGATAGTGATTTCGATTGGGGAGAGAGCGAGAGGCAGGATGGGAACAGGAGAGGGAAAGAGAAAAACAGTGTGAGAGGGAGAGAACATGGGAAATAGGAATAGGGAGAAAGGGGAATATTCGTAAATGGGAACATAGTGAGAGATAGGAATAAGGGGATGTAGCTTGGTCGAAGGAGAAAAGGTTAATTGCACTCTTTCTACATCCATCGTCGTTTGCTACTCAACAAGGTTTTTCTTCAACATATTCATTTGGTTGTACATTATATACGCATCATATTAATTTTTTTATGGAATTGCCAAGATTTCGCAAATAAGGGGCGCGATTTGTCGAGCATAATACACTTTCAAGTTTAACCCGAAAATTAGTTGTTCCAGGTAAGTGGTCGAAGTCAACAAAAATATATCGACCAAAACTTTGACAAGGAGAGGATATGGTAGTAAGATCACGGATTTTTATGAAAATTGGTAGGTATAGCTGTGGATTCCAGGATTACTGCAAATCCCCCTTTTGGGCGTATGCGGCTGATAGTTTTTAGGAAAATCGCGATTAAATATTGCAATTTCTCGTCAACTGGTATAAATGTCTTAATGCACGCCTAATTGGTGAATAAATTGTTGGCGGTGAGCGTATAGTGTGTGCGTTCTGTAACGTGAGAGTTCCCTTCCCTCTTGGGTAGTTTCTTTTTTCTTTCATTCCTCCTCCTTTTATAAATCCTTTTTCGTATTTCGCATTAAAATTTAACTGGGCAGCCGTGTTCATATTTTTATATTTTTTCTATGTTGTTAGATGGTGGTCCGGATTTGTTCTCAAGTCATTCAACGCAAGATTTTCTCAACATTGTTTAAATTATTAAATAGCACATTCTTCATTGATCTCTTCACACGATACATCCTATATTGATGCTTATGATATGGAAAAGATCTCGGAAATTATTTTTGCGAAGACTTCCTCCGAATACTTAAAATAGACCAATTAGGTGGAGGTATATCAGGCAAAGGATCGTTGAAAGTATAAAAGAAAATGAGCTGGTGAGGAGTCCGTTAAAAGTACAATAATATAAATAAATAAAAATATTTATTTTATGAATCCCTCAGAATTTCGGTTAATTGATTAAAACATTAATAATCTACAACCACCAGTCATCACCGGGGGCAGTGACGGGGAGAGTTAGAAGGGAAACATTCATTTGCTTATGCATCGACAGGTAACGGAACTTTTGTTTTATGCTTCATTCCCATAATACGATCGTTCATCTCACGACCGATGGCGAAAGCACGATCAGAAATTAAACCACTTTCGCAAAGAAGGTTGCGCAAAAGTTAAGCGCATCAGCGAATAAACGAGATTTTCCAGAATTTTCATCATCGATCGGCGGGATGCATCTTCTCGAAGATGGATCTCGCAAAGATTCCATCCTAAAAGTTCCAAGTCTGCAATTGTACGGAGAAATTAATTTTTCAACGAACTGTAAAAGGTTGACCAATGTACAAGTTATTTCGAAAAATAACGAAAAATCTATAAAAATACTAGAATCGTAAACTCGAAAAAAATATTCTTCGACTTTTGCTTGTTTGTTGAAAAATAACTCCGTAAATTTCACACAAAACAAACGAAGATCCACAGATCGCACACAAATTGCCAGAAGATTAATGTGTCCAAAGACAACGATAAAGCCTCACAGAAAACGCAATCACTCACAGAAACTCGAGCAAGCGAGCAAGAACTAATACTTCGAGCAGAAAGTCCCTAATTTCTGATCACATTACTCAGAAGATTTCTGATAGTGCTTTCGCCATCGGTCGTGAGATGAACGATCGTATTATGGGAATGAAGCATAAAACAAAAGTTCCGTTACCTGTCGATGCATAAGCAAATGAATGTTTCCCTTCTAACTCTCCCCGTCACTGCCCCCGGTGATGACTGGTGGTTGTAGATTATTAATGTTTTAATCAATTAACCGAAATTCTGAGGGATTCATAAAATAAATATTTTTATTTATTTATATTATTGTACTTTTAACGGACTCCTCACCAGCTCATTTTCTTTTATACTTTCAACGATCCTTTGCCTGATATACCTCCACCTAATTGGTCTATTTTAAGTATTCGGAGGAAGTCTTCGCAAAAATAATTTCCGAGATCTTTTCCATATCATAAGCATCAATATAGGATGTATCGTGTGAAGAGATCAATTAAGAATGTGCTATTTAATAATTTAAACAATGTTGAGAAAATCTTGCGTTGAATGACTTGAGAACAAATCCGGACCACCATCTAACAACATAGAAAAAATATAAAAATATGAACACGGCTGCCCAGTTAAATTTTAATGCGAAATACGAAAAAGGATTTATAAAAGGAGGAGGAATGAAAGAAAAAAGAAACTACCCAAGAGGGAAGGGAACTCTCACGTTACAGAACGCACCCACTATACGCTCACCGCCAACAATTTATTCACCAATTAGGCGTGCATTAAGACATTTATACCAGTTGACGAGAAATTGCAATATTTAATCGCGATTTTCCGAAAAACTATCATCCGCATACGCCCAAAAGGGGGATTTGCAATGATCCTGGAATCCTGAGCTATACACCTACCAATTTTCATAAAAATCCGTGATCCCACTATCGTGTCCTCTCCTTGTGAGAGCAACAAACAAACCGGCATACAACATATATACATATATATCAGCCCTTTTCAATCCATTGAAAGTTGAAGGCCTCCCCTAGTCTTCCACTGCCACTTAAGTGCCTTTACTCTTTTGATTACTGCAAAGGCTCCCGTCTTCTTTCTTACCCAGTCTTTCCTTTTGCGGTCTCTTCGGGTTATCCCAAGCATACATATCTCTATGCTCCTCTGTGTTGCTTGCAGGCGCTGCAAATCTTCTTTTCAGAAAGACTGGGATACTTGATTTAAAGATACTTGCATTCCTGCCAAAAGCACTCAATGCCATATTCGCTCTCCGGTTGATTTCTCCAAGTTGTGACCCATAGATAGTGATAAGTTGACCCCAGGGCACCAAACCGAAATTATTTTCGCTCCGCTTGTCGTTCCGGCTCACACGAAACAAAGAAATTTGGTTTGGTTCCGGTTTCGCTCCAGCAACCACCATTGAACCGGTTCGAACAGTATTTTTTGCTCCGACTTTGAATTTTTGGGGAAAATTTCAAGAGAATTCCGAAATAATCTTTATTAATTAATGTTATTTTTTATTTAAATCAAATGTGTTCACTATCACAAATAAATATGATAAAAATAGATATCCGCACGTAACAATATGCAAGTGCCCCCTCACACCATGTAACGAACAGTAAAACATTGTATGAATTCCCTTCTTACATTTTTCGTTATTGAATTTGTAAACTGCACCTTTTGTACCACTGAGTCTAATACTATCCTATAAGAATTCAAAATTTATTTTTCTTTTTTGCTCGTAAAAAAGCTATTAAAAATGTTATTTATTTTTTAGTCTTTAATTTGATGTAAAACCGTTGTTATTCTTTCAAAAGTCAACATTTATTTGATTTTACAATACCAATATTCCAAATACCAATATAAGCAGATACTGGCATTATCATAATCAATTTACTCCAACAGAGCATATGCACGTACTTGAACAGGTACAATAACATTAATTCACATTTGAATGTAGAATGTAATTCATAGAGAGTTGTTCAAAGAAGAGTTACTTAACTACTTTTAAATACCATAATTTATATGTTAATATTACAAATACCCTACAATATATAATTACATATCTTAGGATGACATATGTACACAGTAACAGTTACTTCAAGCAACCTAAATTCAATCTAATTGATGAAATGTCCTCCAATTGGGTATCGATTTATAGGAAGGAATGGAATGGTAGGGATAACTACGAGAGAGAGATAGTAATGGAGAGCAGTAGTGAGAGACTTAAGAGGAAAGGGGGGTGAAGAGAAAGAGGTAAGGAGGATACGAGAGATTGAGGAAGAACTGAGTGAGAAGGGATGATATATATAGGGAATTAAATGCACCTATACAGATAAATATATTAAAATCGATTCCTTTCGCCGTAATTTTAAACAATTACATGCGGTATTATGTTCATAATAGAGAAGATGTCCCCTGAAATTCAAAACTTAAAACGTTTCCAAAAAGGAGAAATTCAACGAAATTGAAATACAACAAACTGCATTTATTATGTACGAGCCTAGAGTTGAATAGCATATTATATTCTCTTTCTCATTCTGCTTTATCCCCATTCTCACTTGTACTCCCCTCCCTCTTCCTATTTATTCCGTCCTCCTTCACAACTCCGGGAGATTCATCGAAGACGATTTTGACGATTAGAAAAAAAGATGCCTTTTTAAATGCAGGCATATTAAGGAAGATATTGACAACAATAGAATCCAACAAGTTATCAAGAACCTAAAATGATAACATTAATAAAAATCTGATGTGGCCACCACATGACTTTCTCCATAGCTGTAATATTTCTAAAAAAATCCAAATATGTTAAATGATAATGAATATTTTAAGCAACTGCGAGAAAAATTTAAAGACTACAAAGAACAGAAATAGACTCATACCATAGCCTTCTGATATTAGATATAGCCAGGAATCTCCAACAATTAATAAAATAAAAAGGAACGTTACTAATACTTAAGCTAAGAAATTGTTATTATAACATCTCTTAATCAATGCATTATATGGAAAAATGTTTTAGACCTAGTTTGTAGAAAAATAAATTTATTCCAATATCATCATCATAGGTAGTCTGTCCGTAGACAGGTCCGTGATTATTCATGGTTAAACCTGGTTCTCCATATACTCCTACTTTCCGCTGTCCTCTTTATATCTTGATAACTGTCTTTCCCTTTCAAATCGTCTATCAGCTGAAACCTTTTCCTACCTCTTTCCCTTTTCCCATCTAGTTTTCCTTCTAACACGTCTTTAATCATACTCTCTCTCCTCAGGTAATGTCCAACCCAGTTAGCCTTCCTCTTTCTGATAGTCTGTATAATCATTCGCTTCTCTCCTATTCTTCGTAGCACTTCATCGTTTTTCATCCTATCTGTCCATTTTATCTTCAGCATTCTCCTCCAAGTCCACATTTCAAAGCTTTCCAAGTATTTTATGTCATTTTTCCTTAGCGTCCATGTTTCTGCCCCATACAATGCTATACTCCATACGTAGCATTTTATCAACTTCTTGCGGATATCTTCCCTTATATTCCCTGTAAGTAGTTGTTTCTTTCTCCTGAAAGCCGCTTTTGCTTTTCCTATTCTAGTTTTGATCTCATCCGTACATTTTGCCTCTCGTGTTATGATACTTCCAAGGTATTTATATTCTGAAACTTGTTCTAATGGCTTTTCCCCAATAGTTATGTTCAGATTCTCTTCTTTACCCGATATTCGAATGACCTTGGATTTTTCTGTATTTATTTCCATACCGTATTTTCTACCTGTTATCACTAGTCTATTTATCATTTTTTGTAGCTCCTCTTCCTTTCTTGCTAGAAGTACTTGATCATCTGCGTATTTTACTGTTCTTATAATCCTTCCTCCAATTTTGAAATCCCCTGTGCCTTCTAAAGCTTCTTGCATTAGACTTTCTCCATATATATTGAATAGGGTTGGCGATAGGCAGCAGCCTTGTCTTACTCCTCTACCGATATTTATTCCGCAGGTGTCCACATTCTCAAACCTGACCTTTACAACTTGATTCTCATATAGATTCCTAATCAGTCTCCTGTCTTTCCAGTCTACAGCTATATCCTTTAATATTTTCATCAACTTTACCCAATTTACTCTATCAAAGGCCTTCTGCCAGTCTACGAAACATGCGCAGATATCTTGACTGTATTCTATTGCCCTTTCTGATATGATTCTAACTACTCCTATAGCATCTCTAGTTCCTCGTCCTTTTCTGAAACCGAATTGATCTTCCCCTATTATTTCTTCTGCCTTTTTCTCCAGCCTTTTATTAAGAATCCTCGTGATGATCTTCGATGTGTGTGACAGAAGGCTTATAGTTCTGTAATCTTTACACTGCATTGCCTTTGGCTTCTTCTTTAGAGGGATCATTGTTACTTCTAGGAAATCCTGAGGCCACTCTCCCGTGTCGTAAATCTTATTAATTAATTTCGTGATCGCTTTTAGTCCTTCTGATCCCATGACTTTAAGTATCTCAGCCGGTATTCCATCGCTGCCCGTGGCTTTCCCCTTCTTAAGTTCCACTATCGCTTTTTCTACTTCGCTCTCCATAATACTTGGTCCTAAGTTGTCTTCTTCAATGTTTTCCTCATTTTCCAGTTCTATTTTTGCCGCTCCTGTCTGTTTGCTGTATAATTTCTTAATGTATTCTTCCCATACCTGTGCTACATCCTTTGTTTCTGAGACTATCTTCCCATCCGTATTCATAATTCCTTTACCACAAATTCCATTAGACTTCTTATCTTCTAATTCCAGTGCCTTAGCGTACATCATATCGTACCGTCCTAATTTCTCCATTTGTTCTATTTCATCACATTTTCCTTTTAGCCAATTTTCTCTAGCTATATCTGTTACCCTTCTCAACTCATTGTTTATACGCCTATAGTTGGCTCTACCTTCTTCACTGTTAACGTTTTTCCATTTTCGTCTCTCATCCATTTTCTCCAGCATTTCCTTCGTGATCCATGGTTTTCTGATTTTTTTCTCTTGTTTTCCAATCTCTTTATCCAAGGTATCCTTGATACTGGTTTTAATTTCATCCCATTCTATATCGACGGTCTTCGGTTTGTTTTCCAACTTTCTTAGGTTATCTTCCAACTTCATGCTGACTACATCCTGCCTTTCTTTCAGTTTTTCTAGGTCCCAGGTCTGTCTTTCTCTTCTCGTTTTTCTTATTTGTTTGAGCTTTGTACTCACGTCAAGTATTAGAAGGCTGTGATCTGAATCAATGTCTGCTCCTTGCAATGCCTTGGCGTTCTTTATGCTGTTCCTAAATCTTTGTTTTACAAGGATGTAATCTATTTGGCATCTCATTCTATCTCCTGGGCTTTTCCATGTGTATAACCTTAGTTTATGGTTTTTGAACCATGTATTAGTCACTACAAGGTCATTATTGATGCAGAATTCTACGAGTTTCTCCCCTCCTCGATTTCTCTTCCCAAGTCCGTATTGCCCGACAACATTTTCTTCCTGTCCTTCTCCGACTATGCTGTTCCAATCTCCCATTATTATGCAGTTTACCTTTCCTCTTCCATCTTCTTCGTAAATTTCATTAATTTGCTCATAGATCTCATCTATTTCTTCATCGTCATGAGCTGACGTTGGCATATATACCTGGATTATCAGCATGTCCACTGGGACTGCTTTTAGCTTTATTGCCATCAGTCTATCGTTCGTTGCTATTATCTTTGTCACGCTTTTCATCATATCTTTCCTAAGTACCAGAGCTACTCCCCTTTCCCCACTATTTCCTCCAGAATAAACTACCGTGAATTCTTCCGAGTCGAACTGTCCTTCTCCCTCCCATCTAGTTTCGCTTAGCCCTATAATGTCAACTCTATTTCTTCTCATTTCTTCTTTCAAGTTCTCTAGCTTTCCTGCCTTTCTCATAGTTCTTACGTTCCAAGTCCCTATTCGTAATTTACTTTCGACAAATGTTTTCCTCAAGGCAGTCCCCGCCCGGAGATCCGATTGGGGGACTATTTTACCTCCGGATTGTTTTACCTCGAGAGAACTCATATTGTCCAACCATATAATCTTTACTAGGGATTGTAATGTGGTAGTTTCCCTCTTGCTTTCCACATCGCAGTACTGTAGCCGTTCAAATCGTCCTGATCACGCCTACAGCTGTATTGGATATAGACCCAACCAACATCATTTGTTTTCGGCTCTATACCATACTGACAGTACTGCTGCCTACTGCCAGGCACTGATGATAGTTTTTTTTATAAATTAAACCTCCATTCGAGGGGTTTGAACCCCCGAACTTTGCAATAGAAAGCCGACACGCTAACCACTACACCACCAGTACATTCTAATATATTTTTACATTAATCAAATATTAAAGCAAATATAAAAAAATATGATCTGGCCACTACATGACTTTCTCCGTAACTGTAATATTTCTAAAAATTCAAAAATAGGTGAGATAATAATAAATATTTTAAGAAACTGCGAGAAAATTTTAGACTTTATAAAGAACAGAAATAAACTCAAACCATAGCCTTCTGATATTGAATATAACCACAAAGCTCCAACAATTAAGAAAAGACAAAGGAGCTTTACTAAGACGTAACTAAGCGTCAATTGTTAACAATAGTCGTCGGTAGGTGGCGAGGTGGTGGCAGCTAAAAATATAAGATCTCTCTTAAACAATGCATTTATATGGAAAAATGTTTCAAACAAAGGTTGTAGAAAATTAAATTTCGTGCAACTTTTATTCCAATACATTTTTACTTTCTGCATAAACGTAGTATAGGGGAAAATATTGTTTTCATGAAATAAATGGACTTCGAGATTTCAACGGAAATACACCATATGACTATTTTCTCGATGATGTCTGTGTTGTATGTGTGAGTGTGCTGTGTGTATGTGATAACTTTTTTGTGGGTTTTCGAACTCAAAAACTATTAATCAGTTCAACGGGAAATTTTATATTTAACATTTTTATAAAATTCAGAACTGATTAGTTTTTGGTAAAAATCGGTCAACCGGAAGTGGATGATTACTCTTGTCACTTATCCGTTATTTTGAAATATTTGCTTTAATATTTGATAAATGTAAAAATGTATTGGAAGTATAAATAATTCGAAAACTATACGATAAGGAGATTGGCAGCGCCGAAGGGTGGAGAGGAGGAGAACCTCTAAGCGATGCACTATATGCCGAAATCAACAACGATAGGAGTGCCGATGACGACGGTAGATTTCTACATGAAAAAAGCGAAAATTCTATGTTCAAACGAAATCTGGACCAATTCGATGCGTATGTGAAAATCGACGTAAAATTAAAAGTTATAATGCGCTGCTTTTCGTGAACGTAACTTCCGTAGGAGGTGTTGAAACAGACAAACTGATTTCTGTTAAGTTATAGGAAAAGTTGATAATAATAACAAAAGGGGCAACAGAGTTATTTAAGCGACTGAAAACATCATACGCATCCTAGATCTTGCATTTTAGGAACGGGAACTATGGTCTGATGTAAAATTGAAATCATAGAATATATAGACATCGATCTGAATGCAAATGTCGATTATGATATATCTTACAATTAAATTCCCGCGTCTTTGGGCATGGTCATCAATGTGACTCAAGGTTTGAAGGAATGAACGTTATTGTTAATGGCTCCGCAGTATAGTATGTACATGAAACTTTCTATTTAACCACAGGATTTTCATTGTCAGTATCAAAATATATCATTGTCAGGCAACTGAGGTGCTCTGAAATTTAGGAAACGTTTCCATCGAAAATAAAATACCATAAGTGATGACATATGAATGATTAATAATGAAAAAACTGCACGCTCATTCATCAACATATAAATTTGATATTTCCATCTGTGATGAACGAATGCTGTGAATTCGGAAAGATTAACGCACACAGAATTATCTTTTCCACGTCTTGCCGCAATATCTGTATCTAACCACATTCGAAGATTACCGTGTGACTCGGAGTACGCTTAGTTCAGTTATAATACAGTAATTTTACATTTAACTTGAAGTAAACATTTTGTTTCTATAGCTCTCCGTATTTGAATCGATCTATCGAATGAACTCGATGTGACTATAAAAGCAAAGGCTAAATGTAGGCTATTTTCAAGCAGAGATTCAAAACTCCGGAAGGCGTTTGGATTAAACCCAAAAGGTAGAATCGTAAATTTCAATGCGACGATAAACGAAGAGAAATTGCGTTTCCCGAGGAAATTCCCCTTTATCTCGACGCTTTAATTCCCTTATGGTGATAAATTGGTCGGCATTGAAGATTCGAGTTCTTTAAAAGGATGTCTTGAATGAACTTAAAATCAAAAAACCCGTCTCCTTTTACCGAGTCGCTAATTATTGACTATCGCGATGGAACGAGGGAATTAAATTTTATCAGCGCTTCCATAAGCTATTTTTACTTTGATATTGATGAGTACAGCTCTTCACGAATGCTTTCGTGAACCACTTATCGCACGCTCTTGTCAATACTCACGAAGGTAATTGAACAACAAATAATTTTCATTAGAGTCGACACATTATTGAGACTTCCAAAAGATGAATTCATCGAAAGTAGAGTTTTAGTGTTTTAACAGTCCTTGAAAAATAGCAGTAGCAACGATACAGGTTTTAAAGTCTAATATAATTGCATTAAACATGTAAAAACCTGCTCAAATAAATAGCAATAGTGAATTGGATGAATAAATAAAACGTTATATAGTATTTCAACAATCTTTAGCCTTCTATCATCAGCGCATCAACGTAGCTGAATTTTTAAAATTTCATTTCCAGTTTAGATTGACTAGGTACTATCCGAACTACTAAGAGCAGTGGTTTTCAACCTGGGTTCCGCAAATTTTTGTTGAAAATATCCATATTTGTATGATTTTGTAACTATTTTTAAATTACTAATAAGAACAAATAACAGTCTGCGCAGTCTGTTGAGTAACATCCATTCAGGTATGATAATTATTTTATTATTAACCCTTAAGTAGGCGCGCCATCTTTTGTAACTTAATAGACGCATGGGGGGCCGAGAGACCCCCACACAATGCCAATTTAAATAACAATAAAATGTTTTTACTGTATTTTTCCATAATTATGATCAAGATAATGCTATTGAGATTCTGGAACTTAATTCAGGACATTTAAAATGTTGTTTATTAGTTGACATTTTGAATTTTTATAAAACAATCTTTTCCCGTCTTGGTATACATTCCATTCAGAATTTAGCACAAATCTTCTCTCTTTGTACAAAAATTAATTCCTACTCAATACAATATCATAAGGATAACACAAAATTCGTAAGTACTTTCAACAATAAATATGCAATATCGTTTGGATATTTTTCAAAAGCACTTATCAAGCAAAAATATTTTCCGAGCGTTTGAAATAATTTTCATATAAAGAGAGAATTATTTGCGATTATTTACGGAACAGTTGATTATTAACGCTATTAAATTTGCAGGAAAATAAATAATACTGTATATATAAGCTCTCGGTTTACGTTTTCTTATTACTCATTATGACGCATAGCGTCGAAATCTAGATCGAGTCCCTCTATTAAAAGTATTTTAGGAATTTACTAAGTTATTTTTATTTCTGAATTATGGATTTCTACAAAGTAACGGCTGACACAGTTGACTATATAATTTGTTTTTGCAAAATGGTTCCGCGGCCGCAAAAGGTTGAAAAGCACTGACTTAGAATGTTATCCGCGTTAGAAGCTCTCGGATGTTGCCTTCCTGAACCACCCGATCCAAGCTCATTCCAAAGCCAGCATAATTTCTCCATGCAAACCCATTCAGTCGCTTTTTTGTGCTTTGCAGCAATCATGTTTAGGTTCACCTAAAGTGAAAAATTTCAGTTAATGATTTCACGGTGAAATAAAGCATAAATATGACGCATTCGAACGTGCATTCCGCTTTCAAAGAAATTTCTTCGCACAAATGATTTCCTTCGCCCCATTTTCTCACAAGGAAGTGACGAGGAACAAGAGGGGAGAAGGAAACCCCAAGGTTTCCCCCGGGTTAAGATGATTGGAGGTTGGTAAGTTTAACGCATGCCTCTTATTAGAAAAGAGAATAAGAAAGAAAGAGAGAGAAGATGGAATTATAGTTGTCTCGGAAAAGTAGGACAAGCCAAAAGAGGTGAGAACTGCATTGAGTATTTTTTAACAATATCGTCAGATGCTTCGCAATTTTCTTTATAGAATTTCTTCGTGAAAAGAGATGGAACATCGGCCTATCTCTTTCTCTTTTACTCCTGTATCACGATAAATTCCAATATTATAAGTAAACAACTTGCGCAGCTTATTTTTCTTCGAATTAATAAATGGATATTCAAACAAACAAAGTTCTCCAGTTTTTCTGAGAAACTGTTCACGAGTTTCTATGTGGAATTCAGCCGAAATATTGCAATTTTCAAGAACAATTTTTTTCTCGTAGTTTATTTCAATGAGTTAGGAAAATAACATACCTTGTCTGTAATCTCTTATCCAAAGGAGCGGACCCATTTTACTAAATTAACAAAATTCCATTAAAAATATTTCTACTGAATAATTTGTTTGTATAAAAACAATATTCTGCAGAGGTTTCAAAAACTGATTATCAAAGATTATTTTGTAAGATATAGCAAATAAATATTTATTTGATATTTTGAGTGACTGTTTAATATTTTCTAACATTGCCGATAATATGTTACGAGATTTGCCCATTTCAGAGTGCTAATCCTTATATGTTGAAATTTAGGACTTAAGTTTTAAACTTATCTCCTAATAAAACCTTAACTAAACTGCATCAAGAATATCTTGCAGGTAAATCATATAATGTTGATATTAAATCCAAGAGAAATTTACTGCCTATTTGGTGATATTAAAAATACAAGAGTTTCCCAACTTAAGAGTCGTTTGGTCGTGGATGCTTTGAAAAGTCTGCATTCTTCTAATTATATCAAACTTACGATCTGAAACCTTAATTAATATCATTAACGAAAAAGATACACATTTTTAATAAGTTTCGTCTAAACGATCAAAACTAAAATATTGCATCGTAGGTTAAACGCCGTAATTACTAAAAAAAATGCATCCACCTTATTTACTAGAGCAAAGAATCGCTAAAAAATACTATCCTTTTATACGGAAACATTTCCACCGCCTCGTCGTAAAAATTTCAACGGGGTTAAAGGCAATCATTTCTAGGAACCGCATCGTCCCTCTTGGCAGATTATCAAACCGCTGGAGTATAAGAGACGACCTCGTGTTACACACGCCTCCTCCTCTCTTTCTCTCCCATCACTTCCACCTCCATATCCTCCCTTTATCTCCTCTTTCCCGCCCCTTCCTTATAACCCCAGTCATTCTCTCCAACGTCTGATCCGCTCCGTAGCATGTCATTCCCCGCCGCGGGCGATTGTAAAGTTCGCCCTTCTCTCGTCCGAGCGGTTTCACCGTGACGAAAGGGAAGTAAACCATCGCGTCCCAGAGGCCCTGCCAGTGTTCGTTTAAGGTCTAGCGATGCCGCGTAAAGGACCACGTTTCTCCTAGGCCCTCTCACGAATGATATTTTTTTAAACGCGCGACTGGAAGACGTCACCAGGGGGGTGATAAAGAAAACTACCTTTAGGAAGAGGGAGTTTCATCCCGCTGTTGGTTCGAGACGGGGGGAGGGGAAATATGCACGCATGAGAGGTTCGTTCGAAATGGCAGGAAAGGATGAAATACGGAAGAGAACGTGGAGAAAGGGGAGGGTAGAGGGGGTAGGAAGGAATGATGCATGGCTTGCTTTCATGCGTATGTGTTTAGCCCTAGAGCGGATGGAATTTAGCGGCGGAAGCTGCAGTCAACGCGAGATTCGCTGCTGTTTCGGTGATGGAGGTTTACAGGGAGTAGCTTTTCTGATTGCGACGGTGTGCTTTCGTAAACAAATTTTCAGGGATCAATGTTAACGACGAATTTTAATCGACAGACACGAAACAGAAGCTCCACTTCAGTGTTTTTTACTTTCTCCGTACGTAGTATAGGGGAAAGTATTGCCTAGAGCTCTAGAGAATATACTGGGTCGCGTAATAAAACGTGCTGGATCTGAAATGATCACTACAGCAATCCAAACAGCGTTGAAAAAACAGCTGAGAGGCGCATGTAATTAACAAAGTTCGAATATAAGATAAATTTTGTTCTGGCATTTGTAATTTTCCATTTCGAGTTTATTACAATTACAATTAGTAGATTTTATTGTTTGGAGGTTAGCAATGATCACTGCTATTACCCAGCAAGTCGTTTTAAAAGCAGTGTTTTAGTTGAAAAGATTATTAAAAATAATATTTAAGGGTCTCATCAGAGATGTATTCGTTAAAATGTATTAATTATTATAATCCACAAACATCACCAAGTAGTTCTTCTCAACGAGTAATTAATTTATGCTATGGTCATTTCGTTCATTAGCCCATTTCTGCCTAGTGTGACATACATGTTACGTTTTATATTTTTCGAAACTAGAAGAAATGTATCGTAATAAATTAGGTTCAGACCACTCATTTTTCAACTACGCATTTCTATTACATTTAATGCTTCAGCTGTTTTGGCATTGCTAGTTAACTGCACTGTACTGTTTAGTGTTCGAACTAACTCGTACGGAAGCAATGGAATGAGTAAAAAATAAGTTTTTTTCAATATTATTTGTTTAAATTTTGATGATAATTATATCTTTATGGCCAAAGAAATAATATTTCAATCCCAGTAAATAGGTTTGAGCACCTATTAACGTAATAAATGATTGACGTGATTATTTGAGTGTGTAACATGTATGTTACATCCTCTATATCGAAAATGGAATATTGCAATTCTTGCTTAATGGGTACAATATGTTTATTGGTTTATGATAAACAAATGTAAACTAAAAAATTGACTTTTAATTAAAAATAATTCAGGCAGAAACGGGTTAACGAATGAAATGCTTAACCGCCGAGTAAAAGCGAGCTCCTAATTTGATTAAATTGATTCGAATGTGAGGGCAACGATGAGAAGTTAGTTATTAATGCGAATTCGACCAATTACAATTCCGTTTTAGAATTGTAAGCAGGATGAAAATGCTAAATCTCAATAACGAAATCCAAATTCTCATCCCAACGTATTATTTTGACATACTATATCAGCTACATTTTTGATAATTCCAATTATCGGTATATCGCATCCATAAATTTGTTATGCTTACTTAATTTTTATCTACCTGAAAAAGCATTTAAAACAAAAAATGTGTAAGACATTCATTTTCATTTACCTTTTATAATATACCTCTTGGATAGCAGATCGTGGACTTGTACGACATCTATGTCAACAACAACTAGTAGATACGAGAATGTTTGCGGCAGGATTTGAACACGCGACCGTAAATTCGTGATACTGACATGCTACTCACCCATCTTTGTAGACATATGATTTGTTGATATATATCCATCCGTTATAATAGCCGACGTGCTTTTGTATCCATCTACCTATCAACCTAAAACAACTCAATACTTGTATAAGTTTCGTTTCAAACGTGAGGAGCTAATCAAAAGAAAAGCAGAATTTCTTCCTCCTTCCGAGCAAATAATACAGGTAGCCCAATTACGGAAAAATGAAGAAAAATTATATAAAATGTAGGATGCATGGTACATCTCCAAAAGAAAGGGATGCACACAGAGATGGAGAAAAAGAAAAAAATTGGCGAAATAAGCGAAAGGAGAGAGAGACAGGTCTGATCTCCGAGCAAAATCTTTCCCGAGTGCTCAAATGAGGAGAAAAGGGAGAAAGACGTTCGGAGCCAAGCTAGAACGGATTTTTAGAGCGGTTGTGGGAGGGTGAGGAGAAGTTGAACTTTTGTCGCACTGGCTTAACGAACATAAAACCTCGCGTTCGTCCCCCCACTCCGAGCTGGCTCCCCGCCATCCACCACCCCTCTTCCTCCTCCACACTATCAGTGTTGTCTCTCTCTCTCTTCGAGTAACTTTTCGCCCGCCGCCCACTTAATCCCGGAGAGGGAGCGTGTGTCCGGATTTGTCCGCGGCTTTGCGTTCGGACTCTGCGGGGATCAACGTCAAATTCACGAACTCCTCATTTTCGGAGCTGATTGGACTGATTAAACGGCAATGTTTAAGGGGACGACGCGGGGTTTCGAGTCACGACCGAAATTGGGTGGGAAATGATTGATGGTGTATTCATCTCAGAATCTTTGTTATTTATTTCGCTAGATAATATTCAGCCACATCAGATCTTTAACGAACTAGATCGGGAATCGTCATGATATTTTTTTCATATTCCTATTTACAAATTGAATCACCAAAAAAATTCAATGATTATATATTAGATCATTTCTTACGCTAAGAATGCATGACCAATACCAATTTAATGCATTTTAAAAGTGAATTTTAGGATTGTGTAGTATTTAAGTAAACAGAAAGAAAGTACTTTAATTCAACGCAAATTTTAACATATTTTGCGAAACAACGTATCTATTAAAGTCAAATGTAATTAAGGCCATGATATTACTGTACGTATCCACTGACATATTTGTATTTCATGGCTTAGAAAGGCGTATCTTTCAAGATTTACAAAAAATATTCTAAAATAACGCAAATTTACACAGGCCACGTTTTGCATTCTTAGAAGCAGCAGGTAATAGATTTGAGGGATACCTTGTACAACGAAGACTTTATCATTGGCCACTTTCACAAATCAAGACAGTGACGACTGGAGAAAATGTGACGGGCAGTAAGTAATTTTTGCGTCTTTCAATTGAACACCAAACGCTCTATACATCGCAATTTTATGAATCCGATCAGGTGTAAAAATATGAAAATTAAAAATTTCTTTCTGAGAGAAGAAGGCTGGGAGCACGAAAGCTTTAAAAATAATGTTTGATTTCGTCTCCGTTGGCCCATAAGTTTCTTTGTGTGGCATCCGGTGGATATAACATCGCTCCCCTTCAGCAACTTGTTGCCTCTATTTCCGCAAATCAATACAAGAATCATTCAGATGCTGCGCCTGCGATCCAAAAGGATATGCGTGGCGAAGATCGCCCACACAAAAGAACGACCCGCAATAAGGGAACGCTAAATTCCATAATGAGTGTGGGAATAATTGCAGAGCGTTTTTTTATTATTCCCTAGCAGCTGTTTCTAGATTATTAAATTTTTATCATGTCCACCTATTAAATAGGCCAACCTATTCTGAAATGGTACTTATCCAGGTTGCAGAATTTCAAATAAAATTTTCAGACAGACAAAGAAACCGAATACATGAGTGATGTTTATAGATAAAAAGCGCTAAAAATGGAGGAAATGGATTTAAAATTGCCTCTCCAAAGAATAGATAAGTCGTATCACTTTGTTGACTTGATAGACTGTATACGGAAATGCTGCGTGAGACAAAAATGAAGAAAAAAATTCGAAAGTTGTAATCTTTGGTGAATTAGAGCAGATAATACTTTGTATTAAGAATATTGTGCGTGTTCGGGAATAGAAACGAAAAAATAACATTTGTAATTTATGAGCTAAATAAATAAAATAAATGCGATGACGTTTCAATGAGTATTGTATATGATATGCACCTTCATATTCTTCGTTCTGGCACTGTTGATCAAGCGTGAGCAGAAAGTACGTAATGTCGTAATCCTATTTTTAAGAGCCGCATCTCAATTTTAGAAGGCAAAATTTTAAATTAAATATGCGCACATTATCCGAGTTAATATGGTTCATTTAAATTTTATACTTATTTATAAAAACGCACGAGCACATTTTTAAGTGACTCCACGAAAGAGCGCCGCATAATTCTTCAGAGAAGATTGTGGAAGATTTAGGGATAAACGCTAAAAAAATACTACTCTGAATTACTTGCTTTTGTAATGACGTGGAAGGCAGAACGATAATCATGGAAATGAGTTTATTAAACTATTCTTAGTTTTATTATTATGCCTGTCAAGTGAATCATATCCATTTGCATTATCTTATAACGTGATAATGCCATTTCACGGAAAAAGGCTGCTATTTTATTCGGAGTAAAAACTAAAACGGCAGATAAAGCGGTTGGCTCGCCAAATATAAATATTCATAAATACGCGAACAGGCATTCACATCCTCCTCAAACACAAACTCGGACGCGTTAAACATCTATAATAAGGCTGCGAATTCTGAAAGAATAATTTCCATATCACCATTTATTAAAAAATTGCCTTCGTTTTTGTTATAAATGAAATATAGCACAAAGGTATTAGGTGTGTGCGGAAAATAAGGATACTAACACGGGTGTTGCGTAGTTTCATCAACAAATCGGTAACTATAAAAAATATTATCTTTAATGTTTAAAAACAAATATGCAAGTAACTAACCCTACAAAATTACACTGCTATCGATTTACCACAATAAAGGACCCACAGTCATTTTTTAATTACAAAGAAGAGTGATATCTAAATCTTGAAGAGTTAATTTCTTTTATATTATTCACTACATCCTTTTCCTACGCCATCTTCCTCTTCACACGCTTTTAAATACAAAAACATTCAGAATTCTTTAACATGCATGAACTGCGTTCTAAATCTAGTAATCTCGTGGAATTATGGGCATCTTCAATGCAGGAATCGGCAACATTTTCTACGTGGTAGGCCATATTGGAAGTTTCGAATGTTTTGCGAGTCTTATTAGTTGTTGCCAGTGCTTCGGGTGAGACGTAAAAGTTAAAAATTTAGTTACCTAGTGATATAAATAACAATCAAATCTTAGCAATTTTAGCACTGAAGCTTCTACGCAAAAGGTTTTCCGACCATAATTGTAGTTAAAGAATACTAATTCCGCTGTGTTAAACTTTACGGATCCGCATTTCATCTTAGCTCTGAGGGTCACCCAAAACACTCTCGGGGGCCGCATGTTGCCCGTTGTCCCTACTTTGTGGAAGATGCTTAAGCATTCACATTGATTGTTCAATGATTTACTTTAATCGTTGTTTTGTCGGCCAACCCTATCTAATCTTTATAACCACTGAATTTCTCTAACCTCAGGTGGAGGCGCTGCAGTCAGCAAGAAGGTTTGGTCAAGGCTTTCCAGGCAAACAGAAAGATATCGGGTGAGTACTTTCTATAGTAAAAACGCTCTAACGTGGCGGTGCGCAGCAGGCACATTTACGGTAGGACGAGTCCATCCTCGAGGCGGGACCGCCTATAGGGGAGGTGGTGTTTAGGTGTGGGCATTTGATGCGCGAATTTGGACTCTCGAGAACCAAAATTGTGTTAATGCGCATAGGCTCTGACGTCGGTTCCCCCTTAAAGTCTCTCCTTCCCCTCTAACGCGTCTCCGCCTGGCACCTTAGAGCGCGCGAGCTATACCATACATTCGCAATATTCATAAGTTTCTCAGTTATATTACCAAAAGACGGAGTTTTGAATTCTGGCTTATAGAATTGCATAAATACAGTCAAACATCTGCTGCAATAGCTCTCAAAACTTTCCTTCCTGATCCTGGCAAATTTTAATTCATAATGAAAAATATATCCTAATGGGGCAGTGTGAGTGTTATCACGATAAAAAAATTGTTTTCTACATGCCCAACTTGTGTTCGCAAACGAGTTATTCGAGCAATGTTTATCGTCACACATTGCGACGCGTCGTGGAAATTTGAGAGGTTTCATTCTTTCTCTTCTGGGAAATCCAGGCACAAGTTGCACCCTTCTCCACGGCCACGAAAGAAAAAGGTGAAAAAATGTATAAATTTTTATATCAGCCCACTAGTAAATTCAAAGATTAAAACAATATATAGACACGGAAATGGAAAATGTGTTCATAAAAGTGATATACAAACTGATAAAGGGATTCCAATCAATTTTTTTGTGGTTTTAAGACGCATGCGTAAATAAAATACTGGTTAGAATGTCAGAAAACTTTTTATTTTAGAATTTAAAAAAATGCCCTCCTTCCTCTGTCTAGGCTTCTTTTACGATATCAATTTCACATCTCGCTAAACTCTTTAAACCTTCGCCGTCCCTCTTTTCCAAACTATCGATTCTCACCACGTTCCAGCTCCATCCATTTTTCTCACCGATACTTGCTTCCGTCTCCTTCCAATTTTATATCATTTTGTGAGTCTGAGGCGGTCGGACTACCTACACCTCTGGCTCTTCATTTCTCTGAGTTATTAAACTTTCCATTTCAGGTCAATGTGCCTCATAGTTTTATCCAAATAGCCAAAAATATCGAATTGGCTGTCTATCGAATTCGCTTTTCCTCTGGAATCTAATTAATGTCATTGGCAACTTGTTTGGCTATTGAAAGATTGAATAAACCATTTGCTAACTTTAACTAGGAAGTATTCCTCCCCAGTAGCGAACCGCCGTTTATATTTTGCTTTCATAATCAACAATCAATGAATTTCCACCTCGGATAGTTTAAAAAATATATATATCTTACAGGAACATCTTTTCAACCTTCATCAGTTATATTCATAATTACGTCGTTGTTCATTTCTTTAAATTGCATTACGTACACTTTAAGAATTAATTATTAAACTCGTAATAATTGCATGAAATTTTTTAAACCTCTGCACAATACATCACTTCTCTTTCTCTCTCTCCCCCACTCTCTCTCCCCCCCACTCTCTCTCGCCCCACTCTCTCTCCCCCCACTCTCTCTCCCCCACTCTCTATCTCCCACTCTCTCTCCCCCACTCTCTCTCCCTCCCCCTCTCTCTCCCTCCCCCTCTCTCTCCCTCCCCCCTCTCTCTCCCTCCCCCTCCCTCTCCCCCTCCCTCTCCCCCTCCCTCTCCCCCTCCCTCTCTCTCCCCTTCCCCTCTCTTTCTCTCCCTTCCCCTCTCTCTCCCCCTCTCCCTCTCTCTCTCCCTCCCCTCTCTATCCCTCCCCTCTCTCTCTCCCTCCCCTCTCTCTCTCCCCTCTATCCCTCCCCCTTTCTCTCCCCCCTCTCTCCCTCTCCCTCCTTTGCTTTCCTTTAAAAGAAAAAACCTCCCGTAGTTCGGCTCAGCGCCAGCCCTCTTTTTCAACCCCATCCACAGTTCTGCGCGCAATTATTTTACTCTCTCCATCGACTCACCTCGGTCTTTCTAAACTCTCCATCTCTTCTTTCCTCCCTCAGTTCTCATTATATTCCCCAAAGAGTCATTCTAACCCTCATACTCCTCTCTCTCCAATCTCCCTCACCCTTTTCCTAATCTTCCTCCCACCCTTCCATCATAGGAGACCAACCCGAGAGAAGATATAGAGTTTGCCAGGATCTGGACCACCTTTTTAAGGTCTCAAGGCCTTCTCCCTACCAACCCTTTTATGCTCAATGACTTTTATCCATCCAGCACTCGCTTAAAAAATTTTTTTTAGCACCTTTTTATTATTTTTCCCGGGTAGGTCCATGTTCTTTTTGCTCCCGTCTCACCTAACCGTTCAATTGATTGGCTCGTGTACCGGTAATTGGATTTCATTGGAAAGTAGGCTTCTGCACACCGAGGTGAGCAGTATCCCGAAGACGAGGAAAACTGCAGGGCGCTTAACTTTTGTAAAGAATACCTTTTAATAAAGTCGCTCGATTCCTAGACGAATTATTTCGGTAGTAATCGATTATTTCTTTATCCAGAGAAATTTGATGACTTCATTCAAGTCTTTTCTTTAAAAAAGGGGGGGAGGTCTGACGCGTTATTTTTTTCCAGGTCTTCTGAAATTTAAGCGACCCACCCTTGGATTTGATAACCAATTCAGTTTCGTTTGTTATCCTCTGCTATGGACATAAACGAGAACCATGCGGTTCTGAATGTATATTATCACCTAAATTGTAGCTTTGATTTAGAAAAATCCATTATACTACGTTTGTGTAATCACAAAGGATTTGCTCATTAATTAAAAGGAAGAAATGGGGGAGATTTTTGGATAAATTTGGAGATCAAAGGCAGAACTCAATAACATTCGCCTGCTCTATAACTTTCGAATATCAAGTTAATTAGTTTATACACCAAGGTAATTAAGATGTTACGTTGGGTTTCCGAGAAATATAACAACGTAACTCGAGGTTAGTTATTGAATTTAGGAAAAATCTGCAAAATATTTCATTTATAGATCAGAAAACGTTTGATGATATTTGAATTTAAATCAAATTTTTAAAAAGGCAGCTTTAAGAGATATTTGACCGTAATCGCTGAAATATTTTTCTTTTAACTTACTAGAATTCTGAGCTTATTCTATTTTTTCACAAAGAAATCAGATAAAATAATCGTGTAAAGCAATTTACTTGAATGAAATATTAATCAAATTTCCAAAATTCCGCAATGGAGGCTAAAATGATGTTCTGTAACAAACGGCTCTCCCTCTCCGAAGCCCAGTATTTTAATTGATGCAAACAGTTCGACAGCATTGACTACCACATCAATATGTAGAGATGGGAATACCACTTAAAAGAACCCTTATGTTTTAAATAGCATTTTTAGCGATCGAAAGTTTTCTTTCTGAGGATTCCGCCATCGGAAGAAGATTTCAATCTCGTGTCGATAAAACCCACCAATCAGAAATGTGGAATGATTTTGGGCAACCGATAAGAATCAGTTTCTTCACCCTGAGGGATGAAGAGGATTTGAAATCACTCCAGGGCCGCCGTTGCGAAGGTTACAATTACTTTCTAATCCACGTCCCACTCCATTATGTACATGCGTCCCTCTCATAGGGAGGAGGGGGGCGCGAAACCGTCTCCCTCGCTCCTCAATTTCCGTCATCGCTTCCAATGAAAATCCGATTCGCTTCATCATCACCGACATCCGTTGACGAGGGACGGAAAAGTTAAAGAGGTGAGTCATTCCCGATTCATTAAGGATTCGAATTCGGTGAAAATAAGTTATTTAAAAAAAACGTTGGGAGTCGGGAGATGAAAAGTCGTTTAAGAATTTTTCCTTTTCAAAATCGATCGAAATTGAAGAGTAAAACTTCAACTCGTAGAGTTTTGACTTTTTTTAGTTATCTCGGGAGTTAGTTTTTCATCGCGTTAACTTCTTTATCTTGTCGTAGTTACTGACGGGTTTTGAGATTTTTTTAACAATGGAATTTCGCGTAAAACCTGAATGTAGTTTTCTTCTGTTGCTTAAAATAATCTTGTGATGCAGTGAAAAACTTCGATTTTTATCTTCTATCTTAGTAAGTTGAGATAAATAAGTGTCGAGTTAAAAATGTCTTTTTCAAGATTTTATTTGATTTTTTCATCTCTCGGCGTAAAACAAAATGTGGATTTTTTTCATCCATAAGAGACAGCATGTGGCTGAGTAAGTTACCGTTTGCATGAGTTACACTCTGAACCATAAACTATTTCTAGCAATGTTTACTAGTCGACTATCAACAGAATGGACATTTTTACCCAGTTACACACAAGAATCGAGAACTTTTAAAAGATTTTTTCAAAAAATTCTCAAGCTTCTTTCAAACTTCAGTAGAAACGCTTAAAACTTTCGTAGCACTCAATGTAATAAGAAAACTATCTTCTTTTTCAAAAAAAATACAGGGAACATTGGTTAAATCTTTACGAAAGTTTTGTATCAAGTTCCGCAAATCTAATTTGTTGAAAAAATATATAAATGTTATTTGATGTCTTGTGATGTCCATATGAAATTTTCGGTACACATCTCACTTGAGACTGACGAATCACATTCCTTCCATTTACAAGGACATGCTTACATGCTGAAAAATATTTCAAAAGGTACTTGAACGGCCTTTTGCTCTTTGTAAGTATATTCGCGGTTCGCGAGGTTAGTTTTCTCTCTGTGGAAATTATTTCTTCCTCCAATTTAGTTATTTTTTTCGTTTTCTATTCACTTCATCCTTTACCATAATGTAACCTTAACCCTTAATTAGTCGCGTGAGGTCAATATGACCCCACGCAAACTATTTTTATCAATATAATAAAAACTATAAGGTATATTCAGGCCGTACTTCTAGTATCTTCATTATTTAGCCTCTTGATTATAATTTAGCATTTTTGTGAATTTTGGAATTAATGGTTTACGTAGCCAAAGCAGGGGTGCCACAATTACAAAAACAAAAAATTGATGCTTTCCATATCTCGTAAAATACTGAGAGGATTTCCTTGAAATTTGGTGCACTGGATGTATGGCCAGAGAAAGTAACAAAATGGTATAAATGGTGCATGTAACCCAAACAGGGGTGCCACTATTGCAAAAACGAAAATAACGTATTCCATTTCTCATAAAATGTTGAGCGGATTTCCATGAAATTTAGTGCACAGGACATATTGCCAGAGAAAGTAAAATAATCGTATAAATGCTTCCTGTAATCTAAACGGGTGCTACTCTTACAAACACAAAATAAATTATTTTCTTCTATATCCCGTATAATATTGGGCGGATCTTCATGATATTTGGTACATAGGACTTGCGTACAGAAAAAGTACAAAACTTTTTAAAAATTTCTTGCTGTTTTGTTAGCGATGACTTCTCATCAGACCACTAAATATTATCATTATAGCAATAAATCGAAAGGCATTGAATGTGCAAATAATGTTAGTGAATAAAAGTTAAAATAAAATTTTTATTTGTAAAATTCGTTTTTAATAAATATTCCCACAAATTATCCTTATAAACTAAGGTATTTTAATTTAAAATTTAATTTTCTATAGTAATAATAAAATAAAAGGTCATTTTAGTGTTACTTTTACAAAAATACGTTTGGGGTCATATTGATTGTTTACTGAGAAGCGGAGAAAAGAATACGCAGGTCGATGCCATCTTCTTAGATTTTAGGAAAGCCTTTGATAAGGTACCTCACAGGAAGTTAATAACGAAATTAGAAACCTTAGGCGTAAATTCTAAAATCGTTAGTTGGATCCGTGAATTTTTAAATCATAGGAAGCAGATGGTTGTTATAGATGGGAAATCTTCGAACTTAGTGGAGGTTGTCTCTGGCGTTCCACAGGGTAGTGTAATTGGTCCGTTATTATTTCTAATTTATATAAACGATATTAGCTCATTAGTCAGAAGTAAAATTAGGCTTTTCGCGGACGACACCGTCATCTATAGAGAAATAAGCAATCCGGAAGACCACCAGTATCTCCAAAATGACCTAGAAGCAATTTCTGCATGGTGTAAGGAATGGCAGTTAGAGATAAACCAAAAGAAAAGCTGCGTCATCAACTTCTGGAGAACCAAGAATATCTCGTTGAATAATAATTATTCGTTGGACGGAGTAGAGATTCCAGTTTCAGACTCGATTAAATATCTCGGAGTCACGATCCATCGTGATCTCTCGTGGGACACCCACATTCGCCGATTGATAGGTGCCGCTAACAAAAAGCTGGCCTTTATAGGGAGAATAGTTCGAAATAGCTCCGAAAAAGTGAAAGAATTATGCTATTTATCCTTGGTTCGACCGCAGGTCGAATATGCTTCAGCTGTGTGGGATCCTTACGAAAAGGGACTCACTAACGAGAAAGAAAGGGTTCAGCGCAGGGCAGCTAGATTTGTAAAGAGGAATTACGATAGTAAACAAAGCGTAACATCATTAATAGAAAATCTGAAATGGACATCGTTAGAGGAACGTAGGCTGCAGGCTAGAATTAAACTACTGGAAAAATTTATGTCGGAGGGACTAGCGAATGAGGTAGTAGGACTTATCAGAAGCCCGACGTATTTCGGAAGGCAGGACAGTGAGGATAAGATTCGCGAGATTGACTGTAGAACGGAGCGATATAGAGGATCGTTTTTCCCTAGGACGATAAGAGACCATAATAGGAAAAGATAACGTAGGAAAACTATGGACCCTTGGTGCACTGCACCCCCTGCCATCCACCGAAAAGGTGACTTGCAGGGTATAATGTAGATGTAGATGAGATCTCCCGCGTCTCTTTTCATCTCTTGAGTCGTCTAATTCCTTCTTTCTCCCTCGCACATATCCTTTTATCTTGTTCGTTTCAAATATTCCTCCGATTCGGCCTAAGAAACGTAGTCAACACCGGTCGGAAACTTTCCCAATTACATGGTTATTTCTTTCCCACTTCTAAGCTTCTCCTACGACTACCTCACCTTTGCCCCATTCCGTAATTACAGCCTACATTAGCTCGGGCAAGAAACGCTGCGTTTTATCGCATACCTAAAAGTGTTGGGAATCCTAAGTTGAGATAAGACCGTGCAAGTCAGCGCTCCGTCCTTCGGAAGTGACGTTAGGCAGTTGGTTCCCTCGGTGCTCTTCGTAAAGAGTAGACTAAGTATGTAAGTGCCTGGCTGTCGAAGGGGCTGCGAGAGCTTCTGACCTGCGGGTGACCGGCGCTTTAATAGCAGTAGCTGTAGAGTAGCTGTAGCAGCTGTCCTTCCGTAGCTGTATCGTTGTGTAGCAGTAGAAGTAGAGTCGAAGTAACCGTACTGATAAGTAGAACTAACATTTATTTATATTGTTTATTGTAGTATCTCTTAATCCCAATATCGTCATTTTTCAGTAGTATTTTTCTAGCACTTGTTTTAAAAAAAACTCATATTCAGGTAGTAATTGTTTCTGTAAGAACTCTACGCTGTTTGTGTACTAACTTAACTTGTTTTAACTTGATTATCGCTGTTGGTGTACTAATTTAAATTGTTTTAACGCTTGCTTGTGTTTCTATCTTGCCTGTTCGCTAACGTTGTTTGTGCGATGAGTCAGCGCTTCCCTTTCACTTTTTACCTGCGTTCCTCTCTAGCGTAGACCTTAAGTCCACGAATTAGTTAGTCACTTAGTATAACCTTAGCTTGAAGTTTAATTTAATTCGTAGCTAGTACAGATTAGTGTTTAGGATGGCTTCACCTAGGATTCCCGTTTCCTCCTTTCTATGCGACGCTGATTTCGAGGGAATGAGGTCTCGAATCACGGAGCTGGTAAGAGAGGTTACGGACCTCCGTCGGAGGGTGGCAAGAGCGGATTCGGCCCTTGTTCGTGTTGGGAGAACGCATCCATCCCCGAGAACTCACCGCGCCATGATGGCTACTCGGGTGCGCTCGAGTGCGAAAGTCGGTGGTGTGATCGAGGGTGTTTGTGGGACCTCTTCGGGGGCTGGGGTCGCTCCAATCCTGAAACCCAACGATTGGAGAGTGGTCTCCAACCGGGGATATCGTGGGGTGGTCCTGCGAAGGCTGGGAGCTGGGAATGCCTCGGCAGACACTCTTCCAGTTTGTAATCGGTTCGCGGCGTTGTCGGAGGACGACACTTCGGCCGATGCTCTCGCATCCGCTTCCGTCTCTTTGGCGGAGGCTGGATCTATGGGAAGTCGGGGTGGAAAGAGAGGGCTCCTAGTAATAGGTAGTTCTAATGTCCGGCGTGTTATGGCTCCCTTGCTAACTCGGGCCCGCGGGGAGGGAGTGGCTGAGCGGGTGTTCTCCAGGTGTATACCAGGAGGAACGGTCCCCCAAGTGACGAGGGCGGTACGGGAGTCGGTGGAGTCAACGGGTTGCTCTAGGATGCGGATGGTGGTCCATGTTGAGACTACATCTACATCTACATATTACCCTGCAAGTCACCTTGACGGTGGATGGCAGGGGTGCCTCGCAACAAGTTCCTAACTAATTATTATTCACAGTTATCTATTGTGGTCACGTATTGTCCTAGGGAAAAAGGACTCCTTATACCTCTCCGTCCTACTATCTATTTCGCGAATCTTGTCCTCATTATCCCTCCGTCCGACGCCTCGAAGCGTGGGTCCGAGGAGATTCTAAGTTCTTTTGAGGACTTGGTCGCCGAGGCCACTCGTGTCCGAGAGGAGTCGGGTTCTGATGTGCGACTCACCATTTGTAGTATTGTCCTGCGGATTGACTGTGGCTCGGAGGTTTGGAGCCGCGTGGCGGGGCTAAACCAAAGACTATGGATTTTCTGTGTGGGCGTGGGAGTCGACTTCGTTGATCTCCGGCCGGTTCTCGGATCGTGTAGGGTACCCCTAAACGGCTTTGGAGTCCATTACACGACCGAGGCTTCACAGAGTGTAGCGTGTAGGATCTTCGACCATGGTAGGTCTTTTTTAGATTAGAGAGTAGGGTAGGGTGTAGGCGTAATAGGAGATTTCATAGGGGCATCGAGTATAGTAAAGTTTCTGGTCGCGAAGTGAGAGAGTCCACCTGCAAAAGGCGTAATAGAGCAGTTAGTGCTTCGGGCGATAACGAGAAATTAAATATCGTAGTTTTAAACTGCCGCAGCATTCGTAGGAAGCCTGCCGAACTCGAACACGTAATTCACACGTTGCATGCGGATGTAGTTATAGGTACGGAAAGTTTGCTCACTGAAGATATCGCTAGCCAAGAAATTTTTCCGAAAACCTATAGAGTATACAGAAAAGACCGTGCTAATAGAATAGGTGGCGGAGTATTTTTGGAAATAAGTGAAAAGTACGATAGTTGTCAGATCCCTGTTATCAATGAAACGACCGAGAACGTGTGGTGCCGCCTAGGTAAGGATAATTCGAAAAAGATATATTTATGCTCATTTTACAGACCACCTAATGCCAAAGTTGATTATATTTTAAGTTTAGAGAGGCAATTAGTTGAGCTTAGATCTATTATGAACGACGGTTATGTGATAATTGGAGGCGATTTTAACTTACCGTCAATCGATTGGGAAAACCTATCTTTCGTTACGGGAGGTAAAAAACGCGAATCGTGTGAAGCTTAATTGACACGTTTCATGAATATTCCTTAATCCAGATGGTACGAAAAGCCACGCGTTCGGGCAATGTTCTCGACTTGCTTGCTTCTAACATACCGCATAGGATAACTAAGGTATCCACAGAGGAGGGACTTAGCGACCATCGAGCTGTGTATGCGGAGTGCGAATTAAAGCTCAAAAGACATCCTAAGCCCCTTCGGAATGTATACGCTTTCGCCAAGGCCGACTTAAAAAATTTCAGCTTACATCTCAAAAGTACCTTTGTCAGTTATCGTGAAAAGACAGAACGATTAGGTATGGAGCCATCATGGTTATTATTTAAGGATATACTAGGAAAAGGTATCAATAAATTTATCCCCAGTAAGTTAAAATCTGATAAGAAAGAACATCGTTGGTTTAATAAGGAAGTCAGGATTGCCTTAAGACGACAGAGGCGTAGCCACGCAAAATTGAAAAATATACCTACCACCGCTTCCGATGAGTATCGCACAGCTATAGTCCATGAGTATAACAGTGCCCGCGTTTTAGCGAGAAGAACCATGCATAACGCATTTAACACCTTCCGGAAAGAAGTATTAAATACAAAATTGAAGGAGGATCCAAAAGCGTTCTGATCCTATGTAAGAGAAGTCAAGGGAGGGGGCCCTTCAATACCCTCCCTGCGATGTGATTCCGGAGACATCCTTCACGATGGGGAGGATAAAGCTAATCTACTAAAAGTTTACTTCACGAAGGCTTTCATGGCATGTGGAGATAGACTTGAAGACAATCTTATTCCCGATGGATGTACTCGGATGAATAATATTAAAATCTCTGAGGCAGGAATAGCGAAGCAACTGCGTGCGATAAAGCCCAACAAAAACCCAGGACCAGAAGGAAGGAAGAACTAGCAGAAGAAATAGCTCCCTTCCTTCGGATAGTATTCGAGAAATCTCTTACCCTCTGTGAGGTTCCTGATGATTGGAGACTAGCACACGTCACACCCATTCACACCCTCCGTAAAATTGGGAAATCTTGGCGTTAATGTTAAAGTCATTAACTGGGTTCGCGCTTTCCTTTGGAATAGAAAACAAAAAGTAGTCATCGATGGTAAGTCCTCGAGTGTGGCAGATGTAGTCTCTGGAGTGCCGCAGGGTAGTGTGATCGGACCTATGCTTTTCTTGCTTTATATAAACGACATCAGCTCAGTTGTGAAAAGTAATATCAGGCTTTTTGCGGATGACACCGTAGTCTATAGAGAAATTAGTGGTCCTAGCGACCATCGTCAGCTTCAGGATGATCTGGATGCGTTATCTGTTTGGTGCAAGAAATGGCAGCTAGAAATCAATCAGAAAAAGAGTAACGTTCTAAACTTTTGGAAATCTAGAAGTCCATCGTCCGTGTTTGCCTACTCGGTAGATGGTGAGAGCATTCCTGTTTCGAAATCCGTGAAATACCTCGAGGTAACCTTGAATCGTGACCTGTCTTGGGACACCCACATAAGACGAGTGATAGATGCGGCAAATAAGAAGTTGGCTTTTGTGCGTAGAATAGTCAGGAAAAGCACTGAAAAGGTGAGAGAATCCTGTTATTTATCCTTAGTTAGACCTCAAATGGAATACGCAGCAGCGGTTTCGGATCCATATCAGAGGGGACTCATAAAGGATTTAGAAAAAATACAGCGGCGAGCAGCTAGATTCGTGAAAAAGAATTACGATAAAAAACAGAGCGTTACGTTACTCATTGAAGAGTTGAGTTGGCCATCGTTGAAAGATCGTAGATTACAGGCGAGACTTAAACTTCTAGATAAATATAGGTCGGAGATATTCGTAAATGAAATGAAGGATATTATTCGACAACCAACGTATATCGTACGGAAGGATAAGGAGGACAAGATTTGCGAAATAGACAGTAGGACAGAGAGGTAAAAGGAGTCATTTTTCCCTAGGACAATACGTGACCACAATAGATAAGTGAATAATAATTAGTTAGGGACTTGGTGCACGGCACCCCCTGCCATCCACCGTCAAGGTGACTTGCAGGGTAATATGTAGATGTAGATGACACTCATGTGGGCAGTTTCTTTTATTGACGTCAAGAAACTGTCCTAATATTGAGAATTTGTTAATTGGATAGAAAATTCAAAAATCACATTGAGATATTTATATCACTATATTTCTTTTTTATTAAATATTTCAAATGTCATTTAAATAAATCTAATTAAGTTTATTACTGTTTATATCATTCCTATTTATTTTTGGCATAATTTAAATTAGCTTTAGCTATCAATTTAAATCGGATGCTAAGGATAGCCGGTTAGCGGCTCGCCAAAAAAATCGCGCCATTTTATTGACCCGTTTTAAAAAAAGGTTGGTCACCCCTGTCGTAGAGTAGCGGTTCCCAACCTTTTTCACTTGGCGAACCCCTTGAGCTATTTCACGTCGCGAACCCCTTGGATGAACCTTTTATTTTTGCAAACCCCTTGAATTGCAAAAGTTTTGGTGGCGAACCCCTTATAATGGAGTGTAAATTTTGTAATAACAACATTTTTTGAACGCGTTTCATTCATGAAAAATGAAAATTTTATGTAAGACATAGTATTTAAACGTTCACAATAAAATCAGAATCTCTGATATTGTCATCAGTTTCTAGTTAGTACCCGGTAAAATTCAAAAGTAATTCTTGAAGTAAAAGAAAAAATTTAAAATAAAACCATGCAACTAATTTGAAAGAAATTAAAATACTGGTTATAATTGTGGAACCAAGAAAGTGAAAAAGACGCCATTACCAAATTTTTCTCGCGAACCCCTAGATTTATTTCGCAAACCCCTAGGGGTACGCTAACCACCGGTTGGGAAACGCTGGCATAGAACATAAATAATAACAGTCCGAAAACGTCAAAAGTTTAATTGGATTTTACTAATAAATGTAAATTATGTTGAATTTGGATGAGTTCGTGAATATTATAGTGAACACGACGGCAAAACTGCTTTCTTTGGAAACACGGAAGACACTTTTCAACTATTCAAGGTATCTTCATGGTATTTTGTTGAAAGTATGCACATTTCGCTCCCTTGTGTTCTTTATCCTGAAAAAAGTTACGCGCACCTATGCGCGGAGCACACGGGAAGTTCACCAAATACACGAAGTTCTTCCTTAATACCCCCCCCCTGCCATCCACCGTCAAGGTGACTTGCAGCGTAATATGTAGATGTAGACTAATGCCGGCTCCGGGTTTCCCTCTTTCCTTGTGAATGTCTGTTGTATAAGGAGTTATGGCTATAATAATCCAAGAGATTGATTAGCCAGAAGTACACACAAACAAAAACCTAGTTGAGATAAACAGAAAATGTCCTGCTTCTATTATGTTTATGAATTATTGTAGTCGGAATTTTAACAAATTCATATTTAACAGCTTTTGATGGAGTCTTCCTATAGAATTCCGATGTTAAAGTCTTTTTGAGATATGAATTTAACCTCAAATATGCTTCAAGTATTCGAGCGAAATCATTTGTTCTGCTCCACTAATTGATATTAACTAACATATTCACAAATTGTCGAGGCTATTTTGAAGTTTAAACAATGCACAGGTATCTATAAACAATAGGAAGGTAAATAATTAAACATTCCATTATTCATTGATGTTGTGTTAATGGTTGTTCCTAGTTCAGATAGATATCTTTCTATTTATTAAAGTCGTAGTCAATTGGTCGGAAAACCCTTAATTGACAGAGAAATGAATGTGAAGTGAAACGTGTCGTCAACGAAGGGAATGCTCAAAAATTGGGCTAGATACATTTTTCCATATTAAAGGTGAATGCTTGTTACCTGATGATTGTGATTACTCACCGAAACTGGTCGTTTTTTGCATATATTTTGTAAAAATTAGCAAAAGTTTTATAATAAAAAAATAGTATCTAGTACAGTTTATTATATTTGATTATGGAATTTCAAGAAGTCTTGGGCTCGTCCATTAACTTTGAAGGTGGTTTACGTGTGCCTCGCGGAGCGAGGTACGGGGTTGACGCATGTAGAGACGGAGTCTCTAGTTAAATATTATAAACATAAATATAAAGCTATTTACCCCTTACTTTATTTTATGCATTGTACAAAAAAATCGAGAAATGAAAGCATTATTTTATCAGAATTCTAACGCATATAAATCTTAAGTAATTCCGATATATAATACTACAAAACAAGCAACATTTATGAGTCATCGGATGTATGTTATTCCTAGAAAATTCGACGTTAAGGAAAATTTTCAAGCGTTTTTACTTTACCGAGCTATCTCACGCTTTCATTTTATTTAAACTAACAATAACCGAATTTGAGGAGATTTGAATCTGAATGTATCTTCATCACACTCGAACGATGTCCCCTTTCATCTCCTTTCTTAGAAACTCGGGAATGCATTTCCTAAATGGGAACGACCCGGTAAAAAGTCTGCCAGCAGGTAGTCAAGAAACTTAAAAATTCTGCAAGCCTATGAAATCATTCGAAAACGAAGGAAATATCCTTCCATTTTTAATCAAAAAGTATATACATTATAAAGGAACTTTCAGGAAAAGAAAAATGACATGAAATATTCGCCCATGCGTAAGTACTCAATTTCCTCGTTATTCCGCCTTGTCACGAAATACGACTTCAAAATTCACTCACCCAAGAAATTCTCGGAAGTCATACTCTTTCCTATACTTAGATCGCAACCAAGTTTAAATTTACGATCATCTGAATCGACTCCTGTGACCTGCATATAGATCTCTGGATCGAACTTTAGTAGTTTTGGTAGGAATTATGCTCAACATCTTAGTTGAAGGAAGTATTTCAAACATACGTTTGCACAATAGTATAATGGTTTTTAAGATTTTCTCCACGACAATGACCCATTGCTTGAAATCATACTATTCAAGAAGAATAAACTTATGTGATAAAAGCAAAAGCATATATGGTATCCTTCGAACGCAAAGTGTAACACACGAATTCGAACGAGAAATTAGAACGTTGGATTGTAAAGACCAGCTGTGCGTCAAAAACCTATTTTCCGTGAGGCAAAACGCTCATTTATGATGATGAGGCCACTTTCCATGTCCATTCTACTACATGAATATCCGCAATTATTACATAAAAATCCTATAAAGGGGCCGTCAATATAGTACGTACGCACAGAAAGGACAAGGAGGGTTTGAAGTTTGTGTGCATCCTGCGTATGGAGAGGGAGTAAGACCAAGTAGTGCGTACGCACGTAAAATAAAACAAAGTATATAGAGATAGATTGTTGTTAAATTTTTATTCTGTAAGTTTTTAAAACTGAAACATCAAATTCTGTTTTCTAATATTAAGCTTCATAGAACACTAGTATAAAAACAAAGTTCTATAAAATTTAATATTAAAGATAATAATTATGTAATATTATAAATAGATTAAATAAATAAATAAACTTTTCATATTTTAATTACAAAATGTTATTTTTTGCTACGAACTTGTGCAGTTATGGGGTACTAAGCAGTAACGTACCTACGCACGGGGGAGAGGGAGGGTGGTCGAAAATGGCTGATTTTTTTGCGTAAGTACGTGCTAAATAGACGGCCCCAAATTGCGAATTTACATTTGATTTGTTTTTTAATCCTGGGAATAATTCAGAGAATATAAAATATAGTATTTAAAAATGGGGATAATGTTACCTCGCGATTATTTAGGAATTCATTATAATATACTCCATAGAGGGCTAAAATATTTTATCTTAGAGGAATTGAAATTTAAAGACGAAATTTTAATGGTGGTAAAATAGGACATTTCAGTCGATTGCCTGCTTATAGATACATGATAAACGCACGAAAACGTGTACATAAAACATAAAAATAAAACAAATCAATTTGCCTAATTTGCTTAATATGATAAAACAAAATAACGAATTGCAATATATAATATGTACTTGCTATCATAAATAGAGTGCATCCGCCCCCCCCCCCCCAGGTTGATCTGGAAAAAAAGGTTGTATACGCAAATCGGGATAACCTAAATACCGCTAAAAGGTCGCTAAAAGCTTGTGCGCGAATGAGTGAAGGTTTTATGAATATAATCCAAGGTAAATAGTCGGAAACTGTTTTCTGGTCGTTGCACTAAGACCTAAATGTATTCTCACAGGCTCTTTCCTTGAAATTTATGGAAAAAGTATTTCAATATTTAAAAATTTATTTAACCCTTAAATGATATACTATGGTCAAAGAAACATCCAGAGCAGCTGTGTTTACTTATAGTTTAAGAATGTACGGAGTAAACATCGTCCCTACTTAGATATGCCTTCCACTAGCATAAGTCTTCTCCTATTGTGGTCACTTGGCTTTTAGACCTTGGTCATAACGTTTCTTTGTCTTAGAGATATTTCTATAGTGGAGCTCAAAGAATTTTTGGGACTTTTATATATTACAACTGAGAAAAAAGATAATCATGTTGATACAAACTAGATTCGGTAAAGTGCACATCATTCAAGCAGTTTGTTTGTGGTCAACATTGCAATATAATCTGTGAAAACTGTATTAAAAATAGACCAGAAGATAGCTCTTCATGACGTAATTTTTTATATTTTTCGTTAAAATTCATTTTGTATCATTACCAATTTTTCACTACATATGTGTGCAGTACAGAATATGAATATTTTAAATAAAAACATCGGGTTGTTAAAAACATTTATTCATACTAAATCCGCATAGGAAAGCTTCCGGGTGAAAATTCATTCATGTGTAGTAGTAGCGTGGTTTTTTTAGAAGTGTAGTATTTAAGGGTTTAAGTACAAACTGGAATGAAATCAAGCTTTCCGAAAACATATCTCTATTATTGTACTTGATTATTATATTTAAAAGAAAAATATAATTACGAATTAAATAAAGGTAACTTGTGGTAAAAAAGAAAACCTCCTTTGACGCCTAAAATGAGCAATTTAATTGTAGCATTTGAATCTATAAAAATTTCACGAAAATCACAAAAATATGTCAACCAATCTACATATGGAAACAAGGTCAAAATATCTAATTTTAAAATATTGAGTATTTTACCTATCATGATTAAGAAGTTCACCTCGCTCATTGCAAATAATTATAGATTTAGCGTCCATAAGATTCGAGACGAAAACTTCATCTGGAACTGCCTCCTTCGAAATTTTCAACTCCACCTCTTTCATCAACCTACTAGACACTCTCGCGCACGCACACACATACATCCAACTCCACTCGGTCTTTAGGGAAAATTTCAATCCCCAAGACACGCTCAGCCACTCAGGTCGGTGTTAATACCTCATTTCACCGTAAGAGGCGCTTTCCGACTGAGAGAAGGATTGGGATGAGAGATACGAGTGGGAGAGGCGTAAACAGGGTTATAGACAAAAAATAAGAATCGAATGGAAATAACCGAATCGCGTGCATTTGCGAGTCAAATGCTCTTCCTGTATTTCCTACCTTTTACTTCCGCGAGATTGAGACGAAGGGTTGTGGGCAAGGCGGAGGAAGTGAAGAGACAACTAGAGAGAGAGAGAGCATTTGGAAAATACATTTACGGGATGGAGAACCCTGCGATTCCGGGCGGCGCACGTAGCGAGATGTCGTATCGATTGGCACGGCGACGGTGACTCAAAACTCTTACACATACAGACGAGCGCGCGCGCGCGTCCTCAGTCGAACGACTGTCTACCACGACCCCTTCCATCTCTCTCTCTCTCTCGTTTGACCCCCATCAAACGCCGCCTTAGTGCCGCGACCGACTCTACCTCCACCCTCCTACGTACGATCAACGGAACAGACGGCGACGTGGAGTGCTGGTTGATCTCTCATCCTACTCTCCCTCCTAGCCTCCCTGCAGGTCAGGTCAACCATCACGGTCGCGACACCTCGAAATAAATATATATATACATACATACATTCCTTTTACCAGCCTCTTTGACTGAATGCTTCTTCTGTCTGCAAAGGAAATTAAATTCGATCCATGAGCTAATTGTTCATTCGCCCTTTCGCGTTTTTTCGTGACTGGCTGTTGGATTTTGTTGTCGTATTTCTCAATAAATGCACGAGTGATGCATAACGGGAGAGAGCGACTGGTTTTATTGGTTACGAGTGTGTGCGACGCGAGTCCATGGTAGGACGCCTTACTGGTAATTTATACTTTTAAACATGCGGGGGAAATTGTTTCTTCGCCAAACAAATGTATGATGAGACGAATTGCTCGAGAGAATAATTTTATATGAAAATATTAAGAAAATATTATAACGAAATTTCATTAGTTGCATATAGTAGAGGCTATGAAAAAACAGCGATTGTAAAGTTTGTCGATACGTCATAGCCTTTTCTTTAAATATAACGAGGCTTCATTCTTGCTTGATTTGCTTGAAAACGACTACTCCTAAGATAAAAATTTTAAGTGAAATAAATACTTTATTTGGCTAATTCTATAAATTTAATTGAAGAGTTTTTCGATATAACTAATATTTAGGCTTGGTAGAATTCGACGTTTACTTTTTTGAAAATCGCCGAATTAAATCGAAGTTTATTTTCCCGACGAACATCAACGCTTAAAATTACTATTACTATAGGCTTGTAGTTTTCGACGTTTATTTTTCTTAAAAATCGGCGACCAATATCGACGTTTACTTTAGTACATTGTACTAGGCTTGGTGGTTTTCGGCGTTAATATTTCTTAAAAACCGACCACTATCATTGTATATTTTTCCTAAAAATCAACGACGTACATCAACGTTAATTTTTATACATTTAATTGGGCTTTTTAGTTTTCGACGTTTATATTTTGGCTATAATAATCCAAGAGGTTGATTAGCTAGAACTACACGCAAACGACGTTTATAATTCTTAAAAATATCGAAATTTATTTCAATACATTCCATCAATTTTATCTATAAAATTGTTATCAATTGCCTTAATTCTAATTAAGTTTAACTAAAAGTATATAAATAAAAAGAAGGCTTCTTTTATGCTCCTTTGTTGTTATCTGTTTTCGGAATAAATCAGAAAGTATATTCTAATTATTAATTTGCACCCCTTACTCACGAAATAGTAATCATTAGTGAGAAATTAATGTGACATGAGTATAATGCACAGCCTAATGTGAATGAATATTTTGATGAAAAATATTTCATTTTGTTGAGTAATAAACGACTACTAGCAGTAGCCCGTCGATAAAAAAAGCTATCACATACACACGCACACGCATCGAGAAAATGGTCAAAACGTGTTCAGGGGACCTCAAAGCGTGTATATCCGTTCGAAATCGATTTTTTCATGAAAACAATACGTTTCCCTAACTACGTATGGAGCAAGTAATAAATTACATTTTTAATAGCTTTTATACGCGCTAAAAAGGGGGAAAATAAATTTAAAATTCCTATATAACAGTATGTAGTCGTATAAAAGGAGCCGTTTAGAAATTGAACAACGAAAAATATAAGAAGGGAATTCATACAATGTTTTACTGTTTTTTACATGGTGGGTGCAGATATCTATTTTTGTCTTCTTGACTTTGAGTTAGTGAAGATGTATTTGCTTTAAATAAAAAATGACATCAATAAATAAAGATTATTGTGGAATTCTCTTGAAGTTTTCCCCAAAAACTTCAAAGTAGGAACGAAAAAAACCGGTTCCCACAGTTTCAATGGTGGTTACTGGAGCGAAACCGGAATCGAACAGAAATTTCTTGTTTTGTGTGAACCGGAACGAAAACCGGATCGAAAAATATTTCGGTTCGATGCCCTGACTCAAACAGTATCACACGACGTCTCCGTGTTATCTCCACTATACAATATCCTCTCCGCTCTCTTTTACTGTAGTACTAACACGCACTGCATAAGAGATAATGAGAAGCTGAATGGTCGACGTGTGGTGCAGTGGATAACTTTCCTTCATTTGTATTGCACTGACCGCGTAACCGCATAAGAGCGAATCAAAGACGCATTAAAAGAAAATCCGGCAGCAATAATTTTGCCGCATAATGGCGAATTCACATAAAGCGAACCCGCATAAAGTGAGGGAAACCTGTATGTATATATGTGTGCGTTTGTTTTGTGTCACTTCGACACCCCCAGCAGCTCACCAACTTGAAGACATTCTTATCAAACATTTTCACAAAAATATTCATCGAATTTGAGATAAATATTTAATGAGTTTGTAAGGAGAATGTAATTTGGAACGCTTAAAATTCTAGTCTCATAACCAAAAGCAGTGGCTGTCATTAATTTCCCAATGAATATCCCCTTGCGGCCCTTTCACAATCCCGTGTACTTCACTCTATCCATCCTTTCGACCTTCCCCTTTAATATTTTACTCATTTTCCTTCCTGGTTCCTGGCCAAGAGAGCTCAAGTTTCAAATCTGTCCGTTAGCGCAAGACGTTTCGATGTGCGAGCAATCTCTCATTATCTCAGAACCTATTACATATAATATATGTAATCAATCTTTGTCCCATGGAATTCAAGCGACCTGTAATGCGACTCCTCATTATCTAAGGTTTCCCTCATTAGTCTTACCATTCTAGTTGTCAGACTCGATTAAGCGTGCCCTTTTGTGCGGTGGAATCTTTTTGATAAGATGACAATTAATGTTCCCTCCTATGAAATATCTCATTTTAATTTATGTCGAATTATTTCAAATTTTACATTACAAACAGAATCACAATTTTTGATGCAGGTAATTCCTTCCTTAGCAAAAACCAATTCATAACGGTAGATAAACCAAGCATCCTACGCATATGCAACCCAAAAAACGCCAGTCATTCGGCCTGAAGCATTCGCTGGAACGAATGAAAGACTTTCGTATGCATGAACGCTAATTAGATTGAGTAAACACCATGCCGCAGTGTTAACACCCATAAATATGAATGATTTCAGTAAATCAACATATCTATGGCTAAAGTAGTTCCCGCTTAGGGAAATTGACTATCTAAAATAAAATTATTTATAATGTTTCCTCATCTGAAACGTTATCCATTGTGAAAATGAACAACCTCGGCTCTTAAAGCTTGAGTGACCTTTTCCTGACGTTGCACGCTCTGCTTCAAAAATAACCGATCACTTGTCTCCGTCATATTACCAATCCATCTAAAACCAAAAGCCGTGTTCCTCCTAGAACACACACGGAACTCCTTTCCTCAACGCTCCTGGGAACTGGAAGAGAACATTTGGATATAGACTGTTAGTCTCGGTGTTCGAACCGGACCGAAGATACTATATGCCATGGATTCGTGAGAGCAACATCAGTCCTCACAAAAAAATATGTAGGATATTATTTTCCCCATCCAACCGCGAATAATTTTCGATCAAATAATACATGGCACGTTAACCCTTAACTACTAACGTGAAAAAAATCACTCAACTACTAACGTGGAGTCACACAGACTCCTTTACATTATTTTACTCTAACGGCCGCAATTTTTTTATTTAAACATTTTCGCTAGGTGGAGTTAACGATTGGGCTTCTAGGAATAAGGTATTAAAATAAAAAAGTATAAATAATTTTAAATCTATTTTTATTTCTTTTTTAATGAACAATGTTAAAATCTTAAACAATGTTAAAAACCTTGTAGCTGAAAATCTCAAAATCACTCCTGAACACAATCGGAACATTTTTTGGCACATGTGAGACAAATTGGCCGTTTACATTTAGTACAAAGGTCCTCTTCAATTTAAGATCGCAGATGGAGCAGTAAACCCTCTTTTCAAGAAGCTCCTTTACGCCAATGCCTTCCTTGAATGGAATGTCTAAAACCGCACATATTTGCCTCCTTACATCACTAGAAATCCGATAATTTGTTGCTCTTCTATGCAAGTGGGGAATAACTAAGTCCCTAGCCAATTTTTTTTATAAAATTTGATCGCGTCATTTTTGTACTATTTTTGTACGAATGGTGCATTATATAAGCACAATTACTAACGTGGAGTTAGCCTGACTCCACACAAAAATTACTATAAGCTATTTCCCCAACAGCTCGCGGTACACTGATAAGATTTGGGGGGGTGCATTAGTCATCACTTCATTTGGAAGCACTGAAGTCACCGGAGCCATATTGTAAAATGAATCAGAGCTATGATGCATAAGATGTGTTGTGGAGTCAGCCCGACTCCACGTTAGTAGTTAGGGGTTAATCGTTCTTTCTTAAGAAAAAACGGCATTGCGACCACCATTACGTCAAGTTTGCGCGCAATACAGAGATACGCACAAAGGACGAATAAAGAGATGGCATAATAATGGAGGCCCGAGCGTATTCCAGATCCATTTTTTGCATCCCGCACCGAAATAGTCCGTCGTCCATTGCGGCAGTTCGAGAGGAGGGAGGAAGTGATAGAACGAGAGAGGATAAAAAAAAACAAAACGGAAGAGCATCAAACTTCAAACAATCGATCAGCCTCGAAATTCTCGCCCTTCTCATATGTCTCGCTATCATCCTTCTCTTTCTCTCTCTTTCCCAACAAAAATCTCTCTCTATCTCTCCCGCATAAAAGCCGTTCGCTTTCCGCCCCAATGAAACCCCCTCGCCATTTCTCTTTCGACGCTCCGGACGACCTTCTTCATTTTTTATGGGCCGTTTTGCCGCGGACGATTTTCTTTTTTAAGAGAGATCGCCCGTGACGAATGTACCGAAACTGAGATAGCGAGAGAGAGAACGAGTCGAAATCGGAAAGGAGGCGAAATCGCCGAAAAAATCCAGAGCGTGCGCTTCTCTCTCTTCCTCTCTCTACCTCTCTCTTTTTCTCTCTCTCTCCCGTGCGTGTTTGTCTCTCGTCCGATCTGAATGTCGTTCCCCGTTTCGCGTTTGTCATCCAAGCGGTTCGCCCTTCTAATTGACTTATCGCGGTCGATAGGAATAAAAAGAAAAAATCACATTGGATGCAATTGCGCTAATGAAAATGGACTCGGTCGGTGAACCGGTTTTGGCTTTAGCTCTTGCTGCGCCTGCATGCACTGCCCGCCTCCATGTTTATTACGCTCGCAATTCTAAACCGACATGGGAACCGTGGTCCGTTCATTCTTAAATTCGTCAAGTTTTCTCTTTCCGAACTATTATTTGGATTACATTGCCGAGTAGGCACTCGTATATACCTTAAGGTGGAGGTAACATTCCTCTAAAAATCATTAATTTTATCCTAAACATGGTAGGTACCACGAGATGAAATTTAGGTTTAGATTGGACCCATCTTATAGGAAAGCTATGCAAAATAGGGGACCGCCTCGTATTTTTGTGCTCGTAGGAACATTAAATAAAACAGCGCGTAAAAACAATTCAAAATGCTAAAGCAGAATCGTCGATTCAATATTTAAAAAAAATAATTCGATAGAGTTTGTTTCGCTGCCATCTGATAGATTTTCGCTATACGAGCTCGGAGTTTTTCTGCGGTTTCGGTAAAACTAAGCACGTCAGCATCTGAGAAAGAGCAAACATAAATTAAATACACGGCGCATCATTGTTCTTCCTTTGTTTGTAAATGCGAGCATTATTTGCACAGGCCACACGGAATGGCAAAACAAATACTCGGCCGCTCGGAAGACTCGGTTCGAAATGTGCATGTGGGTGGAGGGAAATTAAAAATTATTAGACAAACAGGAAAAAGTAACCAGAAAAAGGTTGAAAATAAAGGCAGGAAATTTCTATTGGAAAGTCTGATTGTTTCGACGCACGTTTTTATCGAGAGTGATCTAATCGAGAGTGATCTAATCGAGAGAATCTAATCAACACGCAATGATGCACAGTGACGTAATTTTGTCGTACAAACGATTTTATGAAACATTCTACCCATGTGAACCCTGAGCTGTAATGGTTGCAAAATTGCAGAAAAAGGTTTTGCGTGAATCCAAAAAATGCTATGAAAAACTTTCCAATGTCAGAATAAATGCATTATTTCAAAGACTTAATTAACTCCTTCGACGACTATAATTGAATCTCAGGCGATATATCGCCTTTTTCTTCTATGCATAAATTCGCAGCGTTATTTCCACGTACTAGTAAATACAGTGGAACTTCCATAACTCGAACGTCTATAACTCGAATTTTCCATAACTCGAAAGGAATTAATTTTACCGGGCAAAATAGAAATAAGAAAAACGTATTTACATAAGTCGAATTTTCTATAACTCGAATATTTTTTTGTTTTCTTTGAAGTTCGACTTATTGCAGTTCCACTGTACTGGCATCAGGCATCAATTTTGAGCACTGAAATTGTAGCTTGGAAAATGGACTGGTTGCAGTGCATGAATTCCAACAGAAGTTTGACTTAATGTAAGAATGGGGTTCTAAAAATGGATCTTAATTTCTTGAACCTATAAATACTAATACTAATAATATTAAAGACTAACCTAATATCAAATATGAATGATATTCCACGTCCAGCGAAAGATGGTTGGTTAATAGTTAATCTGCTAATAATCTACAGTGAAGAACAATGAACGATAAACCGATTTATTCTGATGAACATTTCGCTTATTTTACGCCAGGGACTACATGTTGCAATTAATGTCTTGTCTAGATCGAAGGTTTTCGCAGCGACATTTCATGACGTACTTGGTATTTTTTATAGATCGCGGCGTTGATGCTTAATAAACGCTATGTTTCGCCAGCTTCTTCCGGCGGAGTAATACCTTGTCTAGTTAGCGTTGTAAGTACCTGCCCCATTTCATTATTTATATGTCTCCCAATTTGCTCGCCTTATCGCCTCACATCACATCACACGAGACAACGAAAAAGAAACGCACGTAGGAGGTAAACGCCGAAAGGTTCTGAAAACGGCAGTCGGAAAAAGACAAAGCTGGGAAGGTGGTGGTACGGTGGAAAAAGAGAATACAAAGGCAAAAACCTTTTGAGAGATCGACTTAGAAGTTGCCGAGTTAAAGAGGAATATAAGAAACCTCACGCGTTAAAAATAATTGAAGGAAAAATACGCATAAATCGCATAATAATAAATCCTTCACCGTTACCGCCTGCAATCTTTGGAACTCTGTCCCCTTACACTTTTATTCTGATGTTCAAGTTTAAGAAATACTGTGCTAAATACTTAGCTAGCATTAGGTTCTCATAAAAAGGTAAATTTTCCTCTGTATTTTGCCATTCTCTCCTTCATTTAAATACCAGCACAGCCACTATAACCATCAGCAGACTTGACGATCTTTCCTTTATGATGATTTGATATTATTTAACTTTCGTAAATATTTGTGCTGTACTTTTCTTAATTTTATTCTTATTTATGTATGCCTTAAAATAATTTTCATTTCACTGTTTTGATTTGAATTGAATTATGTACATATAAATTAATTATATTGTGTATTAAAACGGTTAGGTGGAAGAAGGGGCCATATGACATCAACCTCGTCGTATTAAGGAAATAAATAAATAATAGGGGAGTTGAATTGGCAAAGAGCCAACGAATCAAAGAGAAGTGGATTCGAAACGGTAAAGAGAAGGGCGGACAGAGAGAAAGGAGCGATACAAAGGGATTTACGAAAGAACCCCCGCGAACAAAACAAAAGAAGAATGAGCGGAGAGAAGTCGCCTACCATCTTTCAAGAACATAATCAGCTGAAGCTCAATGAGCGCACCTTGGAAACTAGACAGAGGCCGGGTTTGATTACACATCTTCCTATTTTTATTTTCGGACTTCGTGATAGCCCTCCGATCTCCTTTACACGAGAATCTCTCGTGCCAAGGTGTTGCTAGATGAAGAAACGGTTGAGATTATTCAAGTAACGTTTGATGCAATTTATGTTTAGGTTGAGCCATATTACGCAATTTCAGAAAAAAAAATTCTTAACTCCATTATCATTTCGGAATTACTGTAGTGCTACGTGAATGATGTTTTTATAATCATTTTTAAATGAAAAATGAGTTACATAAAATTAAACCGAACAGCGAGTCATGTTTTAAATCGTTACCAGCTCTGCTGCTTGGTATAAAAATTATAGCATTGCTATGCTAGAAACATACAGAACAAAATTTCTCTCGGTAACATTTTATTGTTATAATCCTTCATAACGTAAAAAAGATTTGCGAGTAACTCGAGTGAAGAAAATACACTCCTTTTGGATTTCTCCAGAATATTTTTCATGTGTAATAACTTTCTTATTTTTTTCTGAACGCAAATTACATATTCATTGAGTATAAAGTTTTTTTTCTCGATCCAGTGCATTTTGCGCCAAACAACTTGATTCATCCTACATACGGAAACTTTTACTTCTTAGGTAAATATCTGTTAACATCCATGAATGCGTCTAGCATAGTTTTTATCTAAACTCAATAAACAGACTTTGATATAGGACAAGAGGGATCTGATATCTTCACTGGCAGAAGAATAGGTGGAGTGCTCGTCTTCTAATACAAGGATCTTGAGATCCAACCATTAAGTAGATTTTGTTCATTCACTCATCATTTTTAATGAGTTTATGTATATAAAAATTAATAAAACAAAAATAAAGTATGTGATCCCCAGTAAACCGCTGGAAAAATATGTCCGAGGGACTAGCGAATGAGATAGTAGATCTCATAAGAAGCCCGACGCATCTCGGGAGGCAAGACAGCGAGGATAATATCGATATATCGATATAGATGATAAGACGACAGACGATAAGAGAACATAATATGAAAAGGTAATGTAGGAAAACTAGGGACTTTTTGGTGTATTGCCCATCCACCAAAAGGTGACTTGCAGGGTATCATGTAGATGTAAATGCGCCATAGTGTGCACATAATTTTACTTCGCTAACAAAGGACGAAAAACTGTCATTGCAATACGGAGCTTGATATTTTCAATTTGGTATTGGCAGAGTTTCATTCATATCTAAATCTATTCTTCCTACTTTCTTATTTTTCGTGAAACCCAAAAAATTTCTTTTTGAGTAGAGAAAGAATGAGGGATCACAGATATATGCAAAATAATAATGGCACCGCACAGAAAGAGGAAAACGAGAAAATCCGCTTAAGAGTTAACTCGGGTTTAGTTCGCACCATCTGGTCTAAAGAAATCTCATTTCAATGCCACTTTATTTCCAAAATCGACCATTTCGCAAAATTTATCACGTTATAGGACGACTTCTACTTTAATCCAGGGACAAAGCGGTGGATAGAATAATTCGAGACGCGACTATTCATCCACACGCACGCGCCCACGTACGCACTCACAAGTCTCTATACATTCCTACAATTCTATTATATTCTCTAAACTCATAAATAATTCTGAAAGAAACTCCCAACACCTGCCACCGGTTCGTAGGCCTACACAGATATTCCATTTAGCTCTCGAACTTTTTCCGCTTTCACCATGGGGATACCGAAAAATCTCTTTCCCGGCGCTGTTATTTTTGTAGTCAATCACCGCTCTAAGAGATCGCCCGAATAAGATTTAAGAAACAGGAAATAATTACAGATTTTGCGAATACATCATTCGACTTTTACGGTACAATTCGGTAGATATACCGACATTATAACTGGCTAGGGAGATTCCCGTTCAAATTCAACGGTAAGCATTTATGAAATAAAAAAATGACCAAATATATACCTTTACTTTCTTTGGATGGCAGAAAAACAATCTTTCGTTCTTTTAAGCGTTCGTTGTATCATGTCTCGAACTCCTATGATTATTCTAAGTTATTTTAATAAGAAACTGTATAATGTATTCTCAAAAATGGTTCAAATCCGAAGAACGTAGTTTAATTCTTTCTAATTTAGATCTCAAAAAGAATAAAAGCCTGCATGTCGAAAAGTCGATTTTTTACGTGTTATTTTATGGGAAATGGAAATGTCTTCCTCGAAGTCGAACACAGGAAATGTTTTGAGATTTTTTCGTCTTCACCTTAAAATATACGAATTTATTATTGCCAAATTTCAAAAAGATATCTCGAACTTTTATCGAGTTATTCGCATTTTTATAGCGTGACAGAGGGAGCCACAGAGGGACAGAAGTAGGCTTTTATGTATGTTAGATGTAATGAAGACAAACGTAAATTTCGAGAGAATTTTTAAAGAGCAAATGCAGAAAATATAAATCAATTCTTGTAACATTATTGCATTTATTTTGTTGTGGATGCATATAGAAAATTTACTGTTGATGACTATTATCTGCATAAAGATTATCGAAATAATACGTGAATATTAGGTATTTAACTAAAATTTACGGGATGCAGTAGCAACAAAGCTGCGTATGCTTGGATGTTTGCAGAAATTTTATTTTCAAGGTTTGTATAAACCTTCATTGCCAGCATAAGAGACACTCAGAAACAATTACGTAGTTGAAGTTTTAAAGTAGCCCAAGAAACACCGTGAAACCAAAAATTTTAAAAGGTTAAACAGACCAGATCAGACTAAAATTCATCGCAAGATAATGTGCTAAATTCTTTTCTTTTTACAAGAAATCTCCTTCGCGCGAGTTTCGCTCGGACAAGCAGGCACAATGCGAGAGGACTCTTCTAGTCGCGTTTGCCAACTATTGTAAATAACAAAATATGTGCAACAATCTGGACAAGAGAGCAGAGGGAGGCATGTACGAGCGATAAACTTGCAGACTGAATAATTCGAATTCGTCCCGTGGAACAAAAAATGGAGGATTTCACTCGAGAGTTAAAGTGCTAGAAGCCAGTTGTCTGCGAGGGACAGATAGGATTGAGCGGACGGAATGTCCACGCGAATGATATTCGCTTCGTTTGACGAATATAAAAGGTTCCACGTCCGCTCCCTCCCTCTCCCCTCCCTCTCCCCTCCCTCTCCCCTCCCTCTCCCCTCCCTCCCCTCCACCCACCCCTCCACCCTCCCCTCCACCCTCCCTTCTCCCCCTCTTCCTCCTCCCCCCCTCTTTCACGAGAGGCGCAGCCTCCCCCGCGAGAAGGGGGCTGGCTCTCTTTGCCCCAACAGACGCATCATCCGACGAAGGTGCCTCACTAGCGGTCCCGAAACACACGCGGGCCGTTCGCGTTGCCTACTTAAATTGACTTGGCGTTCACAAGTGACAGCCGAGCGGAATTTTCCGTATCGATCCTCTCGAGCGATAGAACGCCTTTCGCGCAATTCACGCCTGAAAAAAATGATCCGTCACACGCATATCTGGCGACGCGAAAGTTAGTTAGGGGTATGGCAGAAAAATAATCTACAATAAATGCATGTAATATTACCGAAGAATGAGATGAATCCATCTTCTTTCTTGCGATGCGTGTTTACAATGTTTTATTTCAAAGTTAATTTAAAATTTCAATAAGTCCCAAAACTTTACTCCAAAGTTTGTATTACGCTTCAGTCAAATTTCCCTTAATAGAGAATGGTAATGGATGGCGTTCAACCTGTCGCAAAAGAACCAGTAACTGAGAAAAAAGAAAAGCTACTTACGATGCCCTACGATAGCTCCGGGAAATATCATCGGTATTATTCCTTGCGTTTAAAATATCCTTTGATCATAGCATACAATAATGAATATTGCTCTGAAGAAAAAGATCGCCAACTTGCTGCTGCAAAGAATTTACGGTCATCCTTAGAAAGGACACGGCAAGCACCACCACCTCTTACAAAAGCATTTCATCATACTTTATAACAATATTAAAATCAACTTTCACAAAAGTGATTCAATCCTAAAATCATTCTTGCTCTTCAAAAACGGCTGCAATAATGGCGGAATTTTCTTATAAATGGTACAATGGAAATTAATAATTTTGTGTGGTTAACTCAACATAAAATGAAACAAAGACAACTGAATTAATATATCTGCATTAAATTAACGGTATCTATTTTTATGTGATGGACAAATAATTTACATCTGCTTAACATCCCCGTTCTATACGTTATTTATTCTATTAAATGCCATTAATGCACACGAAAATTTCAATTCCATAAATGTAAATTAAGCAGATTCTCTACATGTTGTATGCATGCGTGGTTGGCGTAGCAGGTGCGGTGGAAGACAACAAAGAAATTGGGAAATGTTTTTCCCGCTTAAACTTCAACATGCTTTCGAAGCAAAGAACTGCTTGTAGATTGTAACAAACGAATAGAAAAGTTGTACGAAACAGACCTTAATGTCTTTACGATCCACGACACGTTAAAGAGATAAACGCGTCAAGTGCTCCCTCTGACAACAGCTGTTCAAGCAAATGGCCTATCGGCGTTATTGAATCCGTTTCGCTTGCATTTAAGATGGCCTTTTTGAGAGCTGTTCACGTGTGAAGATATTACAAAAAATCTGATGTGGCCACCACATGACTTTCTCCATATATGTAATATTTCTAAAAATTCCAAATAGATTACAAAAATAAATATTTTAAGAAACTGAGAAAATTTTACTTTACTTTACAAAGAACAGAAATACACAACCCATAGCCTTCTGATATTGGATATAGCCACAAAGCTCCAACAATTAAGAAAAGAAAAAAGAGCGTTACTAAGGCGTAACTATGCATCAATTGTTAACAATAGTCGTCAGTAACTAGCGTGGTGGTTGCAGCTAGAAATATAAGATATCTCTTAAACAATGAATTATATGAAAAACTGTTTCAAACCAAGGTTGTAGAAAATTACATTTCCTACAAATTGTATTCCATTACATTTCCTACAAATTGTATTCCATTACATATTTACATTTATCAAATATTATAGCAAATATTTCAAAATAACGGATGTGACAAGAGTAAACACCCACTTCCGGTTGACCGATTTTTTACCAAAAACTAATCAATTCTTCTGACTTTTATAAAAATGTTAAATATAAAATTTTGCGTTGACCTGATTAATAGTTTTTGAGTTGGAGTACCCATAAAAAAGCTTTCACATACACACAGACATCATCGTGAAAATGGTCAAAACGTGTTCAGGGGACCTCAAAACGTGTATTTCCGTTGAAATCTCGAAATCGATTTTTTTCATGAAAACAATACTTTCCCCTATATGTACTACGTATGGAGAAAGAAAAATGTGCCCCCACGGGATAAAAAGTATTGAAACAATTTCGTAACGAGAAACCTGCGTTCTTCATTTGCCCACTAATTTTCAAATATCGTACGCGGAAGAGCATTAGACTCAGATCGAGAAATTTGGCAACGCTGGCACAAAATAACACGCTTCTCCTGTTCGAGCAGTGCGCTTTTGTTTGCTGCATGGTCACAGAAGGAAACGCGAAAGCGGCCCCTTACCAAACAAACACATGCCTACTATCGCGCTCGAAAACTTGAAATCGAAATAACTCGGACGGCGGGACCTGCGGAAAGAGACGGTTTGGGCGGCTGGAGTTTCGCATGTTCATACAGTTATTAGCGAAGCGCGGCGGCGGAGTGGAAAAAAAGAACAACTCCTCGACGGAGATTAATCGAGTTTGAAAATTCGATAATGTGTCGAGCCGCGTCGGAAAAGCTATTATTTTGAAATATGTGGGAGCGATTTGCGCGACAGTGGGATTTTTCGAACGGAAATATCGAAAAAAAGCAATAGCCAATAAAAACATTCGTTCGAGAATGATCTTACGAGGGTTGACGGTTCGTTCGAAACATGGTTCATTCAAATGGGATTCTGATCTCCGGATTTATCTCCTAAATAACACTCATAACGCAATATTTGGAATTAAATATTTGGGGAACGTTCGTGAAAAGCGAACGGTTAAATTTATGATCCCGCAGAATTGGTAAAAAAAAACTTTTTTCCATATATTAAAATCTTCTCTGACGTATGATCTACTTGAACACAGAGTCGATTAAAATATCGCACATTGCTATGAATGAAAAGATTTTGAAGGCATTTCAGATAATTAATCCGCTTTTTACGCATGCGTCAAAGGTAGCCTAAAGCACATACGAAGTGATTACAAATGATCTTCCTGATTTTTTTTAAATTTATCATTAAAAAACTAATAAAGTTACAAAATCAGTCTATATTAATAAAAAAGAATTTTTTCGAGCTATTCAAGTTCAATATGTGCTCCGTTTCTGGATCTGCAAACATCAAAAGGGTATTCTTCTTCCTGCCATACATTTCGCAGCATATCATGCTGAACTTTTCCAAAAGCTCCAGCTAACCTTTCCTTCAAATTATCCAAATTTGTTTGCATTGTGGGAACAAACTTCATATCTGACAAAACCCCAGAGGAATGAGTGAAGTGGGGTTATGTAGTGCCAACGAGCAGGCCAAGGAATAGACCCTCCATGCCAGATCCAACAATCAGGCAATTACACATTCAGGAATGTTGTAACCTAATTGTGAGCAAATCGCCAATTATCAATAGCTTGAACAAAACTTCTTGTGTTTTCCTTTGCAAGTATAGCTTGCTTTTTACTGCATCTTTGTTAGTTTTTTTCATAGTAAATTTTTATAATCGGGAAGATCATTTGTAATCATCATGTATCTGCTCAAGCTGTTTTATAAAAATGCCAGTTTCGAAATTCAAAATGGTGAGAAGGTGAATTTAAAAAACAATTACAAAAATATCTTAAACCACGCATTAGAATCATTTAACGGTCTCATAATTTCGGAAATTAACCTCTGAAACGAGAAAGAAACTTCTCAGTCGCTCCCCAAAATAACTTGTATGAAACTTGAAGGTAAACAAAGAATGAGTGATTTCCTTGGACACTCGGGAGTTAACTGGAACTCAAGTGGAGACACTCCGATCTGAAGGACCGACTGTTTGAGCACCCGGAAACCAGTCTTTTCATAGTGGCACGAATATGGACAAAAGATATTTGAAACTTTTAAAAAATTCCCAAGTTTTTTCACCCTTATATCTAGTGTTTTATGTTAGAACTTAAAGAGTGACTTGGTTGCTGCATGTTTTAACGTAAACTGTCAAGTAGGAAGAGAAATTAATGAAGAAATTAAAATAATATTTTAAAGAGCTTCTACAATTAGTAAAGTTGAGGCATAATAAGCTTTTAAGTCTCCTTTCATCATGATTGTTAGCTAATTCCATAAAGTTAAGCTCCAGATTATAAATAATGAAGGAACAGAAATCGGTTTTAAAATAAAAGAAGTAGATAACGAATGAGACTGTACAAATATATATATATATACTGAATATCGACATCGAGATACTCCTATTAATTTTCCATAACAGAAAGTATACATTCTCTTATAATCGCTCGAAAGTATTTTCGCAATCATGATTGTCGCATAACAGCGACAAATAATTTTCGCAAATTTTGGAAACGCGATATTGAGGAAAAAAATAAAAAAGCATAAAAACTTTGCGAACGCTTGACTGGAGCGAGGCAGAGGTATAAAAAATATAAATTAAAATATCAAACTATTAAAGGCATGATGAAAAGCGTGTTACCACGAGTTTTTTTACATCCGCGTGCTTAATCGATAAAAGGGATAGAGTGAAGGAGGCTGAGTCTGGAAAGAGAGAGTGAGAGATAGAGGGAGAAAGAGAGAGAGGGAGATGAGAGAGGGGGAGATAGAGAGAGTGAGAGAGAGGGGGGAGATAGAGAGAGAGTGTGAGAGAGAGGGGGGATAGAGAGAGAGAAAGTCGCAAGAGAGGAAGATGAAGGGAGTGGACCAGCTTTGAGGGCGGAATCCACAGGACGTTGACAGGCGAAGTAATGAGATGGTTTCGGAAACGAGGAGCATGAGGGATGGAGGGAATACGGGAAGGAGAGAGAAACAAGGGGAAGGGGGAAAGGCGACGGAGAGAGGGAGAATACTCCAGAGAGGAAAAAAGCGAGAAGGTGGAAATGGGATTGTTGGAAGAGAGTATTAGGATAAGGATAAAAGGGAGGGAAGAGTGGAATTTGATGAAAAGTTGAAAGAGAGAGTGAGAGAGAGGGAAGAATGCGAGGGTAGGGAAAACTAAACAAAAAAGACGGAGGAGGCATTTAATGGCAACGGGTTGTTAGGGGGAGGTAGGAGAGGGTGCGGCAAAGGAGGAGAAGAGGTTTGTTGTCACGGCACGAACAATATTTGAAGAGAGCGAGAGCGTCGTTTCTATTTAGCTTAGGGTAGTATACGTTCGACGACGGAGTCCCTGGCTCACATAGAAAAGTTCTAGCGATCCTTTCGCGAGACCTTTTTGCGTTGCTTTATGGATTCTGTGCTAATTGAGTCTCACTCTACTCCGCTGCGGTGTGATCATGTTTTGTTTTTGTGAATACAGCGGGCCAGAGCAAGAATAAAGGTTGCTATTTATCCATAAGTGGTTGGTCGAGTAATTAAATAGGATTTATGAAAAACATTGCCATTGCTGCAATTACGAGGTGCACGAATTATTAAATCTCGACTTCAGACTATATAAGGTCTAAGTCTATTTTCCTCCGTTTACTCCGACTATGTTCCCTAAATAATCTAGAAAAATGCGTATGAGAAAATTATGAAATATTTTATTTTTATTAGATTTGTTTTGGAATTGTAATTCATTTTTACTTTCTCCATATACATAGTATAGGGGAAAGTATTGTTTTCATGAAAAAATCGACTGATATTTCAACGGAAATACATGTTTTGAGGTTCCCTGAACACGTTTTGACCATTTTCTCGATGATGTCCGTGTGTGTGTGCGCGTGTGTGTATGTGATAGCTTTTTGTAGGTGCTCTAACTCAAAAACTATTAATCAGGTCAACGCGAAATATTATATTGAACATTTTTATAAAAGTCAAAAGAACTGATTAGTTTTTGGTAAAAATCGGTCAACCGGAAGTGGGTGTTTACCCTTGTCACATCCGCTATTTTGAAATATTTGCTTTAATATTTGATAAATGTAAAAATGTAACGGAATACAATTTGTAGGAAATGTAATTTTCTACAACCTTGGTTTGAAACAGTTTTTCATATAATTCATTGTTTAAGAGATATCTAATATTATTAGCTGCAACCACCACGGTACCTACCGACGACTATTGTTAACAATTGACACTTAGTAACGTCTTAGTAACGCTCTATTTTCTTTTCTTAATTGTTGGATCTTTGTGGCTATATCCAATATCAGAAGGCTATAGGTTGTGTATTTCTGTTCTTTGTAAAGTCTAACATTTTCTCAGTTTCTTAAAATATTTATTTTTGTAATCTATTTGGAATTTTTAGAAATATTACACATATGGAGAAAGTAATGTGGTGGCCACATCAGATTATTATCTTCACACGTGAACAGCTCTCAAAAAGATTTTTTTATAATACTTTTGTGGAAAAGCTGCAGGAAATGCTTCATGGAATGTCTCTGTATCTAGGAACATGAAATACAGCAGGAAACATCTTTACTTTAATGAATTAAATAAATATGAAAGTGATCACGCCTACACTTTAGTCATCGTCATAGGATGAGATTTAAATTAATTGACTTTGGAAAAATGCGAGAGACACACTTCAGTAATAATGCTATCAACTATAAAACTGTCTCATATACCGATACCGATATAATTTCTTGTTTGCTATCGTTTGCTCTTGGACTCCCTGTATTAATATTTACCATATGTTTTACTTTCGGATTTTATGAGCTTTTACACAACTGGACAAATTTTGATAAATATTCAGCCGACGAAAATCTTGGTCAATCTTAATATTTAATGTGACACTTTTGGTGACTGTTTTAGCTGTTACCTTTTAAAGTTACACCCGCATTGGAATCTTATTTTCTTAAAATAATTTATTCATTGAAATAATTCTTTAATTCTTAAGAGCGGAATTTTTAAAGGAATCTCAATCCCCTTGTCTGGAAAACTACCTCAAAAGTTTGGAAGAACATCTCTACCTCTGTCTCTCTCTATCCTTGATTATTCAAATATTAATTTTAAACTTCTGTGAGGGGATTTTTAAAAATCTTGATATAATCTTTATGTAAAAGTATTAACGCTTGTCTGATTCTTTGTGCTCTACACTTAATATCTCCGGAACAGTTTGTATGATTTCGACCAATTTTTTTCCGCAATACACTGTGCTCTTACCTTCTGCTTCTTTTAAATACGCCATCGTCTGTCATACGATCACGGTTCGACTCCAGGAGTTTCAAAAGCGGCGGTAATTGAGTTGTCATGGTAGCACATTTTTTTTATAGTTAAAGAATTGAAAAATTACGTTTTTGTCTGGTCCTAGACGCATTTTTACGTTAATAGACACGGATTAGAATTACATCTGCGAAATAAATAAACTTGGTTCTTTCGAGCATAGAAGCGCCTGAATTCCGAGTTCATATCATTCTTATATGTAATTTTAAAATGCTAATAGTTAATACGCTACACCAATTCACGTGTTAATCAAATGGAAAAAAATGAACGCTCCCTGAACCATGATTTATCCCTTCGTGTGGCATATCTCGAGAAAGGTAAGTCGGACGATTTTTTTCTCAATAACCGGAATCTAACTCTTACACTTATTTGACAAGTCATCGTCTATTGTAAGGTAATGAGTTAGCTTATAGGATACTGAGAAAATAAAACATCATGACAGAACAATTTCACCGCATTTGAGATTACAATGCTTTTATAAACTATGTTCAACGTAACGTATTCTTCCTTTGTGTTTGTGTTTTCTAATCGTCGTTCATTTTTGTTTGTACACAGCTACTATTAGATAGTTTCTTATGCATCAAATCGTACGTATCTATACTTACTGCGTGTATTTTCCTTTCGTCGTTTGTTTTTTATGACATTCTGTATGTAATATTTTATATGTATAAAAATGCCAAATTGGCTGTCATATTAAACTAAAAATATATTGAATAACAAAAATCATAAAATTGTGTATTTCATTTAATTAAAACACTAATATTTAAACAACGTTAAATATGTAAGTACTAACATTTTGAAGACAAAATATAATATAGCCTAATTGATCAGTCACGATTAAAGTCGTCCGTATATGAGAATAAAGATTCTTTTTTAACTTCGATTTTCAAATACGCGTATAATACTCCATTGATGGAAATGTTTTTTGAATAATTGTAAGCGTGTTATTTTGGCAATGGGTGTGAGATTATCTCTAGTATTGATGATCAAGTAAGTTAAAGTAATCTAAGTAATCCTTCAAACTAGCATTTGGCCTTGGAAAATAGATTGATTCTGGCATATAGGCGCTGAAGTATTGTTTCTGAAAGAATATTGTTGGGTGTCATCGGAGGACAGGGGACGGTATGTATGTATATGTGTATATATATATATATATATATATATATATATATATATATATATATATATATATATATATATATACACACTCTCAGTTACTCTATCGCTGAAGAAGGGCATAGGCCCGATAATCTTGCGTGTTTTTTTTGTTTTTTGTGTTCATGTGTTTAACGTGTCTCTTTGACGCCCCCAGCATCCTGCCAACTTGATCTCCGACTTGATAAGTGTTCGCTGGGCTTCCTTCAACACATTGTTGCCACCCTCGTCACTACCTTTTCATTTCCTTAAGTTTATATATATATATATATATATATATATATATATATATATATATACATACATACACATACATATATATACATACCTCCCATAACGAAATAGATGCGTTCCTAGCATCCACTTCGTTGCCAGAGGTAGATTTAACATGTAGCAAATGGGGATAGGTTCCAGTACTTCGTAACACTCATCGTAGAAGATGTATATGACTTAAAATAATAAAAACATGTATGTACAACAAATGAAAAGGAAAAAAGGCATTTAATATCTCTTGCCAGGGACTTTGCATGTAACTTAAATCATTATAATTACCAACGTCTTCGCCTTAACTTGGCAACGGTGGATTGCGGACCTTACTGGGGGTTAGTAGTGCTGAGATCCCGGGTTGATGGTCTTCGATCTAGGGGCTGTGGAGTAGACGATTTATTCTTAAGGAATGCATCAAGGGTATAGTTTTGATTTCTTCTTCCTTTCTTGAAAAATCTCACGATTGCCTGCCTGCCTCTACTCGTCATATCGCTTGCAATTTCTCAGCAAGTGAGAAGGGTTTTCTTTTCTTTTTAAGAGCACTACCACCTTATGGTTGTTTGGCTAGCATTAGGGTTGCCGTTAAATTCATTTAGGATTTACATTACAAGTATATCTTTAGAGGAATGTAAAAAACACTTCGTAAAAGGCGTCTGAGAACGTACGAAAGCAATGCTCACTGCGAGACTGACGACTTAGAACTAAAAGCGAACGATATTTTCCTTTGATATCAGGGACTTTTTTAAAGGAAGAAATACGTAATATAACCCCAAGACACTTGAGCCCCTTGAAACTGTTTACGGCGAATAGAGCATTTGGAGACACCTGTACATACATGCGGCGACATATATCGTGTCTCACCAAGTCCGTGTAGTAGGGGTTTTAATGGGACATTCTCTCTCTCACTCTCTTTTCCCGAAATACTCTTGTCTCTCATTAAAGATAGCCTCGAAGAAACCTCCATAGTTTCGCCGCCCGAAACAGCATTAAAAGTCACATTAAAATGCCATTTTTTCCGTTTTCGTTTTTTAGATTATTTTTCGTATTTCTTTAAAAGATGTGTTGTTTTATCGTCCTGCATAAGATTCACAACTTTAAGCTGCAAGAAAATCATTCAAAGTTCGTAATAACAATAAAAAATCTTGGTTTTCTCGCGTGTCTAAGTATTTTAAATACGTTTCGGCGCAGATTTCGGAGTAAAGTGCTTACTTCGTATAAAAGGAGCTTCGTTGCCAGAGGTTTCGTTAATGGAGGTATGCCTATATATATATATATATTCGATATATTATAATGTCGCTACAAACTGTACAGTAGTTTTTTAGGAATACGACTATGTGGTAATGGTCAGGATAGCAATCTCTATGACGGAATGTATTTCAATCAAAAGTGTTGGGAGGTATTTTTGAATAAATCTACAAGACTGGACTAGCCTTTATTGTATCAATGTATCGTTTGCCTCTTCACAGATTATTTTTTGTGCAATAGTATGCCTTATTACGAAATATCATTTGATTTCGTTCAACCGTTAAGGCTGTAGAGCCGCGCTTAGACAGACAGAGGGCATTTCGGGAACCACTTTTTTGGCCCCAGGGACACCTAAAACGCGTAGTTTCGCCAAATTCTCGAGGTCGATTTTTTCGCTAGTACTTCCTTTATGTACTACGTATATGATAAAATAAAAACGTAAGTGGAAAAAACGCAATAAATAAAAGGTTGGTTTAGCTCATTTATCTAAGCGTACGTGTGTGAAAGTAATCTAATTCTGTTTCATCGCCCACCAATGAAATCTTCATATTAGACATGAAGTGTCCAACAGATCGGTTAATTTATATAAAAACAGTAATGCTCATCGGAAACTGGGTCAAAAGAAATAAAATTTTGAAAGCCTTTTCAATTCCTATCAGTCGTAATATGGTCGCTCAACATCGTTGTTTTAGAAAAGAGCACTGCATTCAAATACGTTTTCTCTGACATGAGGGCACTTCATCCGCAATACTTCCAGGTAATAAATAATTAACAGCGGAAGGAATGTACTGAAATTAAACTCACCTCAACCTCAACTGGACTGCAGCCATATGACGATGCAATTTCCGTCCATTTCCCCGAAATTTCCTTCTCATCTACAACAACGAGTTTGCTCTTCTTCATTATTGATACGCAGTAATCTCTATCCCAATACCATTAATAACACGATACGTAATAGTCAATAACAATAGAAATTCTCTCCTTTCTTCACTTATAAGGGTCACCTAAAAATTTATGTGAAACTGCGGATTTGATTATAATGTAAAAAAGGTATTTTGGAAAATGTTTTCTTTCGATTTGATGGAAAATATTTAAAAAGTACATTATGACCATATTTGCATTCCTATAGTATTAATCTCTCACATTCCTCAAATGGATTACGAATATTTTCTTTATAAACAAGTTATTCTAACCCATTCGTATTTGCAGCATTTAAATTACATTACATAAAATGAATTTCATACAATAGTGATGAACGTTTCATAATGAGAGCTCACTTATAATGCTTGCGTATTTTTTTCGTCTAAATAATGAAAAATACAGTTCCAAATTAATTCTTAAATGGTTTACTTAAAATAAACAAAAAATGTTAATGATTATATTTGCTTGAACTTAGCAAGTCATTACGTAAGTAACACCTCTTGTGAATATGTTTTCCCCTCTTATTTTCTATGAAGACATTATAGATAAACCGAGATCATAGCTCTTACCCAGAGGGAAAAGATACTTATAATATATATTTTAATTTTGAAAACATCTTCCATACAATACTGATCCGTCAGAAATTTCAATTAATGCTACCGAAGATAATGAGGAAACGCTATTTTCGTCCTTATCCGCTCGAATGCCCTTTATTACGTCACACGTTTAACCCAATTCCCTTCCGGATTATAGAAGCATCAGCGATGCCGGCCAATGTTCCATCGATATTCCATTTCCAGAACACGAAGTCACCTCCCTCTATCTGACCCCGGATGAAGACAAAACCTGCTTAGAAACTTTTAAAGAATTCATCTGGAATCTCCGATTTACTTCCGTTTAAAACATCACAGTGGAACACCCATTCGCTTATCAGTGCTCTGAATCACGATATTTTGTCGTAAATTACGGACGCAAAGTATTTCATCTGTTATGAGTAAGAGTACGGTAAATATTAAGTTACTCTACAACGTGACCATAGTTAGGAATATTACCTGAACTGTTGCTATGGAGTAGCATCTACGTGACCAATATCACTGTTGTCCCATTAATGTTACCTTACGAAACAAGTTTATTTTTCAGATCCCCTTCGTCCAGGACATCTTAGAGAGCTACTGCCAAAAAAAAACATTTTTTTTTCTGTAATCTATCTTTAAAAGGTCGATAATCGATGATGAAGCAGCCGATGTGATATGGGCAAGTGAAAGGAAGGCAGAGAGAAGTTAAAGGGAACGTCCTTATAAGGAGGCCACGTGAAAAGGAGCAATATTCTTCAAAGTAGTTCCCGTATGCATGCATACGTGTGAGTCTGAGTGAGACGGAAATTGAATAAATATTGAGAAGCCGTTTTGGCAAATGGGGTTTTGAGAGGCGAGATCCTTCACGCGGAAGAGAATCCGTATCGCATTAGGGATGAAGTTGGCAGGGTGGCAGCAGGAGTGAAATTTTCGAGGGAGCGCAAGAGTAACATCGGAAGCGGAGACCGGAATGAAGGTAAAAAATCATGTCTAGATAATTTGCAAAGGGAGGATCCACGGATGCGAGGGTGTGTTTATGGTAGTATGCGGGAGAGGTTAAGGACGAAAAATATGGGGAATTTGATGAGTAAGGGCGGGAAAAATATTGATTTAGGAGTATATTAATGTGCTAGAGAGATAGGATGGGGGAGAGAGAGGGATGGACCGAGACGGAGGGAGAAAGAGGGATGGACCGAGACGGAGGGAGAGAGAGGGATGGACCGAGACGGAGGGAGAGATGGAGGGAGGTGGCCGTGATTTATTGAAAGGGGGCTTGAAGATGGGTAAAATTTAGCGGTGTTATCGGCGGAAGTAGACGAGCATGCGAGATAAAAAAAGAAGAAATGGAATTGTTTTTAGCTCAGGAACCAGATGCTAAAATCATAGATATACGAAAGGAGAGACAAGGAAAGCGAGAGACTTGTTGGAGGTGCTAAGTTGCTAACATCAGGAATTCTATAGATCCGTGAGGGGAATGTGACTGTCAATACGTTACTGGCGGAGACAAAAAATTCTAGCCGGTACGGGTAGTTCAAAAAAAAACGTACATCTGTGACAGGAAAGTGGGCAATAAGCGAGAAGAAAACGTCAAGCATGTTGAAGTTGTTGCGGCGTCCAAGAAATTATATGGGGCTTTTTTCGGACTCATTAGAAATACATATTTTATGGCCAAATATAAACGAATATCTCTCAAAGGAAGATTGTTTAATCGACTATTAAAAATTAGCTTCGTTGTATTTAACAGCCCTCTCCGAAATAGCTTATAACACGTAAATGTTCTTTTAGAAATATCGTTAAATTTGCAGCATATTTATCTTGGAGAAATGCAGAAAAATGTAAAACCTTAAGAAAAAAGATCATTTTTATTTCCTAAATTAAGTATACCTGACGGTAAAAGAGCCATCAACTAATAAAAAAAGATTTCCGACTTCGACCAACATTTAATCATTTAACAGGTTTATTTGTTTTATATTATTTTCCGAGTTCTCCAAATATTAAAACGAGTTTATCAGTTAGTCAAAAAGTAATTCGTCAAGTCTGCTTCAAGTTTTTCTTCAAAGCTCTGGTCATACCTTCACCGAGGAAAAATTGTTCATTCATGAATATTCTTCCGCAGCCAAATTATCCCATCTTATGATCACGTAAGCTCACCTCGCGGAAAAGTAATTCCAAGATATTTTTTACAAATAAAATCATCGCTAAGTTGACAAGCTCGGCTCGGCAGTATTCACGTCATCGACACGCATATATCAAAACAAACCACTAGAATCTTTTCCGCTTCTTTCGTGCTGTAGGTCACGATAGCGTTTCATGTAAATAGAATTTATGAAAAATTAAAATCGAATTATGATCTTTAAAAAAGATGGCAGCCTCGAAAGTCCCACCCGGATCACCAAAAACCTTTCCGGAAACCTATGTCTGAATCAAATCGCGGCAAATAAATTAGCAAAATGAGTTCGTTAAATCTTAAACGGGGTATGTTGATGAGGATTGCGCGCTGAATGAGAGAAAGAGACTTGGGCCCCAAAAAGTCAGGAGTTCGAAAGCTCTTAGCTCTTGAATCTCTCTCGTCGTATCCTTGGGAAACCGAGTCGGAGAGGGATAATGGATCTAATGGGACTTCAAAAGGAAAATTTCCCAGTGTTTCAATTGAAGACTCCTTGGGAATGGAGGAGCTCTACGATTCGTAGAGATAGAACCGAGTTGGGCGACGGGAAGGGGACAGATATCAAATGGCACTTAAAAATAAATATAGAAAGGGATTTCGTAGAGCGCGGTCGGAGGGCGACCTCTCCCTCTCTTTCAAGATGACAGGTTTCCCTCTCTTTATGCGGGGTTTGAGTTCCAGGAAAGTGACGCATAAAGCGAAATCGCATAAACAGAACCCATATTTACATGTAATAGATAGGGATACGTTCCACAATTAATCCTACATCCCCTCCAAGACGCTCTTCTTTCTCTCCATAACGACTTCTTATGCGCTAAATACAAACTTAAAAAACAACTAACTGTAAATTATACTCGCCAATGAAAGGAAGCAGACGAGCACAAGTGCTGGCTGTTGCAAGTGACATAATGGTGGAGGTTTAAAGAGCTGGAGAGTTGTATTGGCCCAACACAAGTTCCGCGGGCAAGGAAACAATACTTCTCAAATGTGCTCAGACAGTATCACAAGAAATCTCCGACTCATCTCCACTCGACAATATCCACTCCACTCTCATTTCTTTCACTAGTATTAATACGCAAAGCACAAGATACAATGAGAGACTGAATGGTCGCCTTGTGGTATAGTGGAGAACTTTCTTGCATTTGTATTGCTCTGGCCGCATAACCGCATAAGAGCGAATCAAAGACGGATAAAAATAAATTCCGGTAGCAATAGGTTTGTCGCATAATAGCGAATTCGCATAAAGCGAACCTGTATAAAGAGAGGGAAACGTACAATCTATGAAAAACAATTCTATTTTTGAAAATCCCATCTCCCTTCTACGCCGTTCTCCGACGTGTGATGTCGACCCACCGTACCATCCATCGTTTCCTGCTTTCTTTCCGTCACGTACCTTCTACGCTTCTCTCTTTCTCTCGATTTATAACATGCCTGTCGAATGATCATCCTCGCCAATCCATACAACTGTTCTTGATCGTTCCCCTTTAGAACGCAGTTCCAGCTTTCCTCCTCGCTTTCGCATTTCTCTTTGCCAAGTGAAAATTACGTCGCAATCTAGTCTTCTTTTTTCCAAGCACTTGGCTACATTTCCAGATTGTTATTTTTGCTGCAATTTCTAAATCCACTCTTACCCGTTGCATTTCCCTTTTAAATTCTCTCAATCCTCCAAAGCTTTCAAATTGTTAAAAACCTCAATAGCAAATTGCCTAGTCTCCGCACGTTTCTTTTACTAATTTGGATCTTTTGGATCCATTACATACTTTATTTATCACCGGATTTTATATTTCATTATGGCATTTAAAGATACATGTTTCTGCTTTCATAATCATGTTGGTTTAATGTAGCGACTTAAATACGGCCAAATTTATATAAGTAATGACGTATATTGCTTTAATACGGTTGAGTGATCCAGATAGGAATTGCGCCTACAAGTCATCTGCTCTGAGTAATAATTCGCCTATTTTTTATTGTTTCATGGATGAAATTTCCAATTGGTCTATTCAACCTTACAATGGCCGCAAGATAATCTTGATCATTACTTTAAACCCATAAGATAAAGCAGACAGTGAATCTTTCATTTGATTATGTTTTAATTTTCCTCTTTATGAAATGCATTCAAGTAAATTGAAACGTCTCAAAAAAACTTTCTGACTATTTCAAAATTATTCGAAATCAAAAATATATAATTATTGAATTAAATTATTTCTCTCTCATAGACTATTAACTAATAATACTATATTATACTACAGAAATATTAAATTACAAGCAGCCCGTTTCAGCTACAATTGCAATTAATTTATATTTATCTTACCACATCATTCTAGTGGTGCCCGCGCAAAATTTTGTTAAGTCAGTCAGAAGACTGAATGTTTAAAAGTTATCTTAGACAGTATTTTCAAACTTTTACTTTGATATTGCTTTAAAATTGTTTATTTTTATTAAAAGTTATGGACTTTTTACAAATAATTCAACCATTTATTATGTTTTTAATTATGAATTATACCAACAAATTTTTTGTACTTCACCATATGTTATTTTTCATTTCTTAATAATAGCTCATATTTTCCTTGTCATCAAATTTTAAACTGGTGCGTAGGCCTATTTGCGTTAATAAACATTAAATATGTAGAATATAATGATTTTAATTACGAAAAAGGTAATATTCCAGCACTGAATATAAGAAAGATTTTTTTTTCTTTTGGTCAATCGTTAAAAACGCCCAGCCCACACGAAGTTAACTGAATAATAATAATCTACAATTATTAACGTTGAAATCGATTACATTCGACGTTGCTACGACAATAATTTCAATATTTCATAAAAAGCACGAAGCGAATAACGCAATTCTTTCGTCTATTTGAAGGCTTAATAGACGCTGATTGAATCGAAGGCAACATTGCGGGTCGCCTTCGCAACACCCGGAAAGAGTACGAAAACGCCATAAAACGTCGAAAAGAAATGCGTATTTCTGACATTCTTCCGTTTAACATCTAAGCATTGCAAGAATAAGATATTTTATAGTTTTAGCGGTCGAATAAAGCAAACACGGAAAAAATTTGTTCATATTTACGTATTTTGATGAATGAAAGAAAACAATCTTCCACCTTGAAAAATCGAAAATCATGTGTAAACTTATGGGAAAATATAATCGTCTCCCAGAGTCGAATCCGGGACTTTTCCCGAGATGTTTGATTTTTCTAGGTACCATGTCATCAAGATTTAACGATTGTGAATTTTTCAGCCCTTAATTCCATTGTGATATTTCCAAAAGTACCGTGACAGACAGACGGACACTTGAGAATTATTATATAAGGATATTTGTCACTACTATTAACTTTTTTAACAAATCATTATTTGTTTCTTTGAAGTTGTAAAATATCACAACGTTTTGTGTCTAAATTTTCTTTTATCACAGCCTGTGCAGTAACACATGCCAAAGATATTTCAGTTTTTTCAATGGTTCAGATATCATTGATGATTTTAAAAAACTCTTTCTACCGCTTCATTTGAACCTGTTGGCGCAAAACAGAACTCAGTAATCAATAACAGATTTGGATATGGTATGAAGTATCTATAAAAATGAGAAGAAAACCTACATTCAGCGTTTATCCGCGAAAATATTCATTTGGTTCCACTTATTCAAATTTTCTACATTGCAGTGTAAGTTTAAGGATATTATTTCATCGAATAACTGGCTGCCATTAATACTAAAAGTTTTGAATTTCTTAAAGATGGAATCTGGAGTTTCGCTAATATCTTCCCAGATTAATACATTTTTTAACATTGTCCATACAAAACATTGAAATTCTTCCATAGGAGAGCTGCCCTTTCTTCCGAGTACTCCAAAAACCATTTCTATTTTATAATTAACGAATTGTAGCATATAAAACAGCAGGCACAAATTGACTCACTAGTATGTTATATTTTGTGTATAATTGTTGGCAGAGTTAATAAAGAGGGTGTAAAAATGACAGAAGAGGACATAATTTTCAAAGAGGACGAAATATTAAAAAAGAGGACGTGTCTGGTCACCTTAACTAGCCGCGTGTTTCATGTCTCTTCGGTGTGCGAGCTTCGGTTCGCGCAGCATTTGCCGCATGTTTCATGCCCCTGTAATGTGCGACCGGCCTTAAATGTAAAACCTAATTTTAACCCTTTTAAAAATATCCTGTTAGAAACTGGATTGATAATTCAATATTTTGTTTGTATAAAAAATCGCCTCTATGAATCTTGACAACGATAAAAATCCGAGACGATAATATTAACAGTAAAATCAATGGATGAGATTGAAACACCACGTGGAGCATCGCGTTTTCTCTTTAAATGCACGCGCACCTTTAAATGGCCGGAGGCTTCCTTATTCCTAATGAAAACACCAAGTTTAACTAATGCAGTTTTACCTCAACAGGAAATAACAGACACGTTCGCTCGCAGCGCACTATCACCACTAACTTGTTGTTGAAAGCGGCTACCCAGTTATCATCTTACAAGGTTTAGGCAGTAATTAAAAGTGTTTAGAACGTCAAACAACAATGTATTTATCACAATATACGACCTCGTTCTAGCGCAAACTCCACAGGAAAGTTTCCTGCAAGCATGTCCTTATTTTGTTTCAATTATATGATATTCCAAAATGCTCTTTACGTTTTGATAATTCATTTTACAGCAGTAATTCTTTTTTTACTATTAAAATTTGAAACAAGTATTTAGAGATGTTTCAAAGTTAAACTCGATAATTCAATTACTGCGTTACGCGTTTAAAATGTGAACCTTCTTTGTCAAACTGATATACAAACGTACACGTCCAAAAAAAATTCGCATGTGCAGAAAAATAAATTTTTAAAAATTTTGACTTAAAAAAAAAATGAATTCTAAATGCCTAGTAAAAATTTAATCCGTTTTCGTTTTTAATCATCGAATCAAGGCTTAGTCTCTCGATGGAAACATTTATAAAAATAAATATGAATACGTGTTATATGATTCATTCATTGCCCTATTTTATGGAGCAGATGTGAGTTTTACGTCGCGATAGAATGGAGACAGCAAAATTGTACTTTTAGATTTCCTAAAGCCCATTTTCATGCAAAGGGCAGGTATAACGCCAATCATAAAAAAAATGCGAAGCAAAATTCCCGGCATTGGCGTCCACGGCAACACAAATGTATTCGAGGGATTACGTGTCAGTCAAACAATATAAAAAAACGAATGCATTTTATTGTTTTGCCCACACGATGAAGGAAGGCACGAAAATAAAAACTTTTCATCCCGAACGAAGGTGATGGAAAACTTTGACACGAAAGTACTTTTGTTCGAGTTGTTAAAAAAAACGATGGATGCATTCGTTCAGACGAAGGAAAAAAACATAACCATACATCGATTCGCAAAGTTGAGAAAAAAACGCAACTTTTTCAATTACTGGGAAAAAGGCGGGTGGGGGAAAGTGAATAGGGGGGAGGGTGATGGTGGGTAATGGGGAGGGCGGGTTGGGAGGAAAGGGCTTAAGTACTTTTCGCGCTCAAATCCCTGGGAAAAACGAGGTTATGCCGGGGAACAGCCTTTTTGAGTGAGGGACGAAAATAATGAATGAGGGAAAAAAAGAAAGATGCGGAGGTTTTAGGTAGGTAAGGTGGCGGGAACGCGGAGGTGGGCAGTAAAATAGAGGGGTTGTATAGGGGAGACTCGCAACCCTCCCTGTTCAAATACCAACTAATCAATATTCGAGGACTTTTCTGCGGGATTTAAGGCACGGTCTCTCATTCTTACTCGGGAATATCAAGCACTAAGAGAAGTAAAAAAATAACATCTTTCAGACCGACGGAGAACAAGGAAAGAGAAATTTTGCGGTACAAAAGGGAGAAACGCTCTAGCGATTCGAATTGTATCAAAAGGAAGACGATTCGTCAATTTGGTTCCGAGTCATGTTCTCTGGAGGCTGCGAAACAACAAATGTATTAGGTATTAATTATGACAAAGAGGCTGAATGTGCCATTGGATGTAAAAGGATTTTGCGTAACTTGATGTGCTCGCTCTTGGTGAGTAAGTATCCTCCGTAAATATTAAAAAGGAAACCTCGCCAAAGATGATAGCATTATATTAATTGGAAACATTATTATTACAATCGGAGTCAAAGGAAACCTTATGAACGAGGCGAAGGTTATACTATCGTTAAATTAATTATGATGAATTATCTAATGTGCTTCGCATTTTTGTACTTTGACAGCAATGCCGTATGCAATGCAGAATAATTTATTTCGTCAAAAAATGCCTCAGAAGTTGTTATAGTCTGTCAAGGAGTTTCAAAATTTTGCTGTATTAAAAAAATTGTATTTATAGCACAAATAAAATAGCTAAATGCAAGGAATATACAATACGGTGCTAATAAAATTTAAATTATATTTACGAATCCATAGATCGTAGAAAGTCGAGGAAATATATTTGAAAACAAATTGTTTAATGAAACCTAAATTAGAGACTAATATTTTAGATAATAATGAAAAGATTGTTTTCTGTCAGTTTTAGGCATTGAAGCAGTTTAACTAATCAATTTTGTTTAAGTCTTAAAGCAATATCGATTACTGTTTACTTTATGCAGCAGTAAAGTGAAACAACATATAATCCAAGTAATTAGCAGCAGGAGGACCAGCATCCACTTTAAAACAATCACTTATGAAAAGCAAATTTCAATGGTAAAAAATCTATATGTATTGCTATTCTGCTATGTACCATCATTTTATATATTCCCAACATTACAGCTGAATAGGATGTAATGTTAATTCTATCAATTCATTATTTCAAGACCACAGTTTTAACATAATTTTCGTAAATTCAGTAAAGCATTTAATAAAGTAGGCCTGATGGAAATGATATAGCGAAGAAAAACATATATCATTCCCACGCATTTTAGCTAGTTTTCAAAAGAGTCATTTCAAGAAAATATGAGCGAGGGAAACTGGGATGAGATTAACTGAAGGTAAAAGTCTTTGAGGTCCTTATTACAATGGCTCCGGGCAGGTTTTAAATAAACGATATCATATTTTACTCTGCATTTCTTCTATTACTTTTGAAGACTTGCGATTTTATAACGAGGCCGAAATCTATGAGAGACGCGGAAATTTTTCTGTAGTTTATAGGAAAAAGAAATCAGAATATAAAACTTTCCACTTACCGATTAACCTTTCTTTCTTTTCTTGAAAAAGCATCAAGATTAATTTTCAAGATTTTCTTGAAAGTCTAAGGCAGTAATTCCCAAACTTTTCTTTTCGCGTACCACCGAAAACGTGGCAAATATTCTTCGTACCACATAATAAGTATGAACTTAAATTTTTTTTCTTTACTAACGAAAGAGGCATTTTCAAAATAATATAAGGTAGGCAGATAAAATAGGTAGTACTGAAAAATTATTTATTTTCTCACATTTTTCATACTTAAAATGCAAAGAAAATCAGTCAATGTGATGGATGAGCTTGGATATATCTAGATAGCATTTTAATATTTAGTTCAGTGTTAGTTAACTTCCAGCGAAGGTCCGGTTCAAGGTTCATTCTTGTTCGATTTTTGTTTTTAATTACCAACATAGTAGAAAACCCCGTTTCACATAGGTAAGTCGTGCAGAATAGGAGTAGAATTTTCAACGCTATGTCAGAAAGAGTGGAATATTTAGCTGATCTCCTTAACCAAAATTCTTCGAGTTAGTAGATGCTGAAACCAAATTGTAGTCCTCCATCACAAGCCAAATCAATCAGCTGGTCTTTTTCCCTCAAGTTCATATTTTCAGGAATGGAAATAATTGAAACAAATGAGTTTCTCGCCTAATTCAGTTCAGAATAATGTTGTTTAAAATAGCAACGTGAAAACGCAAACAGATGAGTAACAATACGTCGGCAGTTGACTGTGAGCCATGAGCGGCGCAGCGGACTGGTCACTCGTTGTGCAGTTCCATGAGTGAATGCTAACACTCGCGTACCACCGGCAGAATCCTAGTGTACCACTGGTGGTACGCGTACCATAGTTTGAGAATCGCTGGTCTAAGGTAATACTTAATATTTGGCAAAACATTTTAATGAAAAGTCTACATATATCACAACCACTCAGGCAGGTGCATGTTATTAAAAAATAAATCATGTTCCTTTCCAAGTTAGAACTACTTGGGCATGAGTCATAATAAAAGAACTATTTACTTGTTTATGCAGCACGATTAATTAAAATAACAAGGAATAGTTAAATAATAATTGTAGAGGACAGTTACCTTTAAAATCAAATTCGTGAGTAATTTTTTTATAATTCTCCCTTTGATGAAAATTTTCCAAAACATTTTTAAAACTAAGCGCATACGAGATATTTACTTCTACTCAGTAAATATTTTTATATTCCTCTTGATTTAAGAGGAATATAGAACCATTTATCGAGTTCAAGAGACTTGAAGAAGATTACCAACCATCCCGAATTGGTCGGGATTTCCCGTATGTATTTTCAATATTTGTTCCACGTCCCGTAAATACTCTACGCGGGACGCTACTGTCTCGTATTTTGAAATTTACCGTTATTTTTTGCTAGTGCGTTATACTGCATAAAAATGATTTAAAATAAATCCTGGATTAATGTGGGAGAAACGATAACAATTCCAGTGACTGGACATATGTGCAGTGCGGTTAATTCGACACAGTTTGGTAAACATGCACGTATATAGTGCAACGAGTTTCAACATTGCATGATTTGAAACATACAGTTGCAGGAATACAAAAAGGTATCGGGCATAATTTTTTAAGTTTATAGTAACTGTTTTAGTTCCTTTTTTATATATTTTTTTAAATGTTCAATGTCATTAGTTTTTCAAATAAAAGTTAACAATTATTTTTCATTTTTCTTTCCCACCCCCTAAAATGGCGGGGTATGTATTTTGAGAGAGATGTATGTATTTAACATTAATTTTACAGTACAGACATATATAAAACTTTCCCTCGTGTTTATTTGTTTACTAATTCTTAAAATGAAAAATACCTACACACTTCTTATAATTCTTACACCCTCGTCTAGACTTGGGATCTTTTACGTCTCGTATCCTTCCCTTATTTTAACGAAGACTTTCTTTACATGTCCTGTATTCTGAAAACTGAATCTGGCAACTCTACTCTTCAAAGACTTTAGTTTAAATGAAATAGTACATACATATAAAAGCAGTGGCGAATCGAGGTGCATAGCTTAGGGGGTATTGGAGAGACAAATATATTTGCTGACGCCTATTTATGCAAAGTAATAAATATTCTCATTATAACAAATATACATACCTACGTATATCATACACTGCTCAAATATTTGCAAAATATTTCTAGAATGCCTATAATATATAATGATAATAATTGAGATATTTTTAATGAAGATTAATCAACTCCCTTTTGGGGAGGTATTTACCCTATAAATCCCCCCCCCCCTTTGTATCCGCCACTTTATAAAAGCTAGTTTGGATCTGAATATTTTATTTTACCAGTTACGAGAAAATTTCAACAACGCGATATTATCATAACCAAATTCTTCAAAGACACGCGGAGAACGCATGCCTTATAACGATGAGTCGTTAAGAATACCGCTCCGCGACTCGTATCGCGTTCCTTAGCCCTCAGTTATGCGATACTAGACTCGCGATGAGGAGCTGCAAAAAAGATATCCATAAAGGAGACTCTACAACATAGTCACCCTTAGAACTCGAGAAATTCAATACCGCATCAATTTCGAAAAAAAATCTCCGTAAAAAAATGAAAGAGGGAGACAGATTTTTATGAGCCAATTATCCTCCTCCTCCTGATACCCTTGGCAGAGATGAAAATTAGTCTCCGCAAAAGGGAAGAGAGGCAGAAAGAATCTGGATCAAAGCCGAGAGTTGAGCAATGCGAACATTTTCCCCTTTTAAGGAGCCACGTAGAATGAGGGGAAATTATAACTGGAGATAATCTCACGGCGAGCAGAAAAAAACGACATTTTTTTGCGCGCGCGAGTACATACGACAGGTTCTTAATTGAGACATTAATACACTCGCGGTCTCTTGGAAAACGGACGCTAAGGAAGAAGAAGAAGAATTGATAAAGCGCAAAAAAAGAAGGGATAGGGGTTTAAAAAAATAAGCACTTCATCCTCCCCTAATTTTTCTCCGCTATCAAATAAGCCCCTTCGTATCTAAGAGGCGCCGCTGAAAAGAGCGTCGGTGTCTACGCGTGTAACGAGGTCAGAGCTGTAGTTTGCCGAGGCGAAATAAAAAAATGTAGCGAGACACGGACCGCAAAGGATAGAGGGAGAGAGAGAGAAAGGCAAGAAATGAAATCTCTTAATAAGGTGCCTCATTTTTTTACGATCCATCTCCTTCTGGTGCCGCCGCCGACGCTTCCTTATTAAATCGGCTTATAGACCTTTCTCGAGAGAGATCGAGCAAAAAAAAATATGCTTTAAAAAGAAGAAGGTGATGAAAGAGGTGCGAGGTGCAGTGTCTTGTTACGTAAGAAGACTGTAATGGACGGAGAGTTTAGGGGGAAGGAAATTGACTGCGAAGAGGAGAGGAGAAAGATAGCTTCGAGTCACAGAGAGGGGAAAATTTCTCTCCCAGACTCGCACCATGGTCTTCTTCTCCCCGTCTGATTCCTTCCGGTAGAGAAAGGAAGGGTAGGGAGGGAGGCCCGTTCTCTTGTTTGCGGGCTATTCTACCTCCACGCACCGCGATTCAGAACGTAAGGGTTGGTTTCCTTGAGAAAACAACGGCCTTGGGAGAAGCAACTACGCTGGAGGAGGCGGCAATGCAGTGGAGACGAATATTGCTTGGCGCGTGAAATTTTATTTTGAAAATTTAATATCTAAGGACACACTAAAGATGAGAGTCCTCTAGGAAAGCGAGCATGCGAGGTTGTGTTATATTATTAAAATATAAAATACTGGACCCTTAATCACAGCGCGGTAGATATCATAATGAGTTAATAATTTATTATGCATCTACTAAATGACTTGAAAGCTGTCAACTTTTTAAAGCTCAACGACACGAAAGGGGGCATTGTTTATGAAACTTGCACAACTGTCTCATCAAAGGAAAATTAATATCTTCTTCAATCCTAAAACTGTGCGAATTAGTAGCATTAAAAAACAATACTAATATTTTATTGCGTATGAAATAAACGATAAGGTTAAATTCACCCAATAGAAAAGTCGCACGAGAAAAACCGTACGAATTCCTCATGTTCATTTATATTAGTTTTCTTGAATAAAAGGACAATTAATTCGACGATTCAAAATTTTGCATCGGTTCTAACAAGAAATTTTAAATAGCATGCCAAACTCCACCTTGGGAATCGTAAGATATTCTTACTAATAAAAACATACTAAATTCATTTATTGTATGTTTAGTTATCAAAGTCGTTAAAAGAATAAGAAATTAATCATATATGCTATATATATGCTATAATATATTTTAGATGCGGATTCAATTCCTTGATTACATTTCTCTCAATCTTAACCGATATTGATGGAATTATTGCACACCATTAAATTAATATTCGTAGATATACAAAATTTGGGCATCAGGGATTATTATCTTAATAACATTATATTATAAGATTTTCAATGGAATAACGTTTAAAACTATGGTATTGACATTATAGACAGAAAAACGTATATAAATTATGGCTAGACCTATATCAAATGAACATGAATTATACAAATTAAATAATTTACTTACGACACTTAGTATTTGATAGAACATTTCCACGTTCTTAGTCATTTGTTCAACTAACATTTCCGAAGAATATCTTAGAATGAATTTCGTATGCATTGTATTTATCCGTTATTGTGATAAAAAGAAACTAATAAGGTTTTCTAAATTTGGAACTGTCGAAAATGGATTACCTCAGATTCACTTATTACAGTTTGTAAAAATAATTTCAATATTAATTTTTTAATCATCTAATAAAATGATGAAATATTCTGACTACCTTCTAGCGTTAAAATTCTCGGTAAATTAGGTGTTATATTCACAGAAAACGCTATTTGTTATCAATATAAATGATATTGTAATACTAACCTTTGCTCCTTCAATTATTCATGATACTGATATTATAAGAAATACTCCCATCTACTCCCCTAGTTTGTAAGCACATAAATTAAAGTTAAAATTTTAATATAGTCTTATGTTATTTACATTGAAATCGAATGAAGGAAATCGAGGACGAAATTGGCCACCATTAAATAGAGCTAGACCGTCCTTTTCACTAATTATATTCGAAAGAATTGCTTTCATATAATATTCTGGCCTCGTGCAAAAAATTAGGTCGAAAGGAATCTGGCAACCCCTCTTGTTTTAAACGCCGCGATAAAAAAATTCTATATTGACGATTCTCCATCAATTCACTCGCTGAACCAAATGAACGATATGGGCTGTTTACATTAAGAGCTAGAAGCGATTGCTTAAATCTCCAAGTACTTTTTTGAGGCTTTTGTTTCTCCTCGGGCGAGTGCTAGGGCGAGCGAGACATTATGGCACACAGGTCACGTGAAGTCGAGGAGAGCGAGAGGGGAAGACACCTACGTAGGTGTTATGTGGGTCAACTGGATGCCTTTCTCGGCGTGAGCGAGGTATGTGGGCAGGCGGGAGGGGGGATAGTGGGTGTGCACATGGAGACAATGAGTATGGGGGACGGAGTGACGTCACCGCCCTGATTAAGGAGTTATTCACCCAGCATGAAGTGGAGAAGAGAGTGCAGGGAATAAACTTGAGAGGAAGCTATTGCGCGTTAAGAAACGACTTCTGATACATACTACTCGTTAGTTTCGCTCAGTCTTGGAATCCTATTGACAGTGAAAAACTGCCGCGATGGACGTAATTTTGTCGTTTCTTCCGTTAAATTTCAAATATGTATGTTTTATGGGCACAGCGATAACTTTTCTGCAGCTAACTGAAAATGCGAATCGTTTATACGGCGTTTGATTAATTCGTGCATGGTAAATATATAAATGCAAGTGTATACATAATTGCTTATATTAGGTATTATACTTTTTTCACTAAACCGTCATTTTTTCAATTGCTAAATGTTAATTTGTTTTTGCGCAAATACCTCGATCTTTCTTGCCATATTATTCGTAAATTTTCAATTTACAATACACACAATATAAGGTTTTCTAGAGGTGAAAATAACCTTTAAATCTAAAAAATTAGGTGAGACGCGTGTTTTTATGGAGGGATTCGAAAATGCAAAAAAAATATACTGACTAAATCATATTAACCTGCTACAAGGGGATTGGCCCTAATAAATGCTAAAATTTATTTAAAATGTCTAATAAAATTTGTAAATTTGAAAAACATATCATTGAAGCTCCATGCCCTTTTCTGTTTATTCAAGAAATCTAAGTTCTAAGAACTGCACACACTGCCCTTTCCTCCCTCTTTCTTCGCGTTAGGAGAGAAATGTTTTGCGATTTAAAGTTGCGGGCTTAATACGGAGAGTGTATACGAAAATTAAAGTCGAGTTGGAAATGTGCGTGCCTTCGTGCGAACGAGGAAGTTTCTGTTACACGCTTCCGGGAATTTATGCAACCATAAAGAAAGAGCCAGGTAGCGCCTGAATCCCTTCCTCTAAATTCCTCGTTAATATTTTGTCGTCAAACTTCCAGACTACGAATTCTTCTCAAGGACCACCCTGAGCTATTTTTTCTTTTTGGAGGGAAAATATTCATCCCTGGAAGAAAAGCACGATTTTTCTTTTTCTAGTAAATACCTTATCTACAATTTCCGATATGTTATCTTTATTAAGAGCATTGTGTTCTGTTTTCATTTACTTTAAAAATAATTATGTTGACATTTAGGAATAATGTTATTTTTTCCGCGTTTTCGTAAAATATCTCCGATTTTACATATTGAACATCTTGCGGAATAAGTTAAAATTCGAAATAAATAGTTAACCCTTCAGAATATACCTTCAATTTGACACAAATTGTGTAATTCTATCTTATTAACTTAAATTCTAAAAATACACTATCCGTATGTCCTTCATTATTCAGAAGGTTATGATTTAATTCATTCATTATATATTTCAACAAATAGATAACCCCGCTGAAGCAAGAGTTGCTGAGATTATTTTAGTAATCGTTGGAAACAAACTATCATTTTCCGATGGCAGTATAAACCCTTCAAAACCTGTAAAGCATTGCTGTGCTGTACTCTTTCTCAGACGGAAGTCCATTCCTCTCATCGGCATTTTAATGCCTCCAATACCTGAACATCTTTGAGTACATGAGACATTTAGGATAAATCGAGTCGCCATAAAGTAAAACACTTGAAATTTTACAACAGCGCCTCCGAATTTTAAAAATTATCAGAAATTTTCATGCTTGAAAACAACTTTCCTGAGACGCATACACTTATCAATAATACTTGCAAAAAGACAAATCCGATGAATATAATAATAAAAAATTTTCCCGAATGCGGAGAGAATAAATAGATCATAAAAATTAAAAGGCGAACGCTTTAGCAACTATTTTTCATTGCCGGAGATTAGGGAACACAGTTAAATATGAGCACGAGACTATTCTCTTCGTATTCCCGTATTCCGATGATGTCACTACTTAATGACGCAATAAAAATTGCTTCTTTACCCTCTGAAGGGACTTAATCGTCACGAAGCATATACCCAAGAGACAATAGCCACAGTAAGTTTTCCAATTTATAGTATCTCTCTGCTACGAGCTCACCCCGACTGAGAGCTGAGAGAAATAACTTTCTAAAAAATAAAACCCTCTTATCTTCCTTTCTCCCTCTTTATCTGACCCCTGAGACCGAGGGCACGGAAAATATTATAAATATGACCCGCGGTTACTTCAAGAAGAGCGAGTGGATCACATTCACATATTCGCACGCAGAGGCACTAAAGAGACACGCGTGACTTCTCGTGAAAGGGCGACGACGACGGCCTGTGAAATACCGCAAAAACCTCCGGGTGAGGGGCTTTCCCAAATGGGAAAGATGCGAGGAAAGTACCCTTGCCCGGAGATGCTCTCTTGTAGAGAAGACGTGGGAAGTGAGAGGGATATCGCTAGATGCAAATGATGCCTCGGAAGAGAGAAAGAAGGAAGAGGTTTAGAAGGGAAACGTTAAAGAAATAGAAAGGAGTATAGCAGTATCACGCAAAATGATAGTGGCATAAATAAATGTTAAGCAGTAGGTAACTGAAGGTAAAATGGTAAAGGTGCGCAAGAGATAGAAAGGAAAAAGTGATAGCTCGATGGAGAAAAAGAGAAAGTAGGAGGGACGAGAGAAGAGAAGGAAGGAACAAAGAGAATGAGTATGTAGGAAAGAGTATATGCTGACAAATAGGGAAGAATAGTACAGTCAGCAAGATAACAAGAGAAAGGGGTTGTAAGTCGCACAGGATAAAGGAAAACACAAAATGTCTCAAAAAAGGAAGATAAAGTGAAAATATGAAGTAAAGAAGGCAAAAAAGAGTAAATATAGAATAAAATGGGGTATGTTACGAAAAGAAGAGAGTGATAAGACGATCGAGAGATAGGACCGTTAAAGTCGGTGTAAGAGAGTAAACCTAGTCGGATAGAAAGAGTAAATTGAGCTACACTGGCGCCACAGTCATGAAGAAGAGAAATTAGAGAATGAAAAGAACAAGCGAGAGAGAGAGGGGGGAGGCGAGGGTTTGAATTTAGATATAATGCCTTGTCCGAGGAAGATATATGCGTCAAAAGGCAGCGGAAGATAGCGTCCCCCGAGAAGTTTGTTCCTATTCCCCGAAGTTGACTCCATCCCAATAACTTTTCTCACTCTTGCATGGATGTATTTTTTTTGTTTTAATTCTCTCTACCTCATTTATTTGAAATATGCTTTGTGGGCGTAAGATTATGTACAAGGTCTGCGCGACGTAATTCCTATTCTCGCTGCTGCAGTAAATTACTTTTACGGTTACCGCACGCGAAACGAGAAATGCCCATTTCGTATCGTTTTGAAAGTATTATCTGAAACATAACGTTGTTTTTGGTGTTATGAGAGAGCAATGAATTTTCCTCATTTCTTTGGATCACTTCATTTCATTTTTGTACGTTTTAGGATTTTAAAAACCTGAAAATGTCTCTTTTTGCGTCAAGACGCTAAAATATGTTATTTTGATAAGGATTTTCTGTCATTTTTTGGGTAAAAGTTTTCCTGTCCTTTTGTGGTTCCTCAAGACGTGTAAAATGTCAATTGAATCGCTTTTTTTACTTAAACTATAAAAATTAACTAGATACTTTTCTGTCGAGAAATAGTTCATTTATGACTCTCACGGCATATTCCGAGTTCAAAAATGCGTTCCGAATAAAATAAAGAGCACATTTTGAATTTTCTAATTACATGTCACTAAGAAAAACTTATGTAATTTATCACCAATTGCAATTGCTTTAGTTTCAAAATTTAGAAAAACTTGAATGCTAATACTAATTGCAAATATGGCAGTTCTAATTCTACAACGTAAACTCCCAAAAGAAAATGTATGCTTCCTTCGTATCTACAGCCATATTGCTGCCAGAGTTCCCGAATGAAATCAAACCTTGACTTGTCCGAGTTTGAGAAAACCAAGAAACGATGAAGTTAGCCGCAATCGCAAGTCTGTAATATAAAAACTACCGCAACATACAAAGAAAAAAGTGGCGCTTGAATTCATGGTTTATTTTTACCTTGGATAAAAATATTACTGATTAGAAGAATAACAATGGGTTGCGCACTTAATTACATATGAGTTTAAGATAAAAGTACATTTCTCCAAAACCGAATGCAAATAACAACACTAAACAGAATTGTAACACACGATCGCTGTTATAATTTCACAAAGAAAAAGTCTTCATAATATAACCTAATATGACCTACCTTTCTGGTGAAAATCCTCATTTTTTCTCGGTCAAACAACCCACGCAGTATAATTCCATTTTCCGCAGCAATGTTTCATGAATTCGTACACAATGATTAGATAGCATATTTCACAGTGACGTAATCCCATTAGAAAATCAGGTTGCTAAAAGGCGTACTAAAATGCTGAATGCACGTATCGATTGATGACGTTGCTAGAAATACCATTCACTAGGTTACGCAATGCGGTGAGACCCAATTTTAAAACGGAGGAGTTTACATTCATCCTCGTCGTGGAGCCTAATTATCATCTCGCGGTATGTATTTTCGGCGAATTAAAAAGGCAAATGATTAAACGCTCTGTCGATCTTAGAGCATTCAAACGAAATAATTCCAAATTAGCGAGGAGTATTAGACAACGAATGGATAACGAATTAGTATTCATCATTCGCGTTTACGAAGGCGTGGCCGGGAGAGTGGGCGTGACGTTCTACTTTCCGGTAAGTAAGAGAAATAAGCGTTGCTCGGCGGAGGCCCACGAGTGCCATCGCAAATGCATCAGCCGCAGCGGAAAGGGGACTTTGGTGAGCTTTAACGCCCACCAATCACTACCACTCCTCCCCCCACCCACTCCCGCGCGATACCGCGGAACGCCCTCTGATGCATTTCTCCTCAACCAGGAAGCTGGGGATATTGTTCTCCTTCATCGAACGCACTAAAGGAGCTGTTGATTCACGTAAAAGCGTTATTAAGCTAGATTCTGGTAATTTTTAACCCCTCGGTACGGAGGCGGTGAAATCTATTCATTGCATTTTGGAGCAGAACAAAGAGGAAATTAACGGGGGGGGGGGTAAAATAATTATAACTACACCTGGACATCCGACATGTGACGCGTAAAAAAAATCAAAAATAAATTGAACATCGACCAAAATAATTTTTTAATCCGAAAATAAAATTTTAGACTATGGTGAGGAGGAATTAAGCCACTAGATGTTCAAAAAAGCAGCAATGATAATTTTCAACAGAAATTTATCACAGGTTTATTGAACTGACTACCTACGGTTGAAAAATCTTATTGGCAATTTCGTTAATCTAGCAACCGCTGCATCTCGGTTTCGAATAAATTTTACATTGATCGCATCAAAGCTAGCTTTATATCGAATTTTGGACGACTGTTTTCAATAAAGGGCCGGATAATAGGTTAAATCAGGATTTGATTGGTGGTCAGATTCTTTTTTTTGTCGCAGCCTCATTAACGGCCCCATTCCACAAATTTATTTATAATTAAACCTTTCATGTCAATGTATTAATTCTCATTAAAGCTTTCAATGAATTTTCATTTGACCCAAATGCGTCAAGAGCCAAACAATGGCGAATCATTTATCTCAAACTCAGTGGCGGCTCGTGTATAGGCACTGCGGAACTGCAGCACCCCCTATTTCCACTTGATATTATCGATAACATTTAATATAATGAGTCCTTTTTTCTTTAATTCTTTCTTTATTTTTGTAGTACAATATATATTCCTTAAGCTTAATGTCAGTACTTCAGTAGCCATCCCCCATTTTATGAAAAAGATACAAAAATCTTTGTATGGAACTGTGCGCTTCACAGTGCCAGCGACGTGGTGTTTGACTGTTGTGCGCATGCGCACATAGGAGGGGGGGTGGGGAGGAAGGCGGGACTGCCAGGTAGAGAGAGCACTGTTGCTCTCGCAGTGCCGGCTCTGGCGTGATGGTGGAAGGAAGTTTTTTTTACTCAGCGTGTGTTGTGCTTAAAAACCGTGTACCATATTCTTGAATGTGATAAAGTGTAGAAGAGTGTAGAATTTGATTATTATTCTGCTTCCAGCTATTCTATTTGATTCATTTTTTTTCGGATCTTTTATGGATTTCATTTTTAAATGAATAGATCAAGCTTGAACTGTAACAATTTAAGTTAAAGTAAATAAAAAATGTTTGGTATTTTTTTTTGTTAAGATGTTATCATGTTCCTGAATAAATTTTCTTTTTATACATGTTTTTTTCCTTTTACACAATTTTAAAACAAAGGCTAAAAATTTTCTGGAGCAGCACCCCCACTAATTTTAGCTACGAGCCGCCACTGCTGAAACTATTTTTGAGAAGATGTGAAATGATTTTATTGGGACAAAGCCACAATGTATTCTGTGTTTTAGTTTTTTCGTGTATAAATCCCATTTTACCCATATTATACTTTGATTTGTCGAAGTCCTATAACCGAGAATTCATTTAAGAGATCCCAATTACGAATGTATTACTCCCTCTTTGCATATTCGAGTAAGATATTTGTAAACTGCTAAACATGTCATCCAAAAATTTAAAAAAAATCGTAAATATCAATATTTCAACTCTGATGCCACATACAATTTATATTACGATTCACTGAAAACCTTAAAAGTCCTTTCTTGCGTTTCACGTTCCTTAGCTCAAGTGGCAAACGGAGAGAAATAATCTTAATATATAAAACAGAGTGGATGTATATTTGTATGTCCAAAATGTTTAACCCAATTCCAGAAGACCTAGGAAGTTGAAATTTGGCACACTGGTAGCTTTTAGCTCACAATTGACAGTAAAAATCCGAAACCCCGAGATTTTGGATTTTAAAGATCCGAGATCGGGGTTACAAAATTTCCGGAAAATCCACGCCGTAGGGGAAGAATAGCCAACGACAAGATAAAGGGTACAAAGGGATTCATGCCTAAATATAGTCTATGAATACTTTTAAAGTGAAGCAAATGATTTTTCTGGAATATTAGAAGATTGTTATCTTTTACTATTAACATTGAAAGATTTATCGCAACATAAATCGATACATCTATTTACATTTGTTTGGTAACCAAGATGTTGTTTATTGTTTAGGTTTTGGCTAATAGTATTGACATAATCCACATAATTTTATTGCAGCTTTAAAGGCTTCGGTGCATCTAGCCATGTGAATATTAAGTAAGACTTTAATACGTTATAATATTAATGATAAAACTTTACAATACAATACATAAAATATTAAATGGTAATGTAAACCTCGCTTGCATAATTAAGGAATGGGGAACGTTTTGTAAAGTTTAGATATTTTTTTGTGGGGTCTCCGCCCCCAAACCCCTGAACCAGCAATTCAAAACTTGGGGTACCCAACAGCAAAAGTAAGTAAATTTCAAAATTTTTTGTATTATTTTTATTGAAATATGACTTCAAAATTGATATATCAATAAAAATAATAAATAATAAAAATTGTTTGCAACTTAAAAGAAAACTTTTCCGAGCGAATCCGGGCGTTTCTGCTAGTTAAAATTATATAAGCAGCAAGGGAGTGAAACGTAGGTACCTGTATCAATAAAATATGTACATCTTTCTTCTCCGGAAATGCCACAACTGGTCTGCAAATAATTTTTGTAGTTGTGTGAAAATTCATACCTAATTTTACTCTTCAGAAAAATAGCCATTTATTGCGAAGAGGGAAAAAGGTAATATGAATGATTTAAGATTGTTTTTTAGATTGAAGCGATAGCAGCGCATATTGACTCTATAGAAATTGGGTTACCCAAGATCAAACAACTCGATCGCCTTCAGCATTGAATTTTCTGTCTCAAATGAAACAGATTCCTTTGCCAAAAATAAGTGCTTCTTAAAATTTTCAGCCATATGGCGAAGTCGATAATTCCCTGTTGAAGAAAACGTGTATACGCATTGTTATACCGAGATAGCAAACCTCTTGCCGCGACCTTAAAGAGGTTCGTGATTTTTAATAGTTAATAGTCATCAAAATTAAATTTAGATAATTTATTTTTTAAACTAAACCTTTGAAGAGATATAAATTCTGAAGAAAAAATATAACTACGCAATCTTTTGCTAACTTCCCACAGCACATGGATGCGCAATCAAAATGCCATTTAAAATAATATCCCAATGGGCATACGTAAATTAGTCATTAAGTTACAAAAAAGAAATCTGTTAATGGTATATTCATGCGATTTGCACGGAAATTCGGAATGTACATATTCGAGATCATTGGAACGAAGAAAATCCAATAAAAAAACCTGAAAATTATCACATTATACCTTATCTGGGATATTTTTCCTTTAACATAAATATTTCAAAATTAAAAATATAAAGAATTCTTTATTATCAAAACTTCCGCTACATCGAGAAAAAATCTAAAATCCTATTGGTATGGATCAAAATAAGGTGAGAATAAACCAAAAACATATGAAAAAGCAAAATCGAACGGAAACAGTAAATAGCACTTACAGGCGTGTGAATAAAGATGTTTCGTTTCAAACGGGGAATATAATATTTCATAAATCTATATAAAATTGTTGATTCAACACATTTGTTAAGGTTTCGGCGTCTGGGAAAGATGACATGATGAGAGTGATGTAAGAATGTAAACATGGAGGGAAAACGCGGAAAACTTATCAGGAGAGCCCTCCGGTGATGAAGCCGTCAAGCACAGTTCCCCTCCTTTTTTCTTCCGCTTTCACTCTCGCGTACCTTCTCTCTCCAACTGACCTCACTATCTCTCCCGCTTTCTTCCTCATTCAATTTTAAGCTGTGAGGGAAGGCAAGTAGGTAATGAATCACAAGTCGAAACCGGTGAAGTAACTCCGCATGTTTAGATACCTCGTCTAATAATGGTTTTGATCACTCGGATTAATGTGTGTTAAAAAGATGGTCATCCGATTTTGACCGGCGAACCACCGAGATGTTAATCAAAATTTAAAAATTGCGTAACTATATCTTAAATCGAATTATTTTTACTGTTTGCGTGAATTATATAGATGAATTGTTGTGATTATGAATAGTCCGAATTTGAGATTTTGATTAATATGCATATTTTAGGCGCCCGAGAGTAAGGAAAAGTTATTTTAATTCCGTCTGTCGTATGTACGGGGATTTGGGGGAACATAATATGATGATGTCTCTTATATATATATAGGGTATTGCACAGTATAGAAGTCATATTTAAATTAACCATATCACACAACAATTGAGAATTTATTCTCAGTCATTTTCACGAGATGGCGATTTACTCACACATTGCAGATTGTACTTTGATTAAAATTATTTCAGTTATAGAGTATAATCTTATAAGCAATAATATATAGTATATTTCTCCAACTTTAACCATATAGCTTCCAATGATATTGTAACGTCAAGTTTTACGCCCGACTACCGCCTAGTTCTTCTCACTAATAACAACAGGGTTTTTGATACGGGTTAAACTGCGCGTAACTATGTGTTAACGTAAAAAGTGACATTATGTGGACTAGAAAAGTACGGATGTGAGAAAATTTATGCAATGTATTTTGCACCAATTAGTCTTAGTAAATTACTATATCGGTGAATGCGCGATCTCATTTTTTTAAATTCAAAAAGATGGAGACCTGCATACATTTAAACTCAACTATTTAACTGCAACGGTGAAATTTTTGGAGATAACGAACTGTTAAAATTAAAGAAAAGCGTGTACTGAATATTATTTTTGTATCGTTAGGAGTGGTGAATTCTTTACATGCCGTTCATATATCATCGGAATAAAACATGGATGTTCACTGCATGATTAAACACTATAATAATCTGATTCCGGATATATAGAATTTACCTTTCATCGGCCTTTCCAAGTGGATTTTGTTAATCGGGAATGTTAATCATAGGAAATATAAAGCGTGATTTGATGAGATTTCATGATTATACGAATTACGTGATAGCCATTATTGCGAAATCAATGCGAATGCACCAAGCCTAATGAGATACGCCGGAAGCTCGCGGACACGCGCCGATCCCTTGCACGTGAGACGAATCTATCGCAGGCCATCGTTCTGAAATTGGATACGTGAGTGACTGCGAGGCTGTTGTAATAAAATATAAGGATAAGAGGGCTAACAAACATGACGGGCGCACGCACGGTGGCGAAATTGAAGGGTAAATATGGTCGCCCGATAGAAACAACTTCATACACCCGACCGTCCCACAACACTGTTTTCGTTCTAAAAATGTGCTGTGCGATGTGAATCCTTGTTAAGTGAACTTATCTTTACGTAGAGAAAGGAGAGTTGTGTGTTCCATATCCCTTCAGGTACCCTCCTCCAGACCCAAAATTCCCAAACTTCTGTTTGATCCACGTATTGCACAAATAGAGCGTTGGTGTCGATTATTTAACCTTATAAACAATGCGCCCGTGCTCTGCAAAATGCCTCTTCCTCCCTCACAAATCTGGAATCCCACATACCAGGTCCGAACAAACTGCGTCATCTGAGCTTTTCATGCTAAAATAAAACAAATCGTGTTGTAGAAAACCCGTGTTATAAGAAACTGTATAGGAGGAACGGGTGTATAGTTATTAATTACGCATACTTTATTTACATCTAACAAAAGAAATTAACTTAATATCATTGAAGTCTTTTTAATTGCCTAATATGCGTTAGTGGTTTAAGAATAGCAATATATTCTTGGAATCAACCGAGCCGATATAAGAAAATTATCAAGATGAATACAATTTTATATGGACTAGACACGCAAAAACAACTGTTTAAACACATTCTACAATCGATGCAAAATTGCGTCTCCCTGACCGATTTTCAATCTTTAGATGCCGGTAGGCTTGTGAGGAAGACCACATCGCGGAGAAAGCGCAAAGATTTCTTTAATAATCGCCGGAGAGAGTAAACAACTCGCTCGGAAATTCTCGCGCCACCGTGTGCAAGGAACTTCACAGCTCCTACTACAACTTACGGGAAGCGGCTACCCACTCCCGGGGATAGTCGCATAGCATTGAATAACGGATGCGAGAGAACTTGCGGCAAAATGTGCGGAACTCGTTGCGCCTGAAAAACGAAACCCGTACGGAAGATGTGAAAGCGCGTTGCAGATGTTTTAGGGGCAACATTAAAATTACCGCATCTAAAGAACTAACTAATCATAAACAGCTCTGGGAAATAGCATGACATTTCAAAAAAAAACAGCAGAAAATACGGAATGTAACTCAGTTGTGGAGGAAGGCGCCTAAGTTGTTCAAACAATGCAAAAATGTCGGACGAGGATTTTCCAGAAATGATATTATACACCAACTTCTTATGTGATTATTAATTAGTGTCGCTATAACGATGTACATAATGAATAACCTATGGCTAAAATATTGTTAGCATATTTCTACTGGTAGTCTGCATTTTGTGGGTTGATTGTAACTACAAAATTATAATTATTTATCCATAATTGTCGTATTGATCGCAATGCATTTTTTACAGAGCTTATTGAAAGCGAATGTAAAGAAAATTCTGAAACAAGTTAATAAACAAACTTTTTATATCACATAGCTTAATTAAATAATCTTTTACAAAGAATGTGGGCTACGTTAATGTGATTGACAATTTACCGACGATAGGGTCTGAAAAACGCAATCTCAAATGTACATTTTACATTTTAAAATTAACACCATAATGCAGGCAGGTCTAATCTCTCAAGCAAATCGTGTGGGATTTCATATACATGCTTTATTTTATCTAAAAGGAGATGATATTTTTTTCATTGTTACTGAATTGCAATAAAACCTATTTTCGAAATTATTGTTTTTAATTGCAAAACTGGCGTCCAATCTTCTAGCAAAAGTCTATTGTTCCAGCTCTGGCACATATTAAACAACTGTGGCCTTTCTGTAACATCCATCGCTTTAATGTGTCCCGGACGCCTCTTTGAGTTTGACATGCCTACCGTAATGGATTTTTAAGATTTTCGTGTAAATTAGATTATACGGCATTTCATCCATTTTGATCTAATTCTCAGATTTTCGGAAAAAAGTATGAAAAAATGTATTCACTGTAGTTTTATGCAACCTGAGTGCGAGTTTCATGCAGAGTGTAAAAATCTGCAAAAATATTCTGAATTAGTATTGCAAACTAATAACTGAGCTTTTAAATTAAATTATTTGCTATTAACTTGTTTGAGATATATAATGCAGAGTACCAATGTAGGAAAATCTGCATTCTGTTTTATCTAACTGCATTTATATTTGGTCTCGCTATTAAAAAGATATTTTATTTTAGAAGATCTTTCGGTGTATCGTCGGTCGTTTAAAAAAAATATTTAACGGAAAATTAATTGCGTGTATTTAAATTCCTCCCATATATATTATGTTAATACCGAAGGAAATGTTTCATGCACGTAATTTAGTCTGCAGAAGCTGCAGAGTCTAATTTAACTAATGGGAATTTCAGATATCTTAAACGGTATTAATTTTTAGATACTGATAATGTACATATTGAAATACTTAGATTTTTAGCGAAGATGCTACTTACCATTATCACAGAGCGACGTAAGTATCACGAGGTGTTGCAAAATTTACTTCCATCCATTCATTTTCCTGAGTTCCAAAAGTAAGAACGTCATTGATGCGAAGCATGGGAGGAACACAGTCTTTCTCGTACCCCCTTGACATTAAATTCCCCAAGGACCTCCCGTCAGCCTTTCAAATCACAAAAATCTTTCCTCTAACCCTGAATACATTTCATTCTCTTCCCCTTGCTCAATTTCCACTCTCATCAGTCAATCTCATCCAAAATCAGCTCACTCTCCCGACCCTATCTTAAAGGTCCCAGCAGTTTTCATTTCAACAGAGTTCTAGGACTACTTCTATGAAATCAGTGTTGGATATACGAGAAATTCACCGCGAATAACACAAAGACATTTGATAAGGAGACGTTGCTAATATAACATCGCAGAACTAGAAGGAAATAATGGATCTTAATTAAGCCTGATTATTAAAGATGGCCTATCAAAAAACTCACAACAAAATACAAAACTCAAGGTATAATAAAGAATAGTAGCTCGGAATGCTAGAAAAATAAAAATATTTTTTGTAAACGTGTTCTCTATTTTTAAAGTTTTCAAAATAAACCGGCAAAGTCAATTAAAAACCGCGTTTCACAAATTTGCAGCAAATAAATTCATTAAAAATTCCACCTATATTTTTTTAAATTACATAAATATCTATGGCACCCCATAGCTGACCTGCCTGTACACATTGGTCTCGAATCATTTTATGCGCCAGCATGAATATATTTAACTTGAAACATGCGACTGTTCTGTGTTCTCATAACCACAAAAGCAGGTAAAATCCAGTCTGGCTGAAATACGGAGGTTAATTTCCGTAAATGATGCCTCTCCCGCTTCAAACGTATTGGAGAGAAAAATAGAGACAGATGAATAGAGAGAGAGAGAGAGAGAGAGAGAGAGAGAGAAGGATTGTGAAAGAAAAAGGATGAACAAGTGGGAAGGCTTGATTTATATGTTTGTTTTTGTGTCATCAGTCGAGGACGAGAATAAGATGAGTGAGGAAAGATGAGACAGAGAGAAAGAATACACAGTGGAGGATGGAAAAATATTTAAAACAGAGAGAGAAGAGAGACGACACGTTTCATTCATTTTCGCAGTTGAAGCTCCGGCACAATTAAATTACGCAAATGACGCGACGAGAAAACAGGTCGCATAATCATGAGAAGCTGAAGTTGAATGTTTAGCCTAAAGGAGAGGGAGAAACCCTTTGCGTATTCTGCCCCTTTCATTTGCGGGAACCACGGTTTAGAATATACGAATTTTTTCGCCGACATGTCCAAATTATTCCAGCTAATCGACCCTGTAGAGTGAGAGAGACTAAACACGCTCGTCTCTCTGATTTTAAAATGTTATTTTATTATTTCGAAGAGTTAAGATTCAAGTTACCACACATGCACCACCAAAGCGAATTAATGAAATCTGGATTTGGAACTAAGAGATTGGAATGAGAGGACGGGAATGACTAATTAAAATTTCTTTTGGTGTACGTATTCTAGAGTGCCATAGAATTTGTTTGTTTTGGGGGAACATCTTACCAAAGTCATAATGTATAACCTCTTCATCTCTTCCTTTCACGGTGAAAGAATTTTTGTTTGTTTATTATTATACCCTCTGATGATTAATGAGGCTATTGAAGTACATAATTCATTAAGTCGCGACAAGTAAATCACAAACATTGGATAATTTGTTGAAAGAGGTTGAAGTTGCAAATGGTGCCAACATGCAGGGTGGCACTTAAGTCCCAATCGGTTGTAATGAAGGAAAAATGAAAAAGCTAAGTTAATATTTTAAAATAAGTTTAGAATAGTACCATTCAAAGTACAAAATGAAACACTCCCAATAGGTACATTTTTATAAGTTCATTCTAAAAATTCTACATTGATCTTTTGCTCTATTTTTGTTTCACGTTAGAAATGTGGCTAGTGAAACATTTGATCGAGGATTTTTCACCCCTTTATTTAACGAATACACAAACACACGGGTTGACATCAACATTGACCAAAAAAGCGATTAATAAGAGTCATAATCCGTCCTTATCCTTCTTCAAGATGAACCGCCCTACGTAATAAAACTTCGGATTTAGAAAGAAAAAAATAGCCAAATTATTACGTCCTCCTTGGCAACTATAACATTATTTTTTTGTTTTTTACGTAACTTCACATACAAATAAGCCTGCGGACCGTAAAAGAGAACAATTAATTCCTGAAGGGATGTTTCCCGAATTTAAAATTACGAGAGAATAAAGGGAGAGAAAAATGAAACAGAAGCGCTATAGTTTATAAAAGGTAGAGCAGGGGGGGGGGAACACACACTTGCTAATACAGACGCAAACCTCGTTTGCATTCCGAGCACCGGGGAGTAAATTGTAGCTTCTTGTTGACACGCCTTATTTGTTTCTTTGCCCTCACTTCCTCTCCTCCTCTACTCTCTCTCCTCGAGTCATACATTTCTCCGATTGGCCGTGGGATTTTTGCATGGCAATTTGCATTCCGACCGCGAAAAAATTAAGATCGTTCGGATCTCGGTCGAGCTTTAATTAGGGGAAGGGTGAACTCTAACACAAAATGGGGTTCGCTTCTCAAAAAGGTGTTGGAGCAAACTTTTTTTAGGGGAGAGATGCACGGAGCGTATAAGATTCTTCTTTCGAGGAAACAGCGCCATCCAGGGAGGCGAATGTTTTTTTGGCGGCGTGTGTTTCTCGCAAGTGAAATCATAACATGGAGAGCGTGAGAAAGGCGTACCTGCAGTCGAAGCGCGGCCATGATGATTGCATTTTTAGAGTGAGAGATATTTCCACGCGAACAGCCTGAGGTCCGAGGCAGTAATCGAAATATGAATGAAAGATTACGGGGACGAGATGTTGTACCGATTGAATGCTGCTACGACTAGGAGACTCTTAGGAGAATTTTCCAGTTTCCCATATAATAGATACGCAGTTACTTCTTCTTCGGCATAACGTGGTTGTTCATGAAAGCGATTTACGAAATTCGTAAGTATTTTCAGAGAATCAAAGAACGAAGATAAAATATTCAACTTCCAAATTAAAAACTATTGATACTAATACATATAAATTCAATTTGTTTTTACAAAAATGCATCAGTATCATTATTTATAACTTGATCAGTTGGCATTGAAAGCTATTCTTTCAAAGTCATGCTTTGAAACTTCATTCAGTCGATACCTCACGCGCATGACCAGGTAACATTCTAAAATTAAAAGTTGTCTTATACTTTTTAATTTTTTGCCCTCGGTTAGTGTAAGTAAATTAATGTATTCAAAACGAGTGTAAACGAAATAAAACAGAATCGAAAATATTTCGTTGCGGCAAAAAATACGAAACAAAAATACACAGCTGATATTTTTCGTTTTAATAGACGGTGAAATGTAAGAATGAGGCCGCTGAGGAACAAGAGAAGGAAAACTGTCGACAGACCCAAAAAATCTTAACGCATTACTATGACGAACACCATTTCAACCAAGAAAATTAAAGAGAAACGAGGGAATGGTAAACAAGACGTAAAAAGTCGGAAATTAGGTCCTTTACAGCAACGCAGTAGGCAGCGAGGTTACGATGGAATGAACACAGTACAAGTTTTGGGTTGCGTATATTGACAGGAGTGTGTTGGAAGCTGCGAGAAAAAAATAACATTGCGTCGTGGGAAAGGAGAAGTGTGTTCGGACGAACGGCACAGAAGCAGAGATACGGATGGAAGAGGGAGAGCATTGGAGGGAACGAGAACAGAGAGCCAGAGAAGTTTAAAAGCATAAAAATATAATCTTCCTCTCCGAAACGGGAAAGACAGAGAGGAGACAAAAGACGAAAGGAAGTCCTTTTTAAGATCTGTAGCATAAAAAAGAAAGAAAGCGTCGGAGATAGAAGAGGGAACTGAATGATGAAAAGGATTGGTTGGTATAAAAGATAAGAGATTGCCGAGAGTTGTAGGAGGAGGGGGGGAGAGAAAAGAAGGCCTGGGTAAATCTGGAAGGAAACCCGGTATGTGATTGGTTCTTCGCAGATCGGTGCGAAATAAATGGAGCGTAAAGCCAAAAGGAATAGTGAATTGCATTCGTAAAAACATGGCTCACAAGAGCAGGGTATAAATACGTACACATCATTGAAACAAGGAAATCGCTCGTGTATGAACACGCAAGCTATCGTTATAACACACGCCGAGAGGAAAATCAAAACATAAGGAATACTCGAAATTCGTGTGGGTACCGAGAGTTTTACGCCGATTAATACAAACTATGGTGTAGTTAAATGCAATAAAATGGATTCAAAGTGATATTTTCCTCGTTTCGTTTACGAGAAATCAAAACCGAAATACACTTCCACTTAAAGCAAGATATGCAAGTACGAGCAAAATAATAGGAGTAGAAAGTTTACAAACATAACATTAACCACTGTACAAAGTAAATACCTGAACAAATAAGCAGCAATTTATATGTTCTAAGAAAAAATAGTAATCTCGAAGTTCAAATTTCTTAGAGAGAAATAGTAGTCTTATTTCTGAAATAAAAACATTTCTACAATTTCATTGTCATAGATCGACCAATTCATCCGCGATTGATATTCCTTTGTTTTAGACTTAAAAACAAATAGTTCGAGTATTTATACATGGCACAGATGTACCATTATGCAATGATGTGATTGTCATTCTAGTGTAGCAGTACAGGCATTATGGGTGAGTAGTGGCATTATAAGGAGTGTAATATTTTGTCTATACGATTAAAAAAAACAGCTATGCGCTTTGAGCTTTATTTTAGTAAATTTTCCCAGAATCACTAATGAATGTTAACGAAAAACTCGTTCTGTATTGAGTAAAATAAAGAAATCTGGCAAATCATGAGAAATATTTTTTGAATAAGTACTAGCATGTGGATTTCAGTAAGGCATACATAGGATTGCTAGTTTGAATTACACGAATAATCGGAAGAAATCAAAGCGATAACTGATGAAGTTGGAATCTCTGTATCCCATATCATTGTTTTGACGATTTCGAACGTCAAAAGTTTTGGCAATGCAAAGAACCAATTTTATCCGTGTTGTAAGATGATAAAGAAATTAAACCGATTTCACTTCAATTTGATAATACAAATTCTACAACCAACGGTAAAAAAGATATGCTAGATCAGATGAAGGCGAAGAAAAAGAGATACGTTTAAACAAGTTGATACCAAGTTCTGTTCATTCGAGAAGTTTAAAACGTGATTTTGATGCCATCCAATACAGAATTTAACAAACACTGTACTAAGCAGGTAGACTTAAATAGCCGAGATAAACATTTCTCGGCATCATTATCCAGTGACATTCGCCGAATCCAATTTAAGACCAGTTTTAAACAAAAGTAGGATAAAATATAAGGGATCATTTCTCTGCTCTTTACTTTTTACTATTGTCGTTTTCGTCTGAAATTTTGAAAATATGCCACCATTATAAAGTTATAAAGTGCTTCAAGAGTGCTGAAAATTGCCAGCTTCAAAAAAGCCGCGATACGTAATACCCCTCTTGAAAGGCAAAGCTTTTTTACGACCAAGCTCGGAGTTCACAAGGAAGTCCGTATTTTACGGCAATTGCTTGCCTAAACCGTTAAGAAATTATATCGGCAATAAAATTATCATAATGATATGAAATTTTACATAGTTTTATCGATCACTTTTTTATAATATCAGTGAATTGAAAGTATTCAAGAGGAATTTAACCTTGCTTAATCCATTTACGTCAATAGACAAAACAGTATTAAAACAGGAACTTGAGCGATTCAGGAATCTACTGAACGTTAATCCGTTACGTTTGTTATCTGATATCTATTAAAGCTTTCTGTCCATTTGCCCCTTTGTGGATCTCTCTGTCACGCTATAATAATGCAAATAACTCGATAAAAGAACGAGATAAATTTTTTTAAATATAGCAGGAATGCTTGACTCGCATATTTTAAGGTGATGACGAAAAAAATCCTGGGTTTCACTACAAAGAAGACATTTCTATTTCCCATAAAATAACATGTAAACATCGACTTTTCGAGGTGCAGACCTTTTATTATTTTTGAGATCTAAATTAGAAAGAATTAACCTACTATCTTTGGATCTGAACCATTATAAAGAAAAAGTTATCAAGTTTCTTATTCTGTTCATCTTTTTCCGTCGACAGTTCGAAATCCCTCCGTAAACGGTAAATTCTCATATTTTGGAAAAATCTTGCCATTTTAACGAAATGTTGCCTTGCAAACCAATTACATCGTTAAATCACGAAATCCTGTTTTTATTTCAATTCTTATGGATGAAAGCGTGCTTTGAATGCTTTTAATACGAGAGAGAGAGAGAGGAGAGGAAATGATTTCCATGTAAACAATATCCGTTGCGTTAATTACTTAAAGGAATACATTTGAATGTAGAACATTAAACATTCGCATATTAAAATCACTTAGAATCACCGTATGAGTTGGAGACTTGAAACAACGAAAGCCTAAAAGAACGAAAGTTTGTTTTCCTGCCATCGATTTTTTAATACGCGTCAAATCGACCAACAGATCAGTTTTAACGCAAATATTTGGCGTATTCTTAGTGATTTCCATTGTTGGTTTCGTGTAATTGCTTACCATTGACTTGGATAATAGCTTCGCGGCGCATCCATTCGTGAAATTTAATAAAAAACTTTCCCGTATAATTTCAGCGGGCCTCTCCCTAGTGCGATAAATAAACTCTTACGATTCATGGCGGGCCTCATTAGTGATTGTGAATTATTTGGCATTGGAAGTTGTCAATGCTTCAGCGTACCAGATTAGAGTTTAAATTAGACGTTACCTAGAGATTCAGTGTTATCATGTCATTACAAATCAAATCAAAATTAGGTTTTTAGGGTTCAAGTTTCAATATGAAGAATTTTATTGTTATGACTTGCATTCAAATTATATTAATTTTTCTTGTGGCTATTGGAGATACCTGTGACAGGTATTTTTTACACACTTGTCCTTGATTTTTTTTCAGTCGTAAGATAAGCTCGATAGTTTCCGATTGAATTAATTTTTGTGCTAAATTTTACGGATCTCATTCGCATCATAGCTTGGTGGACCGCCTAAAATGCTCTCGCTGGCCGTAGGTTGCTCGTCACTGATCTAACCCATAACCCATGCATAGATTATGTACTATATAGACAAGGGGTGGCCATCCGGCGGCTCCGGAGCCACATGCGGCTCTTTGAGTGTTGACATGCGGCTCTTTGAAATTTAGACTGCCTTACTTATACCGTAAGTTACCCAGATTTGCCTCAGGGAAAATTAAAAATATTTTTTAAATAAAAGATTAAAGTTTTGTTTTTATTGTCTTTGACAGTATTTAATATGCAGAATTATATATGCATATATTTGTAAAATATATTTTGTCGGCTAGCTACCTTTTACTGCGGCTCGTCGTTGATGCCCATTGCCGTATTGAGACTCCTGTTCTTGCTCAGGTTGGCCACCCCTGATGGAGCCCGCAGAGAGCATTTACTCTTTCGCCCGCGAGATGGCACCCGAAAACACGCAGCGATCCTCGTTTCGTGGGACGAACGGCGCTCACTCCGCTTATCTATTAGACGCATTTCGATACCACCCGCCGCTCGAAATGAGCGAGAGAAAAATGGGAATGAAGGGAGAGTGTACGAGAGAGAGAGAGAGAAAGAGTGAGGAGGGGTGGAGGGGATGCTGAGAGCGCGAGATACGGAGAGTTTAATCAAATTGACGCGGCGGTGAAGTTAATTCCCAGCGCCTCCTTCCAAAAAGCGGATTTCGAGTATCCAGCCGGGTATGGATGGGTGGCGTTGGGCGGGTCGTCGCTCGCATACCCCCGAAATTTCATCGTACCCTCTCTTCCCCTCCCACCCATGATCCCCCGCGGCGCGCGCCATCTAAAACTTCAACTCCCCCATTTACCACCCACCCTCCGGCGGCATCTGCGGCCTACGAAGCGAAAGATCGTTGAGGATGGGGAGATTTCGAGGCGCCGAAATAAAGGAAGGCCGACGTAGCGAAAGGATGTGCGGAATGGGAAGGGGAAGAGAGGAGCGGAGGTCGCCATTGGGGACGCGAAAATCGCTCGCCTAAAAAAGAGAAACCTCCAAGAGATTCGAAAACGGCTCCTCTCGCTGGTGCCGAAAGATTGAAAAGGTGTTTGTGAGAGCTCGCCGTGGATTTATAGTTTGCCGAGGGACAACCATATTTCTTTAAGTAACGATCTTGAAATGTATAACATAAAGGAATCAAGGTTATTCTGAATTGAATTGAACTTAGATCCGAACATCTACGTATTCGCTAGGATTTTTTTCTGTGCACGAAAACTGCGACGAAAAATGTACGCTCCAACGTCGAAATCGTTTAATGCCCAAATATCCTCTTTTCGGACGATCAAGATTACCCTCTATGAAACGCGAGCAAAAGATCATACAGATAGATTAAAAGAAGAAAACTTCATTTTTTCGTTTTGGTTGCTATTTATAACTAACAATATTTCAGAGAGCATGGATTACAACGGAAGTGAAAAACAACAAGTATCACATTACTAATATTTGTATTATAAAGTTTTTGTTATTAAGAGCATCTGTCTTGGATGTTCGATGAATGATATTTATTTAATGAAGATTCTGCAAATTTATCTCGGTAACTAAAACAATTATAAATATAGCTATTTCTAAATCTGGATTGACTACCCGATGGCGATTTAATTCGCGATGATTCCAAAACTCGTCCAAATTCTGTGCGTAACAACGTCTACTGAGTGAAACAAGATATTAGCAGCGGATTACATGTGCCCGACGAAACGAAATTCACATCCATTGCTTCGCAAGGAATGAAATTTGCGCTTTACCGCCCGAGTATTACAACAGGGACACGAAGTCGCCTGTGTTCGGCAGAGACGCGGCTCAGAATTACATCCTCGTATGATGAAACCTTCGAGTCGCACGCACACTTGCTCCTCAGCGTTCGGTCGCACGCGGGTTATCAAGAAACATGCGTGGTTTGGGGGTAAATAAGATCGAGACGATGACCCTGAGCAGTTCAACTCCGCCTCGACTCGACAACGACCTAATTCACTTTTAGACTCTCAAAATTCGAGGAATGGCGCCATTCTGGACCGCGAGACACATGCCTGTTTCCCGGACGTGCTTTTTTTGTGTTGAGATTCGTTTAAAGCGTTTCGTCATTGAGATGGTAAAGAATGGTAACGCACCATGAATTTCGGAACGATTTACCTTTCCATGGAATAAAAATCCTTCACAAATTTGACTTTGGTTTATTAACAGCGCTTCGTCTTCCTTTTACAGTTTTTTAAACAGTAACAAGATAAAAAAAGTATACTCCATAAATTGAATGCACAGAAATTTAAAAGGCGTTCTTTACAGGAAACAGGTATGAAACGGTATCGAAAGATTGGGCGATTCTCGAATTTTTATCCTCGAAACTATAAGTCGCAGTTACGTAGTTTCACGGACTTTTTTGTTGTAAATGTTGTTCTCGATCCGAATAATGTTTTAAATTTAAACCTCAGAAATGTTATGAACTAGGGAGAGAAAAACATGGATTTTAATTGTTGTATATAGATAAAACCATATTTGCGATCGATTTGAACAAAATATGCGATGTTTTGCTTGGAATTTTCTCTAATTTTTCTCCGAAACTATAATTCGTAAATATGTGATCTTGCAAACTTTTTTGTAGTAAATGTTGATCTATCCGAATGATTTTTTTAAATCTCCACCTTACAGGTCATATAAGAGCTAGGGAGAGAAACATATGGTATTTAATGGTTGCTTGACTGATGCCATTTAACGAGATAACGAGTTTGTTAAAGCATTTACGTAAATTGGAAGTTCTAATTGACGGACACAGTTCAAAATCACAATTGGGCGATAAATTTCAGTAAGAATCGCTCCTGCTTAATTTATTTAAAATCCGTCCAGCGGTTTAGGAGATGAAAGTTACGATAGACTGACGGTCGACACGTGCCCAGAGGGCTTTCTGCTACTACCGCTTCGCTGGTAAAGAACGCTTAAAAATGCTAACCGCGCACTTTCATGCCCAGACCAGGATTCGGGCCCGAGGCCTCAGCAAAGAGGCAAGCTACCAATACCGGCGTTTGGATCATTAGCAGTGAAAAAGTTTCGTGTTTAAAAATAAACTTATAGAATTTTTTATTTGGAATCAAAATGTTTCTGCTCGTAAGTTTTCATCGCTGGATCAAATTAGCCTCTCCGGTATTTATTTCTTCGGCGAGGAAGAGACGGTAATAGTTCTGTGGAAATATTTTCCAATTTGCCAAAGTAATCATTTTAATCATTAGGAAACTAATTTCTTCATTGCTTTTACCTGCCATGATTATAGTTTATGAGCTAATTGGAGCACTCGAAAAAATAAATTATTTTCAAATCCAACAATACCATCACATTTTAACTCCAGTAAATAACTACTGGAAATTAAACAGGAAAACTAGGTCAGAAAAGCTTCGCATATATGATCAAGTTGCAATTTTCTGCGCATGCATGTAATAGCGCTGATCAACGGAAATTCTTCAAGTTCTATTTAAAAACTATTACAGAAACCTTTTTAAAAAGTTAAAACTCCAAAAGCAAATTGTTTCACATAATGTATGTCGTTGGAAATACCGGCAGAAAAATAATTGATATGAATTTCTGAGTTTGAAACAAATATGAATAAAATACTTCCTCAGCTATGTGACCTAGACAAATTAATTAGAACTTTTTAATAAAAACTTAAAATCAATTGTTATTTTTTTAATACCAGCCTTCATTAATGTTTTAATTATCTAAACCAGGTTATAAGCGTTAGAGCTAGATAATAATGTTTCAAAATAAAAATATTGCTCTACTAAAGCGAATACATTTGCGGAATGAAACCTAATTTTAAAAAATTGACGATTCGAAACGCGCGGTATGTGCACGTATTGAAATTACACGCTATGGTTTCCCGACAAATAGCGAACGTGAGGTAATTAGCAATAGGACCGACTCATTATGCCCACAAGAGAGCCGCACCCCGGAATCAAGAGGAGAAAATACTGTTTTTCAATGATATTACATCTAATAAGTGCGACCGTATCGGACAGCTGGCGCCAGCCTATGAGATTGTCCCGTCGTCAAAATCTCGGTTGACGGGAGACATGGTAAACCTTCCCCTCGCATTTTTTTATTCCACGCTCACTAATAAACCGCTCTCTCATTCACTCTCACTCGCTCGCCGCGTTCGGAGGCGAGGAAGAAAAGGGATCAGGAAGTGAGGGGGAAATGCAAAGCCGAGATACAGAGAATGCGTGTACGTGCTTTTGGGGTTAATAATAAAAAGATAGGAAGTGGATCAATGGCAACCGAGCTACCGCGACGATATAATTATGCAAGAAAAAGAAACGCAACGATATCAAAATCCTGCAATTTAAGATTTTTAAAATGATAATATAAATCACGAATTTGTCGTATTTTTTTACTCGTTCGTCGAATTCTCATGCTAAATCCTGGTAATCTATTGCAAGAAATAAAACCCAATAGCCAAAGTGACATGCCTGATGATGACGTTCCGCTAGGAATCCTAGTATCACACTAGTAATAGTGAATTTGTACTCCTTTATTGAGTTTAGTCTATCCTTTTTACTTTCTCATATACGTAGTATGTTGGGAAAGTATTGCTATCGTGAAAAAATTCGATTTCGAGATTTTGATGGAAATACAAGTTTTAGGGGTCCCTGAGTCCATGGAAGTAGTTTTCGCCATGCCGTCTGTCTGTCTGTCGATTGGTCTGTTCGCCGATCTAGAGCCCAAATGCCTACATGAAATCGAATGATATTTCGTATTTGTGCAAAATATGATCTTTTGCAGACCTTTTTTCATAAAAATGATGTTGCGCAAAAATTAAGGGCAGTTTATTCTTGGCGATTTTTTGAAAAATTTAATTTACTCGAAAATGGCCCCAGAGCATTTGATTAGAATCATACCAATTGTAGAGCCTGATGTCACAAATAATACTACCTAAGCCATATAAATCTTAAACACTATATGCCGTCCAGTGACATTACAATGGACGCTAAACTACCTTACCTAAGCCTTATGACGTGACGCCTCCGCCGCGATCCATTCAAATTCCTACTACAGCCTTATGGTTAAACTAAATCGAATGATATCTCATATGGATAATATCATTCATAAAAGACATTCTGATAAGATAAATGATATTGCGCAACAATTAAGGGTACTTGATTCTTGAATATTTTGAAACAAAATTCCATTTACTCAAAAATGGCTCTAAGGATTTCGTTTAAAATGCATCCAAACGTACAGCCTGATGTAACAAATAATACTAAGCCATATATCTCAAAAAAAGTTACTATACATATTCCATTGGCATTATTATTATACATGACGCTCAGCGCACGCCTCCAAGGGGAGAGTTAATTTCGCGGCATAAAGTGTAGTGAGATCAAACGTATATGAGACAGTTTGTGCAATATATATTGCCCCGTTTATTTTATTCTTTATTACAGATCAGCATTGAGTTGCAGTTTTCTCATTATATTATATTTATATTAGTGTTATTGGCCATCGAGATTGAACGGTGTGGGGAATGTTATCTATCGGTACGGTGACGTTAAATTAAGTATAATAGTAAAATATTCCATTTTATTATATTCGATTGATGATTCCAGATTATATTCAAAATTTACTCTACTGCTATTTTTAAATATTTATCATTGATGGACTCCTTGTTATTCAACTTTTCGTTTATGGAAACTGCTAATTCAAAATTCCATTTAAGTTTCAAAAAAAAGTAGCAATAAATAAAACAAGTAAAGTTAAAAAAAACACTCCGATTACCGGTAAATAAAAATGTAATATGTTAAAAATAAAATAACTTACGTTTACTCGTGTCGTAGGGAGGAAAGAAACTTTTGGTTAAAATTACAGACAGCGACCCCGAAAAAACGCATTAGACGTATTCTGATAAAATTCTGGTAAATCAGTTGATGATGGAAATGTCGATTTTGATTCCTATAATTTCTTTATTCACTTTCATAAGTCAACTGATTGAATTGCAATCAAACTCATGTTGCCCATTAACAAATGAAGATTCATCATTCCATGGATGATGGGATAGAGCTGCTGTTTAGTAAGTTCAAATAATGCAACAATCTGTGAAGTACTCTAGGCAACTAAAATTTGATATTGTTAAATATAAAAATTCATTTTTTGCATCGTAAATTAATTTGAGCTAATTTAGAAATAACGCCCGTTTCCTTGAAATCCAATTCACGAAATTTCATGTATTTCTCACATGCACTTGCGATTTCCATATGCAACTTTTTAAAACAACCGCGCTTTTCTCTTTACTTTTGCTTTAGAATGGCACATAACCGTTTTAAATCGATAAAGTAGGGGGAATTTCAAAAAATAGATAAAACGTGCCGATATGAAGGGAAATATATTTTCATCGAAGTCTCTCGTCCTTCAGTTGTAACAAAATTAAACACAGCCCTCTGTTTTAAAGGAACTCTTGCCACTCGTCTTCACTCTGAAAAAAGCTAGAATTGAAAAAACACTAAATGGCAAATTCATCTCACTAGGGACATAGAAGACACTACATCTACATGTTACCCTGCAATTCACCTAATTGGTGGGTGGCAGGGGGTGCAATGCACCAAAACCTACCTAAAGATTGTCTATCTCAGGTTAAAATTTTCTATTGTGATCTCGTGTTGTCCTCGGAAATAACGAGCCTAGATAACGCTCTGTCCTACAATCGATCTCACGTATCTTATCGTCACGGTCGTTTCTACCTATGTACGTTGGTGCTTCAATTATTCCTACCACCTCGTCTTTTAGACATTCCGATCTATATTTCTCCAGAAGCCGCAACCTTGAGTTCAATCAAGATCCTCCAGTGGTACCCAGTTCCTTCTAGTACGGATCTCATGTGCATGAGGCGTATTCCACTTGTGGTCTAACCAGTGATAAGTAACATGTTTCACGTACTTATTCTGTAGTATTCTATACTATTCTACCTATGAAAGCCAGTTTCTTGTTGACCGCGCCTATAACTCGACGGATGTGCATGTCCCAAGAAAGATCTCGACAAATGGTTACTCCTAAATATTTTACATACTCTGCTGCTTGAATATTTATTCCATCTATTTTACACTCGAAACCTACTTCTATGTTTTTTCTTTTCCAGAACATAACTGCGGCACATTTAGTGTAATTAATTTCAATTTTCCATTCTTTGCACCACGTTGAAATAGCTCTTAAGTCTTCACGCAGCGACTGATGGTCCTCCTGGTTTTTTATTTCTTCATATAAAACGGTATCATCAGCAAAAAGTCTAATTTTACTACGAACAACCGAACAGATATCATTTACATAGATTAAGAAAGGTAAAGGGCCCAATACACTACCCTGAGGAACGCCCATGCTGATGTTCTTGATAATTATTAATAATTTTAGGCTCATGTTAAAACGCTGGGGCCACATTGAAAACTGACCGCTGCTCAGACCTCACGACCGTCATTAACTCGGATTAGCCGTTCGAAACTCGAGGATTCGTCCAAAAACCGAGCTCATTTTTCATGTTTTCTATACAATCCCGTCCCAGAAACTCTTAAAAGGTTGGTATTCCTGGACATCAAGATTACACGTGGGCGTAAATATCTTATTATTTATCGTAGAATTACGTTTAAAAGAAGCTCATAATCAGCGCATTTACCGGATTTGAGGTTTGAGTTACTTTCTTACTAATTTAACGACATAAAAATGTTAAAATTATATTGCAAATGATTTGGTCGGCTATAGATTCTCTACTGCGCGGGTGCAAGTACCTGATCTCGATTTCGGGACGAATCCTCTAGTTTCAATGTGGTCCCAGCGTTTTAACATGAGCCAATTTTTACTAATAAATATAGCAAAAAACATGAGAAATATGACCTACTTCTTGTTTTTGCTACTGAATCTGTACGTCTGGGGGCAAGGTGACTTTTGGGGCACCCTGTACATTAAGGTGACCAACTTTTCAGGAAGCCAATGTGGGACATTTTCAAATATTTGTCGACTCTAAGGAGGGACAGATTACAGTGGTTTGTTTGTGGTACATTTATTGATGAGTCAGCCTTAGATAGATGCAATAGATATCAGATAGCTTGGTGTGACCAGTGAGGGCGTTTCGGACGATTCAAATGACAGTTTGGGATATTACTCAACATTTTTCAAAAAGCGGGATTCAAGTTTTGATATTTAACAAGGTGATGAAAGGAAGGACTGCCCTTCCAAATTTGGTACGGTTGGTCACCATACTGTACATGAACTCTTAACATTATAATTTTTCAATATATTCACCCTACTCAGTAGGTCGCGTTATCTTGTCACGTAAACATGAGTTCCCAAAAGGCTGTATTTGCGTTCAAAAATAACACGACCAGCTTAATTGCATCGAGAACTAATTTCAGTATACGAACCAAAAGTCATCTCTCGAATACATTAATGGAGTTGCTGTAGAGCAGGGGCGTGCAACCTACGGCCCGCGGGCCAAATTCGACTCGCGAGAGCATTTTATACGACCCGCGATGCTTTGATTTAGATGTGGTCCGAGATGTTTAATAAAGACAATTTCGTATACACCCAGACCCCGCTTTGCGTAGGGGTAACATTCTTAAAAAACACGAAGCAAACTGAAACGACGCAAATCGAAATACAATTTTCCATAAGAAACCATTGAAATATCGAAGATAGGTACCGGCACCACAATTTTCAAGAAAGAATATTTTTAAAAATTTTAAATTAACCCTAATTTGCTCTTTCGATTATGAAATTAAAGAATGGATTGATAAATAGAAAAACTTTATTATTTAACATATAAACATAAAAGAACAAATTACATGAAACTCAGTTTTATGAGGAACTAATTTACTCAGACTCTTGAGTGTGTAGGTTTTGAGGTTGAGCCACCTTCCTATTCTTTTAGCTTCAAATATTTATCTAAAGTCCGCTGAACACCTCCTTTTATTGGCCATGTAAATTTCCTTGTAGCAACTGATAGCACGCGCTATCGCCCGTGCTACTTTTGAACTTCATTCGTAAAAATTTCGATAGCATCGTCGATCAAACTCAGGACTTTGGAAATTCGTTTTAAAGTGAAAGTCGGTTGCATAGGAATTTCTTCCAAACTGTATTGCTCGTTATCTGTTTGTAAATCCAGTTGCATTAACTCTTCGTTGCTCATTTACTGTTTATGTGAGGCGAACAATTCATCTATGTCACTGTCGTCCATTCCCTCGAAGATAGATTCTCTAGCTAAGTTAGCTAGTTGACGAACCGCGGGCAATTCATCAACCCCTAAAATGGCAACATCGCTGTCTTTCTCTTTGTGCACACATATTTTGCGCCCAACACCATACCATACCAACAACATACATGAAGATTTTACCTCATTCCACGAGTCTGAAATATTTTTTATGGCATCCATTATGGGGACTGTTTTCCAAAATTTCTGTATAGTAGGCATATCTTGTCCATCAGTAGCATTAAAAAGCTGTTTAAATGTACTTCGGAGGTAATAACTTTTAAAAGTTCAAACTAGTCCCTAATCCATTGGCTGGATCAATGAAGTGGTATTAGGAGGCAAAAATATAAACTTTACGTTTTCTGATGTGTCATAAAGGTAAACTGGGTGATCAGGAGCATTATCTAATAGAATTAATGTCTTAAAGTCTAAGTTCTCGCTAGTGCAGTAGGCGTTCATTTCAGGAATAGCATGAGTCAAAACAGTCTTTAAATAAAACTGCTGTCATCCAGGCTTTTTTGTTGGCTCGATCCTTTGAATACCCTTTCATATCTCTGCGATTCCCCGAATGGTAGACAAGAAATGGCTTAAGTATAAAATCTTCCTCTGCGTTTCCACTTAAAAGAAGAGTAAGTCTATCTTTGCTAGCTTTAACTCCCGGTGCAGATTTCTCCGTTTTGGCGATATAAGTTTCCAAAATATGGCAGTTTCGTCCACATTAAAGATTTGTTTCGGAGTATATAGTATCACGAATTATCGCTTTCAACTCTTCGGAGAAATGCCCTGCAGCTGCGGTATCTGCACTAGCTGCCTCACCATTTAGTGAAATGCTGTGTAGATTTGCGCGAACTTTAAACCGCTCAAACCAACCCTGACTAGCTTCAAACTTTTCTTCCTTATCGGTAGCACTACAACCTGCACTATCATCGCAAGTTAACTTGTTTTTAATCAAATAAGCTTTTCGCCTTCGCCTGTATTACCATTTTGCTTAACGGTATTCTCTGAGCAACCTGATTTTGAAGGCGTTGCAGATTTAGCAGCTTTACTTATTTTATTTTCATCACGATTTTGAATAGTTCTCACCGTTGTAGGAGTCAGACCAAGGGCTTTTACTATATCCACAGCCTTCTCTCCAGCATCAAATATTCGTAACACTTCCAATTTCATCTCTAGTGTAATAGTTTTCTTCAACTTTTTGTTAATTCTACCAGCAGATATGAGCTTTTCACTCATGACTGGGTTAAAAATAAATAAATAAATAATAAAAGTGTAAAATAAAAATAATACTCGTGCTCGTACGTTTATTAATCTAACGAATTTTACATACCTTTTATGAATGAATGACAAAGCCACGTCTCAGTATAAGTTCAGTAAATCCACTTGATCTTTTGGTAATCGGAAAATGTCATAGTCTGTCACATAGTTCGTTGACTGGCTGTTACACGTGTACCGGCTTATCCCTCCATGAACAGTGGGGGAATCCCCAAACATACCTAGAGTTACCACACGTTCGGTTTTCGCCCGAACAGTTCGGTAATCAAATTATTTGTTCGTTGTTCGTACTGAAGACAGAAATGTTCTATAAAATTTATCAAACAAGTTTTTATCAAATTTTAGCTTAATACAAATCGAAAGTTAGCATTTCGATTATTACCTGAATCGACTGTTCAAATCGAGTAAGTGTTCGGTAATGACACCCGAAAAATGTGGTAACCATAAACATACCACAACTACGCGAATACAGAATTTTACGACTCAAAGCAAATTTTTTGTTTTAATTGTTCAACGACGCAACTTCGAGAACGACGAGAAGCGAAACGACGCAAAGCGAGGTCTGGGTGTACTTTAATTAAAATTCCATCCATTAAACCTTTCCTAGTGAAGATATAACGCTAAAAAATTGTTATATACTTTATTTTCATTTTAAAAATCAGGCATGGTCTCTTGAGTAAGTTCCCAAATAAAGTCTCATCCGGCCTGCCGAGGGACTCGCGACTTATAATACGGCCCGCCAAAGCACTCGCATCTACGAATGCGGTCCGCCACGCAAAAAGGTTGCACACACCTGCTGTAGGGTCTTCAACAATTAAAGATCAGATGTTCGAGATGAGGAGCTACCCCGTCGGCCCAGCACAGATTACAACGCTTTCCTTGTCGATGCTACGATCATGAAAGAACGACGCACAAAACTTGCCGATATAGGAAATCAGCTTGTTATTCGCCTGAAGAAACATATATGAGTATTCGGCGTTTTGAAAATCATGTTACTTTTAAGCAGGCCGCTACTTCATGGTTCTAAGTCCTTGAGACAGATATTTTCAAAGCCAAGATCGATCAAATCAGTGCCACGTTGGAATAAATGGTGGTATGGTAATTATGTGGGAAAATGATAATGTTAACAGGACGGTTATGCCTATCTTTACTTCGATAGAAATACATTTCTCTTCATGGCGGTTATTGTTACCTTATTTATTGAAATGCCCTCGAATTATAATTATTCACGAACAAACGCGCACTTGGAGATGTGATGTGGATGGAAGATAATAATTTGGGCACTAAAGCGTTGTTTCAAATTTTTTTGTGTGTGCACTTGGATGAAGCTGCTTCCAACGATACCATCTATTGTTTTGAGCTTCTATCGCACAGTAAAAAAATTCTTTTCCAACGTCTTATTAATTCATTTGTTTCTCTTGAAAGATTTGGTCGAATTTTCAAAACGTGTATTTAAATATAAAGCGAAATAACCGAGCGCGCTAGTGTGGGTTAACCTCTAATCACATCACAGGAAACTAACCATACTTGGAATTAGGTTATCGATTGAGTCCATTTTAACTGTTTATGTTCTTTCGGGACCAAAATAGTTATTTTTCTGCCACGTGTAGTTGCGAGTAAATAAAACGCCGAGATAACCAAATTACGATGAGTTAAATTATTTCCCTCGTTTAAACCGACGCGGAATGCATTAGTTTTACCTTAGGAATGAGTATTATCGCTGGTCACGGATGCTTCTCATCCAATTTCAACGCTACGACAGACGGCTAGTTCCGTATGATTAAATTTGCATGAGGTCCGACCCATCCAAGTCACTCAACGCACCGAAACGGCAGCAGATTCCCTCCTCTTGCCGAGCGTACCTTATTTTCTCTGTAACCACAGACAGAATCATACGCATCGAGCCTTCGATGTCTTGTTCCTACGTGCGTATGTGTGAGTGTGAGTGCGATGCCAAACCCCTAAATTCAGTTGGATGCCTTAATGGCCTAATTTAAAAGCAGCTGGAAGTTGCTCGAAAAGAAAATGACCAAGGAGATGGAAACAACACCAGGCGCAATTCATGCGACCTATATAAAAATGTCGTTTTACCTTTTTTTGCCTAAAATTTGTTACGAATATAATATGACCTTTAATTCAATCCGTTGAATGTCCCAGTGCTCAACTTTAATGACGGATCACAGACGAAAACAGAATTTAAAGGTAGGGAAAAAACTTAATTTATGCAAATATGTAAATCTTTAAAATCTGTGCTCATTTCCTTACGTAATTTTGGTTGGCATAGGTATTTTTATAATGTAGACAGTTTTATAATTTATAGTGTTGTAACAAATAAAATGAAAACCATAAAAGGATGAAAAAGGATAACGATAAATTCTCGAAAAAATATGTATGCGTGACTATTTTCAGTTAAACGCCCCAAGCTTTCTTGAAAAAATACATAATTATATAAAATCGGGGGAACATTTTTAAGGATTTAATTAGCAAAAATCATGAGAGAAATCGAATTATTAAGAGATAATATAAAAGTTCTTTTAGCGCAAACAATCTTTGATATTGGGACTCAATTTCGATGAAATTCAGTAAAACATTAATTTAGCATAATCATCATCTCCCTCGGAGATTACTCGTAACATCATTTATATTCTCTTATTCCCTAAAATAATTTTTTTTAATTACTTTATTTTCGCGTGCACGTCATGATAATTTTTGCAATAGAGGTTAATAAGATGCGCTTTAGGAAATTTTGTTGAAAACATTATTTTATATAAGTTGAGAGAGCTTTCTGCACTCGAAGAATCTTTTTCGAATATATACAGGTTTTCTACTTGAAATTCGCCAAGAACGGTTTATAAAATTTCAAGCGAGCGTATAAAATGAAAGAACCATTTTCTCTCAATTTTTATCACAGACGTTTTCTCAACATACATAGATGAATGAAATAAATCAAATCTATACAAAATTTCATTAATTTATATTTTTTAGATATTCTTCTCGCGTTTATAACATTATTCGTGTATTTACACCAATTCACTTCTCTAACTACTTAATTCACAAAAAATACCTCGCGGTTCCAAAATTTTCAGTGGAATTGAAACGCAGAACGTCTAAAGCTGATTTTGTGTCTTTCCTGGTGACCTTTACGAAATCGGACCCGAAGGATTTTTACTACGCTCGCGCGCAATTCCAAATCCATTATATAGTGGGAGAATAAATTGAATAAACAAAGACCAGTAATCCGGCGACGCGGTTCCAATGGCGCCTGTTCGTACGACACGTTGTGTTCGATATTGTTGCCGCTCACAACGACCAAATTGGTTGCGGTTGGGTTGCCGATAGATGCAGAGAGAAATAAATACAGAGGAATAAAATGAAAAGGGGATAGGAAATGTTTTTGTATTTTCGAAAGAATCATTTTAAAGATTTTGACATAGATTCTGTACCGAATTGAAGACTAATCTTGTCGATTCTCAACTGTGGTTATGAGTATTATGTCTTAAAGCAATTTATGCCGACTTAAAGCCACAATATACGTAACCGATAATAATCGTTCGCAGACTTTAATGTGGCATGTTGTGGCTTATCGATGATAATGGGTGCGGTAGAAATACCTGAGGGTTTTTAAATGAAATACATTTTCAAAGCAAAATGAAAAACTTTATTAACACAGATAAATACATTCACATTTCCATGGAGAATTTACCTTTAGCATTACTGTTTGAAGTGACGTTGTAAGTGACGGCCATCGCATTCTATACACTCCTGCAGTCAAGATGACAAGGACGTCATTACACGTAATAGCATGTTGTTAGGGATTGCTTCATTACACTGGCGAAGTCGCTGTTTTAACACATCAATATTCACAGGACGTGTTTCATACACCTTGCTTTTAACGTAGCCCCAAAGAAAGAAACCTGATGCCGAAAGATCAAACGAGCGGGAAGGCCAGTTGATGTCTCCAAAGCGAGAAAGGAGTCTGCGTGGAAACATTTGACGTAGAACTGCCATGCATATCTTTGCTGTGTGGGCTGTGGCTCCATCTTGTTGCAACCACAAGGGTTCATGATGATGTAGGTGTTTCCGACATGACATTCTACCGCTCAGACGTTACACAGCATGCCCCTCCTAATCTTCAAAAAAACAGGGGACTACAATGCCACTGGATATCAATCGCACCCCACACTGTCACTTTAAATCTAACGTTTGTGAAGTTCATGCGAGTTGTTTTGGGTCCAATATCGACGATTTTGTTTATTCACATAACCAGAAATATGAAAGTGGGCCTCATCTGACATCAGCAAGGCATTCACCATTCCGGGACTGTTGTTCACTAAGTCCAAGCATTCATTGCAAAACTCCATGTAGCCTCACCTTGGCCTGTTCACTAAGTTCCTGGAAAACTTGAATTTTGTATGGATAGTATTGAAAATCATGATAGAAAATTCGGCGAACACTCCTCTCCTGTAAACAAAGCACAAGAGCATGCCGGCAACCTGACCTGTGCGGACTTTGCAACATGGCATTCCTTACTCGATTCAGGTGTACGAACGGAACGTGGATGCTCTGGTGGTTTGGAATCCTTCACTGATCCTTCTTCACGCTATTTCGATACCCACAATAGCACGATTGCTACTAGGTGCATCGCGTCTTTGAAACTGTTGTCGGAAACGGCGATGCATAGCTGTTGTTGACTCAGTTTTGATAAACAACTCAAACGCTGCAACTCACTCTTGCACCGACCAGCGCTTCATCTCAACTAAACTCCAAACAGTACTCTGCACGAATACTGACAGTACGGCAGCATCACGTAGTGGCAAGCTGAGTTATTACGCATTAAAAACTGTCAGGTGTTTCTGTCGCACGCGTACATTCGGAATAGAGATCTATCTTGTAATTTATAGAGCGCGAAATACAAATAAAGTCTAGAAGTTGGAGTCTCGGTAATCAAACAAGATGCAGCCACTTTGATATACGGTAGCAGATAATGAATTAAATGAAATCAGTTCATTAACATTACAGTATATATTAAGTTACAGATATATATTCAAAAGGCAGCTATTGAAAACAAATTAATTAATAATAGTATTGGTATAATTCTCTATCCTGACCAATACCTTGAATATATTTTTAAAAATCAAGGATTACAAAAATGAGGATACATTCTACTTTCCTTTTGAAGCCGAATAATGAATCCAAATGAAAACAATAATAGTCTCAATTTTCACCCAAGCAAGAACCTCACTCCAGGAAGAACGGCGTCTCGGAGAACATTAAGTAAAGGTAATAAAAGTTTTCACGGAGCAAGAAAACGTTTGCGAAAAATAGCACGCATTTTTTAACGAATAAAGTACCTACATAGCGATTCGCTACGGAGCGCGACAAAACGCAGATGATGACTTTCAGTCGAGAAATTCGAGAAAGAAATAGCGGAGGGGAAGGAAGTCTATTTAAGGGAAAAAAGAAAGGTTTATTCAGATTCGGAAAAGGAGAGGCCTTACAAAAAATAAGACCCCTCGATAGCGGAACGTCTTCTTTTTCTTCGGAGAATTGTAAACGTAAAGAAGGACCTTTTCTTCCTCTTCCTCCTTCTTCTTCATCGCAGTCTATTCAAACGTGAAATCTATCAAACGCACAATCATTGAACCGGAATTGGTTTTTTACCCCGTTCGAATAATTCTTCGTATAGTAATTCAGCCCAACCCGTTCTCGAGAATTTCTTTTGGAAAGTGCACCGGTCGCTCAATTTGGAGGGGAAATTATATTTATAAGTTTCCACGTCTTCCTTTCGATAGTGTTTAAAGGAACTCCTCAATTTAAAAACAAGAATAATGTGTCTGCATTTTGCGAATTTACGGAATGGCTATTTACGTCAAATAAGGCGCTGTAATAAAAGATTCATCTTTTTTAACGTAATAGTTTTTTCGATTCGATAATGCATCAGGTTGCGCTCTACATTTTCTGGAAAATTTTTTCTCCCATAAATGTCTTCCATTAATTTTTATTTCGTACGCCATTTCCTTCCAACTAAATGTGGCGGCCTTATTTTCCAAATTTCGTTACGCTTTGTCTCCTGTTTAAAAGGTGGCACTAACGTCCCATCGCCTATAGTAATTCTGTCAACAAACTAACACAGGCTGGTTTCATATCGTTTGTGCAAACCAGCGCAGATTGCGAATTTTTTATGTGCGTAAATTAAAATTTGAGCTCATCCTGCAAAACTTTAGAATAACTAGGTAAGCAAATTACAGTCTGTGCACCACATTGACCAATATCTACACTATCACGTGATTTGTAAGGCATAATACGCATTTTAAAGGATCAATACGCTGAAAAACTGTAAGTACATGATTGCGTTGATTTTTTTCCAGACGCGCTTATTGGAACCTAAATCGATCATTCGCCTTTTTATAAATATGTTCATTGAAATATTCTAAATATTATTGACTGATATTCTAAGCCTTACAAAAGGTAAATCACACCATAAATCAAAGATGCAGAGTCATTCCGCACTTTCAATTAAAACACGATAAAAGGCTACCTCTCGAAATTAATGGCATAATACCGAAGGAATATTAGCATATCAGTTTTACATCACGATGAATACTATGAACGCATGCGTGCACAAAACATATCTCCGAGGCTTTTCATGTCGCAGATGTACGCCAACACGAACGCGTCTGCTTCGTCCCCACGACCTCGCAATTCATCCGACCGAAAAGAGACAACATGACTTCCCTTGTCTCCGGCTCGAATCCGCTCATCTCCGCCACACACGTGCACACAAACCTACTCACAATCAGCCGTAGAAACGTGGCCGCGCGAACATACTTTTTTTCTCCGGGTCACCTTCCCTATCGCGTCATGGTGCGGAAAAGAGCACGTACGGCGGAAAAAAAATATTTGTCCGTATTTGCGAAGACGGGCATTGAATGGCGGCGGTAACCACTGCGTTTGCGCGGGCGAAAAATAGGGAGAGGATCTTGCGGAAATTCCGCGGCGATAGGTGAGAGGAGGAAGAAAGGTAAACACAGAAAGACGTGGGCGACGCTAGGAGTAATATGGGTAAGGAGAAATGGGGCGAAGGGGCGAGAAAATAAGGTGAGAAATTCACGGTGGATGGAAAAGGCTACACTGAACGTCGGAATTGGATGATACGGTGAAGCTGGAGGGGTAGAATCACTAGCACAAAGGGAGAGAAAATGGTTGAAATACTGTTTGAAGCGGAAGGATGAAGATGCAGGTAGATAGGTAAACTCCTCCATTCGCACGAATTCGAGACTATCAATTCCTTTCTTACATTTAGCCCTTCATCGTATCACACTAATAAGATCATATCGTCATGATCACAGTTATCTGCCAGTAGCAGGGTCAGGTGATTATTATTGTTCAAGACTGGTTCTCAACATTATCCTATTTTCCTCAGCCTTCTTCATTTCTTGAAACGATCAAATAAAAATTTTAATTTACAGCATGAATAAATAGAAAAATACATATAATGCAATTTCAAATTTGTTTGCTCGAGTAATTATATTTTATGTGTTAAACTACGAAGGAACTTCAATAACATCAAGATTTTTTATTTGAGGGAAAAACAAAACATAGCTAGCTTTTTACAAAAACGAATTAAGGGAAGGAGAGATAGTGGAGTGAGGGTGCGAAAGACCGATCGAAAGAGGTAAGACCTCGAGTCAGATGGATAGGGTTGACCGAGATGCGCGAACAGCTCCTGGCAATCGTATTTGCAAAATAGAAAATTCTCTCCGCCGATCCGTGTGTCTTTACCCCGTTCGACGAAAGGAGCTACAGACAGACAGAATTTGCGAATATAAGCAGCAGCAAGTGCTGCTCTACTTCTAGTTTGCTTGTTCTTTTTTTAACAGCCGGGCCCTTTACTTTTCTTAATCTATGTAAATGATATCTGTTCGGTTGTTCGTAGTAAAATTAGACTTTTTGCTGATGATACCGTTCTATATAAAGAAATAAAAAACCAGGAGGACCATCAGTCGCTGCGTGAAGACTTAAGAGCTATTTCAACGTGGTGCAAAGAATGGAAAATTGAAATTAATTACACTAAATGTGCCGCAGTTACGTTCTGGAAAAGAAAGAACATAGAAGTAGGTTTCGAGTGTAAAATAGATGGAATAAATATTCAAGCAGCAGAGTATGTAAAATATTTATGAGTAACGATTTGTCGAGATCTTTCTTGGGACATGCGCATCCGTCGAGTTATAGGCGCGGTCAACAAGAAACTGGCTTTCATAGGTAGAATAGTACAGAACACTACAGAATAAGTACGTGAAACATGTTACTTATCACTGGTTAGACCACAAGTGGAATACGCCTCATGCACATGAGATCCGTACTAGAAGGAACTGGGTACCACTGGAGGATCTTGATTGAACTCAAGGTTGCGGCTTCTGGAGAAATATAGATCGGAATGTCTAAAAGACGAGGTGGTAGGAATAATTGAAGCACCAACGTACATAGGTAGAAACGACCGTGACGATAAGATACGTGAGATCGATTGTAGGACGGAGCGTTATCTAGGCTCGTTATTTCCGAGGACAACACGAGATCACAATAGAAAATTTCAACCTGCGATAGACAACCTTTAGGTAGGTTAGGATGCATTCCACCCCCTACCATCCACCAATTAGGTGAATTGCAGGGAGTCATGTAGATGTAGACGCAGATATGGTGTTCATCCCGAATTTTTTCGGCCATGCTGACTGCTCTGTGCGGAGTTGTTTTCAGCATTCATTCAATTCAAACGCCAGCAAGCTATGCAGCTCATACAGTACGTTGAAATGTCAACTGCGGATAGGAGACAAAATACGCCAATAGAACTTCCAGCCCTCCATGCTGTCGTGCCTGCTACGACAAGAGCAAGAAAAGGGTTAAGAGGCAGGTCCTGGTTTAATTGCGCTTACATTTGTTTTTACAAAGCGATGATGATGAGGATGAGTGCGTGTGGCATATGTAAAAGCAGGCGAAAACCGGTTTGCGAAGGCGATTTTTAGAGTTGAAATTTTGCGTATATTTATAGGCACTCTCCTTCTCTATAGGATTAAGGTTCAATTCTACCAAATCTGCCCCATCCAAGGACTTTCTGTAGCTTCTCTTATTCACTCCTTCCTTTTCAATTATCAAATATTCCACTTCTATTTCTCCCTCCCAGTCTCTTTCCAAATAACCTCCCTTCTAAGGCATCTTTCAATAGATCCATACTCATAAGGCTAAAAATAAGTTACCAAAGCGATAATTAAATAAATCAACAATTTTAACATGAATTATTTATATTTTATATAATAAGCCTTTAAAATCAAACGTCCCAAAAACGCAGGTATTTGACAAGTAGAATAAGAATATATGCATCGGATATTCCCTATAATAATCCATGATTCCGTTTAATATTCGTCTACGGAAAAAGTTTTCCTCGGGTGAACAAAAATTCTCCAAATAAAACAAATTCGACAAGCAAGTGAAATGGCCAACCGCGGTAAAAATAAATTCTCCCCTTTCTTTCCTCTGCTGAAGCAGGCGGTACTTGACCTTTTATTTTACCTTCTGTCCAATCCAGTAAGTGGCACTCATTAGGTAAATGAGCTTTGCATTCATACTGTAAATAAAACGAAATCACTTAAGACGTCGTGAAAACTGAAAGCACCCACCAACACTACGAATGTAGGAAACGGATGAAATTAGCCGCCCTGAAAGCTATAATGTTAACAAGCGGAGGACGAGAGAGAGAGAGAGAGAGAAAGGGTGAGTGACGGTGTTAGAGGCATATAACTCGAATCCAATTATACGTTGGCAGGGTTGGTCACGGCGCATGACGAGGGAGGATTGGGATCAGGAAAAAAGGAGGAATACGAGAAGTTTTAGGCGTAGGTGGGTATTGGTCGCGTGGGTTTTGGTTGTTTGGGGGGGGGAGGAGGGGTTGGAGGAGAGAGAAGGAGAGGGAAACTTGCAGACGTGAAAGGATGTCCGGATGTGTGACCTACCTTCCTCGGGGGATGCAAGGCTCGGGGATGAAGGAGTGAGCAGAGTTTGAAAGATGACGAAGGATATAAAGGGCTTTAGAAAGCAGGAGTGGAAGAAGTTGGTTTCTCCCTTCTCGATTGCCTCATCCTCTATGAAGGAAAGAGTAAATGTAAGACTTCGTTTGTGTGTGGATTTGGATAGGGATGTTTAAGGAAAGGAGTTTCCCAGTTTCGAAATGAGATTCTTGGGAAAAAAGTTCCTGCAATAGGTAGGCAAGTTGGAGAGGCGATATTTAAAGGAACTAAGTTTCTCCATTCCCCGTTACGGAAATATTAAACGTATATTTTTGCGGGTTCTAGACATCACATAATATTAATAGTGGAGTAATTATCGCATAAAGTGGGCTGATCCAAAACGACGCTCGAAGACCTAGAACCTTAATAAAATAATATGAGAATGAAATATGGACGAGGCTCATTTCCTTCTATGATGGAGGTCACCTTTATCAGTTATGAAGTCGTTATAGGGTCTGAAATCTGAAAACCCTATTATTTTCTAATAAATTATAATGCACTTAATTTGTTAAAAACCAGCATAATCTAAATATATCGTGTAAGCCTTTTTCAAGCAATCAATGTCTTTATTTTAAAATAAAATTTGCTTGACATAACGTAATTATACTTGTTTTAATTATTAACTGATATGTACATTTCCATAAAAATTATGTAAGAATTACTAATACGACAAATTAATTTTTCACCAAGGTATATCGTTGAGTTTGAAATTTAAACCTCTTCATTTGTGGGAGATACCTGAACAAATAAAAGATAATTTTATGTTCATGGGAGAAATCACGATCGTTTCATTTTTTCAAGAATTTTTAAATAAGTTAAACTGCGCAGTTAAATTGACGGCCAAGTTGACTTCTGCATAGAGCGGCCATTCCACCTCTTTTATAGAGTACTGTCCTTTCCACCATCCTCGGTTTATATGAAACAGAACGACTTTATGTTATCTGATTTTATGTCGATACGCCCAAAATTATGAACCACAATTAAACTTTAGATTGTAGATTTATATTGGTGAATACATGCTATTTCAGTAATGCCGTGTTTGTGCTGATTCTGCGAATGCCAACAAGGATCCTTAATGTCGTGCTACATTTTGCTTCCTGCTACTATTCCTCGGTTCACCAGTCACTCAGGATCATGGAGCCGGATCCAGTGTATTTATGTGTCATTGCTTTCGCGTACTGCTTTGGGAAAACACTTGGGGTGGGTTACCACTTGAGATGATTATTATTAGGATCAGGTGTTTAGCCGCATCTATCAATTCATTCCAAAAGATGCCTAGCGTCATCATAAATATGATATGCTTCACGATTGATACCGACGGGTAACACTAAGTACTTAGCGGAAGAAAAACTGTTCGCGTTCTGTTTGACTTTCCCGGAGAGGAACTTGACCTCTCTTCATCTTGGAAAGTTTCTGATAGTATATCCCTATTCAGTAACTAGCTCTCTGTGGTGCGGAAAGGTTGGGAATTTGTTTGGTCTTATCGAGGATTTAATTCTGTAAAATAAGGATTAAATTGTCTTGAAAATCAGTTTAGCTTCATCCTTGATTCAAAATGCCCAAGCGAAAGACGTCCTCCAACTCAGAATGGTCAAAGGAACACGGTATCATCGTGGAAAACAGAAAGGGCAAACATCACGCACTCTGTATCTTATGCTGCTGTGATATCGATGTCAGCAAGCAAGGAAAGGGAGCTCTTTATCAGCACATTTAGTCAGAAAATCACAGACTGAGGACTCGAAATTCAATTATGTTGTCTTCGACTCCTTTTTTCAAATCCTCTGTCTTGCCTCAGGATGATTAAGTTATTTCTGCTGAACTTTGCAGTCTACGATGCTGTGAAGCATCTGCAATCGTATTACTAATAAATAAATAAATAAATATATATATATAATTATACTTTCAGATGTCTAATAAAATTAGTTATATTATCATCTAATTTGTCCTCTTTCATTAAACCATTTGTCCTCTTTCCATGAAGCGAAAATCAGGCCACCCTACTTCTGCATTCATAAATCTGTTAAATAGGGCTACCTTGTTGCTGAAATATAGGTTTTTACTTAAGTATACATAAGCCACTTTAATGTCCATATGGATCGTGAAAGATCGACGGTATGTTGTTGGGTTTTTCATTTTCTTATTTGCATCAAATTTGAAAGACGAAACTTCGTATTCGTGTTTGCAAAGACTAAGTCGAGTTAAATTTAAAGCTACATTAGTAAACGCCTTTGCTTAATAATTGATGACTCCGGACAGCAGGTCATATTGTATATGAGTACATAGTTTAATCATACAACGGTTCAATAAACCTCAGGCGAAACCGCTGGTACTATACCTTATTGTGATTTATTGATATCAGCTTTTTACGTTCATTCGTTCTTTCGGTTGAATTACACTGTAACATTGCAGACACAGAGACTGGGTATCATCTTGAAAAACTAAATCTCTCAAATTACTAAAAAGATGGAGAAAACTATATGGGTATTTCGACTAGGTACTATTGTAGAACTAGCACTGAATCGCCACTGATGACGGCTGATTTTTAGCCTATAAGCGCACCTGGTGCCGCAAACTTAATCTTCGATAGACATAATAGTCTTTCAATTCTATTCCAATCGTGAGATGATCTAGCAAATTTTATCCTGAGGTTATATTTTGTCAATTTGATCACCATTTCGTTCTTTTCATTATTATAAATATTTTATATTTATTTTTTTAAGATATCCCTTTACATATTGATAAATAATTATCAGATTTCCTCTGAGAACCATAAGATGGTTAAATAAATGCGGAATGCTATCACACGTAGAATTTTAACCTTTGAATGTGATTCAACATTCCAAGTATATTTGAAAATTTTATTTCCTATGTAGAAATTAAAGTTGAAGAATTTTCCATTTATAGCGTTCAAATAGAGAATTACTATAATAAAAGCCTATGTAGATGTGTGTTTGTGTATAACGCTGACGTCATCAATGGCACTCTTTAACGCGTTTTTAACAAACTTCCAGATTAGGTGGTAGGTTGAAATTTTGCAGGAATGTTTGACCCAGATATAAAAATCAAATGAAAAAAATGCGAAGTTCGACTCCGGGGGGCTATTTCCGTTTCCCGTAAGTTAACCCATAAAAAGCGACTTTGCAAAGTGCAGGCTTTTATTCTTTTGAAAATCCAAATTAGAAAGAATTGACGTGCGATCTTCGAATTTGATTACGTTTTAGGAAAATTAATGAAGTTTCTTATTCTATTAATATTTTTCCGCCTACGATTGGAAATCTGTCATATTAAACATTTAAATCACATATTTTGGGAAAATATCAACTTTTAAACGGGATGTTGCCTTGCCGACCACGTCATTGTCAAATTTCGAGAATCAATTGTTGTCTCAACCCGCATACGTGTAATGTATAGGAGTGCATAGATTGCCTTCAATTATCGTAGGAATTTTAGCGCAATTACGTAATTCTAATAGGACTGGGATTTAGCCTGGATTCTTTTGCTTATCTAAAGGACTATATAGCTGTAGAGTAAGAGAAAGGGGGATGTAGGGAGGGAGATAGGAAGAAAGGGATATGGAATGGAAGGTACATAGAGAGTAAGGGAGGTATAGAATTAGAAAAGGACGGGAGGAAAGAGAGGGAGACTGAGAAAAAGAGGGAGGGCTATGGATTTGGACAGGAGGGATGAGATGGGGGAAGGTGGATGAAAAGAGAGGGAGGGAGAGAGAGAACAAAAGAGAGAGGAAGGGAGGGAAACAGAGGGAGGGAGAAAGGGACGGCGATAGAGAGGGAGAAAGGGACTGCGAGAGAGAGGGAGAGAATATTATTACTCCGTCATATGACGGGAAATAAACTAGTAAAAGATATTGCGTGAAGATATGACGTAAACAATTATATAAAAATATTTTTAAAAGATAAAATTTATATTTACAATTAGATAATCCCAGTAATTGTCCGTAACACCAAATTGATGAATAACAGTTAGCTATGTCCATTTAACATTTTAAAATATCCTACTCAGTAACATTTATCTACATTCGTAAACAATTTTATTATGAAATGAATTACTTAGCAATAGAGCATTTACAACCTAACTAGTTACTTTATAGGAATTACTTTCTTCACGTTATTAAAATGACAATTAAAACTATCTTCATACATATATCTATTTATAAATATACTAGTTTTATATTTGTCCCAGAATTATATGTTTATCTTCAAATCTACTATGTTCTATTGCACGATTCTTTTGCTTCAGATCTTGATAATTTCTTTTTTGATTTAAACGATGTTTTCACTCTCGTGTTTCATCTGCCATTAATCATAAATCTAACAGAGTATAAAATTATCGTAATTTTAAATGGATTATTTTTCTATGTATCTTTATAATATAAAAATATTTTACCCAGTAGTATATATTCGCAACCGTAAGCAATTCCGTTATGTATCTCTCAACAATGGCGTCTCGCTCTTTGATTGGCAGACTAATATACCAATCAGAGTGCAATTTGACCACACACGTGCAATCAAGTTTCTATAAATGTTTATAATAGAAAAGGATTTGCGTTCTCCATTCTCTTGGCTCCCATTTCCTTTAGTGACATTTCCGATCAGACTGACATACCAATCAGTGCGATTTTACCCCCCCCCCCCCTCCCCCCAACCCCCCTTCTCCCCCACTTCCTCTCCCACACACACACACGTGCAATCAAGCTACTATGAATGTTTAGAAATAAAAAAGAATCTCTGTTTGTCATCCTCGAGCGGTCGACGGGCAAAATTCTCTCGGCTCCCATTTCCTCTAGTAACATTTCCGATGAACTATTGATTTCCCCGCTGGAGTGAAAAATAACACTTTCCGAAGAACTCACAATACTACTGAATCACTGATTACCAGAATATTTCTCTCTATTGTTTCGGCACGGACGCAACGAAGCGATATAATTCCAGCTGCCCTCCGCAATGCGTGATTTCTGAATTGCGGATGAGACGAGTACGAGAAGAATTTCAACCGCTCCTCACGGAAAAGGTTGTGCGTGACCGTATGGATATGGGAGAGGCAGAGAGAGATAGAGAGAGATGTGGAGTGGATGAGGTGATTGTCGAGGATGGAGAGCTCACACACACGATGGAGCATTTTCTTCTTCGCTAGGACAAACTTGGGACACGCAGCTCAATCGACAAATCAGGCGTGGAGAAGTGCAAACAATAGGCGCGCGCACACTAGCCCTACGAACGTGTTTGTTCGGAGGTGATTGTCGCGTGATGATAGGAGGGTTAAGAGTAGAGAGAGAGAGAGATGTCGAGTGGAGAGAAAGAGCGGTAGAGAGAGAGAAGTCGAGTGGAGTGCAAGAGCGGTAGAGAGAGAAAGAAAGAGAGATAGAGACAGATATATATATATATATATAGAGAGAGAGAGAGATATGGGACGCGTCATGGAGAGAGAGATTTTCGAAGGCCAGGTGTTTTAAAAGGGGTTTAACATCCCAAGCATATTTGAAGTATTTCATTGCCTAAAACAAGAAAAGTCAAGGATTTTCTAAATCGAGAAGAAATAAAACTCGGTCAGATGCGCAATGAAAATATAAGGAAGCAAGGCGCAGTAAAATATACATAAATGTATTTTTGATCGAAACGGGACCCGATCGATGGTTACTGCAACAGCCAAATACTGGGAAACAAAATATGCTGAATGTTAATTGTTAATTATTTAAGGTTGTGATAGTTATGTTTCGATTATACCGTCATGTATTGCACACTAAAAGACTTTCACAGAAAATTGCTTTTATTATAGAAACATACATGCTTCCTAATTTTGATTAAACCTCCTTTTTTCGAATAAAAATTATAAATAAGAATACTTGTTCCTATTCTTTAAGGTAATAAGCCAAATTAAATTCACTGGAAAAAAAATTGAAATATTTTACCTTCCTGCTGGAAATTGACTCAGCAAAACATAAATGCGACGACCAACCAATTTTCAAATCCCTTTTGGTTATTTAGAGCGGAAAACTACCTATAATCTATTTTTACTTAAATCGTTTTATCTCTCGTAATCTCGCACTTATCCTCGTTCCAGAAAACTGAAAATATATCAAATTAATCCTTAAAAGTTGGAAAGGTTCTGTTTCCGAAACTCTCTGCTTCATCCTATGCTAGTTTATGCACTTATGCGATGAATTGAACAAACTAAACCGCAATGTATGACTGCGCCAGTTTAAGGTCATGATAAAATTTACGTTAGAAATATTTTTTTACCGTTTGGAGTGGAAAATATGTTGGTAAAAAATTACCACATCTCAGTTAATGCATGGATTTATGTAGTAAGGTATAAATTTGTAATCACTGCAGAAATGAATTTTTGAAATTCCATTCGTGCAAATTATGACAATGTTGTTGAATCTGAAAATAAATATTTTGCCTACGCTTTTCGTGTTTCTACGTTTGGAAAATACTATCCAAGTGCCAAATACATCCATGTGAACTGCGTATATTTAGCATAGCAGTGTCTGTGACCTACATAAAGAGTATACAGGTATGCCTCGTTTAGCGCGTGTTCTTTTAGCGAATTTTCGATATAGCGCGGTTGACATCTCGGGACTAAAATTTTAATTTTTGAAATTTTTTAAAATAATTCTACGGTCCTTTATTATGGTCCCAGCATTTTTCTCACCTTCATTTGTACTTCACTCTCTGTTCAGAGATAGTCATTCTACTCTAATTAAAGACAAGTTGTTATTTATACGTTTATTAACTTTATTTCTATTTCACTCGTTCATTTTTATTATGTTTTTTACATTGGTTTGCCGCAATCCCACAGTCTTTTGCAGTGACGCTAACATCGGAAGTTTTAAAGTTCTTAACGCTACTGCTGAGATGTGCAGGGTTGGGTTTGCTTTGAATGGGTTTTTGCTTAAGACTGGTTTAGATTATGTTCACGATAACTTTAATTTGAGCTATCGTTAGTCATTTGTTATTCTGATGCTATTTTGCTGTTGGTACCTATGATGAAGCTGCGGCGGCGCCGCTGAATCGTAATATCATTCGTATTCCGTTTTTGTTTACTTTTGCGCTGGCCAAACATCATCAAAGATATTCGTAATCATGAAGAATTTTAGGAACATTTCAAGGTAATACACTATATTGATGTTTTACCAAGTATATACTAGAAATACTTATGATATTTTTATACCTATCTCATTTAGTTTATAATACGTTTTTCCATCGCAAATTTTATTAGAAAATTGTGATTTTCCATCATAAAGAATTAGTTTTTTGAACCTGTTGTACACCAATAAGTTCATAATAAATAATTATTTAAAAATAATTGTCATATACCATATTAAATCCTACGGGTAATGCCCGCACCTCCGTTTTTAGAGTTAAAAATCTGGAAAAAAAACTAATTCGTGTCATGTCCTCACTTCCAAAATTTTCATATTTTACAGCAATATCGGTTGAATAATCTATCTGAAGCCGAATTTGATGATATAATTATGGCAACAAGCATATATTTAAGACGAATTCAAAAAATTATTTTTTAATACTTTTTTAACGTACGTAAACATGAAAAATTCACATCCATTGCCATTATATTACACGGAGACAACTCAAAAACCTATTTTGGAGTCTAGCTCCTTGATCTCACAAAAATTTTCAATTTTGAGCAGCAGCACATTCTCAAGTTATTTAATTTAAAATGAGTAATTTTCGCTAATTTTGCGAAATTACTCTAACTCAGCCAAATTCACCTAGAAAAAGAGCGAATTTTACATAAATAAACGTAAACGGTTCATGCTCAAAATAAAACTCCGTGTCAAATCCCTCAGAGATCATACAATACCGAAAATAAACTGGTCACTAGACGCACTGCGGCCGGCTACACAGAGAAGCGTTTCTCACGTTTCTGTGGATAAAATGTATCATTTATAGCTTTCAGAAAGCACAAACGAACAACTCCAATAGCTATTTAGTGGCATATTTCCATCGCAAGATTGTGATATTTGCTTTTATAGAGAGTAATAAACGTATGTACATATATTCTTTTAGGATTACGTAACGTTAAAGGAAAAAAAATTCACGGTAAAATGTGATTTGAGCATTGCACGAATTAAATGGCATTATAACAGAAATCGTTTGTTTTTAATGAAAAATATATGCAATTCAGTTGATTATTTCTCTTACATCACCTTTTCTAAGAGAATGAATGACACTTCTATTTACATAGAAATTTACGTGATTTAGGTTTACTACTGACAGCTGTCAAGGTATTTTTAAAAATGCCTGATAAATATCGTGCTTATTATATTATTCTACGCGTTAAAAAATACCTTGGTTATAAATCGAGGAAATAAAAAGCACGGCATATTGCGCCTACCGAAGAAAACGCATACTCAAATCACGCCAGGCACGCAGTGCTAGTAGGCGGTTCGCGGGTGGCCTACCCTCAAAAGATGAAGGGACCAATATCCCCCTTTTTTATGGGAACTAGCGGGAAAAAAGTGCAGGTATTACATGAGTAAATACGGTACTTCTTTTTCTTGACTTTAAATTAATATATTAAAATGTACTATAATTATATAAGTTGCAAGATAGTAAAATTTCTGAAGAGTAAAAATCAACTGGGTTAAGTGCTATGTTAAAAACTGTTCTTTTAGCGCAAATTCTGATAGCGCATATATGTCTCGGAACGCCTCTCATGCGCTAAGGAAGGCATGCATGTATTGGAAGAGAACAGACATTACACCTGACACGTTAAGTGAACGTGCTTCCTGTGAATAGAGTCGAAACCGGATTTGGACATGATGTCGCAAATTCTCAAATTTCTGCCTCAAACTAATGGAACCCTTCGAGAACTAACCGCTGGATTCTCGAATCAAATTTCAAAAGCGACAGACGTTTTTAATAATAAATATGAGTCTGGAATGAATATCTCGCTTCTTTTTGTAGGCCTGATATTTCAATTGTACTACTCGCCAATGCGAGAGTAATTTTAAAAGAATAGAAATCATGCATCAAACATTCTAAATTTTCATCCTACAAAAATATTATATGGACAACGCCGAATCACTACTTTATATTCTACAAGGCATGCACGAGGAAAGCAAGCACTGTACGTGAAAGATAATATTTTTCATTACTCATCATTAGGGATTTTTCCGGCGATATTTTTTCCTCGGGAAATGTGAGTTAGATATTTCAAATATTCCGGGATTCCGGGAATAACAATGATTTAGCATCTTTAACATTTAATAATCTATTTTTCATCTAAACATGATATTTATTAGGTATTGATATCATTATAAATATCTGCTCTTTACATACAGGGTGTACCATTTAAAACGCAACCCACATGAAGAAAGTATCATTTATTACAAGTTTCATTAAATATTAATGTTATGGATAGCGTCAACCGCTTTAGATGAGTTGCTGAAAATGTCCACCTCCTCAATGACATGCTTCAATCCTTTTCACCATGTTCATGTTTCACAAAATTTTTTGGTACTTACGTATTTTCCGTAGGACCCTTAAGTGGCGCCGTGATTGACGGGAAATGAAACTACGTGGAACTCCATGCTGGCATGAAGAGGGTGACATTCATTTAAGGAAGAGAACTGGAACTAACCCACCAACCTAACGTTACCCAACCCGGCTTTGAGAAAATGCAAACGTTCTTTTTTATAATTTAAAGTGCTAATTTTATTTAAAATTTTAAAATGGAAATAGAACGAACCAATCTTACCCAAACCCCGGTTGGATAAAAAATAGCAACCTCCACGCAGCAGTTCCAGGTTTTTCTTATAATTAGCGTGTTCATTTGCAAATTTTTTATGGAAATTTAACCGAACCAATAACCAACCAACGTAATCCGGTAAGGAGAAAAAACAAACTTTTTTCTACAATAAAATGTTCATTTTTTTTATTTTAAATGAACGAACCTAACAAACCAACGTTACCCATCCTGCTTGGAAAGAAACAACAACCTCCACGAGTTCCCAAGCAGAGCAAACTCCACGTAGTTCCATTTCCCGTAACTCACGCCGCCACAGAAGGGCCCTGCGGAAAATACGTAAGTACCAATTTTTTTATTGGACGGTATATTGATGTCTTGTCTAGTACTTCCTTTACTGTATATGTATTCGTGAATACCACACGAATGCCAGTGAAAGATTTCAAAGAAAAACAAGTGAAGATATAAAAATGAATTTTTATAACCAACTTTAATATAGTTAATACTTTAATATGAATAAACTCTATAATATAATTATGATAAACTTTCTGCTTACATGGGCGTAAAAAATTGCATGTCTACCAGCAGTTGAGTGATGTGGGGGTCTCTATATTTAACCTTTAATCTTTTTACAGTTTAGAGAATGGCAGACAGAAGTAGAGAACTCAGTGGCAAACGTAAGAATGTTTGGTATTTAAGTAGTAAAAAATTTGATAGTATCTTTTGTTTCATTAATAAAAATACCAACTTTTCCATTCATATTGCTTAAAATCAACTAAAATATTCTGCTAGTTCTGAGTAATTTAGCTTTAGATGCTAGTAGGAGTGAAATTGTTGATCACCAATGAGGTTTTGAATGGCCTTTTCATAGGAAAAACAATTTTCAGAATAATCTTAAATGAATAAAAATAAAAAGGTTTTAAGATAAATAAAAACTTACTATCAATGATAATTACGATAAATAAAAACAATTATTTGCAAAAAACGTAGGAATGCTCGTATCAATACAAATCCACATTAAAATAAAGAAACTTCTATTACACTACGAACAATGACAATAGTTTGTTTAATCTCGTTGCTATGATGGACGCTTTTAATTTGTTCAGATTCGCTTCAACAATATAAATAAAGAGAAGGAAAGCTAAGGTTATATATTACAAATAATGTGATAACTGTTGTCAAAATAATGAAAATATAAAAATAATCAACTAAAAAGAAAACGTAATTTAAAAAATAAATAAATATGAAAAATGCCACTAATACTATATGTCTATCTTCCCACGTGAGTTCAAGTTAACAGTTATCGCAGAGACAACGCGTACATCTGGTGGCTCGTCTTATGCGATGATTATCTTAGGTGAGATGGTTCGAACCCTGCAAGCAGCTTTGAATTTTTTTAGATTAGACACACACACACGCTCTCTTTGGGTAATAACCATGTAACCATCTCCAACGCTATTCAGCAACATGGACCGTACTGTGGATGAAATAATGAAGTTTATTTTTCTTGAGGACAAAATTAAAATACATGCTGAATCTGACAATAATAAAAGCCTACTTCTGTCCCTTTGTTGCTCCCTCTGTCACGCTATAAAAATGCGAATAACTCGTTAATAGAACGAGATACATTTTTTATTTTTGGCAGAAATGATTGAGTCACATATTGTAAGATGATGACGAAAATAAATTTTGAAAAAGTCCTAGGTTCGACGCCAAGGTAGGCATTTCCATTTCCATATGATAACACGTAAAACTAGACTTTTCTACTTACAGGCATTTATTCTTTTTGAGATCTAAATTAGAAATAATTAACCTATAATCTTCAAATCTAGTTCATTTTAAAGAAAACACTATTAGGTTTCTTATTCTGTTCATCTTTTCCCGCCTACAGTTCGATATTTCTTATGTTAAACGTATCATTCACGTATTTTGGGAAAATCTTGGTATTTAATTGTGATGTTGCCTTGCCAACCAATTACATTGTTAAACCTCGAAATCCTATTGTTATTTTTATCCTTTATGGGTGAAAGCTTGCTTTGAATGCTCTTACAATTAGTACGAGAGAGAGAAGGAATACATCTGAATGTAGAACATTAATCATTCGCATATTAAAATTAGATACTTAGAGTCATCGTAGGAGTTCGAATCTTGAATCAACGAACGCCCAAAAGAACGAAAGTTTGTTTTCTTGCCATCCAAAGAAATTCGAGGTATATTTAAGTTCTTTTTTATTTCACTAAAAATCTTTCCCGTTGAATTTCAACGGGGAACTCCATAGTGATGCAGAAACAAGGCGATCTGACCCATGAAACCTGAAATTTGAAAACTTGGACAAGAGCCGATTGCCAGAGAATTTAGAAATTCCGAATAGACGCCATAATTTCGCGAAAAATGAAAATGATTTTATTATTTATGTATTAGTATGCCATTGATATTAAACTACGGCGTAAACTTATGATTACGAAATATAGCAAAACGTGAAAAGTATTTTAATGTTATCTTTCGTCGCTTTTTGAGAAATTTTAACTCTTCAATTTTTAAATATAATGGTGTCTTGCCTATTTTGCGATTTTTTTATCCAAATATATGCTAAGGGTAGGGATGATGATGCCATAATCTTAACACAAAATATCCTAATTTTTCCATAATGTTAGTGTATAGGGTATTGTCTTAATGATTATGCTCATGCAGGGTGATCTAAGTCACGAAAATTGAAATACGAACCGATTCTCAGAGAATTTGGCAACTATGGATATGAAATTAATTTCTAGAAAAATTATAAACTTTCTGCAAGAACTCATGGAATTTATTATTTAATACATACAGGATCTATGTGGCTCAAGTGCTGTTGCCCTGGAGATCGCATTGGTTTATTTACGAGTTTAGATCTTAGTGTATGGTGATTTTTTTAGCGCTTGCAGTATGCAAGCACCGACAACGTAAATTCATAAGTTTTTAATGAATCTCAATGACGTGAAACATGTATAGAGCAAGTCAGTAAAATATACAAGACAGATTGCCTTCATCAACAGATTTGCTACTCAAATTAGCTCTTCTTCGGGTCACAAAATTGTCTGCTGTGAAAAACACTCGTTCACTTTTGGTTTTATTGTTTTAATACATGAAATAACAACAATAAATTTGGTATTATTCTTCTAGTTTTTTGGCGTTCTTTACCAACGAAGCGGTAATAGCGGAACGCCTTATGGTTACGTCTAGTTCGTCCGTCCGTCGTAACTCTCATCTCCTAAACGGCTAGATGGATTTAAATTTAATTAAGTATGAGTGATCGTTATTGAAATTTATTGCCTAATTGTGATTTGAACTGAATCCGTCGATTAGAACTTCCACTTTACCCAATGAAATAACAAATTTTCTCTCCCTAGCTCTTATTTGATCTGTAAGGTATAGATTACGAAATTTATTCGGATAGAGAACAACATTTACTATACGAAAGGTCACATAATTACCAATTATGGTTTCGGAAATAAAAATTCAAGAAAATCCCAAGCGAAACATCGCATATTTTGTTTAGACGGTTTTCTCAACAAACAACAATTAAAAATCCATATATTTCTCTCCCATTCTCTTATATGATCTGTGAGGTATAGATTTAAAAAAATATTTGGATAAAGAACGACATTTATTAAAAGATGGCTCCAGAGACCACATAATTACGACTTATAGTTTCGTAGATAAAAATTCGAGAAAATCCCAAGAAAAACATCGCATATTTAGTTTATATCGGTCGCTAAGACGGTTCTCTCGGCAAACAACAATTAAAAATCCATATATTTCTCTCCCATTCTCTTATATGATCTTTGAGGTATAGATTAAAAATTTTATTTAGATAGAGAACAACATTTACTGCAAGATAGTTCCCAAGACCATATAATTACGACTTGTAGTTTTGGGGATAAAAATTCGAGAATCGCCTAATCTTTCGATAACATTTCATGCGTATTTCCCATTAAGAACGCCTTTGAAATCTCTGTGTATTCCATTTATGGAATATACTTTTCCATCTTGTTTTATGTAAATAAAATTCTTTGAGTAATGTACTGTACGATTCGTTCATTGTTGGATCCCTTTTCAAACTTTCAGAAATTTCATATTCTAATTCATCTGCTAGTGTCATTTTGACTGAAGAAAGGGAAATATCTTTGTCTCCACTTCTTCGTTATGTCATCATACGTTTATATCTTCAGATAGTTTTAGAAACGCAACCTGATCCTTAATCTCAAACTCATAATAACTCGATTACAAAATAGCATTCATTAAAATAATATTTAGTATTCATCAGAAATGATATTGGCACAACATGTTTAAAATAAAAACTAATTTCGATAGCTTAACATTTGGGGCTGAAATTTGGAAGAATATCTTTAAAAATCCAGCTATGGAGGCAATTCTGGAAAAGCTTGACTCGGCACAAAATTCAAAGGAACGAGTCCCGGAAATCATTGAAATTTTTCCCGGGAATCGAGAAGAAGAAATATTGAGTAAATTCCAGGGAACCAGAAACGAGAATTCCCAGTTCAAAAACTCAACTCATCATGACTCGAGTTGTCAGACCTTATCTTTTATTGCTCTACAAGTAATAAACAAGCGAAATATGTGTCGGTTTACTAAAATGTATGCTAATGACCCTCATGATCATATTTATCATAATTTCACCGTAAATAATTTACTCAGAATTCAAAATACGCACGTACATTACAATTTTTAAAAATGCCTTAATTAAATCATAAAGTTAAAATGCCTTCTTTACGAGCACTATATCCCCATTAAAACAACTATTGTTCTTCGCAAATCCATATATCCCCTCCAGGATAAAAAAATAAAAGCGCTACCCTTGAAAATTTTATGAAATATCTTTTTTATTTAATGAAGTTGCTTCCATTTAGATACTCAGAAAACCTTTTCCTACTTAATTAACTCTCGTTAATTTTGTTACTATTAAAAATAAAAATAAGCAATTTGTCTTACAGTATGTCCGAAATTTTGAGTTTCGCAGATTCCACAACGTTAGGATAGGTATTTCAAATGAAGAAATCCTTGCAGCGATGTTCCAAGCAAGTACCTATATATGTATATGACTAGGGCTTCCAGACCGGTTATTACCGTACCCGGTTAACCGGTTAACCTTTGACTGTTCTCACTATTCATTAACCGGGTAATTTCGTCCGATTAACCGTCTTCTGGATACGAGAAAAAATCTTCCCAAAATCGCTATGAAAAATTAAATGTAAACAAATTGTTTAAAAAGAATAACTATACATAAAAGTCAATTCGGTTAACTAGTGCAGGGTACAGTGAAATCGTTCACTTTTCCATTGGTGGTTGTTGTGGCTGGGGGAGGTAGAAGAGGAAATGGAAAACAAAAGGGACCAAGGAAGCGAGATCTAATTAGCTGTAAATTACGGCCGACAAGTTTACGGAGCTATTCTCTTAAAATGTTTTTTTTTTCAATTTGGCAAAACTAGTACCATGAAGTCCAGTTCCGAAATATTTGAATTTTTTAGTACCACATCCAATATAATTGGGAATGAGCAGTAGAATAGAAAAGACAGTTTCAGCGCAGCGATAGTGACGCCGCCTGCCGGTAGAAACTGTAAGCTATAGATAAACAAAAGATAAACGTAATGACGTCATAACAAAAGACGATCGTAATGCGCAATGTTAGGTTGGGAAGGCGGTAAATTTGAATCGAGTTAAAATTTTGCTGTTGGTATCTTGGAAGGCGGTAAATTTGAATCTAGTTAAAATTTTGCAGATGGTATCTTGGAAGGCGGTAAATTTGAATCGAGTTAAAATTTTGCTGTTGGTATTTTGGATGGCGGCGGATTCGAATCGAATTAAACTTTCTGGGTTGGTATTTTGGATGGCGGCGGATTTGAGTACGTTAAAATGAAGCGAAATATTGAGCAGGTTGATGAAGTTTTTTTATTTCCAATAAAAGACAATCATTATTACTTTATAAAAACACACAACAAAAATAACAATCTTTTTTCAAAGGAGGTGGTCCATCGATATGAATTTCTCCTTTATTGCAGTGTTCCAGGCATGGTTGATATCGTTCCGTCTTATTCCAATCTTCTAATTCTTGTAATTCGGGAAATGTGGCGGCTATCTGATGGATGTCACGTGGATGATACAGTTCAATGTAATCAATAGGTATAAATTTCAGATCCTCTAATTTCATCGTCTTCCAACCACGTTCATGGCCGACCCAACTTTATGTATAATTGCGAGTTGTTTTAAGTCCATAACTGAAAGTTAATTATTTTCAAATCAATGATTGCTTAGATTTATAATATAATAATAATTTTAAATATAAATTAAATTACCTTTGGTGAGCGATCTTATGCGTGGAGTATTCTGGATGCGTCTTTCTTCGAGAAACTCACTTATGCACGCGTCCGTCCTCTGCCGAGTCTCAAAACCGAATGAAACCTTCTATGTGCAAGATTGCAAAAATGCTGAGACTGCACGGCCGCGAGACTCTGCGTAGCGATCTTGAGTCAGCGAACCGGACGTGATCACTGCAAAATGCCGAGTTCGTGCATACACCGGATGTGATCTGGAGAGTGGGGGTTAACGCAAAAGTATCACGTCAACACTTTCCCAACTTGCGGTATATTTGAATCGAGTTAAAATTTGGTGCTCGGCGGTGAATTTAAATACGTCAAAATGAAACAAATATTTTGGTCGTAACTCGTCTTACTTATATGATTTAACAAGTCGTAACTTGTCGAATGGAAGGATGAGATGAAATAAAAATAGTTTTTTAATAATCAATATTCCTTTATTTCCATTTTAAAATGTCTTAATGTAATTTATTTCTTTTTATTAAAGGACAGGTTATCACAAATCGATCATGCTCCTTTTTAGGATCATCTCCTTTTTCCCACTCGTATACATTTACACCGCATTTACTACAAATAGTCATGTCCATATATCCAGAATAAATAAATCCAACAGAAGCCATTTTATATACATCGAAAATACATTGATTTTTAGGAAAGCAATTGAATGATTTAAGTCTATCAGATTCATTTTTTAGGTCAACATTTTGCCGAAACCAGTTCTTAATTTTGTGACAATTATCCACAGCACACATTAAATTTCCATCATTTCTATGTTTATGCAGCATACACCTTTTACCCGATGAGGGTAATTGTGAAATCGGAGGGCAGTCAAAAACGAGTAAATCGATGACTTTATGTCCTATTATATTGGATAAGAATTTACATTTTTCTAAACCTTTTACGAAAAAAAGATGATAACCTAATGCATATTTCAAGAGTACATTTTCGAAATTTTCATTGGTGATGTCACTTTCTTCTACCTCCATTCCGTGAAAGTATTTGGTAAGCCATGAAGTTTCTCTTTTACAAATTAATTCACGTGGTGATGAAAAAATCCATGATTGGCTATAATCATTGTCAATATCGCAAATAGCCAATTCTTTGACTACGAATTCATTCTTTTGATTGCGAAAGGCTTGGAAATCCACTATACATTTTCTCAATTGAAAAATCTCTAATGGCGTTTGGTTTACGGGAGTATTAGCTCCATCGCCAGGGACCGACTCCATTATTCACACACTCACAGAATAGCAGTTTACGGGAGTTTTAATTCCGCGCCAGTGACTGCAGTCTTTTCACATATGCTGTAATAAAAATTCTCCGATTGAGCAATGTATAGGAATTTCCAAATTTAATCTTTCAAAATCGATTTTGCTGCCTGTAGGTTTAGCTATATCGGTAACGTTATGCAGACCGATTACGCAGCCAACATTCATGAAACTTTCGTAATACTCTTTTACGTTTGAAGATTCTTTAATTAAAGTATTTAATGTTAAATTCAAAGGTTTAGATTGCACCAATAGCTTATTCCACTCCTCCTCATTCAAGGTGACCGATTGACGGTCACCTTTGATTATTAAATGTTTAACTCCGAAATACTTTACAAATCGTAATGGCAGCTTTTCAATGATTGGTTTGCTATCAGAATTAAAATAGTTAGAAATTATATCTTTTTGTTCGAATAAATTAAGCCATCGGTCATTACTCAGAATGACTGCCCCTTTACCGATTTGAGTAAATTGCACACACAATTCAAAAGTTTCACAATGATTAAATCCAACACTAACACTTTTCACTTTCTTATTATTCAGATAGTACACAGTTTCCAATAAGAGTTGATTGATTTCACAAATATTCTTCTTCCGCGATGACTTTGGGGGTGATGCGGGATCTGCTTGCAGACTGGATGGTGGTGGTGGCGATGACGATGATGGTGATGATTGCAGATTGGATAACTCCGGTCTTGGAACACTTCTCCGTTTCGGTAGAACTCCTGTACTGCTCGAACTCTCCATAGCGAAAGACTGTGTGGAGTTTATATATTTCAATATAACCTACTATAACTGATGGAGGGGTGGTGCGGGTAAAGGGGAAGGTGTGAAAGTGGAAGGGGAGCCTCAGAAGTCATAAATCCTCGGCGATTGGTTGCTTGTCTTAGATTGCATCATGCGTTGGAGTTGATTTATCTTCGAGCAGTAGCTTTGTGATTGAAGATCACAACGTCTTCTTTGTCACGCTTTCCAAAATTCGAAGAAAAAGAGCTTTGCGACTTGACAGTCGTTGAACTGGGGGTGGGTAAATTGGGAAATGAAATAGGTTAAGGTTTTCCCGATTGATTTGCAGAGAGTGTAAAGACAGCAAAACTCTCCACAAAGGTCAGAGTGATAACTTTAGAGTCGAAATGAATTTTCGGTGTAGGAAAACGGTTGGAGGAAAGAGATGATTTCGTAAATGAAAGGTGGATAACCGTATGAGTCGAAATATTCGGCGTAATAATTGTCTATCACGTGAACTGCAACCCAATGACTTCCAAGTTTATTAGATGGATCAAAGTTTATCATGTAAATTCCAGGTTTTGGCTGATGAGGTAAATGATCTGCAGGAAAAACTCCATGCCAAATCTCATTTATGATTATTTTTTGGTTAAAAAATGTTCGGGTTTTGTGGAAAGTTATTCTAGTAATAGATATTTTGAAAAAATTAAGCATCGGCTTTTTTTTAGAAAATTTCTTCGTAATACATGATCGAAAAAATGTTTCCCCAAACAAATTTTGCCAAAAAATACCATTTTAAAAACAATATTGCTCTGATTATATAAATAATCATAAGTGAGATTTGATAAATTAATTATTTTTTAGATTACCGAATTTTATTAATTTTCGGTATACAAATTTATTTGGCAAATATTTTTTTTGGTTAAAAATATTTAGCGTTTGTGGAAAGTTATTCTAGTAATAGATATTTTGAAAAAAAAAAATTATGCATCGGCTTTTTTTAGAAAATTTCTTCGTAATACATTATCGAAAAAATGTTCTCCAAACAAAGTTTGACAAAAAATACGTTTTTTAAAACAATATTTCTCTGATTATATAAATAATCATAAGTGAGATTTGATAAATTAATTATTTTATAGATTACTGAATTTTATTAATTTTCGGTATACAAATTTATTTGGCAAATAATTTTTTTGGTTAAAAAATATTTAGCGTTTTTGGAGATTTATTCTAGTTATAGATATTTTGAAAGAAAAATTAAGCACCGGCTTTTTTTTAGAAAATTTCTTCGTAATACATTATCGAAAAAATGTTTCCCCAAACAAATTTTGACAAAAAATACGTTTTTTAAAACAATATTTCTCTGATTATATAAATAATCATAAGTGAGATTTGATAAATTAATTATTTTTTAGATTACCGAATTTTATTAATTTTCGGTATACAAATTTATTTGGCAAATATTTTTTTTTGGTTAAAAAATATTTAGCTTTTTTGGAGATTTATTCTAGTTATAGATATTTTGAAAAAAAAATTAAGCACCGGCTTTTTTTTAGAAAATTTCTTCGTAAAACATTATCGAAAAAATGTTTCCCCAAACAAATTTTGACAAAAAATACGTTTTTTAAAACAATATTTCTCTGATTATATAAATAATCATAAGTGAGATTTGATAAATTAATTATTTTTTAGATTACCGAATTTTATTAATTTTCGGTATACAAATTTATTTGGCAAATATTTTTTTTTGTTTAAAAAATATTTAGCGTTTGTGGAAAGTTATTCTAGTAATAGATATTTTGAAAAAAAATTATGCATCGGCTTTTTTTAGAAAATTTCTTTGTAATACATTATCGAAAAAATGTTTCCCCAAACAAATTTTGACAAAAAATACGTTTTTTAAAACAATATTTCTCTTATTATATAAATAATCATAAGTGAGATTAGATAAATTAATTATTTTATAGATTACCGAATTTTATTAATTTTCGTTATACAAATTTATTTGGCAAATAATTTTTTTGGTCAAAAAATATTTAGCGTTTGTGAAAAGTTATTCTAGTAATAGATATTTTGAAAAAAAAAATTATGCATCGGCTTTTTTTAGAAAATTTCTTCGTAATACATTATCGAAAAAATGTTCTCCAAACAAAGTTTGACAAAAAATGTTTTTTAAAACAATATTTCTCTGATTATATAAATAATCATAAGTGAGATTTGATAAATTAATTATTTTTTAGATTACCGAATTTTATTAATTTTCGGTATACAAATTTATTTGGCAAATATTTTTTTTGGTTAAAAAATATTTAGCGTTTGTGGAAAGTTATTCTAGTAATAGATATTTTGAAAAAAAAAATTATGCATCGGCTTTTTTTAGAAAATTTCTTCGTAATACATTATCGAAAAAATGTTCTCCAAACAAAGTTTGACAAAAAATACGTTTTTTAAAACAATATTTCTCTGATTATATAAATAATCATAAGTGAGATTTGATAAATTAATTATTTTATAGATTACTGAATTTTATTAATTTTCGGTATACAAATTTATTTGGCAAATAATTTTTTTGGTTAAAAAATATTTAGCGTTTTTGGAGATTTATTCTAGTTATAGATATTTTGAAAGAAAAATTAAGCACCGGCTTTTTTTTAGAAAATTTCTTCGTAATACATTATCGAAAAAATGTTTCCCCAAACAAATTTTGACAAAAAATACGTTTTTTAAAACAATATTTCTCTGATTATATAAATAATCATAAGTGAGATTTGATAAATTAATTATTTTTTAGATTACCGAATTTTATTAATTTTCGGTATACAAATTTATTTGGCAAATATTTTTTTTTGGTTAAAAAATATTTAGCTTTTTTGGAGATTTATTCTAGTTATAGATATTTTGAAAAAAAAATTAAGCACCGGCTTTTTTTTAGAAAATTTCTTCGTAATACATTATCGAAAAAATGTTTCCCCAAACAAATTTTGACAAAAAATACGTTTTTTAAAACAATATTTCTCTGATTATATAAATAATCATAAGTGAGATTTGATAAATTAATTATTTTTTAGATTACCGAATTTTATTAATTTTCGGTATACAAATTTATTTGGCAAATATTTTTTTTTGTTTAAAAAATATTTAGCGTTTGTGGAAAGTTATTCTAGTAATAGATATTTTGAAAAAAAAATTATGCACCGGCTTTTTTTTAGAAAATTTCTTCGTAATACATTATCGAAAAAATGTTCTCCAAACAAAGTTTGACAAAAAATACGTTTTTTAAAACAATATTTCTCTGATTATATAAATAATCATAAGTGAGATTTGATAAATTAATTATTTTATAGATTACCGAATTTTATTAATTTTCGGTATACAAATTTATTTGGCAAATAATTTTTTTGGTTAAAAAATATTTAGCTTTTTTGGAGATTTATTCTAGTTATAGATATTTTGAAAAAAAAATTAAGCACCGGCTTTTTTTTTTTAAATTTCTTTGTAATACATTATCGAAAAAATGTTCTCCAAACAAAGTTTGACAAAAAATACGTTTTTTAAAACAATATTTCTCTGATTATATAAATAAGTGAGATTTGATAAATTAATTATTTTATAGATTACCGAATTTTATTAATTTTCGGTATACATATTTATTTGGCAAATAATTTTTTTGTTTAAAAAATATTTAGCTTTTTTGGAGATTTATTCTAGTTACAGATATTTTGAAAAAAAAATTAAGCACCGGCTTTTTTTTAGAAAATTTCTTCGTAAAAATGATCGAAAAAATGTTTCCCCAAACAAATTTTGACAAAAAATACGTTTTTTTAAAACAATATTTCTCTGATTATATAAATAATCATAAGTGAGATTTGATAAATTAATTATTTTATAGATTACTGAATTTTATTAATTTTCGGTATACAAATTTATTTGGCAAATATTTTTTTTGGTTAAAAAATATTCAGGTTTTTTTTTGGAAAGTTATTCTAGTAATAGATATTTTGAAAAAAAATTATGCATCGGCTTTTTTTTTAGAAAATTTCTTTGTAATACATTATCGAAAAAATGTTCTCCAAACAAAGTTTGACAAAAAATACGTTTTTTAAAACAATATTTCTCTGATTATATAAATAATCATAAGTGAGATTTGATAAATTAATTATTTTATAGATTACTGAATTTTATTAATTTTCGGTATATAAATTTATTTGGCATATAATTTTTTTGGTTAAAAAATATTTAGCGTTTTTGGAGATTTATTCTAGTAATAGATATTTTGAAAAAAAAAATTAAGCACCGGCTTTTTTTTAGAAAATTTCTTCGTAATACATGATCGAAAAAATGTTTCCCCAAACAAATTTTGACAAAAAATACGTTTTTTTAAAACAATATTTCTCTGATTATATAAATAATCATAAGTGAGATTTGATAAATTAATTATTTTATAGATTACTGAATTTTATTAATTTTCGGTATACAAATTTATTTGGCAAATAATTTTTTTGGTTAAAAAATATTTAGCGTTTTTGGAGATTTATTCTAGTTATAGATATTTTGAAAAAAAAAATTAAGCACCGGCTTTTTTTTTAGAAAATTTCTTCGTAATACATGATCGAAAAAATGTTCTCCAAACAAAGTTTGACAAAAAATACGTTTTTTAAAACAATATTTCTCTGATTATATAAATAATCATAAGTGAGATTTGATAAATTAATTATTTTATAGATTACTGAATTTTATTAATTTTCGGTATACAAATTTATTTGGCAAATAATTTTTTTGGTTAAAAAATATTTAGCGTTTTTGGAGATTTATTCTAGTTATAGATATTTTGAAAGAAAAATTAAGCACCGGCTTTTTTTTAGAAAATTTCTTCGTAATACATTATCGAAAAAATGTTTCCCCAAACAAATTTTGACAAAAAATACGTTTTTTAAAACAATATTTCTCTGATTATATAAATAATCATAAGTGAGATTTGATAAATTAATTATTTTTTAGATTACCGAATTTTATTAATTTTCGGTATACAAATTTATTTGGCAAATATTTTTTTTTGGTTAAAAAATATTTAGCTTTTTTGGAGATTTATTCTAGTTATAGATATTTTGAAAAAAAAATTAAGCACCGGCTTTTTTTTAGAAAATTTCTTCGTAAAACATTATCGAAAAAATGTTTCCCCAAACAAATTTTGACAAAAAATACGTTTTTTAAAACAATATTTCTCTGATTATATAAATAATCATAAGTGAGATTTGATAAATTAATTATTTTTTAGATTACCGAATTTTATTAATTTCCGGTATACAAATTTATTTGGCAAATATTTTTTTTTGTTTAAAAAATATTTAGCGTTTGTGGAAAGTTATTCTAGTAATAGATATTTTGAAAAAAAATTATGCATCGGCTTTTTTTAGAAAATTTCTTTGTAATACATTATCGAAAAAATGTTTCCCCAAACAAATTTTGACAAAAAATACGTTTTTTAAAACAATATTTCTCTTATTATATAAATAATCATAAGTGAGATTAGATAAATTAATTATTTTATAGATTACCGAATTTTATTAATTTTCGTTATACAAATTTATTTGGCAAATAATTTTTTTGGTCAAAAAATATTTAGCGTTTGTGAAAAGTTATTCTAGTAATAGATATTTTGAAAAAAAAAATTATGCATCGGCTTTTTTTAGAAAATTTCTTCGTAATACATTATCGAAAAAATGTTCTCCAAACAAAGTTTGACAAAAAATGTTTTTTAAAACAATATTTCTCTGATTATATAAATAATCATAAGTGAGATTTGATAAATTAATTATTTTTTAGATTACCGAATTTTATTAATTTTCGGTATACAAATTTATTTGGCAAATATTTTTTTTGGTTAAAAAATATTTAGCGTTTGTGGAAAGTTATTCTAGTAATAGATATTTTGAAAAAAAAAATTATGCATCGGCTTTTTTTAGAAAATTTCTTCGTAATACATTATCGAAAAAATGTTCTCCAAACAAAGTTTGACAAAAAATACGTTTTTTAAAACAATATTTCTCTGATTATATAAATAATCATAAGTGAGATTTGATAAATTAATTATTTTATAGATTACTGAATTTTATTAATTTTCGGTATACAAATTTATTTGGCAAATAATTTTTTTGGTTAAAAAATATTTAGCGTTTTTGGAGATTTATTCTAGTTATAGATATTTTGAAAGAAAAATTAAGCACCGGCTTTTTTTTAGAAAATTTCTTCGTAATACATTATCGAAAAAATGTTTCCCCAAACAAATTTTGACAAAAAATACGTTTTTTAAAACAATATTTCTCTGATTATATAAATAATCATAAGTGAGATTTGATAAATTAATTATTTTTTAGATTACCGAATTTTATTAATTTTCGGTATACAAATTTATTTGGCAAATATTTTTTTTTGGTTAAAAAATATTTAGCTTTTTTGGAGATTTATTCTAGTTATAGATATTTTGAAAAAAAAATTAAGCACCGGCTTTTTTTTAGAAAATTTCTTCGTAATACATTATCGAAAAAATGTTTCCCCAAACAAATTTTGACAAAAAATACGTTTTTTAAAACAATATTTCTCTGATTATATAAATAATCATAAGTGAGATTTGATAAATTAATTATTTTTTAGATTACCGAATTTTATTAATTTTCGGTATACAAATTTATTTGGCAAATATTTTTTTTTGTTTAAAAAATATTTAGCGTTTGTGGAAAGTTATTCTAGTAATAGATATTTTGAAAAAAAAATTATGCACCGGCTTTTTTTTAGAAAATTTCTTCGTAATACATTATCGAAAAAATGTTCTCCAAACAAAGTTTGACAAAAAATACGTTTTTTAAAACAATATTTCTCTGATTATATAAATAATCATAAGTGAGATTTGATAAATTAATTATTTTATAGATTACCGAATTTTATTAATTTTCGGTATACAAATTTATTTGGCAAATAATTTTTTTGGTTAAAAAATATTTAGCTTTTTTGGAGATTTATTCTAGTTATAGATATTTTGAAAAAAAAATTAAGCACCGGCTTTTTTTTTTTAAATTTCTTTGTAATACATTATCGAAAAAATGTTCTCCAAACAAAGTTTGACAAAAAATACGTTTTTTAAAACAATATTTCTCTGATTATATAAATAAGTGAGATTTGATAAATTAATTATTTTATAGATTACCGAATTTTATTAATTTTCGGTATACATATTTATTTGGCAAATAATTTTTTTGGTCAAAAAATATTTAGCGTTTGTGAAAAGTTATTCTAGTAATAGATATTTTGAAAAAAAAAATTATGCATCGGCTTTTTTTAGAAAATTTCTTCGTAATACATTATCGAAAAAATGTTCTCCAAACAAAGTTTGACAAAAAATGTTTTTTAAAACAATATTTCTCTGATTATATAAATAATCATAAGTGAGATTTGATAAATTAATTATTTTTTAGATTACCGAATTTTATTAATTTTCGGTATACAAATTTATTTGGCAAATATTTTTTTTGGTTAAAAAATATTTAGCGTTTGTGGAAAGTTATTCTAGTAATAGATATTTTGAAAAAAAAAATTATGCATCGGCTTTTTTTAGAAAATTTCTTCGTAATACATTATCGAAAAAATGTTCTCCAAACAAAGTTTGACAAAAAATACGTTTTTTAAAACAATATTTCTCTGATTATATAAATAATCATAAGTGAGATTTGATAAATTAATTATTTTATAGATTACTGAATTTTATTAATTTTCGGTATACAAATTTATTTGGCAAATAATTTTTTTGGTTAAAAAATATTTAGCGTTTTTGGAGATTTATTCTAGTTATAGATATTTTGAAAGAAAAATTAAGCACCGGCTTTTTTTTAGAAAATTTCTTCGTAATACATTATCGAAAAAATGTTTCCCCAAACAAATTTTGACAAAAAATACGTTTTTTAAAACAATATTTCTCTGATTATATAAATAATCATAAGTGAGATTTGATAAATTAATTATTTTTTAGATTACCGAATTTTATTAATTTTCGGTATACAAATTTATTTGGCAAATATTTTTTTTTGGTTAAAAAATATTTAGCTTTTTTGGAGATTTATTCTAGTTATAGATATTTTGAAAAAAAAATTAAGCACCGGCTTTTTTTTAGAAAATTTCTTCGTAATACATTATCGAAAAAATGTTTCCCCAAACAAATTTTGACAAAAAATACGTTTTTTAAAACAATATTTCTCTGATTATATAAATAATCATAAGTGAGATTTGATAAATTAATTATTTTTTAGATTACCGAATTTTATTAATTTTCGGTATACAAATTTATTTGGCAAATATTTTTTTTTGTTTAAAAAATATTTAGCGTTTGTGGAAAGTTATTCTAGTAATAGATATTTTGAAAAAAAAATTATGCACCGGCTTTTTTTTAGAAAATTTCTTCGTAATACATTATCGAAAAAATGTTCTCCAAACAAAGTTTGACAAAAAATACGTTTTTTAAAACAATATTTCTCTGATTATATAAATAATCATAAGTGAGATTTGATAAATTAATTATTTTATAGATTACCGAATTTTATTAATTTTCGGTATACAAATTTATTTGGCAAATAATTTTTTTGGTTAAAAAATATTTAGCTTTTTTGGAGATTTATTCTAGTTATAGATATTTTGAAAAAAAAATTAAGCACCGGCTTTTTTTTTTTAAATTTCTTTGTAATACATTATCGAAAAAATGTTCTCCAAACAAAGTTTGACAAAAAATACGTTTTTTAAAACAATATTTCTCTGATTATATAAATAAGTGAGATTTGATAAATTAATTATTTTATAGATTACCGAATTTTATTAATTTTCGGTATACATATTTATTTGGCAAATAATTTTTTTGTTTAAAAAATATTTAGCTTTTTTGGAGATTTATTCTAGTTACAGATATTTTGAAAAAAAAATTAAGCACCGGCTTTTTTTTAGAAAATTTCTTCGTAAAAATGATCGAAAAAATGTTTCCCCAAACAAATTTTGACAAAAAATACGTTTTTTTAAAACAATATTTCTCTGATTATATAAATAATCATAAGTGAGATTTGATAAATTAATTATTTTATAGATTACTGAATTTTATTAATTTTCGGTATACAAATTTATTTGGCAAATATTTTTTTTGGTTAAAAAATATTCAGGTTTTTTTTTGGAAAGTTATTCTAGTAATAGATATTTTGAAAAAAATTATGCATCGGCTTTTTTTTTAGAAAATTTCTTTGTAATACATTATCGAAAAAATGTTCTCCAAACAAAGTTTGACAAAAAATACGTTTTTTAAAACAATATTTCTCTGATTATATAAATAATCATAAGTGAGATTTGATAAATTAATTATTTTATAGATTACTGAATTTTATTAATTTTCGGTATATAAATTTATTTGGCATATAATTTTTTTGGTTAAAAAATATTTAGCGTTTTTGGAGATTTATTCTAGTAATAGATATTTTGAAAAAAAAAATTAAGCACCGGCTTTTTTTTAGAAAATTTCTTCGTAATACATGATCGAAAAAATGTTTCCCCAAACAAATTTTGACAAAAAATACGTTTTTTTAAAACAATATTTCTCTGATTATATAAATAATCATAAGTGAGATTTGATAAATTAATTATTTTATAGATTACTGAATTTTATTAATTTTCGGTATACAAATTTATTTGGCAAATAATTTTTTTGGTTAAAAAATATTTAGCGTTTTTGGAGATTTATTCTAGTTATAGATATTTTGAAAAAAAAAATTAAGCACCGGCTTTTTTTTTAGAAAATTTCTTCGTAATACATGATCGAAAAAATGTTTCCCCAAACAAATTTTGACAAAAAATACGTTTTTTTAAAACAATATTTCTCTGATTATATAAATAATCATAAGTGAGATTTGATAAATTAATTATTTTATAGATTACTGAATTTTATTAATTTTCGGTATACAAATTTATTTGGCAAATATTTTTTTTGGTTAAAAAATATTCAGGTTTTTTTTGGAAAGTTATTCTAGTAATAGATATTTTGAAAAAAAAATTATGCATCGGCTTTTTTTAGAAAATTTCTTCGTAATGCTTGATCGAAAAAATGTTTTCCCAAACTAATTTTGAGAAAAATACGTTTTTAAAACAATATTTCTTTAAATTCCTCAATACAAAAATATTTATTTAAAGATTGCCTCCAAAGACTTCTTCCCAGCACATCCTAGTGGCAAAAAATGCGAAGGTCTGTGATAGTTGGCGGGTGGGGGTAGAGGCACTCGCTCTCTGAAAGAATGCCACCTTGCACTTTTAAGACGCTATCTACATCCGGCCGCGCAATCGTCGTAACCAGATCGCGACATCATAACATCTCACCTTAGAGAATCTCGCTGTTGTTATATTATGAAAGTCGAAATTGTGCATCTCTTCGTTATTCATTACGCTCGTGGATATCAACAGCATTCATATGTTAGTAATAAATAATAATAATAAATCACATCCAATTCGAAATGTAAGTTCTGTTTTCATAGGATAGAATTTTGATTTTAAATTATTAGGTGAAATAATTATCGGTTCAATTTCCATTTCCTTTCAGTAATGGATTTGACTTTTTTTAAAATATCTATTACTAGAATAACTTTCCAAAAAAAACCTGAATATTTTTTAACCAAAAAATATATGCCAAATAAATTTGAATATACCGAAAAATAATAAAATTCAGTAATCTATAAAAATAATCAATTTATCAAATCTCATTTATGTTTATTTATATAATCATAGAAATATTGTTTTAAAAAAACGTATTTTTTGTCAAAATTTGTTTGGGGAAACATTTTTTCGATCATGTATTACGAAGAAATTTTCTAAAAAAAGCCGGTGCTTAATTTTTTTTTTCAAAATATCTATAACTAGAATAAATCTCCAAAAACGCTAAATATTTTTTAACCAAAAAAATTATTTGCCAAATAAATTTGTATACCGAAAATTAATAAAATTCAGTAATCTATAAAATAATTAATTTATCAAATCTCACTTATGATTATTTATATAATCAGAGAAATATTGTTTTAAAAAACGTATTTTTTGTCAAAATTTGTTTGGGGAAACATTTTTTCGATCATGTATTACGAAGAAATTTTCTAAAAAAAAGCCGGTGCTTAACTTTTTTTCAAAATATCTATAACTAGAATAAATCTCCAAAAAAGCTAAATATTTTTTAACCAAAAAAAATATTTGCCAAATAAATTTGTATACCGAAAATTAATAAAATTCGGTAATCTAAAAAATAATTAATTTATCAAATCTCACTTATGATTATTTATATAATCAGAGAAATATTGTTTTAAAAAACGTATTTTTTGTCAAAATTTGTTTGGGGAAACATTTTTTCGATAATGTATTACGAAGAAATTTTCTAAAAAAAAGCCGGTGCTTAATTTTTTTTTCAAAATATCTATAACTAGAATAAATCTCCAAAAAAGCTAAATATTTTTTAACCAAAAAAATTATTTGCCAAATAAATTTGTATACCGAAAATTAACAAAATTCGGTAATCTATAAAATAATTAATTTATCAAATCTCACTTATGATTATTTATATAATCAGAGAAATATTGTTTTAAAAACCGTATTTTTTGGCAAAATTTGTTTGGGGAAACATTTTTTCGATCATGTATTACGAAGAAATTTTCTAAAAAAAAAGCCGGTGCTTAATTTTTCTTTCAAAATATCTATAACTAGAATAAATCTCCAAAAACGCTAAATATTTTGTAAACAAAAAAATTATTTGCCAAATAAATTTGTATACCGAAAATTAATAAAATTCAGTAATCTATAAAATAATTAATTTATCAAATCTCACTTATGATTATTTATATAATCAGAGAAATATTGTTTTAAAAAACGTATTTTTTGTCAAACTTTGTTTGGAGAACATTTTTTCGATAATGTATTACGAAGAAATTTTCTAAAAAAAGCCGATGCATAATTTTTTTTTTCAAAATATCTATTACTAGAATAACTTTCCACAAACGCTAAATATTTTTTAACCAAAAAAAATATTTGCCAAATAAATTTGTATACCGAAAATTAATAAAATTCGGTAATCTAAAAAATAATTAATTTATCAAATCTCACTTATGATTATTTATATAATCAGAGAAATATTGTTTTAAAAAACGTATTTTTTGTCAAAATTTGTTTGGGGAAACATTTTTTCGATAATGTATTACGAAGAAATTTTCTAAAAAAAAGCCGGTGCTTAATTTTTTTTTCAAAATATCTATAACTAGAATAAATCTCCAAAAAAGCTAAATATTTTTTAACCAAAAAAATTATTTGCCAAATAAATTTGTATACCGAAAATTAATAAAATTCGGTAATCTATAAAATAATTAATTTATCAAATCTCACTTATGATTATTTATATAATCAGAGAAATATTGTTTTAAAAACCGTATTTTTTGGCAAAATTTGTTTGGGGAAACATTTTTTCGATCATGTATTACGAAGAAATTTTCTAAAAAAAAAGCCGGTGCTTAATTTTTCTTTCAAAATATCTATAACTAGAATAAATCTCCAAAAACGCTAAATATTTTTTAAACAAAAAAATTATTTGCCAAATAAATTTGTATACCGAAAATTAATAAAATTCAGTAATCTATAAAATAATTAATTTATCAAATCTCACTTATGATTATTTATATAATCAGAGAAATATTGTTTTAAAAAACGTATTTTTTGTCAAACTTTGTTTGGAGAACATTTTTTCGATAATGTATTACGAAGAAATTTTCTAAAAAAAGCCGATGCATAATTTTTTTTTTCAAAATATCTATTACTAGAATAACTTTCCACAAACGCTAAATATTTTTTAAACAAAAAAAAATATTTGCCAAATAAATTTGTATACCGAAAATTAATAAAATTCGGTAATCTAAAAAATAATTAATTTATCAAATCTCACTTATGATTATTTATATAATCAGAGCAATATTGTTTTTAAAATGGTATTTTTTGGCAAAATTTGTTTGGGGAAACATTTTTTCGATCATGTATTACGAAGAAATTTTCTAAAAAAAAGCCGATGCTTAATTTTTTCAAAATATCTATTACTAGAATAACTTTCCACAAAACCCGAACATTTTTTAACCAAAAAATAATCATAAATGAGATTTGGCATGGAGTTTTTCCTGCAGATCATTTACCTCATCAGCCAAAACCTGGAATTTACATGATAAACTTTGATCCATCTAATAAACTTGGAAGTCATTGGGTTGCAGTTCACGTGATAGACAATTATTACGCCGAATATTTCGACTCATACGGTTATCCACCTTTCATTTACGAAATCATCTCTTTCCTCCAACCGTTTTCCTACACCGAAAATTCATTTCGACTCTAAAGTTATCACTCTGACCTTTGTGGAGAGTTTTGCTGTCTTTACACTCTCTGCAAATCAATCGGGAAAACCTTAACCTATTTCATTTCCCAATTTACCCACCCCCAGTTCAACGACTGTCAAGTCGCAAAGCTCTTTTTCTTCGAATTTTGGAAAGCGTGACAAAGAAGACGTTGTGATCTTCAATCACAAAGCTACTGCTCGAAGATAAATCAACTCCAACGCATGATGCAATCTAAGACAAGCAACCAATCGCCGAGGATTTATGACTTCTGAGGCTCCCCTTCCACTTTCACACCTTCCCCTTTACCCGCACCACCCCTCCATCAGTTATAGTAGGTTATATTGAAATATATAAACTCCACACAGTCTTTCGCTATGGAGAGTTCGAGCAGTACAGGAGTTCTACCGAAACGGAGAAGTGTTCCAAGACCGGAGTTATCCAATCTGCAATCATCACCATCATCGTCATCGCCACCACCGCCATCCAGTCTGCAAGCAGATCCCGCATCACCCCCAAAGTCATCGCGGAAGAAGAATATTTGTGAAATCAATCAACTCTTATTGGAAACTGTGTACTATCTGAATAATAAGAAAGTGAAAAGTGTTAGTGTTGGGTTTAATCATTGTGAAACTTTTGAATTGTGTGTGCAATTTACTCAAATCGGTAAAGGGGCAGTCATTCTGAGTAATGACCGATGGCTTAATTTATTCGAACAAAAAGATATAATTTCTAACTATTTTAATTCTGATAGCAAACCAATCATTGAAAAGCTGCCATTACGATTTGTAAAGTATTTCGGAGTTAAACATTTAATAATCAAAGGTGACCGTCAATCGGTCACCTTGAATGAGGAGGAGTGGAATAAGCTATTGGTGCAATCTAAACCTTTGAATTTAACATTAAATACTTTAATTAAAGAATCTTCAAACGTAAAAGAGTATTACGAAAGTTTCATGAATGTTGGCTGCGTAATCGGTCTGCATAACGTTACCGATATAGCTAAACCTACAGGCAGCAAAATCGATTTTGAAAGATTAAATTTGGAAATTCCTATACATTGCTCAATCGGAGAATTTTTATTACAGCATATGTGAAAAGACTGCAGTCACTGGCGCGGAATTAAAACTCCCGTAAACTGCTATTCTGTGAGTGTGTGAATAATGGAGTCGGTCCCTGGCGATGGAGCTAATACTCCCGTAAACCAAACGCCATTAGAGATTTTTCAATTGAGAAAATGTATAGTGGATTTCCAAGCCTTTCGCAATCAAAAGAATGAATTCGTAGTCAAAGAATTGGCTATTTGCGATATTGACAATGATTATAGCCAATCATGGATTTTTTCATCACCACGTGAATTAATTTGTAAAAGAGAAACTTCATGGCTTACCAAATACTTTCACGGAATGGAGGTAGAAGAAGGTGACATCACCAATGAAAATTTCGAAAATGTACTCTTGAAATATGCATTAGGTTATCATCTTTTTTTCGTAAAAGGTTTAGAAAAATGTAAATTCTTATCCAATATAATAGGACATAAAGTCATCGATTTACTCGTTTTTGACTGCCCTCCGATTTCACAATTACCCTCATCGGGTAAAAGGTGTATGCTGCATAAACATAGAAATGATGGAAATTTAATGTGTGCTGTGGATAATTGTCACAAAATTAAGAACTGGTTTCGGCAAAATGTTGACCTAAAAATGAATCTGATAGACTTAAATCATTCAATTGCTTTCCTAAAAATCAATGTATTTTCGATGTATATAAAATGGCTTCTGTTGGATTTATTTATTCTGGATATATGGACATGACTATTTGTAGTAAATGCGGTGTAAATGTATACGAGTGGGAAAAAGGAGATGATCCTAAAAAGGAGCATGATCGATTTGTGATAACCTGTCCTTTAATAAAAAGAAATAAATTACATTAAGACATTTTAAAATGGAAATAAAGGAATATTGATTATTAAAAAACTATTTTTATTTCATCTCATCCTTCCATTCGACAAGTTACGACTTGTTAAATCATATAAGTAAGACGAGTTACGACCAAAATATTTGTTTCATTTTGACGTATTTAAATTCACCGCCGAGCACCAAATTTTAACTCGATTCAAATATACCGCAAGTTGGGAAAGTGTTGACGTGATACTTTTGCGTTAACCCCCACTCTCCAGATCACATCCGGTGTATGCACGAACTCGGCATTTTGCAGTGATCACGTCCGGTTCGCTGACTCAAGATCGCTACGCAGAGTCTCGCGGCCGTGCAGTCTCAGCATTTTTGCAATCTTGCACATAGAAGGTTTCATTCGGTTTTGAGACTCGGCAGAGGACGGACGCGTGCATAAGTGAGTTTCTCGAAGAAAGACGCATCCAGAATACTCCACGCATAAGATCGCTCACCAAAGGTAATTTAATTTATATTTAAAATTATTATTATATTATAAATCTAAGCAATCATTGATTTGAAAATAATTAACTTTCAGTTATGGACTTAAAACAACTCGCAATTATACATAAAGTTGGGTCGGCCATGAACGTGGTTGGAAGACGATGAAATTAGAGGATCTGAAATTTATACCTATTGATTACATTGAACTGTATCATCCACGTGACATCCATCAGATAGCCGCCACATTTCCCGAATTACAAGAATTAGAAGATTGGAATAAGACGGAACGATATCAACCATGCCTGGAACACTGCAATAAAGGAGAAATTCATATCGATGGACCACCTCCTTTGAAAAAAGATTGTTATTTTTGTTGTGTGTTTTTATAAAGTAATAATGATTGTCTTTTATTGGAAATAAAAAAAAACTTGATCAACCTGCTCAATATTTCGCTTCATTTTAACGTACTCAAATCCGCCGCCATCCAAAATACCAACCCAGAAAGTTTATTTCGATTCGAATCCGCCGCCTTCCAAGATACCAACAGCAAAATTTTAACTCGATTCAAATTTACCGCCTTCCAAGATACCATCTGCAAAATTTTAACTAGATTCAAATTTACCGCCTTCCAAGATACCAACCTAACATTGCGCATTACGATTGTCTTTTGTTATGACGTCATTACGTTTATCTTTTGTTTTATCTATAGCTTACAGTTTCTACCGGCAGGCGGCGTCACTATCGCTGCGCTGAAACTCCCCTTCTCCTTCTACTATGAGCTTCACGGCACACACAATGATAAAAGGTAAAAGGATTCCAAATGCCGTAAAAATAGGGCATTTGGAGATTCTTTTACCTTTTATCATTACCACATCCATGTCAATACGGTACATAGTATATAAGGGGAAAAATATGTTATGAATACCATATTTGATACGTCTGGCAACACTGCTGGAGAGGCCATCTACTCGCCATGATGTCTAGGCAGTTAGGTACCCTCCACTCTCGCCCTTCCTAATCTTTAGCCCTTCAGGATCTTATTCCTTAAGTATAAATGTAAACAAATGATTATTTAAATAATCTATTCTTCAACAATTAACATTGTGTACGAATAATTATTTAAACAATGCATTTTTCAGCCACTAAGTTGCACAAATCAAAGTACGAAATAATTTCAATTGCTCGTAGCTCTGTAACAAATGAGAATCGGACACGTTCATATGACACTTTTTACTCAAAATCACTTAAAGAATAAGATCCCGAAGTTATGACACAAAGTCGCCGGACACCCTGTATAGTGCCATATTTATATAGTATGTCATATTTAGACTTTCTCCATATACGAAGTAGAGAGTCTTGTTATCATGAAAAAAATCTAATTCGAGATTTCAACGGAAATACATGTTTTAAGGTCCCCTGAACACGTTTTGACTATTTTCTCGATGTCTGTGGGTGTGTATGTGTGACCGGTATTTTGTGGGTGCTCTAACTCCAAAACTATTAATCAGATCAACGCAAAATTTTAAATTTGACATTTTTGTTAAAAGAAAAGAACTCATTAGTTTTTGGTAAAAATTGGTCAAGCGAAAGTGGGTGTTTACTCTTGTCACATCCGTTTTTTTGAAATATTTGCTTTAATATTTAATAAACGTAACAAGTACTGAAATAAAAGTTGTAGGACATTTAATTTTCTACAAATTTTTTGCTCGAAACATTTTCCCATGTAATGCATTTTTAAGAGATATATTAAAAATTAAGTTTTTAGCTACCACCACACCACCTACCGGCGACTGTTGTAATCAATTTACGCTTAGTTACGTCTTAGTAGCACTCCTTTTTATTTTCTTAATTGTTGGATATTCGGAGCTATATCCAATATCAGAAGGCTATGGTTTGAGTTTATTCCTGTTCTTTGTAGTCTTTAAATTTTTCTCGCAATTTCTTAAAATATTTATTATCATGCAACCTATTCGTAATTTTTAGAAATATTACAGATATGGAGTAAGTCATGTGGTGGCCACATCAGATTTTTCCTGTCTATATTACTAGCTGAGACCCGCGCAATTATTGCGTCGAGTTTTTTTGGATTAATTTATGAGCTAGCGGTTATATAAAAATAAATCCTATAGCCACTTCTATATAGTTAATATATTTATTTGCATGAAAATTATGATACTAAAATTTTGCGTTATGGACCACCCAACCTATACGACAAAAATTTTAATAGTTCCTTGTATCACATCAAGTCTCAAAGTGTAAGCTACAATAAGTCTCAAAAGGTTGAGCTTTCAACGTTAATTTTCAATCCGTTATTGATCTCCATGCGTGTTTCTGAGTGTAAGTTTTAGTTTGCAAAGGCACTGAAAACACCGGGGTCAGCAATGCCAGTAATCTCCTTTTGAAATGTGAAAAAATCGGGAAAAAGTTAATTACAAACTTAACATTTGAACAAATTTGGATTAGATTAATAAATAAAAAGAATTTATATTCTTTTCTGCGTAAAATTGTGCAAATTCGGCGATGATATCTTAATTTTGAGACATTAAAAAACGATCAAGACTGGAGGTCTACACACTGGATTCTAGCCGATTACATGTTAATAAAATGGAAAAATGAAACGCGTCTGAAATCGAACTAACGAACTTGTGAATAAAATGAACAGCCATTGCATCCTCAGGGAAGACCGTGCTTTCCAACCAGGACACATTTTTGCCTTCCGATTTCGCGAAAAAGTGAATCGCACATGCAAACAAACAAAACCCATACTCGGAAATAATACATAAGATTTAATATATATCCATGGTTCCAAAACGGGTCGCGAAGGGTCACGAAGACGGAAATTTTTGTTTTTTTTTTAGTGTAAGTATGGATAAATTCACAGTAAAACTAGTTTTTACACAAATAACATAGATATAACATATGGAACTTAATATTACATCTTAATATTTTTGGTTGATGGATAGAGTTGAGAGTGTCGCAATAGGTTCTGGTGCCTTAACAAGGGGTAGCAAATGCCTAAAGTTTGGGAACAGTTGATATATATAATAGAAATGGATAGTACATATCCGGTTTAATACATATGTTCTATCCATTGGTAGGTTATAAGCTAACTCCACCCAGTATGTCCCATCCAAGAACCTTCTCTTCATCACCTCATGATTTTATGAATAAATCGTACGAATATTATACGTGGTGAACTTTTTTTACTGGTTTATATTATAACAAGAACACCTTGTCAGACTTGCAAGAACATAAGTTAAATGATTAAATTTGAGTGCTTATTATTTCCTGTGGATTTCTAGAAAACAACTATAAGATATTGTATTAGTACCAGAGGAAATAATCTTAGTTTTATTACTAACAAAGGGGTTTCCAAAGAATATTTTATCGATAAAATATGTATTTCATGCGAAAATAATAGTTGTTACCTCGCGACATTTCTGGTGAATTTTTATCCATTCTCGGCGTAACCATGTGTGATTTTCGTCCTCTCTCTTTTAAATGGCATCACCTTTTCAAGTGTGTAATCGGAAGAGAGTAAGAGAAAAATCCTGAGCCGTATAGAGCGGGTAAACTCGGATTAACTATAGAGGAAAGAAAGATGAATGGGAAAGAACGAAAGCGGGAGAAGGAAATAGAAAAGAGCTAAGAGCACGACATTTGAAAGCTCGCCCGTATACGAATAATCTAATTTCTCCCAGAGGGATCGGAAAGCGGAGGAGAAGAATGACAATCACGGGAATGGAAATACGTCCCTTTTACAAGACATCTCTTCCATTCCTTCCTGCCTATCTCTATCGACCTCTGTCCACACCTCTGCGTCCTTCACTACCTCTCTACCGTCTAGAATTCTTATAGATATTCAATTCTCTATTCAAGCACGTCCATCATTCTCAACAATTTCTCTATCCCTCTTCCTCCTCCCTCCCCTTCTCGCCTCTCTCCCCCTTCTCGCCTCTCTCCCCCTTCTCGCCTCCCCGCCCCCCCTTCTTGCAGCTCTCCCCCTTCTCGCCTCTCTCTCCCTCTTCTCGCCTCTCTCTCTTCCCCTTCTCGCCTCTCTCTCTCCCCCTTCTCGCCTCTCTCTCTTCCCCTTCTCGCCTCTCTCTCCTTCCTTCTCGCCTCTATCTCCCTCCCTCGTCGCCTCTCTCTCCCTCTACTCGCCTCTCTCTCCCTCTTCTCGCCTCTCTCTACCACCCTCTCTCGCCTCTCTCTTCCCCTTCTCGCCTATCTCTCTTCCCCTTCTCGCCTCTCTCTCTCTCCTTCCTTCTCGCCTCTCTCTCTTCCCCTTCTCGCCTCTCTCTCTCTCCTTCCTTCTCGCCTCTATCTCCCTCCCTCGTCGCCTCTCTCTCCCCCCTCCTCGCCTCTCTCTCCCCCCCTTCTCGCCTCTCTCTCACCTCCTTATCGCCTCTTCCTCCCCCTTATCGCCTCTCTTTCCCCTCTTATCCCCTCTCCCTCCCCCTTATCGCCTCTACTCTCCCCTTTCTCCCCTTATCGCCTCTCCTTCCCCTCTTATCGCCTCTTCGTCCCCCCTTATCGCCTCTCCCTCCCCCTTTATCGCCTCTCCTCCCCCCTTTTCGCCTCTCCCTCCCTCCTTCTAGCCTCTCCCTCCCCCTTCTCCCCTCTGTCCCTCCATTTCCGCATCCCTCCCTTTTTCTTCTCTCTTTCTCCCTCCATCTTTGCCTACGCCTTATCTCCGCATTTATCTCTCTCTCTCTCAATTCCATATATTTCACAGCCCTCATCTCCATTTCATCTTCAACTCCGTTGCCTTCCACATAGCCCTTCATCTCGGTTTTCTTCCACCAGTGAGACATTCACTCGTCCATTGCTCTAATCTCCTCTCTTAACCACTTCACCTCCGTCACCCGTTCACTTTCTCCATACCTATCACTCTTCGTTCCCATAAGTTCACTTCCTATATATATATATATATATATATATATATATATATATATATATATATATATATATATCCCTCCGGCTCTTCCTATCCGTTTTAGTATAACGCCTACGTTTTCCTTTGTTCGGGCGAGGTGTTCTAAAGCACGACTTCGGAGGAGGATGAGAATGGCGGCCAAAAGGAGAGGAGGATTTTGGAAAACGAGCGGAATGGCAGAATGGAGAAATAAGGAGATGCAAAATTTAGGAAGGGTGAGCGACTATGGGGATGGATAAGGGGGAAAAGAACACGGAAACGTCGAATCGGGAAGGAGATCGGTGGTGGGGGAAATTCAAAGTGAAACGCGGAAGGTAGATGGCGCAGAATGGAGAGAGAGAGAGAATATTCTCATCAACGCGAGGGAAAGAGGGGCGGGACCCTATCTTTTGAATTCGACAGCCTGATAAAAAATAATAAATGGTGGAAGAAGAGGCTGATACAGAGAGAGAGAATAATACATATACCGAGGGAGACATGTTCGTCTGAAGGTCTTTTGCAAAAATAAAAATCGATTTCGCTCTTTGAGATGTTTCATATTTTTACGTTTTTTATCCCACAATTTCTACACGGGTCTTCATAAAAAATACTCAACGATAAGGAGTTTTTATCCGAAAAATACTCGAAGGACCGTTTTAGTCTTTTCTCTCTCTTTTTTTATACGGTTGGGACTAAAAAGTTCGAAACCGCTCGCAAAAAGTGTCAAAGAGACAGAGACGACTGCTGGCAAATAGAATTTCTGTTTTACCCAAAGAGTTGGACCAATTCAATTGTTGCACCAAACCTATTCATTTCGAGCGAATGATTTTTTTACGAGAGCTAATCAATCAGAAAATGAACAAAATGTTCCAAAGAGGTAATGGAATTGCGTGTATCATGAGAAAGATTAAGTAAGCGAGAGGATTTTGACGAACGCTGCGAGCAAAAGCGACAGATTTCCTGTTTTCTACGCATTCATGAAAAGTTCTGTCGTAACCAAAAATATGTGATTAAAATATTTTTTACTTAAAAAGATTTACAACAAACTTGAACAATTTTTTACTGATAACGTACTCTTCGGCATTTATTGTTAATCAAATTATTAGCCGAAAGTTTTTTGCTGCTATCGGAACTCTGACAGATGGCATTCACATCCTATACGAATGCGGATAAAAATGAAAGAATTAATAATTTTTCCATTAGATGAAAATAATGGGCATGTAAAATTTAACTCTCTGAAAATAAAAGTCCTCCCCATTACTTGTGCGAAGCTTTTTCTTCCTCATTCGAGTAAAAATAACACTTTCCGCAATAAAAAATTATTCCATCGATACTGATGTATGCAAACATGTTTGTAAATCTTTCCTCCGCACAAATTCGAAATATTTGGCAACACTATCGATTTGGTTCTGCTACAGAAATCAGACATTAATTTTTAACATACTTAAACTGCGAGTTAAAAAAAGGACATTCAACGAGCCTGAAATCACACAAAATTCATCTTTAAAACGAGTTATTTGTCGGCTCAGAAGATACTGCATCAAATTTTGTTCCAATTTTTCATCGTAGAGCTCGAGCAAAAAATAATTGCCCTTTCACCCGATGAAATACATCATCGTTTCGTTCCTAAAAAACTCCTCGGAATTTATAGTCTCCCTCTTTGGCAAAAAATATAAACTATTAAATCTCGAGGAAAATAGGCTCAAAGAGTATTCCCGCCGCAACATAAAACCCACAATTGAATTGGAAACCTTGTATCAACCTGAGCCCCGTTCTCTCACACGCCGCACAAACACACTCAGCGTGTGACCGCAGGGTTCATGAACTACGTCCTCCTCTAGCAACATGCCGTGATTCCTCGCCAAAAGCTATGGAAACAGTCAGGTGGTGGCCTACCCTCAGAAACCGTTGCCAAGCAACCGTACTCTTGAGAGAGCCGGGTTTTGGAGCAGGATGGAAAGAGGAAGGGGAAGATTGGTGGAAAGGAAGATGGAGGGGAGAAGTGGACGGGAGGATGATGAGGGGGGTGAAAGGAGCGGAAGAGGAAGGAAATTTAGGGCTGGAGGGACTCATTTTTATTCCCCCAGTCGAAAGAACACAATTTCTCATATATATATATATATATATATATATAATTATATATATATAATATAAAGGAGGGAGGTAGGGAATGAGGGTGGTTCAATACATAAATTAATCAAAGCGATAGAGAGATGATTGGCACGAACTGAAAGTAAGGTGCGAGAGAGAGAGAGTGAAAGAAGGGAGGGAGAAGAAGAGAGAGGGAGGAGGTCGTAAAATACGACGCGTTTTCATCGAGTCGATAACGTCACGTGATTCCTCAGGAACATTGAGACGATACGAATCGGACGAGGACAGTTCAATTACGAGGCGCGTAGAAAAATCGACGGCTAATTTCTTGCAACGAAACTGAAGATAAAGACAAGTTCTTCCGAAGCTGATCCTTCCTCGTTACTTGTGCATATGGTGTTGCATGAAGGAGAAGAGAATGATCGTATCCCAAGGTGGCGAGAAAAGTCCCCAGTTGAATAGAACGTGCGTCCTACAAAATGAAACTACCTACAAACGCGCTTCTTTCACAACAAGATGCTACACAACGGGATTGTGAATTATTTGAGCAAATAGAAATTATTTATCAAACAGGGCGTCTACTACGGTAATAATTCCATCCTGGTCATAAATTTTGACATGTCCTCCCTTGCTGAAATGAGAAGATCTTAACGTTTTCATGAAAAAACATAAGCATACATCAAAAATAAACTGATTTGGCCAACGCATGACTTTCTTCATATTTATATGGCAAATTACAGGTTGTTAGCTCTGGGATCGTTGTTAATATTTACTTCCGGTTGACAATTAAGAAAAGAAAAAGGAGCGTTACTAAGATGTAACTAAGCGTCAATTGTTAACAATAATCGTCGGTAGGAGGCGTGGTGGTGGCAGCTAAAAATATAAGATATCTCTTAAACAATGCACTATATGGAAAAATGTGTCAAACATAGGTTGTAGAAATTAAAATTTCCTACAACTTTTATTCCAATACTTTTTTACATTTATCAAATATTAAAGCAAATATTTCAAAATGACAGATAAGTGAAAAGAATAAACACCCACTTCCGGTAGACCGATTTTTACCAAAACTAACCAGATCTTCTAACTTTTATAAAAAGGTTAAATATAAAATTTTGCGTTGACTTGATTAATAGTTTTTTAGTTAGAGCACCCACAAAAATCTATCACATACAGACAGACAGACATCATCGAGAAAATAGTCTAAAAGTGTTCAGGGGACCTTAAAACATGTATTTCCGTTGAAATCTCGAATTCGATTTTTTTCATGAAAACAATACTTTCTCTATACTTCGTATATGGAGAAAGTAATACTAAGTATTAATTATAAAATTTCTTCTATTATATATTTTATTATTATAATCTACTATTTTAAGTGTAACGATTAAAATCGTAAATTGTAGAATTAAAGTGGAAATCGTTCGTCCAAATAAGCAGACGGTTTGAATCTCTTTGTAGTCTGTTTTCCGTTGCTCGTTAACCAAACCTTTTGAAAAAGTAGAAGTCGCAAGAATAACCAAATTTTAATAAACCGATAAAAGGTATAAAATTGATTGATCGCAAATACTCGGAACGCTCCCGAATAATGGTGCCGCTGAATTCTAAAAACGTCGAAGGATAAAACCGGTAACGAAATATTAAACGTAATATCCTCCAGCGACCGACAAATATCACTCTGATCCTATTCCAGCGTTATTTATTGAGACAAAGGGATAAAATGGACCTCTGAATAACCGATTACGAGACGACATGTTTATTAAGCGACCAATCGGTATCGATGATTAATGGTTTCGCCAACAGAAAATAAACATCTGAAACTCCTGTTAATCATTCAAAATGTATGCGACGTGACATCTTCGTATTTTTCGGACAACCTGTATAATCTTCGGATGTTTCTTCGCTCCGCAGCAACGATCTCTTTCATTTCCTTTGCTATGCAATTTCCTCGACTATTTCAATCATTCTCACCGAGGCCTAAATAACGTAAAAACGCGCATTCTTTTCCGAGAATCGAAAAACTAAAAGAAGTACAAAGAACAGGAAACTTAGTACACGCTTTCAAGTAAGATATTCCGTTAGTAAAATTGAACTTGATTATTTAGTTAATGAGTGATTAATCAATAAGAATATGATTAAACAAATATTTATCGAGCTCGTATTATGAAAAAGTCAAATTGCCAAAATGAGTACTTAATAAATCATCTCCAATAAATAAAAAAGGTTAAGTAAACCAATATGTGCATTTTTGCTGACGAACAACCGTCATTTGCGATTTTCACCGTTATTGGGTTCTGCAAAAAAGAAAGCCTTTTCATGGATATTATAAATATCTAAATACTAAATCAGTATGATTTAATCAATAGTTTCTGGATGAAAATCTAATATTACCATTATGTAAAAAAATAGAATCCTGCAGTTTAACTTTGTAGGCCATAATAAATAGAGTTATTAGAGATTCTGCAACTATACTGTATTTAGCCGAATTTTAAAGGGTAACTTTGATTTTGAGGAACTTTATTTCAACGTTCTAATTTCCTTTCATGCGCCATTTTTCATTTCCTGGATATCTGATAAGGCTGTGCCTCAAAAAAAAAATAATGGCGCCCGTATTGAAATAGAGAAATGGGATATGAAATTCGCAGAAGCTCGATAGAAGTCGCGTGCATCCTCTCCGCACCGCATGGTGCATAATGTGCGAGGCGAAGCCCGCATCCGGCCCAGCCGCATCTGACCCCTACACATCCGTCCATTGCCCCACGAAGTAAAAGTAGCTTCCCCGTGGATTACCAATTTACAAGAATCGGAAGAGCATCCTTCTCCGACCTTATCCGGCGCCATACGACCACATTATATTAGGTGGGAAAATGAAGAGATAGATGGGAGATTGATATTGATGCGAAGAGAGAGAGAGAGGTAAGGTGAGAGGGAGAGGGAAAACAAAATGGGAGGACAGATTGAGAGAGGCGGTGAAGTCTTAAAGAAGGAGAGAGGGAGAGAGGCGGAGAGATAGCGATAGAAAGATAGAAAAGGGGAAAATCGCGTGAAATGCCCAACAGGGGGTGGCGGAAAGCGAGAGAGAGAGAGAGGTGTGGATAGTTGCACAAATGAAGAGAAAAGAAGAGACATTTAGGCAAAACAAAAGGAGAGGTAAGAGGAGAATATAACTAAGTGTGAGACAATAGAGATTGGCACAAGGGAAGAGAAACAAGAGAGGAAAGATGCATACATCATCCGTGCATACATGCGAGGCAGAGGAGTTCATTACGATCTATGCAATCACGTCAAAAACGATAAATATTAATGGCTTAGTTTAATGACTACGAACTGATATGCCAAAGAAATATCGAAATTTGATTCACCTATTTATTTCCTAATCGCTTGTAAATTATAAAATAATCGACAATCATTTAAAACTTACCTCACTTGAATAGTAGTAATATAATCACGTTCATTCCTTAAATAAATAAATAAAATAAATTACCCATTTCTGTTCACTTACAAACGCTGTGTATACGTAAACTAAATACACGTGTTTACGTTCATTTCTTCGTCGTAGATTATCTATTTTCCTTCATTTACCAAATGTTCCGTGCGCACGAAAGAAAATTAAATTAAATAGTTATTTGCAACAGATATTGTTTACTTCGGTTGCTACGAAGATTGTTTTCGTTGACAATTAAAAAACACTAAATTTTTTCTAAATGCAAAGTGAATTACGACATTCTCGTTTGATTTTCTTGAAATCGGCTACTCCTTCGAAAAAAATTTACTGAACAAAACATATGCTATTTGACTAGTTCTACAAATTTGTTTGAGGAATTTTAATATTTTACGAGATATGAAGAAAAGTTCATTTTTCGTCATCAGTATAGTGGCACTCCCGATTAGGATACGTGAACCATTTATTTCATTTTCTTATTTTCTTTGCCCTTTTGTCCTAAATACCAAATTTCGACAACATCCGCCCAGTAGTTTTGCAGACGAAACATGCGGACGAGCAGACGGACGGATACGATCTAACCATAAGGCGTTTTTTATTTACTTTTTGTAAAGAAAGCCTAACAAAAAGGAATAACAGGGATACGCGATTAAGATAATGGATGGCCGAGATTCTGCGAAGGGAACAACGAGTGAAGGAAAATGGACCAAGAATGAAGAAATATATTGAATCTAAAGCGTCCTTGTCGCTTTCAAAATACCGGATGCATACAAAAAGCATAACATGAAAATCAGTGAAGAAACTTAATCTATAAAAAACAATATTAAAATAGAAATAGAAAAATGTAAATAAAAAAAGAATATTGTATATTTTTGTTAGTGGAAATGTAAAATATTCTTTTTTATTTACATTATGTAATCTTTCCAAAAAGTAGAGCCTTCCCATGTGGAATTAAAAATAGTAAAATTAGCGAAGACAGCTAAGCGAAAGAAAAGATGCCAAAAAATGAAATAACGAAAAAGTTATAAAAAATCTCCAAACAGGAAAGGGAGTCACGAGGAAAAGGGCGGAAAGCAAAAGCGACGGATAGAAAAGGGAAAGCGGAAAAACAATGCACCGGGAATCTTCCGCGGAAAGAAAGATCGAAAAAAGGAAAAGGGAAGAAATAGAATAAAATTCTCGAGAAAAAAGCGAACGTACTGCAAAATAAAAAAATAAGGGGAAGCTACGAAATAACACAGGGAGAGACAAAAGAGAGAAAAAAGAGAAAGGAAACGAGTTAAAAAGGGAAAGCGGATCACGAAGGAGAAAGCCATGAAGATATATATATATATATATATATATATATATATATATATATATATATATACATACATATATAGAAGATATATATATATAGAGAGAGAGAGAGAGGGGGAGGGAGAGTGTGAAAAAAGGGAGGACGGGAAAGATGAGAGAGAAAAATACGACGGAAAGTACAAGGAACCTCCCTTCCCATAGGAGCAGCGGGGCTGAGAAAAGGTTGGGAATCTGTGGGAGGAGGCGGATAAAGTGTGGCGGGAAGAAGAAGAAGAATGAGAGGCGGAGTAAATCAACTACGGAGAATCGAGAGGAGGATGGGGAGCGTGAAAATGGAGGGTAAAGAGATGTGGAATATGGCGAGAGAGAGAGAGAGCGAGGGAGGAAAAAGGGTGTGCAAGAGGAGGCGAAGATGAGGTCACCGCCCGGAGAGTGGAAATCCATTTCGTAAAGGAACAGGGACGAAGAAAGGGAAGGCGGAGTGGTTGTGTGCGTAGGGTGGGCATGGGAAAAAGGCGAAAGGGGAGAAGAAGTGGAGGAAGGATGTTATGCGAGGAGCGAATGGGAATGGGGGAAATAGCAACGCGACCTTATGTGAACGGCCAGAGTAATAATGAAGGATAACGCGTTTTTGAAAGGGAGCGACATAGACAGAAAGAAAGTGCGGAAGAAGTGAGAGAGATGTTCAAGAAAGAAAGATAGCAGGCCTCTCAGGGAAGGAAAAAGGAGAGGAAAATGGCACCGTCGACAGAGAGTTTAGGAGGGGAAGCAAACGGGACGTAGATATTAGGAGGAAAGGAAAAATAAAGAGGTGGTGGAACATTCGGACGTAATAATAGGGCTATGGAGGGAAGAAGAGATATTGGTTGGGATTTATTAAGTAAACTAGGGAGATGCCCGCTGAAATTCAACGGAAAGAAAACTTTTTATGAAAAAAAATTAACAAAAAAATACCTTGACTTTCTTTGGATGGCAGGAAAACAATTTCGTTTTTTAGGCGTTCGTGGTTTCAAGTCTCGAACTCTTACGATTATTCTAAGTTATTTTAATAGGCGAATGATGAACGTTCTACATTCAAATGTAGTCCTCGTAAATAACGCAACGAATGTTATTTACATGGGTTACTATTAAAATCATTTCTCTCTGCTTCCTTCTGTCTTCCTTTCGTATTACAAAAAGCATTTACAATATGCTTATTGAAATAACAATTGAATTTTGAGGTTGTAAATGGTTGGCAATTAAATTGGCTAGATTTTCCCAAAATATGTGAATTAAACGTTTAACATGAGAGATTTTGAACTGTAGGCGGAAAAAGATGAACAGAATAAGAATTCTTATAATTTTTTCATTAAAATGGTTTAGATCCGAAGATCGTAGGTTAATTCTGTCTAATTTAGACCTCTAAAAGAATAAAAGCCTGCTAATTACTTCCTTCTCTCTTTTTCTCGTATTAAAAGCATTTAAAACATGCTTTCATCTATTAGGATTGAAATAACAATAGGATTTCGAGGTATAAAAATGCAATGGGCTGGCAAGGCAACATCCCGTTAAAATGGCAAGATTACCCCAAATTATGTGAATTAAACGTTTAACATGAGAAATTTCGAACTGTAGGTGGAAAAAGATGAACAGAATAAGAAACTGTATAATGTTTTCTTTAAAATGGTTTAAATCCGAAGATCTTAGGATAATTCTTTCTAATTTAGATCTCAAAAAGAATAAAAGCCTGCATGTCGAAATGTCGATTTTTACTTGGTATTTTATGGGAAATAAACATGTCTTCCTTGGAGTCGAGCCCATGGCATTTTTCGAGATTTTTTCGTCATTACCTTGAAATATGCGAATTGAATATTCTTGCCAAATTTCAAAAATATATCTCTAACTTTTATCGATCTATTCGCATTTTTGTAGCGTGACAGAGGGAGCCACAAAGGGAAAAGTGACAAAGGGATTTAAGTAGACTTTTATATTTGTTAGATGAGCCGATAGCAAATTTAAGCCAAGATGAACAGTGCGTTCATCAGACTGCCACTAAATGGGAAAAATATTAGACTAACGGAGGTAACTCCGATATCTATTCATTTGATCGGTAGAATCAACGGAGTTGTGTTAATCATTTCTTGAAAAGTTATTAAAAGCGATGCCTGAATTTGATTACATGGTCAATATGGAAAACGGTAAATTGCAAACCTAGCTATTAACGCAGAATTAAGTGTAGTTTAGAGGATTTATATCCAATTCTGGGGTCCTACGACATCTCAAAGTATGTCGAAGAATGAGGAATCCAAATTTGGTGGAGATATTAAAATAAAATATTCGCAGCGCCTAATGTAACATTTTTAAATTGAGGAATCCCGGTAATTAAAAGAAATACAACGCGAAACTTAAAACGTTTCCGAATTCGGTCTGATCATCAGTATAAATTAGAAATTTAAGGTAAAAATGAACAAAAATCGGTACATCACCATTGAAAACGATTATTTCTGCATCAGAAATGCATATCTTGTTTCCATGGCGGTTTAATGGCTACTGGAGTAATCTTGTTTATTAATTGAATGCAGATTCGAGGACCCGACTAACCTGAAATTAACAGGCCACATTAGGGCTATCGGAACTCTTTCTTAATTCATGTAGTTTCAATCATAAAACCACTTCCGTGTTTGCACTTACTAGGCTAATTAAAAATTCCTTCATAAACCCATTAAACGGTACAGTGCCAGTATAGTCAAAATTCCTCAGTTGTTATCACAGCTAAGTGTTTAAGATTAAATAAAAAATAGATGAGGAAAACATTTTTTTTGATGCTCAGAGAGACGTTAGAAGAGAAATGGTGGAATGAAAAGAGCTGATAAAAGTTTAAAATTATTGTCATTTTTATTGGTGATGTATTCATGCCATAAAGTTAGTTCTAAACAAGACGGCATATCGTTCTTTGTTCGCAATAGAGAAAGGAGAACAATGTCGCTCCCACAAACTTTTCAAAACGAAAGACGACGCAGTTAACGCCATTCTGAAATGGCGCCGAAAATGAGCGATTGGAATGCATAGAAAGACTGAAAAACGGATCCAAGAAATTAAGAACGCTATTGAAAGAGACGCCTCTTTGGTAATATATAATTAGCATTGCGGGAAAGATAAGGGAGGGTAAAAAAATTTTAAAAATCGATGAAATGGACGAAGGTATGGTAAAATCCTGCATAAATAAAACAAGAGCAAAATATTGAAAATCGTAGCTGAGAGACGAAAGAAAATGGCACGTAGGAAGAGAAACAAATTGAACTTGTTATAAATGAGGCTTCCAAAAGAAAAATAGCAAACCTGCAATCGGTTGCTGTATAGCAAGAGGGTTGTTAGTTAAACAAAGTAGGACTGCGCAATGCCGGGGATACGTTCTTGGAGTAAAACTGTTACCTATCACGCGTCCGTACCGGTTGCTCTCTCACGTCGCACATATGCGTCAAATACAGTGCGCGCACAATTCAAGCCCGAGTATAATTGAATCCTAAACGTGTTGGGTGAATAAATGTCAGATTTCTACAACAATTTATACTTAAAATCGTGTTGGGAGAGAGTGTGCTGTAAAATAAATAAATGCAACGCCAAAAACGGCGGAAGTTGGATATAGTGAAACAATTCTGCTCCATCCGACGCATCCGGAATGACAAATTCGTAACATAGCTCCGGCTTCAGTTGCCCACCAAAATAACTGATAACGGTTAATTTGAATAGAATTCGGATGAGATAAAAAATTCTTTTTCAAACAAAATTTTTTGGCCGTTTTCCCGTGAAAACAAGCTCTCTTCCGCTGGCAATTCATAAAAGTTCGCCGGTTTTTTCTCCGCCACTCCCCGGTAGGAGATAGGCCACGCAATCGCGGCGAAGAGATGAAGGGAAAGGGAAGGACAGGCATAAGCTCAATCTTAACGAAATTCTCTGTTGAGGCAAAGGGACTCCCCCCCCCCCTCCTCCAAAGTACCAGGTATTGTCCTTTGGGGGAGGGGGGGGGAGATGGGCAAAAAAGTTTCTCCCTTCTTAGGAAAAGACAGCGTCGTGTAGTTTTTTTAAATATCCAGCGGATAGCTGATTGGGATGGAAATGGTAACGGACCAAAATATTTAAATCAAAATTTTAGACTTAAATGCGTGATCATTCCGCAATTCCTAAATAAAACTAAAGGATGTGCACGAATGCCTTGAAAATTCCAGTTAAAAAGCTAAAAAATATTATTCTGCGCTACTAATTACAAACATGACTAAAATATGTTCTTTCGGTTAGTTAAAGCGTACTTCACGCTTGACTTTAATCCAATCGGCAGTTCTTTGAAAGGCATCATAGCGTATTTGCTCCACATCAACCCCATAAATAATAATAGTACATATATGAATTTCAGCAACTAAGCTATATTCACAGTGACACTGATGTAAAAAGTACCAGTTTTTGTCACTCGCGCTTTGAGTTATCATATAAGAGAATAAATAAAAAACTGAAGAAAGAACACAAATGACGCATTAGAACGAGAGATACTATGATTTAAAATTTATAGATTTTGATGCTTCAAAGTTGAAAAGGATTGTAAAAGTGAAATTCTTCGATTACCTGCTCCTATTTCTATGAAAAACGACGGTAATTCTAATAGGTGAAAGCAAATGATTCTGCAAAACTCATGCGTTTATAAAGAATGTTGAAAATAGTTTCGGTCTATATATATATATATATATATATATATATATATATATAATATCTAGGGAAAATGTAGTTCTACTCTTAGTAGCTCTTTCTATCCTCGAAAAATGTGATCTTTTCAAAGATACAAGTTTAGAGAGAATATATTTTTAATATTGCCCATTTCCTAGTGAGCAGCGTCGGCATCGTGTGGTAAAAATGTTAATATATCCGGAGTATCCTAATAAGCGGAAGCGATAGATCCACCGCGTGAAGAACATACGCATAATAAAGTGAACGAGAAAGGGAATCGAAAGCTGGGAGATTAAGCGATAATAAAAACACTAAAAAAACGAGCTACTAAATGACACTTTTAATAACGCCGACGTATCAGAAGAAATAAATGGATGCGCGATAGAAAAAGGAAGGATATACGCTTCCCGATACGGAGCAGCACCGGCGGCATACCGAGTTAAGCACGCTGGGAGCCACGAGGCGCCGGTGTTAGGAGCCATGAATGAAATACGACCCCTTCGGATGGACAGGCTTTATCGAGATTTGTTTTCGGTCACGCGAACTCACGGTACTGAAACGGTCACGCCACGGGAAGCCACGGAATGAAAAAGGGAAAGCGATTCGTTTTAATCACTCCTTTTCGGCCGGGGATACGTCATCGGATTTTTCTTCGTTACGTTTAATTACTCATCTGCTCATATTTTTGCTCGGATAATAGGTCAAAGATCGCGCATAAACCGAATAAAAGGTAACTGGGGAATAATAAGTACCTCAATTATTCACAGGAGGATCATTCTCGTACTAGAAAAACAATCTGAGATAGTATCGTCCTTTTTTTGATAAATAACCACATATCAATAAACATAATTAAATATATTTCCAATATCTTCTTTGAAAAGCATTCAATAGGGTCAGCAATACTGTTTTCGATGTAAACCCTGTAAAAATTTCATCATTCGTGAAAGAGGCATTAAACCATAATTTTGAATAATTTTCTATTGTCGCATAACATTAAATGTCTTAGGCGGGGGTTCCCAACCTGGTGCCCGTGAGCACCGCTGTGCTCTTTGGCAACTTGAATGCGCTCTTCGGCAACTTGAATGCGCTCTTTGGCAACTTGAATGCGCTCTTCGGCAACTTGAATGCGCTCTTCGGCAACTTTATTGCGCTATTCAGCTGTCTGGCTGTGCACCTCTGCGATGCTTAAATCGCGTTTCCATAGCATGAATAATTTAATATGGTCAGTTGATATCTTTCTCAACGTATATAAGAACACTAGTAATAACATTGACATCGGTTTAATCTTAGTATTTATGATCATTATTATTTGTCGCAGAAGTATGGAGGTTTTCGCTTGATATACCAGAATACAACTTAGTGTTCGCCAAATGGAAGTGGGTGGGGACCTCTGGTCTAAGGAATCATTTCAAAATTGGCCGAAAAACACAAATGTGTGATGGTCTTGAGAAAATAATTCATTTCCTCTTATTTCTAACTGATGCAATACTTTTCGGCTTCTTGGTATATACATGATGAAGTGATTTTTTTCCTAAGAAAAGTTCTTTTACAAGGAATTGATATCGTTTTCAATTGTTTTTTGGAACATTATTTTAATGAATTGGAGGTAAAAAACTGTATGATTACCGACTTCGAAAGGCGTTTGGGTAGGGTGACCAGATTCTGAGGAACTTAAACCGGGACACAACGTGTTCTGGGGAGGAAAAACCGGAACATAACCGGGACAATATAAGAACTTAAGTTTTTTGTCGATTACATGCCAAAGAGATAAATTCTGCGTAGCTTAGCCATGGTTTTCTTGACAAAGTAGCCCATAATTTTTGCAAATTCTAACATTATGTGAACAAAATTATTACAGAATTGGCCAGAAAATTGATGGGAATAAATATTTTAATCGTATTTACCGTATTTTTTGGGCTATAAACGCACCCCAAGTTTTTAGAAAAAAAATCCAGAAAAAAAGGTATTTTGGTTCACCAAAGCATTTAGGAAAGTCCACGTCGCGTATAATTTCTAGCTGCAGTTAAATCCGTATCTGGCAACATTCAAAAAATATTATGGCGTGATAAGAGTTAAATATAACGTTTTAGATAAACTTAATTCGTGAAAGTAAATAGGGATGATCTAAAACACAAATAATTGCTTCTAAACTCGTATAGTTAAATGTGCACTCTGCTGTCGGAGTGTGCAGCACACCTCGCACCTATAGGCACCCCTTAAGGATTGTACTTATTTAAACTTAATTGAAAGATGAGATTTTAGTTCCTAATAAATGGGTTGTATGTGTAATAACATAAAACTGGTAGAATGTGGTTTATTTATTACATATTTATGAAAATTAAAAGAAAATAATGTTTAACCGAGACAAATACTAAACCGGAAGGGACGCCGAGACAACATCTAAAATTCGGGACAGCCCCGGCTAATCCGAGACGTATGGTCACCCTACGTTTAGGGCGTTTTGATTTAATATATTATTCTAAGGTAATATATTCAGAATTATTACCATTTAGTTGTGCGTTATATAGTTATAGTTTTTGCCTTGAATAAAAGATACCAGCTGCTTTCAATCGGTTTCAAATTTGGAACAGTAGATATGCTAAATATAATACACTAGTGTATTGCCCGTTATATGACGGGTGTCAGGTATTATATGGATTGAAAAACCCGTCGTAAGACTTGTAATCCAAGTGAAACCATACATCTTAAGTAATTGTAACTCATAACCATGGATAATCACAAAATTAGTTTATTTTCTATTGTAATTGCCGTTGAAATTCAACGGGGATCTTAGAAATGAATAATAACAGCTGTAATTATTGAGTAAGAGCCGGTATAAAATTTCCCAAAATAGAGATTCGGGAGATTATCGTTCTCATTATTGTTTTCTTCAATTATGAAGTAATAATGAATAATTAAGTAATAATAACAAGATTGGAAAGGTGTACTCCATGTCAGAGTATAAAGAGTTTCCAAATTGGTTCTTTGAAATCTCACAATGTTCTCAATATTTTTCGCTTACAGTCAAATGAGAATTTAACGAGAAGCAAGCGAGGTACGTTGTAAAATACATATAAATCTTCATGTAAAGTAGTCGTAATTATTGTCTGATTTTAATCAAATTGGAATCGGCCAATTAATTTTAACAAAATTATCCAATGCCGAATTTCATCACAATACCAGGGATTCCCGAGTTGAAACAAAGGAACATTGTAAACTGCATCTAGGTCTTCAAGTAAAGGGGTCGTCATTTTGCGATTTTAACCAAAATTGGAATCGGTCGACCAATTTTAGCAAAACTCCCCAATACCAAATTTCATCATAATACATAAAGCGGTTCTCGAGTTGAAACAAACAAACATTGAGAATTACTTTTAGGTTTCCATGTAAAGTGGTCGTAATTTTAGTCCGAGTTTAACCAAAATTGGAATCGGTCGATCAATTTTAGTAAAACTTCCAAAATCGAAATTATATTAAAATACGTCAAGCGGTTACATAGTTGAAACAAAGCAACTATGTTAACTATATGTAAGTCATGTAAAATAGTCGTATTTGTGATCCAATTTTAACCAAACAAAACTCCCCAATACCAAATTTCCGTCCAGCGGTCCCAGAGTTGAAACAAAGGAACACTGTAAACTACACGTAGGTCTTCATGTAAAGTGGTCGTAATTGTTGTCCGATTTTAATTAAAATTGGAATCTATTGACTAATTTTAGCAGAACTCCGTATTACCAAATATCATCAAAAGACATCAAGTGGTTCCCAGGTTGAAACAAAGGAACATTGTAGGTCTTCATGTAAAAATTGAAATCGGCGAATAAATTTTATCAAAACTCCTCAATATCAAATTTCATCATAATCATAAATTTCAACATTCGGGCGGACGGACGTGCAAAGAACGCATAATAAATAAATATTAATATTCTCTCGTTCCCTCTCGCTGTCCCTCTCCCTCCCTCCATCGCTCTCCCTCCCTCCCTCTTTCACCCTCCCTCCCTCTTTAACCCTCCCTCCCTCTTTCACCCTCCCTCCCTCCCTCTTTCACGCTCCCTCCCTCTTTAACCCTCCCTCCCTCTTTCACCCTCCCTCCCTCTCCTCCCTCTTATCCCTCCCTCCCTCACTCCCTCCCTCCCTCTCCTCCCTCCCTCTTTCTCCTACCTCCCTCTCCTCCCTCTCCCTATCTCTCCCTCCCTCTCCTTCTCCCTCCCCCTCTGCCCCCTTCTTCCCCCTCCCTCCTCCTCTCCCTCCCTACCCCTTTCCCACTCTCTCCCTCCCTCCCTTTTCTACTCTCTCCCACCCTCTCCCTCCCACCCTCTCCCTTCCTCCCTCTTTCCCACCCCCTCCCTCCCTCCCTCTTTCCCACCCTCTCCCTCTCTCCCTCTTTCCAACCCACTCCCTCCCTCCCTCCCTCTTTCTCACCCACTCCCTCCCTCTCTCTTTCCCACCCTCTCCCTCCCTCTTTGCCCTCCCTCTCCCTCCCCCTCCACCCACTCCCTCCCCTCTCTCCCATCCATCTCCCCCCTCTCCCTTCCCCCTCTCCTCCTCCCCTCCCCCTTCCTCTCACTTCCTCCCATTCTCTCACCCCTCTCCCTCCCATTCTCTCCCCCCCTCTCGCTCCCATTCTCTCCCCCCCTCCCTCCCATTTTCTTCCCCCGTCTTCTCCCCCCTCTCCTCCCCGTCTCCTCCCCCTTCTCCTCCTCCTTTCTACCTCCCCCCTCTCCCTCCCCGCCATCCCTTCTCCTTATCCATGCCCCCCTCTACATCCCTCTCTATGGCTCTCTTTACTCCCACCCCCCTCTCACTCTCATTCCCTCCTGTCCCAATCCATAGCTTTCCCTCTTTTATCTGTCACAATGCCGATATACTATTCAAATTTCTAAATTTCGACGCTGTTTTGAAGTTTAAACAATACCTTAATGTCAATGAATAATTCGACGGTAACAAAAATATACGAATTATGGGCACATTCACGGAATTTCGACAGTTTTTAAGTTTAAACAATACCTTGGTTTCGATGAATAATACGACGATAACGAAAATGAGCAAATTATCGAGGTTGCACGCTCTGCAAAACAGCCTCGAAAGTGGACTTCGGACGCAATTTTCTCTCGTCTTATTAATAATTTTTCGACCTCCGTCTAGGGATACGACATCGAAACGAAAGTATCGATACCGTAATCATATGATGTATCGAATGAAAAGTATCGATACCACAAAAGTATCGGACCAAAAGTACTGATGTCACTAGAAAATCGAAAGAAAAGAATCGAGTACAAAAGTACTTGGTATCGAAAGGAAATTACCGATGTGAGTAAAGTATCGATACTTTTTTCGTATCTAAGGATACTAAATCGAAACGAAAGTATCGATACCTTACTCATATGCTATGTCGAATGAAAAGTATCGATACCACAAAAGTATCGGACCGAAAGTACCGATATCACTAGAAAATCGAAAGAAAAGAATCGAGTGCAAAAGTACTTGGTATCGAAAGGGAATTACCGATATGAGTAAAGTATCGATACTTTTTTCGTATCCATACCTCCGTCACGTTGATAAATGGGATTTACTCAAAAAAGAAACGAGATACTCGTTCGAAATTTGGAAGAAATACTCGATTTACATATTTTAAGGTGATAACGTAAAATGTCTCGAGAATATCTCTGGGTACGACATTTCCATTCCCATAAAATAACACGTAAAAATCGACTTTTCGACGTGCAGGATTTTATTCTTTTTGATATTAAAATCAGAAAAAATTAACATACAATTTGCTGACCTGAACCCTTTCGAAGAAAAATTATATAAATTTTATCATAGCCGAAATTAAAGTCGCAATTATGTGTCCTCGCGGACTATTTTGTGGCAAATGTAGTCCTCGATTCAAATATTTTTTAAATATATAGCTTACAGATCATATAAGAGCTAGGGACAGAAATTTATAGTTTTTCATTGTTGTTTGAGGGATACCATTTAACGAGATACGAGTATATGTTTATTTAAGTATTTATTTATACTGGAAGATATAATTGATGGAGAGTGAGGATCCGCCTGCGATAAACACGTACCGACTTAACCGTACGGGTAAAACTGGGAAGAAAACCAAAAGTGTGAGGGCGACCCTGGTGTACGGGGAAAAACTTACTAAACTAAACTAAAACTAACCGTACGGTTAAAACTGTTGGAAAAACCGAGAGTGTGGAGCGCCCTTTACTCTCTATGTACCTTCCATTCTGTATCCCTTTCTTCCTATTTCCCTCCCCACATCACTCTCTCTCTCTCTTACTCTACATCTATATAGTCGTTTAGATAAGCAAAAGAATCCAGGCTAAATCCCAGTCCCATTAGGATTACGTAATTTCGCGAAAAATCCTACGATAATTTAAGGCCATCTATGCACTCGTATATATTACAAGCATGCGGATTTAAACAGCAATTGATTCTCGAAGCATAAGATTGACGTGGTCGGCAAGGCAACATCCTGTTTAAAAGCCGATATTTTCCCTAAATATGTTATTTTAATGTTTAATATGAGAGATTTCGAACGGTAGGCGGAAAAAGATGAAGAGGGTAAGAAACTTTATTAATTTTCCTAAAACAATTTGAATTTGAAGATAGTACGTCAATTCTTTTCAATTTGAATTTCCAAAAGAATAAAAGCCTGCACTTTAAAAATTCGCTTTTTACGTGTTATTTTAGGGGAAATGGAAATCGCCCCGCCCCCCTCCCTGAAGTCTTTTTTCGTATTTTGTTTTCGTCGTTAAATTTTTATTCCTGCGAAATTTCAACTTTCCACCTAATTGGGAAGTTTGTTAAAAACGCGTTACAAAGTACCATTGATCACGTCAGCGTTATACACAAACATCGAGGCTTTTATTATAGTAATGTAGTAATGACGCAGTTGATTTAAAACTTTAGTTCCTTTGCCATACACCAAAATTAGTTCATCAATTTTTTAACTAACCTAATCTTTAGCTATAAAATTATGGTCTAGTTTATTATTTTATAAAATTGTTAGATTTTATTGAAGCGCACAAAGCTTAAATCATACGGCCTACAGATCTTTTTTGGCATCGAGAGTTACAAAATATCTCTAATCCTGATAAATGCGAATTATGGACTGGTTTTGGTCCCGGAATTTTCGTATTTTCCTCTATACTGGATTGTTTTTGAATTTGCCTGACTGCTTTCATGTTTTAACTTGGTTTATATGGGAACAAATTTAATGAAGATGACTGCTACTTCGCAGTATATTATGTTTATCATGTAAACAATTCCAAAAGCTTTTCTCCCATTTAATGTAAGCACAGTCCTATCTAGAGCCTATTCAAATGCTGAATTTACGTGTTTTAGACACCAATATTTAATTCGCCCACTCGACTCAATGTTTCATCTTTCCATGAATCAATGCAGGGAATAAATATTACCTCTTTTAAAAGCAACTTTTGGGTAAGAATTCAAATCGCTCATTATTTACCATTCAAATCATCCATTTATGCCCTTTAAAATACTGCCGCGAATAATTTACTTGCACTGCGAAACAGAATTTCCATCTAGATGTAAGCCCTAATGTGACGAGTAGGGATAGAAACTTAAAAAGACATCTCCTGGAGAGGTTGGAAATGTTATCCCCGCTCACTTCTTGAAGCATCCCCTTGAAGATGGAACCCGATTCCAAGAGAATCATAGTGCTGAAGTGGAAAGGAAAGAACTTGAATAGAGACGGATGGAATGGAAGGCGGAAAAGGGAAGGAAGAAAGGGAGAGAAATATGACCAGGAAAGAGGAACAGAAGGAAGTGGAAACGACAACAGTTGAGAGTTGTTTTTAACGAGAGAAACAATAGGACGACATTTATGCGGAAACCGAAGTTATGAAAAAAGTTCATTTTTTGCTTCTATGCGGAGATTCTCGACTATGTGAGATACAGTCAAAAAGTTCTAGGTGAATATTATGCGCCAAAAACTTTCGCGACGGCTCCCGCGCTGATGAGTTGGATTAAAATATGAGACAAAAATCTTTTGCGAGACAAAGTGGAAGGAATAGAATTTAGGATACTAAAACGCGGCGTGAACTTGCCGACGCTTCATTGCTATGAGAATGAAAATGGGAAATATATATTTTTTGCATATACGACTCATTTCACATTATCGTCAACGCGTGAGGTGGAATAAAAAAAACCTTTTTTACATGAGCATTTATTTCCGTCTGGCGTAACAACCTTAATAAAATTGAAACTAACGGCTGAGAATTGTAGATAGTGGAGTTTGTTATATTTGTAGACGTAAAATAAAACATTATGTTCGTTATAATTTTATTTTGAGAAGACTGGAGAGATGTCGAAAAGCATCTCTCAAGCATAGAAATTGGTTTTAAATGTCGTTAGTTTAGTTGTTACTAAAAATCAGATTTCCGTTTATCTTTTGAACTTGCAAAAGCGCCCTTAATCTTGACCCGCCAAAGATTTTCTCAAATATTCGCTATTACCAAGTCAAATGAGCTAATGAGTGCCTTTGTACGCTGTAATAGAGAGAGAGAGAGAGAGAGAAAGAATCCGACGAAATCTCTTAACCAGCTTTACACGAAATGAATATGTTAATATAAAGATAAGAACTCTTTCTAATACTTGAATTTAAGAGGCTGTGGTTTAAAAAGTAAAAATAAGAGTCGCATGCAAACTTTGATGTTTCTTAGACATTCTTTGAAGGTATGATTAATAAAATAGTTATCCGATGGACAAAAATAATTAGAAAAACGATAAATTTACTCCCTGACGAAATCTTAATATGATTTATTGCTACAATAACCTCCGAGTCACTTCCGAATGACGATCGAGGAAATACGTTCGTAAAACTTTTTAATTCATCCGGTGTTTGATGAAGAAAATCAGTTTTATTAAAGGCTGGGAAAATAAATTTATTTTATAACTGGCACACTAATTAGTTTCCATAAAATTTTAACTTATTAACGCACGTAAAAAATTTTAAATCCCTCATCAAAGACCAATTTAACTTTTTCGAAATTCTTGCAGATGACACCCTTTAGAGCCATTCCCATTCGGCTCCTTATAGCAGGTTCCTAGAACGTTACGGTCGGAAGACCGAAGTTCTCCTTCGATCTCTCATGCATTAATTAGATGTGCTAGCTACAGCGACTTAAAAGCCTATTTTAAAAGCATTCGATTCCAAATTCTCTCTTTCCCTCTCTCCCTCCCTCTCTCTCTCTTTCCCTCCCTCTCTCTATCTCTCTCTTCTCTCCCTCCCTCTCTCTCTTCCTCCCACCCTCCCTCCATCCCTCCCTCTCTCCCTCCCTCTCTCTCTCCCTCTCTCTCTCTCCCTCTCTCTCCCTCTCTCCCTCTCTCTCCCTCTCTCTCCCTCTCTCTCCCTCTCTTTCCCTCTCTCTCTCCCTCTCTCTCTCCCCCTCCCTCTCTCTCTTCCCCTTCCCCTCTCTCTCTCCCCCCTCCCCTCTCTCTCTCTCACACACAGACAGGACCGTGCGAAGGAAGTGTCTCTATATAGAACACAACATTTGGAAGAAGTTCTCTCGAGAGATTTTTAACGTTTCTAATTTTTCCGATTCAGCGATAGATCACAAAAGATTTCTATAAAATCCCTCTCTCTCCTCTCCATTCCTTCCTCCACGATGTTTTTCCTCTTTTAGTCTGTCTTTTCATAACGCGTAGACAGAGACGCGTAGACAGCGACAAAAATCCCATTAACCAATGTTGAGGATTTTCCGCCTCCGCCGAGGAAATGGACAGAGCCCTCGAGCGACGTGACGCCGAAGCTGTAAAATAAGGAGGATCCGCGCACTTGCAAAGCAAAGCGCGCACAGTGAGGCTCACGAGACATTAAGGTGCTTCAAGTAATCAATTAACAGATTTATTCATTTAGGGCTGCGAGTAAGGACAGATTTATTCATTTACTCTCTACCACGGGATAAACTGAAAAGCCTTCCTCAATATTCTATCACGATGAACCGGGAGCTCCATCAATTTTCTATTTTTGCGTTCTTTTTAAAGATTTCTCAAAGAAATAATCGCTAGGCTTAATTTAAAACTTTACCTTAGCAAATATCAATCTTTTTAATAATACAATCACATATAGAAAAGTATTAAAAAATTCATAACTTTGTAAGAGCCATTACTTATTGTAAATATACAACGTTTATCAGCGCTACCATATCATTAGAAAAATTTAGATAAGTTGTGATTCATACTACATTATAATATTTTGGTATTTCTTGACGTAACGTCTGAGATAAAATAAGAGGAAAATTTATCTAAGACTAAAAATAAACGTTTTGTTGCATAAAAATTGGCGCACAAGCTTTTTTATACCTTTGTGTGTACCGCAATAAATTACGAAACTTTAATTAGCATGTATAAATCATTCAATTTCATTATGACTTAAGTCATAAATAAAATACTCTCCAATGATTTGTAATCAACTTCTTTTATACATTACATATACTAAGCTGAGAAATTTATAACTATCAGATGGAAATATAAGGCAAAAAATCCTAATAGAAAATAAACGAACCTTTCTAACACGGTACTTGGAGGTAAGAGTCGACGAAGAGACATTAAATTTCACCTCTAGTTAACGATATCGATCCATTCATCTTTTACACCTGTAGCGTCTCAAAGCCACCATTTTCTTCGACAGAAATTTTACATTTTTTTCGCTTTGACGCAACGGAATCATATATTACATCAGTTCTATGAGGAGAGGAGGGCGTGGTAATAAAATAAAAATAACACCAGGCCCTCCAAGAAATATTCACAAAGGTTATCAACCTGATCGATAGGCGATGATCCCTCTCGGCTCGAATATTCAACTCCTTTAAAAATATTTCCCCCATATCGCATTACGCGCAAAACCTTTTCAAAAGGGTTACCTCCCTCTATACCCCCTCCCCATAGCAACCCTTCCTAACCTCCCTCCCTCTTCATTTTCCCACCCACATTAACTCACTCCTGACCCGCCTACGCTGCGACCTTTTTGGGATGGGGGAGATCGGGGTGTGAAACTCAACGTGAAATACGAACCCTTAAGGTTGCGCCGCCGTTGCGGCAGCCGAGAATGTCCTAAGTTTAAACTTCACGCCGCCCTCCCTTCCAGGCATCTCACGATCTCTTTCCTGTCTTTTTTCTCTATCTCTCTCTCTCGCGGATGATTTATGGCCGATGGTGAATCGTTTTGCCGAAACCGCAACGTTTATTCAATTAGGTCAATTGATGATAAAGCGATTAGCACAGTCATGTTTTCGCCGCGTTAGAGAGAGAGACAGAATAACGGTGGTGTAATTGAGCAAGGGTGGAACCAAAGAATGCTGACACGCACTATAAGACACACTTTACGATGTTCTTTGCGCTAATAAATCAATTTCAACTTTAAAATGGCAGATATTTCGCGAACGGAACACTCTATATGCGTAACTGTAGTTTATCAATGGCAGAAGCATTCCCCATTAAAATGCAATATCAGCGGTTTTTGAAGGATCACAACCTTGTCCCTGTTATTATCTACGGAATGCATTAAAATTCGTTAGGAAAATAAAAATTTTAAACCATGATGGACTAAATCAATTCACTTTACTAGATACAGCGGTGTTGTATTTCACGCAGATGTAAAAAAATAGATTTTAGTGGCCGGCATATGTCTTCCCTTCGGTTTTTAGCTTAAAATTTCCGTGACCATTATCCCTAGCCTTTCACGCAGAATTTGATTAACGACGTCGAAATTAGCACTTGCGAGCAAAACTCTCAACTGCTCCATAAAAAAGATAGCTTAAAAATTGATTAACCTATTTTCAAGCTAATTTTAACTCAAAAACGGACGATATAGGCTCATTATTCCCCGTAATTCGTAATTGAATTATCGAACGCGTCTTATGGCTGAAATTTTTCAGAAAAAGCATTTATGTATAAAAAATTATAAGTTAAGTACTTTTCCTATGTATGTCCATACTTTTTGTATACTTGTTATGGCTATTGGAGGTACCTAAGACAAGTACTTAATTTTTTAATAAAAACTGCATATTCAGTACTGTAAGTAAATAAATAGAACCTATTGCAAATGAAGTAAGTCGGTGGGCAGTGATATAAATATTTTTCGAAACGTTTCAAAGGAGTTTATTATCTAGTTGCTCTCGGCGTATCATTTGCAACCTATATCTTCTCTTTCATTTTCATCGAAGATTATTTAATTCACCTATCTCAAAGTTGCTCGTGCTAAAATTGGCTATGCGACAAAGCATGCCGTTGGAATTGCCTAACATTAAAGGTGATTTGTGTTGTATGACGTATAAGATTTAGGATAGAAAATCATATTCTCGCATGCGTTCATTTACTGCAGGGGAAAACTTGTCTACATGGTTGGCGGCATTATCCGTTGAGAATCTTTCGGCGGTCTGCATTTGGAAGTTGCCAATGCTTCGGAAGTTAATTAGAGATTCTTAGGAATCATATGAGTGAATATAAATTCTAAATATTAAGACTGCTAGGATAAATATTTCAGTATTAATGTTTTTAGGGTTAGAATTTCAATATTGTGGATTTTAGGGTTATCATTTCATTATTAAGGTTTATAGCGTAAACATTTCAATATTAAGATTTCATTATCATAATTTTAAAAAATTTGAATTAATGCGTTAACTTTTACGAACTGCTATTTTGTCATAGCTTCACGGGCCACATAAAACGCGCTCGGGAGCCGAAAATTCCCCCTCCCTGGTTTACGGCTTTTTGGCTTCAACTATATGCAACATAGAAGCAAATACGATAAATCGTATTAGAGCTTTCGTGAACCAAATGTCCACATCTAAAAAGGAAGTCTCGGGAGGATGATTCCCGGTGGCAAATACTCGGAAGGATAAAGTGCCTCAAAAATAGCGTCCGCTTATTGGCTTCATCTGACCGCGCAGGCTTGCTACGTTGACCTGCTTTATTTCCGCACGAGGTCGCAGACACCACCGAATATCAATAACGGCCGGAAAAGAAGCGAGGCGATAAATTTTACCCCGGCCGACGAGCCTTCACGCGCGATTTAATGCGACTTTTATTTCATTTCCCTTTTGTTTCCCAAATTCCTCCACGGACAGAAGTAAACGCGGTATATTAGAGTCGCCCCAATCGCAAGGAAAAACGTGTGCCGGACAATGTTTTTTTTTAATGACCAATTAGCCGTCGGGTAACCACGTCATTTCCGCTCCGATTTCATATTCCGTCCGCGACCATATTTGTTTTCGACCGCATGGCGGGAGACATTCCGTCACGGACCGCGTGGGAGTGCGCGCGCAAGCACGAACGAATGTAGCTTTCGCCCTAAACCTCATCGACCTTTCTAAACTAATCCGCGGGTTCGGATACGCGATTCCGCCGAATGACCGACGATTCGAATAATTTCACGCTCAATGTCGTAGCGATTTGCAATCTGAATGAAACGACTCAGAGGAAAGAGAGAGAGTGAAAACGTAATGCGAATATGGATTGAATTGAGAAAGAAGAAATGGGTGAGGGAGGGAAATTGCTGGCGAGAGGATGAGAGATAGGGATAGGGGAAGAGAGGTGAGGAGAGAAAAAGAAGAGGATGGCGTGAGAGGAAGGGAGATTGGTATGCTGATATATGGGGAGAAATTGGGACAGAGGGGGAAGAAGCAGGGTTGAGAGGAAGAAAGGTGGGGAGAGAGAGAGGGGGGGAAAGGAAATTTTGGGAGAATGGAAGAGAGAGAAGCATAGGGGAAGAGGATGGTGTGAGAGGGGGAGAGATAGAAAGGGAAGGAGAAATACGGAGGAGAGAGGGAAGGGAAGGAGGTGTGTGAGAAGGAAGAGAGGAGAGAGGGGGAGGAAATTTGCTGGAGAGAGCCAGAGACAAGGATTGTGTGAGATGTGGAGAGGAGGAGGGAGCGAGAGGGGGAGAAATAGGGAGGAAAATGGGAAAGACAGGGGAAGATATAGTGTGAGGGAGAGGTGTGAGAATGGAGAGAGGGAATGATAGAATAAGGATGGTAAAGGAGGGAATCGGAGGGTTGTATGGAAAATGGAAAGAGAGATAGAAAGCGAGAGAGCTCGGGGCTTTTGGGAAGTGGGATAGGGAGAAGCAGGCTGTTTGAGAGGGGAATGAGAGAAACGAGGGGACTCGGCAACGTCGCAACGGAAGAAAGGGAAATCCTCCTCGACGAGCACCCCCTAACAACTGAAAATCAGCGCCCGTAATTACAGTGCCGTTTCGATCAAAGCTAAGGTCCTATTCTCTCGTATCTTTCCCCCGAAAACCTCGTGCATTGTCCAACTTACGTCTTTCTTAGCGAGATTAGTCTGAAATATCCGGATTAGCTATTTTTAGGTTCTCTGAAGCAGTAAACTATGAAACATATGAAATGGAATTCGTCGCTTTCATGGCAAATTCTTCTTTCTCATTACTTATTTTGGATTCGCACAGAAATTTTATCTTCTTGATAACGGAAAATTAGACAACAAAAATTTTGACGAAATATACTGGGGAGAGTAGCCCAAATTGAACCAGTTTTAAGATTTTGTGGTTTGCTTCATTATGTACGTTATTTTTATTATAGTTCTTTAAAGAAATTCTACATTAGCATTCAACAAATAAGAATATCATAAAATTTTAGATTCCTATTTGAGTGAAATTAAAAATAAATAAATTGTGAAACACTGCAAACAGTCCAATTTAGAAAAAGGGTCGCCAAAATTGGACCATAGGTTTCCTAAATTGGACCATTGACAAGAATCTTAAATAGAATAAACATTTAACAACTATAAACTTTTTGTCCTGGACAAAGGCACAAGAATGAAATAGACTTTTTTTATTCCTTATTAAAGCCACTTTGTTGCTTCTGGCTGCTTTAAAGAAAGTTCAGGATGTCTGCCTTCAAAGCCGTTGTACCATTTCTTCCCCGCTGACTTTTTCTGTATTAAATTGGTGTGTTAAATTGTTCTTTTCACATATCTGAAACGCCAGTTTTTATCCTTAGGTGTTGTTCCAAACATGCATTCTTCCTATCACAATACATGATTCACCAATTCCATCTCTGTCTTCAGGAAGAGCAACATTACTTTCTTATCTGCGACAGCAAGAATATTTGCTCCTTCTGCGTTTCTATTTAATGTTGCTTTTGGTACGCAGTAAGTTATGGCTGCCTTATTAAGGCCAATGCCGCCATGCTGATAAGCTGATAGTGCTCTTTCTATGTCCTCACTATTCCTTTTCCCGTACTTTTCTACTTTTCGCCATCCTAAAATCCACAATGCTAATTTCAAAATGTATTTTTAAATTTGTTTTCTTGCAGCTTAGTACTGAGAAATAACAAAGAAACTCGTTCTCTGTATGAAATAATCTCAAAAACAAATAATAAAAATTTTGAAACATCAACGGATAAATAGAAAAAAACTAAAACATATCCTTCGTACTATACGAAATATATCCATAGAATAATTTTATCATAAGAATATCTCTAATGTCCTCACTATATGAACGATTTTCCTAGTTTTATTCTGTAGTACGAGGGTTATTTTTATAATCCTTTAAAAAATAACACTGTCCTGTAACTAGCATTAATATGACAATATTTAACAAAAATGTGAAAATTAATGTAAAACTCGGTCAACAATATGAAATCGCTTTAAATGATTCAATATGGGAGACACCTGCCGGTCCAATATGGGAGTATCTGGCCATTTTGTTTAATACGCTGAAGGAACAGATTTATGAAACTGTATTCCTACATCATTATCTTCACAGGTTAACTGGATTTTAAACGGAAACATCTATAATGGCCTTAACATACCTGCGTTCAGACGCAAACCTTAGAGAAAACTACAGAAATCAACATCCAATTGTAGGAAAAAGAGAATCACACTACAACTCAGCAGCGTTTGCAAGGAAACGGCCTGAACGGTGAGAGGTAACCGATTCCTTGTAGTACTTCACAAATTCAACGACAGAATACAGCAATTGACGGTACAAGCAGGGTTAACCTAACCGGTCCAATTTACGTGTCGGTCCAATTTCGATGACTCTCCCCTACTTGACGCGCTTTAAAGAGTATTTTTCAAATCGAGCTGAAATTTAAACTTGTGAAAATATTGCCATTTCTCTTTCTGCATTATGTTAAGATCGTCACTAGGCTGACTACTTCTACACCAGGAGTTTTCAACCTTCTTCTGATTTCGCACCCCATTGAGCCTTTTTTTAATAGGCGCGTACACCCTAGCACATAGGGAAAACTTTTCCATTAAAGTGCATTACTTTTGTACATAAATGGCATTAACACAATTCGGCGAGACATTTCAATTTATAATACAATTAACGACCATTCGCGACTCAAAACTAAAATTAATTTTATCCCCATTTCCCTTTATCTGTAAAAACCTCCCTAGGTCGATTTATAACGTTATTCGTAATTGTAAAATCACAGCCTCTGATTCCGAAGTCGTTCGTGAAAGCTGAAGTGAAAAGAAAAATTGTAATCTTCAATACTTTTGCGTACCCTTTTAAAACTAAGGACATACTCCCGATCGAAATACTCGAATCTACACTTTCGATGGTTTCTAAATATATCGAAAAAAGTATCAGATTCCTAAGTGTTTTAACGCTTTTAGGTCTTATCTAAATCCACAATCGTTACTTTTTCATCTAGAAATTATTATTTCCAAAGCGCGTCGTCGAGGTTCGCACTTGCTCCTACCTTGAACATTTGCCCCTAAAGGCTCGTTTAACTAATCGATACGAGTGGCAATCGGATTGAAATGACAACCCAATAAGCGAGAGGAATTTCGGTATGAGGAGGAAATATGTAATTTGTTTAAGGATAAAATGAAAATATTAAGGAAAATGTAAATGTTATTTGAACGAATTGAGAAATGATTTGCGCTTGCAAAAATTTAAAAATTTGTCATCTATGTTATTCCAAGACAAAAATATAAATTAATCATCGTGCTCGCTGTATCTGTTAAACCCAATTGACAAACTTGATCAGTGGCTCGGCAACCTTTTGTGCACGGCGGGCCACATTCGTACTTGTGAATGCATTAAAAGGCACGAGAGCTTCCTCTGGCCGGATGGGCGTCCAAATCAGAAGTTACCTTGAGATTATGTGGTCCTATGTTAGGAAAAATCAATTCTAATCAGTTTACTAGCGTTAAAACGCCACCAGGAAAGGTTTTGAGACCATATTTTTACTGAAAAAAATATGGAATTGTCCATGTTAAATTTTGCCGATCACCCTTTCATCATAGCTTCGCGAGCCGCACTCGGGAGCCGCATGTAGCCCGCTGGCCGTAGGTTGCCAACCCCTGTACTAGACTGTTCCTGTAACTATAAAACGGCGGTTACAGGATTTATCGACAAGCATCATATTTGTTAATTGTGTGTTAAAATAGGTACTAAAATATCCATAAATAATGTGCGACTAGTGAATTGTGATTGATTTCGCTGAATAATAATGAAAAGAGATGGCATGTAGTTCGAGCTGGGACAAATGCTTAAAGGAAATTCCACCAGAACGTGACCTGCACGTAATACTCGTTTATCGTCAAATTTAAAAAGAAAATGAAGAATTTCGTTCTCTCGTGCTACCTAATCAGATAATACAAATTCCAGTGCCTGCATCTGGACGTTTATTTACTTCCTGGTACAACCTACTGAGTAATTAACCAGAAGGATTATTTGGGATAGAACACGCATTAGTCGCGCTCACATCGGCGGCATACCGAAATAACTTTTCCGAATCTCAGAAAGAACTTCATTATTTGCCGATTGAGTCTTTAAATTAAAATTCTAATTCTTTCCGTGTAGACAATTAATTTATGAGGATCGACTTTTTGTTTATCACTTGTTTCTAAGTGTTGAGTCATCGGAATGTTTAATTTTCATCCTAGTGCTTTATAACTCGTCTCTTTACCAGAGAGGAAATTCATGATTTATCACGCTTTGTTTCTTATTTTTCTCACATTTCGGGAAAGCCGATCTTGGAGATATACGACTCAGTTAATTCTCCTTTAAATCTAAGAATAATAATATTAATTTACGACCGAATTTAACTCCAGAATCTACGTGAAATTTCAGATAACGGAAATTTAACAACGTTCTGAGATATGTGAACGGGAAAAAATATTTTACCGCAAGCATTCCAGAGAGCTCGCAAAATCACGAAATATTTTCTCCGTAATTGCCGCGGCCACGTTTAAAGTAGACTAGAAAAATATTCTATGCTCTGTGCAAACTCCTTAAAAAATTTTTGGCTTAACAATTAGTATATTTACTTGCTATTATTTATACTTTCCCTACTGTAAGTTTTTGTTTATAAATAAATGCGTTGGTAGTTTATATGCAAATTAAATTTATGTTAAATTGCTAATGACATTTCAAGAATGCATTAGGGCTGGCATCAAATTGAAAAACTATAATTTCTCCACTAACATTTTATGGCTATGGGAAAAACAGAATTTCACCTTGATAACCACACGGTTTTTTTCTGTGGTGCGTTGAATTAAAATAAAGGCTGATTTAGTCAGCATGTTTCATTTTTCTATATGAATTACAACATGAAAAAGTCTCAGTTCATTCAAGTTTATCCAGAATACTATTTTAATCAGTACAACGTCTTTAAACTTATATCGAAACTATCGTTTGCTCATTCCTTTCCTGTGACAGAATTAAATAATTGTTCCTCGGGATATTTAAGCCACGATTTTTGTAATAAAAATTTTACAACTAAGGTAATGACCCTGTGAGGGAAATATAAGTGGGTTTCTTGATGCCCGAGACCTTAATGAAGCCATGATAAACCGACCTCGTTCACAGTTCCGTTGTCTCCAAATTTCCTTTTTGAAACAATCACACGCAATATAATCAGCCTAAGTAAATCGATTCAAACAAAAATAAAAATAGATCGGAATCGATTATACATCATCCCATATTTAGGAAAACCGAATGGGTATATTCCTCCGTCTGGCCTTGGATTCCCTCGGGGCAGATTCCAATATAATCAACCAGAGACGGTTTCCAAATCGTTTGATCTATTCTTCGCATTGAATAAAAGCATACATAGGTCAACTTTTCTAGAGAGGAGATATTTAATTTGAATAACAACAATCGATTCCACTGTTGACCTGATAATTTACATTTTTCATGACATTTCCCAATACATTCCGAATGCAAATATAGCCAAATGAAGATTCACTTCTAAAATATTCAACAAAATTAAATTTGAATTAAATTTACTACCTTTCTGAATATTAAAACCGTCATGAAACGAAATTTTTAAATATCAACGCCCGCGTTCCTTTGCATTCACACATTAAAAATTTCGATTTTTTCCCAACCTAGCAGATGATGAATGCGAGTTTAATATGCTCTCTTAATGTAAGCCAGTCAGTGAACAACACTTGCGACGCTCCTTTGAGATAATAAGGGCACTCTTCACGAGCACGCCGCGGCTCTTGATCCGACGTTAGGGCACCATCAACTGCGGGATCGATAGATTCGCCCAAATTAGCATAAATTGAAGAGGGTCCACGAGCATCCGAAATTTAAGGAGCTGCTAGCCTCCGGGATAAACCTCTGGCGCTCTACGGTTACGATGGTGAAGTTAAAACTGGCTAGTGGAACGGAGCCTGTCGCTCGGAAGATGGTTAGCGTACCTTTAATCCACGCGAAACGTTCTTAATAATGCGGTAGTTGGTGGTTATGTTATGCAGATCATAGTTTCCTTGTTACGATAAAACGGATCGAAGATTTATTTTGAAAATGTTTGAAATGTATTGCGTTAATAATGCTCAAAAATCAACAGTGAAACTGGAATATTTTAAAAACCTATACATCGGATAAACTTTATACTGTGATCGAGACCAAGAAGAGACGGATAATTTTAATATACAGGCAAGTATGATTTAAAAACATTCTTTTAGCATTTAGAAAATTTTAAATAATAAATGCTATCAGAGGTTGAAAAAATATCTGGATGCATATTATGAAATAGGAAATTGAAGAGAAAGCTTTGTAGAGAAAGATAACATATTAAATCTACTAAAAATCTGGATTATTAATCAATAATTTTTAAAATGCATACAAGCTGAAGATAAAATATATTGACTAACATATAAAGTATCGAAATATCAGGTAGGCGGTGATGTATGGATGATGGAGATTAATGATGGAATAATTTGGACAGCATTAAATGTAATTAATTGCACATAATTCATTATAGAAAGGCACACACGAAGCAGGATTTCCATTAGGTTCTTCCAAAGCAGTCATTAAAAACTTTAAAGTAAAACACCGAAATCTTAAGAATCGCCATAAAATTGAGATATAATTAGTTGCTTATTTAGAAACAATGAAGAAATTAAAACCAAGCAAAAATTCTCCCATCGTCTAACGAATGGCAAGTTTACCGACTTTTAAGCACATAAAATTGTACAGCGCAAAAAGGAAAGATTCGCGATTTCTCGGGAGGAAGAGGACGAAAAAAACGAAGCGAACAAGATGTAGCGAATGAAAGAATAAACACATTAACTTGGCAGCGGGAGCGGATTTAAATAAAAAAAATGTGGCGCGAATAAAGGAAAAAAGTTGCGTCGACGAGGGATAAAAAATATGGAATCCTTCATCTTTCCCCGCGTCGAAAAGGGATTGAAAAGTAGGGGGGGGGATATGCAAGACAGGCGAAAACGAGGAAGGGAAAGAGTTTCGGATGAGAGAGGCAAAGGAGGATGGAAAGTGGCAGAAGGAAGGACGTTAAAAAAAGGAGAAGGGTAGTTAGGGAGAACTCCATCGGAGGAAGAAGTATAGTGTTAGATATATATATATATATATATATATATATATATATATATATATATATATATATATTTATTTATAGTTGGGCGGGTTCGTAGGCGGAAGAAGAATTTTCTAGACGCTTTTTTTTCGAAATTTGCACCTTGTTTGGACGTCTTCTCGGGAGCTAACAAAGCTCCGAGGAGACGTCCAAACAGGGTGCAAATGACGCGACCGTTAATGGGACTGAAAAGAGAGGGAAAGTAAAGGATAAACTCTCGGGAAAGAAAATACGGAGAGAGAGGGGGAAACAAAGAACGTCTTAATTGTGGTTTGAGGATTTTTTTCCAAGGAGGCGTACGAGAGAAGCCACAGATCCCTTTTAGAGGAGAGAATTTTCGGAGTAATTCAACCTCTTTTGCGTGCCGAGGATTTACTCTTCTCGCGAAGAGGAAACTACATAAAACAGACGAGCGTCGTTCACCCGCGCTGAGCCCTAACAAGCAGAAGACAAATTTGACGATATTTAGTGTCTTTTTATAAAGGGAATTAATTTTTTTTTACATTTTCGAACGATGAAAATTTCACCGCGAGTCGATTTCGTTCTTCTTTCCTTGTTTCGTTGCTAGGATGACTAATTTTTTTGTTAATATTTCGACGATGTAATGTGCTCGTAAGGGAGCGCAACCATGTAAAATTTTATCAAAGCCTTGAATGTCGGTAGTCGCAATGTCGTTCGCCAGCAAATTTAACGGGCTGACAGGTTTTAGATGCATATCGACGAAAGTGATTTTCTTGAGATAAATTGACGTTGCTGTTGAAAAGAATCGTCGTTCGTAAAGGAAATTTTCGGAAAATAAACTTTTTTATCAAATATTTCTCGTCCATTTGCATAAACTTATTCCGGTGTCCTTTTTTGAGAACCTCTTTACAACGCTACCTTATCTATAAAGCAATCACACGATATGGACACGAGCCTACTGCTTGTTTTTGTTTTTCTTATTCTAATTACGCCCTTATTGACAGAACATAGACACGTTTCATATTAACGATGAGCGATGTTTTTACGGTGTAAACAAATATTTTCACAAAATTTCCATAAATGAATGAATAATACGCAACATTTTCCAGATGCCGTAGGAGCCAAAAAACATATGGACACCAACGATGCGATTAAACAAACATTGCTCGAGATATCATTTTTTTTTAAACTACAACTTAAAATTTCCTAATGTTTTCAACGGTTCTTTCAATGGTTGTGTATCTCCGTAAAAAGAAATCATGTAAAAAAATAATTACATTTTATTCATATCGTTGTGATATGAAATATTAATCAGGATCTTATAAAAAATTAACAAGTTAAGCTATCGTCGACGAATAAGTTTAAATAAAACGCTGGCAACCCTGATTTTAAATAAACTGAGGAAACAAAATTTCTTAATGCAGTATATCAAGACCGCGGTAAAGAGGCAGTTGTTATGGCACGAAATGAATCGAGGAAAGTTGCAATCCAGGCTTTTCCCTGCGAACCGCTTTCGCGACACGCGCACTAACTAAAATTAAACGCCTCGCGGATCCGTATTCACGGCGTTCGCGGAAACTTCCATTAATTTATCCTTCGCCGACGTCGAGGAAACACTCTCACGTCCGACATCTTGAAATCTTTTGTGCTTTCAAAAATCATCGTTCGGCTACGACGTCCCCACGTCCTTCCGTCGTTTTTCATCAAATACGCCGCGAATTTCTGGCTCATTTTCTAACTGGTTTCCGCGTGACATTCTCGACATAATTAAAATTCTTTGTTTTGATATTTTTCAATTTGAAGCTTTTGTTTAGATCACTGGACTGAGATTCCTCAAACTGGTTGATAAAACGGCGCCGATTCATTTTGAAACTGCCCGTCGTTGTACAAGTCAAAGAGACAACTAGTCAAGTCAACGGAGCACAAACGATAAAGATAGTTTCAAATTCAAGATGGGAGTAATTTGAGCCTTTCATGTGTCTGGTGTTAGCAAATAAATGTTTTGTTAGTAACTCAGGCCGCAGTAGAAGGTTTAGAAACGATTCACCACAAAACGGTGTGACAATTCGCTTTTCCAAAGATGCCGGAGCTCGTCTACTTTTATAATGAGAAATGTAAAAAGTGTGGCCTTCGTGAAATTTCTCCGTCATCAAATTCTGAGAAAATGTACCAATAAGCTACGAGGAAAAATACTGCAACACTGATGAAATTAAAGTCCTCAATAACAATGTAATTACAATTGCAAATATTTGCAATCGCTAACATCTACCAATTTGGCTATTTATTTCCATTAATTACATAATTAAATTGTAAATAAATACTTATTTGTAATTTCACTCCCATTAATAATTATGTAGTTTTGCGAAAAGTATTCTAATGATGGTTTCCATTACAGCGAAAGATATTTTCTTTCAAAAAACGCTCAACTTTGGCGTTAAAAATGGATTTGTGGACAGATTCAATGCGCATTCACAAATCGACGGTACGAAAAGAATTTTGCATTCTTTCAGATGTTATGGTTTAAGTCGCGAGTTTGTATGATGATTCTAAATGATTTTAAAATGGTAAATAAGTTAAGATATAAAAAACAATTTTTATAACCAACTTTTATATAGTTAATACTTTGATATGAATATATATATATAGTTATTATATATATAATATAGTTATGATAACCTTTCTGCTTGCATGGGCGTAAAAATTGCACAAGTGTCTACCAGCTGTTGAGTGATGTGGGGGTCTCTATTTCAACTTGAATCTTTTTACAGTTGTGAGAATGGCAGACTTAAGTAGAGAACTCAGTGACAAACGTAAGAATGTTTGGTATATAAGTAGTAAGAAGTTTGATAGTATCTTTTGTTTCATTAATGAAAATACTGACTTATCCATCCATATTGCTTAAAATTAACGAAAGTATACTGCTAGCTCAGAGTAATTCAGCTTTAGATACTAGTAGGACTGAAACTTGAATATTTCAAATTTAAGGCACCTAACTTAAATGACAAAAATAATAAATTGATCTTTTCCTAACATCACATCAACCATCCATATAAAACCACTGTATAAATATAGTTATCAGAAGAAATGCTAAGCTACAACACAACACTTGAAAATATTTTATTTAAATTTGTTCAAATTAACATCCTTTACAACAGTATTACCTATATTAAATACTGAAAAAAGGAATATGATAATTAAATGTGAGGGCTTTTAGAAAAATGCAAGAACAACTGGTCTTAAAGGTCTATAATTAGAAAATATTTCATCACAAGTAAAAAATAAGCCAAGTGAACAGTTTCTAAGAATAAAATTATGTTCATGGCACAAACAACATAAGCAAATATAAAGTAGTTTTCAAATTAATTTCCAATGTGAACTATTCCGAGAAGATCGCATTAATGATTATTAATAGTAGAGCAATACGAATGTGATTATAATGTAATAATAATAAAATGCATGTATAAGGCAATATTATATAAGTAGCGATAAGAATTTAATAATAATAATAAAATTCATCAAAAGCTTACATGTACCTTGATTTTCCATACGTAATTCTTAATTCTCAACAATCGCAATTCACCAACCAGGTTTTAAATGGCCTTTTCATAGGGAAACCAGTTTTAAAAATAATCTTTAATGAATAAAGATAAAAAGTTTTTAAGATAAATAAAAACTTACTATCAATAATAATTACGATAAATAAAAACGTACAATTATTAGGAGAAATATCCCTACAAAAAACGTAGGAATGCTAGTATCAATACAAATCCACATTAAAATAAAGAGATTTCTCTTACACCACCACCAACAATGACAATAGTTTGCTTAATCTCATTGCTATAATTGACGCTTGTGTATCTTCCCACGCGAATTCAAATATACATTTATCGCAGCGCCAACGCCGAGGTGACTAAATCACTCATCATATGCGATGGTGATGTGAGGTGCGGTGCGGTGGTTCTGAATCCCGCAATCAGCTTAGGATTTTTTTCAGATTAGGCGGGGGTCCTGCACTCAACGTTTCAGTTCTTCCTATGTCTTTTTTCGGGATTTTTCTTCAATGAGTTGTAAAGCGTGATTAAGTATTCTTGCCAAATCTCAATCTTCTATCTAGTGGATACCACGTTAAATAAACTGATGTGGGCAACACATGACTTTCTACATATTTATATGGCAAATTACATTTTGTTAGCTCTTGGATCGTTGTCAATATTTACTTCCGGTTGACAATTAAGAAAAGAAAAAGGAGCGTTACTAAGACGTAACTAAGCGTCAATTGTCTTCGGTAGGTGGCGTGATGGTGGCAGCTAAAAATATAAGATATCACTTAAAACAATGCATTTTATGGAAAATGTGTCAAACAAAGGTTGTAGAAAATAAAATTTCCTACAACTTTTATTCCAATACATTTTTACATTTATCAAATATTAAAGCAAATATTTCAAAATAACGGATAAGTGACAGGAGTAAGCACCCACTTCCGGTCGACCGATTTTTACCAAAAACTAATCAGATCTTCTAACTTTTATAAAAATGTTAAAAATAAAATTTTGCATTGAACTGATTAATAGTTTTTGAGTTAGAGCGCCCACAAAAATCTATCACATACAGACAGACACACAGACATCATTGAGAAAATAGTCAAAACGTGTTCAGGGGACCTTAAAGCATGTATTTCCGTTGAAATCTTGAATTCGATTTTTTTTCGTGAAAACAATACTTTCTCTATACTTCGTATATGGAGAAAGTAAAAAGCGTCATTAAGTGGCAAAAAGATTAAGCATTTTATATTATGGATGATATTTGATTCCTTCCAACTTTGATGAACTATTCTACAGGTGGGCTATGGTCTCATGATATTCAATTACATTTATTTATTTACAATGAAAATAACGTTTTTGATATTTTTTAGATAATTAATAATGCTTTATTATTTAAATTATTATAATTGTTTTTTCTAAGAACAATCTTAACCGCTTCCAACAGGTAACTAGAACAACAAAACATCTCATACAAATATAAATTTTCGGAAAAATCTAAAACACATAATTAAGAATGAACAGATTTAAAAATATCGAGTCAATTTGAAAAAATCGTTGAAACGGTTACCGTAATTGATAATTCACGTATAACCCTCCTAAAGAAGAAGATTCATAGACCGCTTTACTGAATAGAGTAGAATGCCGACAATAAGGGAAAAAATATCAAATCGTTTCAAATGCATTTCGTTCCATCCTGTTGCTCCGATGCTGTCCTTTCCCTGAACATCCATAACAACGTTAGACCACTTTTTCCGCTCCATCTGTACGCATGAGATCACCCGGGCCGCGGGAATTTGCGAAATTAAATAGTAAAAGGTCCCACCAAAGATATACAAGGAATTTAAAAAATGCCAATATTGAGCGTAAGGCATAACGTTCACAATTCGGAAATATTCCAGATGCCTCACGATGGGTAGAGCAACATCAAGCCCAAAACATTTCTCGTAGGTTATCTTATGGTAAATTTGCGTCTCGCGGATGAGGCATATTCTCAAACTCAAAAATCCCCCTCTAAAGCGTTCAAAACGTCCTCATTTGGCGTGGAATTCAGCAGAAATGCGCACGATACATTGTACAACACCTACGACTGAAGATTGATTTTCTCATAAAAATTGTGAATTCTTCGAATTTTTCCCCTAGTTTTAAATTTTTCTGGCAACCATACGATAGAGTAATTCTCAAACAAGCTTCTTCATTGATTAATAAATAATTTGGAAATAGTCTGTGATTTTATTTTTAGCATAAAATTCTCGTTTTCAAAATGCTTGGTGGAAATTAAATATTGGAAAGTCCCCTGATTATACGATGGAAGTCTTTGAGCTTCTTTTTGAAGTTATGAGCTACTCCTTAATATTCTACTTATGATTAAAATCTTAGCTTTCGAAATAAGTTTCACTTCAAATAGACTGAATATAGGAGAGTGTATCCTTATCCTTGCCGTCTTTCCACTTCAATTACTTTCAAATTTCAAAGAAAATATTACCTTGAGGTGCCATACTGTACGTGCCTAAAAGTATGAAACTAACCAAAAATCCAAATCTGTGTGTTCCCGTGACTCTTCGAATAAAAGACAGCCATGTAAAAGTCATGATGCTTTAGGTGTTTTATTTTAACTACCACACACGCACGCTTCCTAGGAAAATAATGTTCGAAACGTTAAGAATAACAACAGGGAACTAGTATTTTTTCTAGTGAGGCACGAATCTCGTATTTCAGTGGACGAAAAAAGTAAGTGACCACGTTAGTCGGCGAACTGAAAAAAACCAGCAGCACCTATACATGTAATACTTTTCTGAAGACGTGAAATGGGTTCAAAATCTTAAAAACCGGCCCCTTGGGAACGCTGAAAATAAAACGCCATTAACAAAGCTTTACGTGGCGCCCTCGTTGACCAAACGACCGGAGCTAACGCGAAGAAACGAAGCTTTAATAAAAACCTGGCGACAAGCGCATCGGACGAAAAAATCTCGCCTTTTCTGCGATATAGGAAGCGACTGCGATAGTAACAAAAATTGATGATCAGAATTTGTATTCAGATCTCCAAAGACATCGGTGATTTCGAGATTCCCGTCTAGAGAGATTTTTCAGTTGTTGATAACCACAAATTCGCTTCCTTTTAAATGATGTCCAAGTTTCCTCGAAAACAGAGATTTTGATTTGAAATAAGTGCTCAACCATAGTGGGCAATGATTTCTCTTATAAAGTCCATCGGGAGAACATTAAATATAAGATCGCCGTTTTAGCACTTGATAATGACTCAAAACCGAACAAACATAACGCATAAGCTCAATATTGATGCCTGGACCGAACTAAATAGTTGAGTTCGACTTTGAGAGCACGTTTAACAACGATATTCCGTATCTCGACAAGAGTTGGATATTTGTTACGTCTCTAACATGAGCAGAAATGCGGTTTAAGAGATTAAGGAAAATCTGATGCGAATCACACATTCGACTGGCACGCTACTGGCAGAAGCGTTGTGGTGCGAACCTCGTCCATTAATATTTTTCATAGGCAAAATTTCACCCAGATGCGCCTCACTCTTAAGTCGCTTAACCGGGAGGACTTGAACGGGGAGAGGTTTACCGATGGACGGTTAACGTTCCCCAAAACGCGTGATTTAGGGAAACGGAGAACTTGCTTGCGGCTAGATGAGAATCGCAGTCTGTTTTTCCATAATCCCTCTCGCCTGGTTATCCGAAAGGCGTTCATTCTTTACTTATTTTTTCTTCAGGAACATTCGAGATTTATGTTGTAAATCAATGTCGTTTTTCTGTCCCCGCTTTGATGAATCCCTCTGCTTCGAGAGCTCGGGCAAAATCGTGACTAATCTTTTGTGACGGGAAATTATCGCCGCTCAAGTCAGCTTTAAAGTTGGCCTAAAATGTATGAATGTTGTTATATTCCATTTTATGCATTTTAAGTGGAATTTTTAAATAATAATTGATGACACTTTTCTTCTATAGTTGATTTTCGCAGCGGTCAGTGATGATTGATGGCGCTTTCGGGTGAAGCTGCGTAAAGAGCATATTTAAAAAACTCAATGTTTCCAACGTTGATGACATTTATGCCTTAAATTCACAAATGCTTAGGTTACTAAGGAGATACGTGAGCATGCATCTGGAAATCGAAAAAGATAAGGTATCGTGCCCCATCGTTTGTATAGGTTGAGCCAACTTGGTAAAATACAGAGACGTATCCTAATCATCTGGTTAAAATCCCATTTCTCTATAAACGCATAACTTTTTTACTTATAATTAATGTCAGAACCATAGCTGATATTTGTATACGAAATATTTATCTATAATTTGCAATTAAAATGACATTTGTATTAAAATCAGAGTATTTAAATCGCGCATTATGTGTACTACCTTGGTAGAGTTCAAACAGTCAGAAGAATGAAATGACGTAAGAGATGAAAACTTAAGAGTAACTGAAAATTACTCTCTAAAGATGATTCAAATTCGCGTCCGCCGAAAAATCTGTTGCATCAACATCTCATAGTACATAATATAATAAAAACCACTAGCATTCTTTGATAATTGGACGAAAAAAGAAAACCTGAAAAATAAAGAGCAGACAGATAACGCTGCGTCTGAAAATTATTTTATGCCCTTATTCAAGCGGAAAATTTTCAGCCAGAGAATTAAACTGTATTACATCCCCACAACATTAGTATTGTAGTAGTACTGCACGTTAAAAGCCAATGATAGATTTTAGCAGCAAAAAAACACGAATGCACTTTTTCAACCCTGGCCGTTCTTCTTCGAGGAGACTGTATATCATTCCGAAATATGCGCAAATATAGTCTTTCCGACAGCATATAATTCCTGCTATTTAACGGAAACAATGAGACAAACTACGTGCGATACCACGTCCCAACTGTGCCTATAACGATCCTCCAAATCTTTGCGCGTCCCTTAAAGATTACCTTCCATTATTTTCTGCGTTGTTCAGAACTAATGGAAAAGGACACGAGATGGCCCAAAATGGTTTCCTTACTCTCTCCTCCTCTGCCTCTCACCGGTTCACGGGTTTGTTTTTCGTAAAGATTGCCCGTTACCCACCCACGCCCTCCCGCTCCCCTCCACACGGACACGCCGGTCACGTGACTGCAGTTAGGAAATGAAGGAGTCACGCTCGGACGGCGGGTGTTAACAATAGAAACAAATTGAGAGCAAAGCAGAGAGTTCTGGCGTGCCTGTCGCCATGGCGCATCACCTGGCACGACACGGGGCCCGGAAGTGGCGTCATACTGCCGTGTTCCCATCCCATTGGCCCGAAAACCAAAAAGAAAAAAAACAAGGAGGGTTGCTTGAACTCCCGCAATGCGCTTGATTGTTTAGCTTTGCGCGTTTGAATCACATCCTATTCCCGTAGAGAAATTACCCCTATATGATAAACATCTGTTTTCAAAGCAATGCCGTATTCACTATTTGGATAATGGCCGCATTTTTTCGCAATTTTTTCCGACGCGAAATACGTGTGCGATAAATTCCAAACAGTTCCGAGTGCTGCAAATTCGGCAAGTGCCCCTTGTCAGCTAAATTGGTAGCTCGCTATTAGCCAACAAATGGCATATTTTTCAATTTAAAAAATGCGCATTTGATCTCTTTGTCTTTAAGTTCAATGTATCGTTTTATAAGAAATGGGTATTCAAAGTATCACGTGGAAAATTTATAATGCATTTTTTGGAGTCAATATTTAAGGTAAGACTATTATGCGAGTTATTGTGATAAGAGTGAGTACGTGGGAGTCAGCGGTGAGGAAGGTGGGCGAAAGGGAGCAGTTTCCTCCCCCATGGAATGTCTTGCGATAGCATAAGAAAAAAATTGGACCTTCATTTTCTAACGCAATATGAAAATGAGCGTTTTACTTATTGATGTTTATTTATAATTGTAAACTTAATATTCTTTCGAAATTTAGTAATGTAATTATATGGCATAAAGTAATTTAGGTATTCAATAATGTTTTAAAATTTTAACTTTCCATCTATAATAATTTGCTCAGAATATTACTTTGAAATATTCCGAAGGTACCTCATGCCATCCACCAATTCTTTCAAAACATTTATTTTGCAGCGTAATAAATGGCATCATAGACCAAATACACTTCGCAAATTTAAGCCTTCTATCCCTTACGGCTTACTTGCTGTTTTGACTTAACAAGACAGGGCGAAAACATAAGCGCGTTAATAAAATGAAACTCTCTAAAAAGGGAAGCTTCATTTCCTGATGCAATATGAAAAAGAGCGTTTTATTTATTGAGGATTATTTAGAATTGTAAACTTAAAATTCTTTATGAAGTTAGTAATTTAACATGACAGTAATTTATTCAATAATTCAATAAATGAAAAATTTTGAGGACGTCCTCTGCACCCCCACCTATTTCTGCAAAACATTTCTTTAGCAGCATTATAAATGTCATAATAGATCACATATATCTTGCAAATTTCAGCCATGTCTTTTACCGTTTACTTGCTAATTTAATTTAATGGATTGCACAGACGGATAGACAGAGCAAAAACATAAGCGCGTTTATAAAGAAAAACGCGCTAATTATCAAAAGCATTAATAAAAAATAAGAATAAATAAAATTTTAGAAAAATTAAATGCATTAACATTATTTAAGTGGAACGATTTATGTTATACGTTATAATGATCAAATGTAAAATTTGTGATTTCGACAGAACTGATGGGTACGTAGTGTTCTATCTTTCATAACTTGCCTGGTTTTTAATTTGTGTGAATAGATGAGTTGAATACCATTCTGAGCCCATTCAGCTGAATATTTATGATTCAATCCAAACCCGCGTCCCACGACGTAAGCTTAAAAGATCAAGAGAGATTAACCCATCAAGGGCAGGCTTTAGTCGGTGTCTGCTGCCCTTCACAGTACAAAGCGACGGCTTTTGAATGAGTGATTAATCAATAATAAGATTGATGAGCGCCTGCATTGTGGCAATCTCCTGCTCAACAAAAAAGGGCAATATCATATTGCTATATCGATCGAATCATCCGCGATACAAAAATAGAATGCTTAGAAAACCAGGATTTCGACAAACATTTGCCTGTTTACCCATCACTCAAGCATCTTTTTGGAAGAACCCGTTCGTTGCTTGTTCAAGCTACAGGATTTTGTTCCTATTGTGAGAGTAAAATTTCGAATTTCAATTAGTTTGATTAAATTTTAATGTTCCATGACAATACGATAATGTATTCCTAGCTCAAACTCATCAAGTGTACCAACATGCACCGGGTACATAAAAGAAAATCCATTAAGTTGCTGGAATGTTGTCTATTCCTATACATTAGCTAAAAATTCCGTTAAAAACGTGCTGGAATTTCTCTTAAATAAAATAATGTTTTTAACCAATCAATAAGAATGTAATCACAATTGTAAATTTTTCAAAATCACTAGACATAATAACTTTGCTATTTATTTCAATTACCTAAATAATAACATTTTAAATAAGTATAATCAATTAATTTCAGTCCCATTAGATTTACATAGTTTCGCAAAAAAATCTTATAATGTATAATGATGGTTGCCATGACGGCGAACAACTTTTACTTAAAAAACGTTCAGCCTTGGCGTTGATAACAAATTTGTGGACAGATTCTACTCGCATTCGAAATCAACGGTAGGAAAACAAATTTTCATTTTCTTGAATGTCCTTTAGTTCAAGTTGCAAGTTTTTATGATGATTATAAATAATTTTAAAATGGTAAAGAAAAAAGACTTGCACGCTGTGCTTCAGCTCTCCCTATGCTATTCAAATGAAGAGAAGAAACGCTCCTGGATTCGAACCTGGTTTTTTTCGAGATTTTTTTTCCTGTATTGACATTTAACGCGTGATTAAAGTATTCCTGCCAAATCTCAATCTTCTGTCTACTTGGAAACTTGTTTTTAAAAAGCATCATACACAAAGAGACAAAAATATTAAGCATTTTATGTTTGTACGATTCTAAAATGGTTAATTTATTATTTCGGAATAATAATGTAATGATATGTACTATAGAATCTAGCGCATCGGCCTTTATAAGTATAATGGGGCGAAATATCACGAAAAAAATGCCAAAAACCTTCTATCTATTCCTTACTCATTCCTCGCTAAGTTTATATGCATCGGATACGTGATAAAATAATCCATGAAGATGCTACAGTTTTACTTATTATTATCAGCAAATAAAGGACGATTCATTACTTGAGGTCAGCACTTCAAGAGCTTATTTTGGGGGCTGTTCCCAATCAGAAATGTCATATGAGCATTGTTCCGATTCTAAACGTTTACGGAGCTATGGGTATTTTAAATGCAGCTCAGGCGCACATGCACCGGTTTCCTGACCCGTGGATTGGTCGTGGAAGTCCTCAGGGTTGGCCACCGAGGTCACCATACCTCAGGCCGCTAGATTACCATTTGTGGGTTCACATGAAAGCCATGGTTTATTTACACAAAGTGGACACAAGAAATGAACTACTTCATCGAATTATAGATGCCGCAAGCCCCTCATCAAGTTCTCGGTAGGGTTACACATTGTGTTCAAACGAGTCAGGGTGTCTATCAAAGCTGAAGACGGCCATTTTGAACATTGTTATAAACTTAGCTTTGCAATGTAAGGACTTGTTTTAATAAACAGCTTAATTAAGTTGAAATCATCTTGAGTTTCAAATACTCGTATAAATCACCCCATATACTGAAAATATTCTATTTTAATTTCATAAGAACTCGCCTGTTAAATAAATAATGAAGAAACTAGGGCATTTGCCTTCAATCTGTAGTAGTAAGGAAAAGTACAGAAAAAGGAATAAACGCGTATTTTATCACTGGTGGGACACCAAGTCGAATATGCTTTGAGGTAACGGTATCCCCATAAGAAAGCCTCATACTTGAATTAGAAAAAGTCCAACACAAAGCAGCTAGGTTCGTGCAACTAACATGACCACAAACAAAAGCGTTACTTCATTATTTAACAACTAGCCAATATCCCGTCAAAGTTGACGGGTAAACAAAAAGAAAATATCTTTGATCATAGTTTGGTCATATTTTCGATTGTAGTCTCTCCTTTCATCCATCTACTGCTAAGTCAATCTAGATATTCGTCTTCGAATTCGTTTCCTGATCAATCGTCTTCAACGTTTTTCAGGGGTTTCCTCAATATTATCATACATTTTAACGTCACTATACTCTTTAACTGATAAATATATTATTTACTAAAGTCAACTTTCTATGACTCAAATTATAGGGGCTTGTTTATACCAACAATACTTCTCTCGTTACCGACAACATAAATTATTTCATAATTAATCAATCAATTAAGCAATTTGATCGCAAAATCGGTCTATTTTACTTTAATACATGCGTTTTATTTGCTAAAAGAAAATAAGTTGTTTTTTAACGTAAATTGTTTCTTATGAATCATATGTAATCGAGTCATTTGTAGGCTCACTACCTACGTCGCCACAGTCGAGCGTGACATGGCGATTTACCTCATTTAAATTTTAAATACTGTACCACTAGAAGGCCTCCTGCTACCCGCTAGGTTGCGGCTTCTACAGAAGTCGGAAGATTTAAGCTGAGTGAGTTGCAGGAATAGTTGAAATGGTCACGTACATCGAAAGACACGATCATGGTTATAAAAACATCTGACATCTATCGTAGGAAACCGGTGTGTCGAGGCTTGTCTTCTCCCATGACGATCATAACAGAACAGAAAGTTGTTTGGGACGTTATGGTGGATGGCACCTCTTGCCCACCCAACACTGATAAATTTCAGGGTGAAATTTGGATGTAGATTCATCCATATTATAAAGCGGGGCTCAAAAACACCAACTCTATAGAAATATTAGCCGCGATTTGTAAATAGCAGTCGCATTCCCGGGGGAAAGAAAAACGGAAAATTTCCTGATTGGCTCCATCAAAAACAGGCGCGCGGCTTAATCGGCTATTACCATCGAAAACGCTTGTTTTCCAAGCGGACGCGACGTTTTTGCGAAACGAAAACGGATAATAAAGTTTTTATCTTGAACTTAAGCGCCAAAAAGGGCGATCAGCAAGCCCTCGGGTCTCGAAGCGCTGATTTCCCACTGGCCTTCCATATAGCGATACCACAATAGAAGCTTGACCTAATTCGCTTTGGCCGCTTCGAAAAAAAGCCATCCCCCGGTCAAAAATTCCCGAGGGGTCGGGGAGAGCGATGCGATTTACTTTTCGCAAGGACGGGCGGAATGGAAGACGGACGCGGAAGGCGATATAGAAATGTCAGGCTAACATTTCGGACTCGCCACACATCGACTCCGACGCGGGGCGGAATGCAATGCTTTTTACGGTTTATTTCTTTCGTATAAATTCTCCCTTTTTGAGTCTTAACAATACGTTGGCAGAAAATCGATGCTAGGGATTGGAGCGGCCGAAGGCAACGATTACATTTTACTCGAAATAGTGTCAAAATAATCGATGGAAAAATAGTATATGCTTCAAGAAAAATTTTATATTTTTTTATTTACAGGGCCGCGGTTTTTGACGGTGAGATTCCTATGCTCAATCAATATAGAGCAACCGAGTTGTTTATTATTTCCGCGCAATCTGATGGTCAACGCAACTGAAATATCGCAGTCCTGCTGAGATAATTTTTCGACTGAAATGGAATTCTGAACTACTGAAATAGGTTACGCCATGCGAGAAAAATGATAGTGACACCCATTTATGGCTTAAAATTATAGTATATCAATTAAGGATGGCGTTTCCTTTTTTAAAAAAATCCGATTTAATAGTTACGTCAGAATTCCTACTTGTACGAAGTTATTATGTCCCGCTATGTTAGTAGATATACTTCATAAAATCAAGCGACTAAATAATTTATAAAAAATATATTCATGTTATTACAGAAATAATTAACTTCGTGAAACAACATTATCCAAATAAAAATGTAAAATATAAGCTAAAAATACCATTAAAGTAAGATATTATTTAAACAACCCATTATTTCACGAAAGATCGGTTGAGAAACATCTTTTCTTAAAAATATATATCTATTTCACATTGTAAACTTGCTCAGCCTTTTTTGCGCAGAACAGGACCCGAAATATGGTCTCGAAGCACAACCACGCCAAAGTAAAGATATCTACAAGTACGTAAAAACACCTTAAAAAAAAACGATACAACACCTTCAACACGTCACGCAAGGGTTTATGAAGGAACGACGTTATTCGGCAATCGTGGAATAAGGTAAACTAAGGAGGCAAACTCATGAGGTGCCGGAACGAAGACTTATAATATGTATCGCAAACAAACTTTAGTCCGGCGTTTGGAACCATTTCCCAACCTTGACTCGGTTCCACGAAATTCGCTGAAAGTAACAGGAGAGCTATCTTAAAGGAGTAACGAGGCAAGACACGAGGGACTGGTAAACACTTACCTCTACTTTGGGTCAGTGCTGGAAAAAGATAGAGAGAGGAGACTTCGAGACACGCGAAGAGTTTCGCTCCCGCGAACCGTGGCGAGGAAACACGACAGAGTTTGGCACTAGGGCGTGCCCTGAGGGCCGCTGAGTCACGCGCAATAGGAATAGTAATCCGAAAATTGGAGAGAAAACTAAATTAATTTTTCCATAAAGTAGGATTCTAATTGGTGAAATACATTGGAGCAAAATATTTATCCGTCTGGCACAGCTTGTAAATTTTATAAAGCAAAATATACTTTCGTAGAGTTAAAAATCATTCTCACGCAAGCTCACTTCTCCTCGTTCTACTACTATCTTATCAATCGTTAATGAATAAATTATCGATCGTGCCTATGTGAACACATTAAGCACATCTAGAAAAGGGTTAGTTTTTTTAAATTCACTCACGAATGAGTTAACCTCAAAATCCTGCGCATCCCGGCATAAATAAAAAGATGACGTGAATAAATTCTGTGAGGTAATTCATGACTGCGGTTTTGTGTCGAAGAGGCTTCTAATGACTCAAAAAATTAGCATGACACTGATGATTTATATACGTGCACTAATTCTTTCATGATCCCTAAGCTAAGAGTGTGAAGGGAAGCAGAAAAACTGCTCGTATAAAAATAAATGGAAATAACTAGAGAACATAATTTGAAAGGTTTTCCGTCGAGGAGAAAAATTGTAATTTTAAATTAATTTTAGAAGCCCAGAAAATGTTATGATATTCTTTGAATCGATCCCAATCCATTCAAAATAAACCCATTTAAAGGAAATATTCATAGGAATAGTAGTGTCGACAGATTGATAAACGGTCAATAATCAAGAGGTAACCTAATCTCGGTTAATGTGGAAATTGTAATTAACTGAGAAAGGTTTGTATTTGTTATTCACCACATATAATCACAAATAGGGAATTAAAATTTCACTCCCATAAAAATACATAACGAATGAAGAAATATTTCAAATTAATTGAAAAATATGCTGTTGAATGGTACGGTTTTACAGCTACGACGCAATTTTCGGGTGGATGGGTAGTTAATAATCTACTCTGTCATCCATTTAGAGCTTATATATTTTCATAGAAATTTAAGCTGAAGTATTGACGCCAACGACTCATGGATTCGTGATCATTTAACAGACGTAGGTTTCACGCTATCGCTTAATACTAATTTTAATAAGTAAGGCAAGCATTCGACACGCTATTTTTCCATTTTCCTTATCTACAAAGATGCTATTAAAGTGGGTTGATGTTTCTTTTATCTCAACTCCTCCGTTAGTTTAAGTGGCTTTTAAGGACTGATTAAAACTGCGCCACTTACTTTCGAGGTCTAGGTCACACGTTACAGATTGAGAGCTACCGATAGCGCTCAAAAAGTATTATTTCTTGCCTTCGTCACATCCAAGCTCCGACTGTAGACACGTGTTTCTTTGAGCATACATTAAGTGTTAATCTAGAGTTAAGGCGTCATAATTATTCCAATAATCATCAAGGAAATATTTCGAGAACTCATGATTTTTTCCGACTGCTTTGCCTTTTTTAAGCAAAATTGATATATATAAAATTGACCGCATCAAAATTTGATCTATTTTAATGGAAAATAGACAAATCAATCCGCACGGCTTAATCTAAAAATACGGAAATATCGACGAAAGTTATCAATCAAAATTATAGATCATAGAGGAGATAATTGGTACTTTCCTTTAAAAGAGCAAAACGAGTAATTTTTGCATTTTATATTTCATAATCATCTTTTATACTGGCATTGCTTTAACATGTACTTAAACATTATAAGTTAAACAGCGTTTTCAGAGAGCGCAAAATTTTGAGAATTGGCTAAATAAACGATCTTAAATATATATTTAGACTCAATTTTCCACCAATTAACGGTTTTATTATTTGAATAACATAGATTTCGCTGTCCAAAAGTTCTCGAGTTAAACGATCCACACGTCTAAAAAAATTCTACAGAATTATTGGCAGTAAATCTATAAAAATGACAAATACATAATTATATTCGCGGCTGCCTTTGATCTATTTGGATGCGGAAATTCATTTGTACAAAGTTACCATACGTTCTCGAAATTATTTGTCTTCGTTTGAACGATGTATGTTTCTGAAAGTCTTCTTCATAAAAATTCATCGCGCAAAATCGTACGATACTATTTAGAGGAATTCCAACCTAGATGACCAAAAAGAATATAAAGCCGAAGCGATATAACTAACGTTTCAAAAAAGGGGAGTCGAAACGAAATTTCCCGCCGGGATGAACACATGAGAGGCTTCTCATTGCCCCAAAAAAATATAAAGCGCGCACGGCATACAAAATTCTCGTCGATGCATAAGGTATTCACGCATTTTTTTAGATTAGAAATAAAAATTTATTAGGGATCTCCCACACACATACACGTAAAACACGGCCAACTGGTAGGCACTCTCAAACTTTTAATGAAGTAAGTTACATGAATAGAGAAGCCCGCAAGTCTCAATAAGTTTGTCCAAAGCGAATAAAACCATAGAAAAAGCAAGATATTATAAGAGAAAGAAGTGCGCTGCGTTACAATCGAATGCCGGATATGTAAAAGTTGGGAGGGAATCGGATTAGGGTAAAAAATGGGAAGGAAGGGGAAAATAATTTGGGCGGTCAAAGAACTAGAGTAGAACAGTTAGAAAATAGAGAGAGAGATAAATGGGAGAGTAGAAGGAAAAAATATGGAGACATCAAAATAAAGAAAAAAGGAAAAAGGTAGATGAAGATGAGGAAAATAAGCTATTAAAAGAGAAGAAGAAGAATGCAAGAACTTGGTGGTGATAAAGAGAGAGGGAGGAATATTCAAGTGGTAATGAATAAAAAAGTAAGATAAAGATGCACAGTCAGGGAATTTGAAAAAAGAGGGTGGAACATATAAGAAGAGGGAGAAGCTGGAAATATTGAGGGAATATCGAGACAGGAGAAACGTTAAAAGGGGGTGAGATGTGGAAAAAAGCACGAAGAACAGATATTTAGATTGATAAAGAAAGAGAGGTCACGGAAAAGGCAGAGAAGATGACAGTTATAACGAATTAGATTAAAATTAATGAAGGAAAGAAGGAAGAGAGGAAAATAAGAGCATCCGAAGAGAAGGCGAGGGAGAAGAGAGCGAGAGATGAGTGAAGTTTATTCTGCGTTCTCCCCGAGTGTGTTCTCCCTCTTGATCGAATCTTTCGACAGTCCCCTCTCTCGTTTTACTTCCCTTCTCTCGCAACCCTTTTAACTCCTCTCTCTCTCTCTCTCTGTTTATCGAACACTTGCAAAAAGATTCTCCGTGTGATCTTTAGACATAAGAGAGGAAGGATTTTTTTCCTCGGCATTGTGGACGTAGATAGAGAGTTCCGATTAAAGAGATGTCATTTTGCCTCAAAACGCCCAAAAAAAGGTCAAGAACGGAAACGATAATGCAGTGGCATTTTCTAAGCTCGCTCTGTTCCCATTTGAACGAAAAACATTGTTCGTCGCATTCCTTTCTTTGTTCATTTTCCCTGATGCATTTGGTAAACAAAATTGGCTGGTGCACGTTTTATGTTGATCAAACCTACATAGTCAATGGGGCGGGCACAATTCGACTAAAGATGAAACAAAAAAAGAAAGTTAATTCATGAAAAGTATGAAAGGCTATGGAAGCTTAAATAATTTTGTCCACCAATTATAATCATCATTAATTCACTGATTACAGAATTTAATATTTAAGCATTGATTTATAGAGCGCTAGAAAAATCTTGGTCAAGGTTAATGGGATTTTGTTAATTAACAATTCACTAGTTTCTTTGATTTATCTCGGAGACAATACATGACTTTAAATATATCTACGTTCGTATAAATTCTCATTCAGTCTGAAGTTTTTATAAATTAAATGACACAACTTTTCTGTTTGTAGTTCTGCTTTCGTGGCTTAATTGATTGTGAACTTTAAATTGCCACCGTATGTTCAGTACACGATAGGAAACTTCGTGGTAGCTTTATCAATATATATAAGAAAAGATACAAAGTCCTATAGAAATCAATTGATGTAAATATTTTAATTCCTCGGATACCATCCCTTTTTTAAAGATATATTCTAAATATAAATTTAAATATATTTTCTAGCGTATTTTGAGATATTTATAGAAACTCAATAAATCTGATTTCAAGGCGCTCTTAATATTTAATCTGCGGCAATAATGATTCTCTATCATTTTATTATACTTTCATTCATAAGCAATTAGCTCGAGATTAAGTTCAGATTTTAGCCTTGTCTAAATTCACATTTGTCTGAAAAACTAATTTATTAGTTTTACAGGATAAAAATTTAATGTATGAACATTAAGGCTTTATATTTGTTTTTATACTAAAGTGAAGTTGAAAAAACAGAATGACGATCGACGAAACACATCTTGCAATAAGTCAGTTTGCACTGTAAATTATTATTATTATTAATTAAATTATTTTAATATATTTCATTATATGAAAATTTAGTATTAAAAGCGACGGAAAATCAGTTGTCGTTGCACAGACCAGTTTACTTAATTGATGAAATACAAACTACAGCAAGTCTGTGTGCGAATCGAATTGACTTAAAATCGGTATTTAGCACTAATATTTCTTATAACGTAACGATGAAACTACAATAAGTAAAATTTAGACAAATTCTTCGAACTTAATACGTTTGTAAGCAAAGTATAAGTAAAAAATGTAATATAAAAAGTAAAAATTTAAAAATAAAGTGTAGTAGACAATTTACTTGATGGTTTTTTGGCAAAATTTCCTTCCTTGATGAGGAATTTCGTTCGGAAAATACAAGAAAACCTCGATATAACTCGGCTGTCGGGAGACAAAAAACACCTGCATTATGGGCAACCCATGCTATTTAGGGCAATGAGAAATTAAATACTAAATCAAAGGCAGTGTAATCATTTTCGTCTCTAAAGTTACGGTACTTACTTGAAAATTTATACAAAAAAACGCACGGCCAAATCATATAAAGCGAGTAACTTTCAGCTACCTGAGCATGCAAGCTCGAACAGCCTGGCGATTGACAAATAAAATTAAATAAATGATCCACTACTTTAAATCGAAATGTTATTTGTATTTGAGGGTTTTGTGGAGGGATTTGGTCAAAATGTTGCCTTAAAACATTACATCGATAATACTAACTTTTACTTGTAACTACACCGTTTTTCATTTTTTGTTGTATTTGAATGAAAGTATTCGCATTCCGAGGGAATATTTGTTTTCCCACGTCTCTGTTATATATCGACCGATGTTAAAAAAACTTGTGATGGAGTTTTTATAACATAATATTGCGACACTCTAAGCTGTAGCTTACTTAGCGTACACCTTAATCCGGGCTTGCTCGTATACCTAAAGTCTAAAACGTTTTAGTTTATTATCATTAAACTGCCCCTTAAGTACTCATGCCTCACTCGTATTTACAAATAGCCCACGATTCCACCCTTTGAGAGTACTCGAAAAGGTCCCTTGCCTTAAAAAAACGGGTAAAATGATTTTGGCCGAGGTTATTTGTGTGTGTGGCTAAGGAGAAACTGAAGAGATAAAAAATGATTCGCCAATAAAAAAGAAATCGAAACGCGGAAAACGTGAACTTTAATTGGCTCGTCCCATCGATGCAGCTTGTAGGTTCGAAATCGATAGAGAAATTTGGGATCCGTTGCCAACATTTCATGCGGAAGTTTATAATACCCTCCTAGATACGCGCGCTCTAAGGAAAGGCCCTACACTGAAAAGGAAGCTGACGATTAAAAAAAAACACGCAAGGTTGTTCCATAAATTTTAAAAGGTCGAGCGGATGACACGACTAATTTTTAGTTAATTCATTTTATTTAAGTAAGAGGAATTATTCCGAATAAATATATTCTAAATTAATTTAAATTATCAAAATGCTGAAAATCTCACAAACGTGTATTATTGAACGATTTAAATTACCTATAAAAATTTTGTTGTCATTTTGTTTTTACAACTGAGTAAAATCAAAGATAACAGTCCCATGCTTTGATAACCATTTTACATGGCGGCTAGATTACTGCAACCAATAATGTACACAACACATAATATATGCACATGAATAGGCACTCAGTTCCGTTCTCCCTTATTGTCTAGCGTCATCATAAAAACGGGAATCGCTTTAAAAAAATCCAAAGCATATGCTAGCTTTCTGAGGAGATAAGCGTAAATTTTTCAAACAACACTACTTATATCACGCTACCCATTTCGAAAAAAAACTGGATCTAAAAGTGGTAAGATTACATAAAACGAGGAAATTTTCTGTGATTTCGAATAACATCCAATCGCCAATTTTTCTTCAAGCACTCTCCAATTATTTTTTTCTTGGCATACACCCACTTCTGGACGTCAACCTGAAGCCGAGTCGAACATTTGCAATACATTTTCTCTCCGCCAAACGACTCGTTGAAAGCAACTCGCAGTGGAGATACATGCAAACAAAAACGCTTTCCATTACAGCGAAGAGGAGAAATGAAAAGCATGGTATTAGCGTGAAATGGATCGACGAATAGTTCTTAACAGAAAAAAGCCAGGTTTTATGCGCGAAGGGTCTACTCAAATGTAAGAATCGATGGGGATCAATCGAACGAAAGCAGAGCGATATAAAAATTACCAGAATTTCTCTCATTGGAGGCTTATTTTACATTAGAAAATATAACTGAGAAAACTTATGAAATAAGGCATAATAAAGTTTTGATAAATGTTTTAAAGAAGTAGGGATGTACACGGGTTTTCCGTAATACAGAAGCGCTTTTCAAAAAAATTCGCCATAGAATAATCGTATGCTAATTTATTTGCTTTGAAATCAGAAAATTATTTTTCCTTATATTGTGGTAGACCTGCTTTTTAAATCCGTTCAAATAACACTAGTCAACAGGGTTTTGGTAACATGAATAAAAGCTACCTTTTTACAATAATTCTGGCATGCTCATTCCAAATCTGGATTTAAAAACTTTGCATCACGTCACAGTTTAGAGAAAAACAGTAATGACCATTTTCATACATTTTTGTAAAAATAAGCATCTCTTACTAAATGTTCGCAGAGCTGGTGGGTATAACGTGAGTGTTGGCAGGACTCAAGGATAGAGAGGAAGTAGGAATGTGATATCGTAACAAACATACATTTTAGGCATCAGTCACGTTGTTTTTCTGTGAATTTTTGTTCCGCAGATGGAGAAAGGACACCATCGCGGCTGTGTGAATTCCCCAGACAATTTCAGTTATGTGTGTGGACAGTTTACAGCAAAATCACAACGTTGATCCATAACAAAGACGGTAAAACAAGCCTACTATTTGTATTTTGATTGTCATTTGGGAAATCAAGATATAAGTTGGCCACCGCATATATGCTGCATAACGAGCTACGTAAGCCTGACAGAATGGATTAAAGGAAAGAAGTGCATGCCATTTTCTGATTCAATTATCTGGCGTAAAACAACCAGCCACCTTGAAGACCGCTGTTTCTGTCTTGTAAAATTTGAGGGTTTTTCGAGGAGAAGAAAAAATAAAATAGATTATCCAAACATCCCGTCTGCATTGAAGCCAGTGCCGCACAGACATCTTCTTACTCCTGTTCCACCACCTAAGTTTTGGACAAAAATAGTGACGGTTTTTCCTACTTATTGTTAGAAGGAATTTTTCCAAGACTGAGTGACGCAAAACTCCGAGAGCAAATTAGAAAACTTTTGCATGATAACAGTTTCGAATGCAAACTGAACTCCATAGAATTAGCTGCATGTAAATCCTTTATATTCAAAGTTCATGGGTTTCTGGGGAATGAAAAAGAGAACTATAAACAATTGGTAGAAGAACTGTCGCATAACTATAAAAAATTAGGATGCCGGATGTCACTCAAAATACACTTTCGTTCTAATTTGAACTTCTTCCCAGACAACTTGGGTGCTGTTAGCGATGAACAAGGTGAAATATCCCTTCAAGATATAAGTAACATGGAACATTGCTATCAGGGAAGGTGGGATTCTGCCATTATGGGTAACTATTGCTGGTTTTAGCAAAGGGAAGATGATACTGAGCATAAGAGGAAAACATAACTTTCTCTGTAATGAATTTAGAGTCAGAATACTTTGTTTTTATAGTTTCATGAGTATTTTTGTTATATTTGTCAGCCATAATGTGAGACTATGATGTTTAATTAGTGGAATCCAAGTTTATTATCACTTAAATTATGCGCTTCTTTTATGAGGAAAATTAACTCTGTGATTTGAATTTAGAGTCAAAACGGCGCATTTTTCTTCATCTGTTCTTTATCTTTATCTTCATCTGTCATTTATTCTTGGTGTTTTATTATATTTGCAACCATAGTGTTAATAGTGAATGCAAGTTTAATCTCTTTTAAATAACGTCATTCCTTCAAACTGCATAATAGGTTATATGTAAGTTCATATATTTTTAATACAAACACAAATGATAAGATAACAGAAAACTGTGCATGCTACAAATTTTTGGCTCATTTTCTTGATCAGCATACTCGATTTAGTAAAAAACAGCTTATTTCGTGCATGATATCGACAAAAAGTGAAACTTTGTTGTCCTGCGTAATCTTCATTTCGTTTTGTCAGACTATGTCATTCTATTAATGCGAAATGTTATATTTAACTCAAAAGAACTGATTAGTTTTCGGTAAAAATCGGTCAACCGGAAGTAGGTGTTTACTCTTGTCACTTATCCGTTATTTTGAAATATTTGCTTTAATATTTGATAAATGTAAAAATGCATTGGAATAAAAGTTGTAGGAACTTTTATTTTCTACAACCTTTGTTTGATATATTTTTCCATATAATGCATTGTTTAAGAGATATCTTATATTTTTAGCTGCCACCACCACGCCACCTACCGAAGACTATTGTTAACAATTGACGCTTAGTTACGTTTAGTAACGCTCCATTTTCTTTTCTTAATTGTTGGACCTTTATGGCTATATCCAATATCAGAAGGCTATGGTTTGAGTTTATTTCTGTTCTTTGTAAAGTCTAAAATTTTCTCTGTTTCTTAAAATATTTATTATTATGTAACTTATTTGGAATTTTTATAAATATTACAGGTATGGAGAAAGTCATGTGCTGGCCACATCAGATTTTTTTGTTTACATTTCTATTTTGATTTCGGTGTTGATAAATAAGTTTTATTTGAATGAAACAGTGGAAATATTCTTCAAATTGGAATTGTACTGTAAATGCCTACTAGAAATAAATAAAACAAAGTAAGATCTATATTGTATTACAGTAATGTACTTTTCCAGAACTTTTATTGCAGTAGCAACTATAAAAAAACCTTTTGTCGTTGTTCGTAGCCACGGGTATTAACAAAGTACGTTTTATTTAGTTCGGACACATAGGTATCGGAAGCACATAGTACATTAATAAGAACGATTATCTACATTACTATTTGTAAGAACGTCTATATCACGTACGTATTTTCTTTTAATTTTTATTTGTATCTCCCTTATGGTTTCATTTTCGTAAAACCCGTTCGTTGGTAATTTAACTCTTCTGGCATTTCCCGATGGAACTGAGATGAGCTCTTCAAAACGGCAAATAGAGTAAATGCCAACCAATCGGGATTGGTGTATGACTTTTCATATTTGCGTTTTAATAATTCATTAGAATAGAGATAGTTTGAATAGAAAAGAACGAACTCGGAACTAAAAGAAAATCCCACCACCCCTCTATCTACCGTACTTCAAAAATATGTTTTAAACAATAAAATGTTACATTTGTTGAAGAGAAATTATGAACGAGTTCCTCTTTAATTTATTTAATAGCAAGTAATATTAATACTTCCCTTAAAACCAAAATATTTTTAGTTCAAAAAGGTAATTTAAAACAATTTTTTTTTCCGATTTTTAATGACAAAGTTTTAGTCGTATGTAAAATTATATTCGTTACTCTTTGCGAATCAATTGTTACTTCTTAAAATTTAATTTTGAATTACAGTTAACTGACGACATATTGCTTCCGTGGCAACCTCACCAATCAGAACGAGTTCGTTCACCTTGAAGTTCTTATTTTTATACCGCGGAAGTGGTATTAAAGATAGCGAAGCGAGAGAATAAAGAGAACAATGCCTGGAAACGTTAATTTAATTGTTTTCTCAGCAATATAAATGAAAATATGGATACATTTAGCAATTTGAAACGTAGCCCAGTAAAACACGTTTCAAAATGTTTTGCTGACATTACTATTTAAAAATTTAAAAGCAAATGACGAACAATAACATTTTTGTTATAAGTGACCGAATTGAAAATGTTATGCATGCGAAACATGTAACATGCTCTCTAGTAAATGGATTTAAAGCTGAAACTCTGAATGCACATGATGATGCGCAATACAACGCTAAGGTATTAAGCCTCTCATTTAAACGTTAACCTCACCTTCACGAGGTATTGGCTATAATAATCCATGAGGTTGATTATCCAAAAATACACTCACGTGGTACCCTCAGTTAAAAGCAAACGAGGCTCTATAGATCGAATACGTGGCGGTCTAATCACATAAAAAAATAAAAAAGTGGAGTGTTATCCATGAATATGGATCAAACCATCACGTTTTTAGGCGTTCTTTACAATGTCGGGGTACACAGAGTTTTCAACTGCGTTCTTTGAGATTTTACAACGTTCTCATTATTTTTCGCTCAGATGAGAATTTAACGAAAAGCAAGCGAGGTACGTTGTAAAATACATGAAGGTCTTCATGTGAAGTAATCGTAATTATTTTCCGATTTTAACCAAACTTGGAATCGGTCAATTAATTATAACAAAACTATCCAATACAAAATTTGGAACAAAGGAACTTCGTAAACTGCATGTAGGTCTTGATGTAAAGTGGTCGTCATTGTCCGATTTTAACCAAATTTGAAATCGGTCGACCGATTTTTGCAAAACTCCCCAATACCAAATTTCATCATAATACATCTTCATGTAAAGTGGTCGTAATTGTTGTCCGGTTTTAACCCAAATTGGAATCGATCGACCAATTTTAGCAAAACTCCCTCACACCAAATTTTATCAAAATATTCCCAATGGTTCCCGAATTGAAACAAAGTAACATTGCAGGTCTTCATGTAAAGTGTTCATTATTTTTGTCCGATTTTCACCAAAATATAAAATTTAAATCAGTCAATAAATTTTAGCGAAACAAATACATCAAGCGGTTCCCGAGTTTAAACAAGGGAACATTGGAGGTCTTCATGTAAAAATTGAAATCGGTCGACAAATTTTATCAAAACTCCCCAATACCAAATTTCATAATAATACGACCAGCGGTTTTAACATACGGACGGACGGTAGCGACCTCCCCTATATGCGTTCACTTCGTGCTCTTCGTCCAAAGAACGCATAAAAAGAACGCCGTATGGTCAGGTCGTGTCTATCCGTCCGCCTGTCCGCATGTTTCATCTCAGAAACTACTGGGCGGATGTTGATGAAATTTGGTATTTAGAATATAGGGGCTAAGAAACTAAGAAAATTATATAAATAGTTTACGCGATCTAATCGGGAATGCCACTTTACTAGTGACAAAAAATGAACTTTTCTTTATATCTCGTACAATATCACTTATAACAAAAAGACTTTAAACGATTTTGTAGAAATAGTCAAACAGCATATGTTTTGTTCAATGCATTTTTATCAAAGGAGTAGCCAATTTCAAGAAAATAAAACTTTAAAGTCGTCATTTACTTGGGACAAAATTTTTTCCGTGTTTTTAAATTGTTGTCAACGAAAACAATCTTCGTCACAACTTATGTAAACAATATATGCTTTAAATATATAATTAGTTTAATTTTCTTTCGTGCTCACCCAACATTTGGAAAATGAAGGGAAATGGATAATCTACGAGGAAGAAATTAACAAATATAATACATCTATTTTATTTACATATACACAGCGTTCGTATGAAAAAAGAAATGAATAATTTACGACGATGGAATGAACGTGAAACTAAATATTATATTACTGCTATTTGACAGGTATGTTTTAAATAATTGTCGCCTTTTGTATTAATTGCAACTGATTAGGAAATCGGTGAATCAAAAATTCGATATTTCCTTGGCACACAAGTTCTTAGACATTATAGTAAGCCATTAATATTTATCTTTTTTAGCATGATTGTATAAATCATAAAGAACGCCTCTGCTACGCATGTATACTTATACGCATGATGTGTGCATCTTTCCTTTATTGTTAATTTTTCATGTGGTTATACCGCCACATATTCGGTCAATAAAGCCTCGTTTGTTATTTATTACGACTTTATCGTTGGATTTTTCTCAAACTTTCAAATTTTCAGCTTTCCATCTTTTACACCGTTGGATATATTTTTTAAAAAATGTAAGTGAACTCCGATCCGAACTCGTATATATTTTTTCAAAACTATATTCTAAAGAAAAAAAAGTAAAGATGTACACGGTTTTCCGTGGTACAGTAGTGCTTTTTGTCATATACTAATGTATTTGCTTTGAAATCAGACAGTTATTATTATTTTTATTTATTTATATTATTTATATTTATTGTGGTATCCCTGATTTTTTTATCCGTTCAAAACATATTCATCTCGTTTCCCTATTCTATACTCGCCCTAAAAACGAAATTTCTTTGAAATCCGTTCAACCAACAGAAAAATTCTAACCTTGATATTGTGGTAGCTCTGTTTAGTCGGCCCGGTTGAAATATGCTATTTTGGTTAAATATTTATATGAAGATTATATATGCTATATTTGGTTGAAATCCTTGAGGTCAGTTCTCTAGAAATACTTGTAAAAGAAATATTATTTATTATTGTGGCAGCTCTACTTTTTATATCTATAGTGAACATCTTGATTTTGTTATTTTATGTTGCATGCCTACTTCATACAAAATTTCGTTGAAATCAGTTGTGCAAATTCCTTCCGAATTCATAATTACCTAAAAGTTTAACTTTGCAATTTTGGCATCCTTGCTGAGTCGATCCGGTCCAAATGTGTCATTTTGGTCATTAATTTATGTGAGTATTCTATGCACCAAATTTGGTTGATATCGGTTCAGCCAATTCTTCCCTGATATATACGTACGGACTAACGGACGTACATCACAAAGATAATAGTGCTTTCCAGCAATGACGAAAAGTACTAACAAATGGAAGTAGTATAGAAGTCTACACTCCAAGTTTCAGCTCTCTATTGTTTACAGTTTCGTCACCGTTTGAATTTAAAAAAGTGTACAGACAGACGTCAAAGTGAAACTATAAGAGTTTTTAAAAATGAGTATCGTGAATTAGGTCCGCGATTAAAGTATTTTTTTAGGAGACGCAACTAAAGGTATAGGGAGGAACAGGACAACAATGATAAAATCTTTTGACGGTCGGCCTGTGACCTGAATCACATCCTTTGGGAGAGCGAGAAGAGATTGAGGCACTCTAGGACATACAGCGCCGGCTGCACGCCGAGAGGAAGAGCCAGTAAATTGGAATGGCTGTGCTGTGTTTCAGAGAGAAAGTGCACAAAATGTGTAGATAAATCGTTTGTTCGCGGTAATTAGATTGTTTATTCGCGGAAGGGCGAAAGCATTAGCGGGTAGATGAATATTTAGGTCACGTGCACGAGCGTTTAGTCTGAAGAGCGTATATGACAAAGCTCTTCGCGACGACGGCACAGTAATCGTATGGTTCCTTGGACGTCCATTTCCAGTGCCTGCATCAAAACAAAATCAACAAACAAAATCTTGATATGATAGTGCGGCAAGAACTTATTTGGTCACATCCTTCGTAGCGGTGCTGTTATGGAAAATCCGCCATTTTTTAAATTACTTACTAAATTTCATTTGTTTTGAAGTCCATTAAAAATTAGAAAACAATAAAAGATATTAAACAAGTCATATATGCTAAATTTATTAAGCAGATAATCGAGATTGGTGCATTTTTTGATTGGGTTTATTCAACAAATTAATTGTTTTCATTTCTTGTTCACGTAATATCAATGAAATTACTGCATTGGCATCCAAATAAAAATCTCTTAATGATGAAAAGATGAGACGAAAATCTGTAAAAAAGATATAAATAAAAGATAAAGTTCAGTAGGCACGTCTGTGCATCTTTGTACGTATTCCTTCATTATAGAGAAAAGAAAGGCAATGAAAATCCCGAGTATATCTATGACGTGCGCGTAAAACGAAGAAAATACTTTCCAACCGTTTGACATGCCGAGAGCTTTTGAGAGAGGGATGCCAGTGAAGGAAAATAGAAAAGATGAGAGATGCAGGAGGCAAATCGAGACAGATGAGCAGCACACTTTGCGGAAGGAAGGATGCGACGAAAAAAATAATTGTGAAACAAACATTTAAAAGTGAGATAAGGGAGAATATACAAAGAATCAAAAGGTCAAAATATAAGTGACAGCGACAGAGAAAAATGTAAAAAAGAAATCAGTTAAAGCTACAATGGTTAATTGGAAGAAGAAAACAATGACAATTTCGAAATGCATTCTTCCAAGCGAGATATCTTTGAATTCTTATATAACCAGGCAAAAATTAAAAATCGGATTAAAACTCCTGGTAAACCGTTATGCTTGCACCTGAAACGCCACTTGTACAACCCTGTAAATACCAACAGAATAGGAAAATTGGAGCGTCTTAGTGCCGTAACTAGGACGGGGCAAGCGGGGCATCTGCCCCGGGCGCAACTAAGTAAGGGGTGCAAAAAAATCCAAATAGTAACTAAACAAATGATAATTTTTTTAATGGAAGGCGCATATTTAGTAGTTTGCCTAGTTTGTCCCTGGCGCTAAAATACCTAGTTACGGTGCTGGAAGGGACTAACGGTATTCTTACAGGATTACATTTATATGGTACTGAGTATATAGGTAGAATATCTTTAAATAAAAAAGGCGGCATAAAAACGCATTCACATAAACTAAGCGAAAAATATCCGTATCGTTAGCTCACACTTGAATAAAACTTTTTTTTAATAGACATGCGGGTTTACCTAAAATTGTCCTCTTTCAATAATGTGTGGTTTTCATACTGAAGTTCGAGGCAAACATATCGGTAATAAAATATAGTAACTTAGCGGTGACAATAAACAAAGAAGATGAAAGAAAAGCAGGTAAGGAGAGATAAATCAGCATGTTTAAAAAATAGTAATTAAACGGAATGCAGGATCCCGAGATAAGCCGGAATAGACAGAAAGATGCAAGAAAATTGTAGATAAATAAAAAACGATGGAAATCGAAAAAATTCATGAAGAAAAGTAGCGAAGGAAAAATTTCTTGGAGCAAAAAGTTAGTAAAGGAGAGGAAGAGGGAGAGAGAGGACACATGAATAAGTAGTAGGTCGTATTGGCGGTGATTTGGTAGTGTTTTGGTCTCGACGCGCCCGTTCCCTCCGGGTACTTGGATCGGAAGGAGTCGAGGATTCCGAGGAGTTGCAGACGCGCTGTGCGACGTCCAGTTGACAGGAATATAATGCGGTTGAAAATCGTCTTGTAATTGAGCACTTTCTGACCGGCCGGGAACGTGGGTGTTATCACGAGGGACGGCCTATATTTGTGGTAAAACTACTTACCAAACCAACGAAGAGAGAGAGAGAGCTCAGAGGACGTCGGAGGGAATGGAGATGGCGTCGGGAAGAAGAGGAAAGTGAAATCGATGCGTCCGCGAATATTTCGACGGGCGGATCAAATAATGACCGACGTGCCCATAAGGCGGTGGCGAAGTTTTGAGAATTTTGTTCGAAAGCTGCGTCTCCTTTGTTCCCCGGTTTTTTTTTCGAGCTGTAATTCGGAAGTTAATTTTACCCGGAGAAGATAAAGCGTTTCCTTCGGCTACTTATCGGTGATATTAATTCATAAAATTCAGCATCAGGCTAACTATGCCGTTGACAGAAATTTACATTTTTTTAAATTGTATGCCTAACTCAGCGTCCTGCTCGATTCATTAACGGCGTAATCATTTCGTGTAGACGGAACAAATTTTTAGAGCGAAATGATAATTGATCATTGAACGGAAATTTTAGATTTCTGATTGTATCCGCTTCAAGTTACTTAGAAATTAGATATATTGTTTTTAAATTTTCTTTCATTCGTGCGATTGAAACTGAAAATTCTTGTTTTTTCGAATAAGGGCTGCGACGATCATCATAGGTACCGTGGAATAAATACGATATATTTTCCCTTTTTTACTGAGGTGAACTATTCCTTTCGGCCACAACAGGGGCCGCCATAACTTTAATTCGCGTCACTGCCTTCGATTTTTGGAATGGGAAAATAGAAGAGGATTGTGATCCATTCTCCCGTAAAAGGAAAACTTTCGGAGGAAAGTTTGAAGGGCAAAAATAGTATACTAATGAAGGGAAGGAAGCGATTTCGGTGGAAAATGGAGGCCGTCGGATCGAAGATTGAATGAGGGAGAGTGTTGAGGGAAATCCGTTTCATCGGAGAGATCGAACATCTTCGCGCCTATTGTATTACAAATGCAAATGAATAACAAGCAGAAACGTATATATAAATTGCGAGAAAGAGAAAATAGAATGTGCTCCTATTCCTATTCATAAAATGCGGTTGTTTAATAAATAGAGCGTCAAACAAAGGTAGAGAAAGAGGAAAAAATAAAAGGAAAGTTAAATGAAGATAATGCAAATTAATTAACACTCAAATTATTCCAGGGAGCGCAGAAGCCCTCTTCGTACGTATACTCCAACACAAAAATCAAGCGCCTCTTGACCGAAACAATTTATGATTCACTCGACCAGCACACACGCAGTTTAAAAATAAAATAACAAGAAAAAATTAAAATTAATAAAAACGAGAGGAAAAACAGAAAACAATCCAAGTATTGCACTATTATAACGTCTATATACGTGTTTCAAGAGCCAAGCTCTCATCATCAAAAGGTGATGTATTCGTGATGAGAGCTTGTCCCTTTAAATACGTGTATAGGCGTTTAAAAAGTGCAATAAGGCGTTAATTTTTACATCTCGTAAAGAACGCTTAAAGGCGCAATATTTATTTTTCCTTGGTTTTTATTTTTAATTTTATTTAATTTATGTCAGTCGCGTGAGTATTTGGGTTATTGCGTCTATAAGCCGTGTTTCGGTCAGGAGGAGTGTTGGAGTGTATTTCGGAAGAGGGCTCCTGCAATCCCTGGAAAAATGTGTTACTTTCATTTCTTTATTTTTATTTAACTTTTCTTTTATTTTTTCCTCTCCCTCTGCCTTTCTGTGACACTATTTATTAGATTACGACGTTGGAGTTTATTCCTTTCTGTAAAAACTTCATTATAAGTATGATTACAAAATACCGTCGTGGCTATATGTACGTATGTTTTCAATCCCTTTTGACGATTGCAGTTACAACGACATATATCATAGCTGTTATTGTTAGTATAGCAGTAGTATATAGTAGTTTGTTGATATAGAATCTATACGAAATTTACGCTATTAATTTACTCCAATTTAATAATAACCAGTCACAAGAAAAAGGTTGTGCACTGCCGTTGTGTTGTGTTCTTCTTCACCTAGTAAAACAACATGGTAATGTAAATTGTGCATTAAAAAATTTCATTGTATTTCACTGAAAATTGTATCAATGATTTGAAGCTCTAACACCTGAACTATAAACAGTTATTACAATGCCATAAACATGCGTAACCGATAATGTTCTGTGCATTACTACTACATCTTTTAAAACGCACATTTTCCCTATACATTTTCCTAAAATTAAAATCCCTCATTTGATGGTTGAATATTGTAAGCGCATGTAGATTTTACTTGCATATATTACAGAGAAATTAAAGGAGCTCAGAGAAGTGTATCCAAATATTTTTCATACTGCAATGCTGTAAAACGAGTCGGTTTTCATGAAGTTAATTTAATCCATCGCAGAGATTGTTTTTTTGCGAATAAAATTCAATAACAAATTACACTGAGGGAAAATATTATGCCTTTTTCAGCCGAATACACCGAAGTGCGTTACAAAATTATACGAGAGCGCTGAAAATGGATTACAATCGATTAATACGCATGAAATAAACGTGAGGCAGCGATGCGCTCTTTTTTTTGTGCCGTATGCCAAGCTAAGAGCAGACGTAATTAAAAGCACTCACAGATGGCCAGCGGTTTCCACACCAGGGTAAAATTTCTCTGCCTGGCAAATGATGCGGGAATTGTTTTATTTCTTTGTTTCGTGCCGCTACACTTTCTAATTTTTATATTAATAAAATTTGTTAAATTACAAGAATTTTGCGGCTACGCGCAATTACATGTATCATCAATACGGACACCCATTAATAGTGTGGTTAATCGGGTTTCATTGGTGAAGCTCAGAAAAATTAAGCATCACATATATGTGCATATAAATGTAATAAATATGACTAAAATGTAATTTGAATTATTTCCAACTTCATTAATTAACTAACATGGTATTATCAATATATATTTCAGCTTTTACTAAAATTTGAGATATTAAAAAATTAAAATTATTAAAATTGAGATATAAAAACAACTTTGAAAAAGTCATAATAATAATAATAATGTATTTAGCATTGGAACTTCTAACAAAGTTATTTTCATTTCTTATATTTGAAATGGAGTTCCATTTTTTAAAATGAAAAACGAAATTAACTTTTGTCTGTCAAACATAAACGCAGTCTCTTTTTAAATGAACACACCACTCTCACTAACTCGTCCCCCAAAAGGAAAAAAATACGTAAAAATCCCTTTCGTCCCAGGCATTACCAATGGCCTATCAAAAATCTTCTCGAAACACTTAAAAGCAGTATTTGTTAATGAAAATAAACTCTCAAATTTACTTCACAATCCGAAAGACGCGATACCGACCCTACAAAAACCGGGCATTTACAAAATCGCGTGTACAGACTGCGAGAAAATCTATATACGTAGGTCAGACGAAACCTAAGCCCAAAACTAGATTCAAAGAACATTTGGCACACTACAGATACAATGGCCCCAATAGGTCTAGCGTCGCTATGCATATTCAAGAAAATAATCACCCAATTAAAATTGAAAACGTGGCCATTTTAAGAACAACACCAACCGGCTAAAAACTCAACGCTTATGAAAGCATTTTCATAAACAAATTCCAAGACACAGTAATGAACCATGACCGTGGGCCAATCCCATACTCCCCCCTCTACACATTGACGGTTAATAATTCCCCACCCCCTCCCCTCCTCTCCACTAGCCCAGAAGGTACAAATACAGAGGACGAAACTAAAACAACTCATACGACCTTAACTACTGAAGATGGGAGCATAGCCCCCGAAATCCTATCTCCAGAGTCCCCGAGTGATTGTGCGTGGATGTGTGTGTGCGTGTATGTAACCCCCCCTTTTTCATCTTTTTAAACCTTTCGACAAACAAGTCTCTGCGGACCACCCCTGTCCAGCAAACTTGTAAGTATTAGTTTGAAAATCTTTTATCTTTTTCTTTTATTCATTGACGTATTATTGGTCATCTGGATCATTTTACGGTGCAGGAGTTTTATTTTTTAATTTAAGCATGATGTTTCCACAAAATGAAAAACATTCCGTTGAGAGCTAATGTAAGTGGCTACACAGGCATCATTAGAAAAGCCCTATAAACCATTCATAACTACAGATATAAAAGCATCGCGGACAAATAGAGTTGACACGGGTTTCAATCAATAATCGTCAATCTCCCGCAGGCATTGTTCTTCCTCCATGAGAAATTTTGTCCCCAGAGGGATTTTGAGGTATGCTGTGCCAAAACCCCTTCGCTTAAACGCCTACGATGAGTATCCAAACTTGTAGTCGTAAATTTCCTTGAATCATACGACAGTGACGTTTTTCAGATGAAGCTTCGAATCCTATTTCATAGATCATACTGGATTAACAACTACCCTTCTAACATTTCAATTTCAAACATTGTTTTGTTATAGAAAAACTATTAAAACTGTATCTGATAAAATACATTTGGAAAGTTCAATTTAAAAGTCCATTGCACGTGGTAAATTATTTTTTGAAATGATTATATACATATAAACCTCGATAATTGATACTCGGTTAATATAAAATACTCGTTAATAAGTAGCGTAATTCAAGCCACTGCAAAAACCTAGGTATAGATATGCTCCTTGTTATAACGAACTCGATTTTGATTTTACAAACCTGTCAGTACAAGTCATAAATTTTTGGCACCCTTGAAGTTTGTTTATATATATATATATATATATATATATATATATATATATATATATATATATATATATAATAAATGACAAAAATTCGGGTAACTAAATTATTTCAGAAATATAAAAAGAACTACTTATAATCTCAAGATAAAATTTAAAAGAAAAATGAATAGGTATGAAAATAACTCTAACTAGTCCCCCGTCATCCTTTTACATTTTTTTGCACGTCACTAAAAATATAGCCACTTTCGTAAAGTGACTATCTATTTGTTTAAATCAAAGCTCAACCAGATGAAATCTACCACAGCACTAACAAATTAAAGATAAGAATATTTCGTTGCAAATAAGAATCGACGAATTCGATGATAAAATCGCAGCTACAACGGTTGACAAAACGGAAAAAGTTTCCTCTGCATGTCTTCGGGGCAGAAATCCTCCGCCGATTTCTTTGGCAACGAATTCGATTCTTCTTTCAAACGCCTACAAAGCGGTCGCATTTTCTTGGAGGAAACAAGGTCAGTGATGCATTCCGCACACGAACACGAAACTTTCAACTCTCGATCCCACTGCAGACATTTCTCCTAACATCCCTTCTTTGATACTCATTCTGATTCAACACTTTCCTCTCTTTTACTCCTATTTCCATTTCATCTTTCTCTTCCTCAACCATCATCTTCCACTTCCACAACCACCATCTTCCAATTCCTCCCACACCCTTCCTCCACGCACTCTGCTCTTCTCTCCCTCCTTACCCTCTCTTCCTCCTTCCCCTCTCTCCCTTCCAATGTTCTTTCTCTCTATCTCTCCTTCCTATTCCTTCTTTCCCTCCCTCATTCTCCCCTCTCTCCATCCATCCCCTCTCTTAATCTATCCCCGCTCTACATCCTCCCTATCTCCTTCTTTCCCAGTCTCTCTCTCACCCCTCTCTCTTTCCCCTCTCTATATTTTCCCCTCTCTATATTTTCCCCTCTCTATATTTTCCCCACTCTATATTTTCCACTCTCTCTCTTTCCCCTCTCTCTTTCCCCTCTCTCTCTCTCACCCCTCTCTATATGTTCCCCTCTCTCTTTCCCCTCTCTCTTTTCCCTCTCCATCTTTTCCCTCTCCATCTTTCCCCGCTCCATCTTTCCCCGCTCCATCTTTCCCCGCTCCATCTTTCCCCGCTCCATCTTTCCCCGCTCCATCTTTCCCCGCTCTATCTTTTCCCTCTATCATTCCCCTCTCTATCATTCCCCGTTCTATCATTCCTCTCTCTATCTTCCCCTCTCTATCTTCCCCTCTCTATCTTTCCCCCCTCTATCTTTACCCTCTCTATCATTCCCATCACTATATTTTCCATCTATCTTTCCCATCTCTATCTTTCCCCTCTCTCTCCTTCCCCTCCCCTATTTCTCCTTCCCCTCTCCTATCTCTCCTTCCCCTCCCCTATCTCTCCTTCCACTTCCCTATCTCTCCTTCCCCTCCCCTATCTCTCCTTCCCCTCCCTTATCTCTCCTTCCCCTCCCTTATCTCCCCTTCCCCTCCCCATATCTCCTTCCCTCCCCTCTCTCTCCTTTCCTCCCCTCTCTCCTTCCCTCCCCTGTCTCCTGCCCCTCTCTCTCCTTTCCCTCTCTCTCCTTCCCCTCTCTATCCTTCTCCGCTCTCTCCTTCCCCCGTCACTCCTTCCCCCTCTCTCCTTCTCCCCTCTCTCCTTCCCACCCATCTCCTTCCCCCCTCTCTCCTTCCCCTCTCTCTCCTTCCCTTCCCTCTCCTTCCCTACCCCTCTCTCCTTTCCCTCCCCTCTATCTCCTTTCCCTCCCCTCTCTCCTTTCCCTCCCCTCTCTCCTTTCCCTCCCCTCTCCTTTCCCTCCCCTCTCCTTTCCCTCCCCTCTCTCTCCTTTCCCTCCCCTCTCTCTACTTTCCCTCCCCTCTCTCCTTTCCCTTCTCTCCTCTCCTTTCCCTTCCCCCCTCTCCTTTCATTCCCCTCTCTCTCCTCCTCCCCTCTCTCTCCTCCTCCCCTCTCTCCTTCTCTCCTCTCTCATTCCCTTCCTCCTCTCCTAAAACATAACTGATACACAGTTTTTTATGACCCACAAAACTAACATTCTTTGGTAATGCTCTGTTATCTACTAACAAATATATTAACTTGTAATTAATATGTATTTTGTTGAAATCTGTATGTGATTAATTTCTCTTATTTTGTAAATATTGTAATTACTTATATGGCGAAAGGGTTAAATGTAAGAAGGGACTACATAGTCTCAATTTCGCCCTAATAAAGTCGTTTGTCTGTCTGTATGTCCTTCCACTCGACTCTCCCTCCTTCCCCTCCCCTCTATCTCCTCCTCCCCCTCTAAATCCTTCCCGTTCTCTCTATCCCTCGCTCTCCTTACTACGCCCTCTTTCCTTCCCTAATTCTCCCTTCTCTCCACTCATCCCCTCTCTTAATCCATCCCCGCTCTACATCTTCCCTATCTCCTTCCTTCCCCATCTATCTCTTTCCTTCCCCATCTACCTCTTTTCTTCCCCATCTCTATCTTTCCCCTCTCTCCTTCTCTACACTCTCCTTCCACTCCCCTACCTCTCCTTCATCTATCTCTCCCTCCCTCTCTCTCTCCCTTCCTCTCCCTTCCTCTCCCTCACTCTCCCTCCCTCCCTCCCTCCCTCTCTCTCTCCACCTATTCTTCTTATTTCCGCTTTTATTCCGCATCTAGTCAGTCTTCCGCATAATGGAACGCGATCGAAAATGCTCTTCCTGTCTCTAGGCTCGATAGAAAACAAAAGAAAGTATCTCTGAAAACAGATTTCTCCAGGAAAAAAGCTACTCCGCCGCCCTCAGAGAGAATCCACTTTGTTGCGTATCAAAATACACTCGCATTCTCTGATGGATAGATAACCGGAGAAGATCTAACGCAGAAAAAAGATACACAAAAGGTTTTTACTAAGATGGAAGAAAGGGTTGATAAAATGGACGTGGATGAAACCTTTTGTAAAGTGGCGTAGGAGGATTGTGCCATATGACGCACTCATCTTGCAGCTCGTAAAGACAGAAATACGTAGAATCGCAGGAAGAATGGAATTGGCACAGCTCGATAAGTCTTGAAAAAATGGGCTAATTTACAAATTGACTACGTTTCATTATCTCTTTTCCTTTTAGTTGCAATACGATTATGATATACAACCGTTTCAAAAATCATGCGAATCTACATATTAATATAAATGTACACACCGGAAGTTTTATAGGACGAGGACGATAATGAAATGAAGTTTTCTTATGAATATTAATTTTATCGATCGATAGAAGTAGGTGAATAATTATATTTACTCCGCTTGGTGCTTTACTTGATTTTTTCAGGTTTTCATGGTAATAACAGTTTAATAAACTTCAATGCTAATTCATTAGTCTGCTCCATTAGGCTGCTGAGTTTATCTGGTATTGTCCAATTTTCTGAGAGTGACTTTTCATCAATAAAATACCGAATACTTTAATGGTAGATGGCGTCGTTGTTATAAATATCTGGTATCAAGAATAATGCAAGTTATTCTCAATATTAATTTGTAATACAATATTTCGGCGTTCCATGATTAGCCTCAACAAAATATTTGTAACGAGGCTGCGATGCGCTGAGTTAACTTCAATAAAAATAGACATCATGACTGTTCAATATGCAACGGAACATCGTATCGATGTATGTATGTATTGAACTATGACGCTCGCTAATTATAACGAAAATATATGCAATCGCTTACATCCGTATTTTCATTATAATTCACATGCTTCGTTTAATATTTTTCGGGATTTTTATTAACTGCAGTCGGTAACACGAAGAGCCATAATCCGCCCCATTTACAATGAATCGGTGAATTATTATTTCCAAAAAGTAAACGTTCAACTCGCTGGATCGATTCATAAATTTTCATGGAGCAGTTATAGCAGAATATGTTTTTTTTAATATAACGCATATTGAAACAAGACTTCCATTATTATTCCCCAATATGCATCAAAGATAGTTTATTAATACACATAAATGAATAATGGTTTGACCCAATTTTGACCAACAAAAATGCTGGAAACCGCAGTGACCATCAATATTGCCGCAAAAATGTGCTTGGAAATGATGGAAGCCGTGTCAAATATATCTCTTGTATAACGATATCACCGAAGCATTATAAAAATAACTAAAACGCATAATATTTGTTTATCTGTACAATATTAGCATATAAGGTGACATATTCTTGAAAGATAATTTGATATGAAAATTCGTTCTGATTTTTAAAAAATCAATGCTAAAACATAGGTTAAACTTCATTCTACATTGTCCCTTTAAAACTTGAAGGATATATAACGTATTTCTGAAAAAATAACATTAATATGCAGATAAAAAACTAGGGCCAAACGTTTAACATCACGTAGATAAATTTGGTCCTCTCAATTATTGTATAAAGTTGAAATCCCGTATACTTATTGAATTCGATATGCATTTTGAATATACATACTCGTATATCTATTAATGCATTCGAGTACTTATTGTAGGTGTTTGCGTTTTACAGCTGGGAAATTTATAACATTCCCTCCACTTACAATTTTTTTTCTATGCCATTCACAAACTGACTCGATAATTATATATGGTCGTGCGTTAACTAAATCTTTCATTTCATAAAATAAACAAAATATTTGAATGAACTAGGGAGATATAAAATATACGCAAAGTCCACACCGGATTCTTTATTTATTAGGAGCGATTCTGTTTGTGTTTCCGCTTATTTTGAACGTTTTTCACAACTATCTCCGATCATATAAGCGTGCCCAAAGGGCCATGTTTGTTCCGTTACCTTTTGTATGGTAAACACTGTTCCTAACCAAGACTTATGCAAATTAAACATCGCATCAAAATCTAGTTGACTTGCACCAATTCACTGAATGACTTGAGCAATGACTGATGCATGAAAAAGAGAGCGATGTTACCAGACAGATTTTAACTCCTTCGAAATATATTTAACTCCGTTGTGAGAGAAAATTAGAACATAAGTGCAAACAGCGATATTCTTTGTAGTAGAGGCGCCGAGCAGGAGGAGGTTAGAAGGAGCAGAAACGAAAGAGGAAAGAGAATATTAAAGTGGGCTGGTAAGGCAAGAGGACGGCGGGTTGTTGCGTAGGCAGCGGAGAGCGGCGAATTACATTAACGGTCACATATTACTATTAATAAGAAAATTACCGCAGAGCAAGCGTCGTGCGAGGCTAGATGGTGTGTCTCTTGCGACGGGGTATAGAGAGAAAGAGAGAGAACGAGAATGAGGCGGAGGAATAATTAACGCGAAGGAGAATGGAGGGGAACTATTTCCCTTCGGAGGTAGAAGTGAAATGGGATGGGGTAATGAATTAAAGTTTTCCGCGCGGCGTTTTTCACAGGTGTAAGAATGCCGTTTGGAATCGCCTCCTGGTGCAAAAAAAACTTTTTTGTTCTTTATGTCTTCGGGGGGATGGGGTGGGAGGAGGGGGGGGGAGGAAGGGAGCTAGCTTTCGAGCGTTCTTTAATTTTCCCAATTCCACGAGTGTTTTAAAAGCTTCCGAGTTAGAGAGGAAAAAAAGGATGGAGATTAGTGCCTTGTGAATGGTCGTGAAAATGCGCATCCTCTTTCCCACTACGGATACATAATGCCCCCCCGACGCTTGATGGTACACTTAAAACGATCGGATGTGACATATCGATTCGCGTCGCCCTTTTGAACCGTCTTTTTTGCAGCTGAAATAGATGCTATTTGACAACCACTTCAGCGCATGTTTGATCACGACATTTGATCGTGAATGCATTATTTACGGAATAGTCCGAGAAGTATTTTTGCGAGTATATCCGTAAGCAAGCGCTCGCGAATAAAGCAGTGCTGGAAAACGCAAAGAAATGACGGAATTATTTTGGATTAACGTAACGAAATGTTTCAAATAGCTATAACGGAAAACGTAACGAAAACGAACAAATAAATGTCGTTATTTCGTTAACAGACGGTAAAGGGTTATGTTCTAGTGGCATTTGTCCCAGGCGTCATGTCTTGAGCAAGGGAAAGTGGCCTAAAATACCTTTTCCCGGTCTTGCTTGTCCCCCGATGCGCCAGTTTTGCCGCCTTGTCGCGAAAGAAACGCTATCCTGACCATTACCGATTGTCCTTTGGGTTTTTCTTCCATTTGTGAAAGGAATAGTTCCCTGGTGTTAATCGTTATCTAGGAAGCACGAGATAAGGAGTGTGGAGGATGAGGAAGGAAGCTCCAATAAATGTGCCGCATGTAGTAAAGGACCTCTACCGTTCACTATCCTCCCCCACAGTGCCTCGCACTTTGAAAACATTCTTTTAGAGATTACACCAGAGCGGGTTTTTCCTCTTTTAAAGGTCGATACTCTGCAAGTTCCAATCCCATAATCCCCTCCAATCTCGAATTCTATCCACTGCTCGTCAGTTGGACTTAACGAGTTATTTGAGAAAGGTCGAAGTGAATCTACAATTCGAACGTGTTGTCATCGTTTGTTTGAGGTCAATACTGCTTCATATCTATTATTATTATGATACGTTTATAGTAACAGTGGATAGTTATTGTTCCCTGGAAATGAAGACTATTTAACAATTTCAGTTTATTTCAAATTACCGAAGACAATCAAAGGGAGACTTTTTGACAGCCGTAAGAGAAACGAAGTTCATTCAGTTTTGCAGAAGTAAGTCTCATTTTCATACATATTTCAAATTTATATTTTGTTTAGTATTAATTAAAGTCAAGTAATTGAATGTGGCGGCTTTCTTCGTCATTATATTAAAAATGCCGTTTTATATACCATTGGGTGCTGGGTTAGATTCTAAAGACAGCAATGTCCAACATCTGCATATCTCATTTTTTAATGAATTAGGATAAACTCAGCAGCGCCTAATGGAATGTTATTTTATTTTCTTATCCCTTATTTGCAAACTAGTTCCCATAAATTTTAATAATTTTTTAAATTTAATTTAATTCTATTTTATAAAACCTCATACAATGTCTAAACTTTTACGCTTCTGCTCATTTTCCATTTCTCTCTAACCCACACGTCTTCCTTCTGCAGTCTTACTCCTCAGTTTACTTCACTCTTGTCTGCTTCTCTCCCCATGCTCTCTTTTCCCCCTCTCTTCCACCTCTCTTCCCCTATCCATTTCCTCCATCTTTCTTCCCATTCCCACATCCCTTGTTTTTTATTTCAAACTTTTTCACATTTCTTGTTCTTGCTGTAAATAAGGACAATTTTGGTCATTATAGTTTTCAAAGCTAGCATAAAAATAATGCACTGAAAAAACATTGAATCGTGCATTTTATCGTACTTTCCAGAATGGAAAATAAGCTTATTGTTTCATCGTGCAGTCTTTCTGTCCCCCTATTAACTTTTGAACCGATTGACCGATTTTCATGGTATTTGGTGGATATCTTTGACCATTGGGGACGACCTGTCGAGGAAAATATTTTCTGATATTTAAAGGCGCGAGTTAGATTCCAGAAAATTTCCTCTCATTCAGTTTACATAAGAGATGCGAAATCCACCATGCAGTGCCTTTTTCTTTAAGTGTTAAAAGAAGGGAATCGTACTATTGGCGCAGGATTTGTACTATTTTCTGCGAAAAAAAATAAAGATTTCAATTTTTATAATAGACTTTTGCTTACCGAACGTATTTACTCAAATTCCACGTAAGTAAGCGCAAGTAGGAGCTAGCTATTTTAGAAGAAAATGTTTTAATTTTAACATGTATTTCTATTCAAATGCAAAATAAAAGAAGTTTTAAAAACTAATATATAAAGTATATTACACGTGACGTTGAGATATGACGTTCCCGACATAATATTGATCGTCTTTATTTATAGCGGGAGCGAGAGAGACAGTTCCGTTGCTTAAACGCGATGAGTGATCAAGAGATCACGAACGCACTGGTGAAAGCCAAGAGAGATGGCGTTGGGATTTGCGATTTACGGTGAGGTTGGGGCGGTACGCGAAAATATCCTTTATCCTCATTTTATTAAATATTATGTACTTTCCGATCCTAAAAATTTTTATTCATAACTATCGAGCTTAAATCTTATCAAAATGTTAAACCCTCTAATCAAATGAAATAAAAGAATTTTTTAAATTGGTTCTTCATTTTTATCAACTGCGTTGGGAATAGACTACAAACTAAAAAATCTGATGTGGCCACCACATGACTCTCTCCATATCTGCAATATTTATAAAAATTCCAAAGAGGTTACATAATAATAAATATTTTAAGAAACTGTGAGAAAATTTTCGACTTTACGAAGAACAGAAATAAACTCAAACCATAGCATTCTCATATTGGATATAGGCACAAAGCTCCATCAATTAAGAAAAGAAAAAAGAGAGTTACTAAGAAGTAACTAAGTGTCAGTTGTTAACAATAATCATCGGTGGGTGGCAGCTAAAAAATAAGATATCTCTTAAACAATGCATTATATGGGAAAATGTTTCAAACAAAGGTTGTAGAAAATTAAATTACCTACAACTTTTATTTCAAAACATTTTACATGTATCAAATATCAAAGCAAATATTTCAAAATAACGGATGTGACATGAGTAAACACCCACTTCCGGTTGACCGATATTTACCAAAAATTATTTAGTTCTTGTGACTTTAATAAAAATGTTAAATATAAAATTTTACATGTACCTGAGTAATTGTTTTTGAGTTCGAGCACCCACAAAAAAGCTATTACATACACACAGACATCATCGAGAAAATGGTCAAAACGTGTTCATGGGACCTCAAAACGTGTATTTCCGTTGAAATCCCGAAGTCGATTTTTTCATGAAAACAATACTTTCCCCTATATAGAAAGTAAAAATTCATATGAACGTAGTCAGATCCTACTGAAAGCGTTAAATTAAAAATTTCACAATTTTGCTATTAAGTAAACTTTAATAGTATTCTTTTCGTCACGACAGCAATTGAATACCCGCATTGTTAAAGATTTCAAATTTTTCTATTTTATTCAAAAAATTATCTACATTCATGGTAATTTAGAGTGGTTTCAAATTTTATCTTACAAATAATTTACTTTATTCTTTCATGTACAAAATAAAGCTATTCCTGTGTTAGTATCTCAAATCTAACTAATCTTGAAATGTAATACTGTAAACTCATGCATGATTTCCATGTATTTCTTATGAAAAGAAAGAACTACATCAAAATGAGTCCTAAAGAGGACAAATATTGGATTTTGGATAATTCACTTTTGTTTTATCTGATGACCGATCATTCTACCAAAGTTTAGGTCTGTAGCTGGAGCATGTTCTCCGAGTTACAATCGGTGCAAACGACCGACGGATACCTTTTATTATCTTTAATTACGGGTCCCTGGGTTCTCAGTGTACTTTTTGTGTTACCTATAAAAAATTCTAATATAGGGCATAACCGTTACAACACTAATATTTTTAGTCTTAAATATCTGCTAAGTTTATTAACTTGACAAAGTCCACTTGGGAAGGCTCCACTTTGTGGAAATCCATTTAAATGAAAAGAAACTTGTAAATTTCCACCAACAATATTAATATACGACCGGTTTCGCCTGCATTATGATACTGTAACAAGAAAAACCGGTTGTATATTAAAATTGTTAGTGCAAATTACAAGTTTCTTTTTCATTTAAATTTATTAATTTGAATATAAAATTTTGTATATGAAAATCCAAATTTTCATACATGATCATCAAAAACGAAAAATGTGCCGAATACTTGGAAATCTTAAAAGCGTTCCTGATCTGCAGCATATAATTAAAAGTGCATATAAATTAGTATTCTAAATGAGAAGCACGTATTTAAGGTGGATACGTAACCTCTAAACAAAAATAAAAGAGTAATTACACTTCATTATTTTTTACCGAATTATTTCGATATAATGTTAAACGTAACGGAAAACGAAATGTAGATTTTTAGCGTATCGAAAAACGAAATCCCTTTTTTGTCTGTAACGAAAAACGTAACGACTCGTTTTTTTTTCGTTTTCCAGCACTGGAATAAAGTGATAAAAACTCGGGATGATACAGATAATTATAGATTTAACGCAAATGCCCATTCGTATACGAAGCAACAAACTATCTTTAATAGTAATTCTGTGACCGTAAATTTTAGAACCCTCGGCGAATTACCACTGATGTGGGCTGCTTGATGACCAAAACACGAATTTTGGTATAGTTAAACCTGATCTTAGAAGGAAAAATTAGTGGAAGAAGAGGAAGAGGGAGAAAAAGAATAGGAATATTAGATAATATAAAGCAGGGATATAATACTTATAGAGGCATAAAAGAGGCTTCTAGGGAGAGAGAGAAATGGAGGCAGCGATTCAGTTAAAACCTGTCTTCGGACAGAAGCATGATGATGATGATAATCTCTAGTTAACGTCCGATTTAAAGTGTTATCTGACCGCCGAAGCATTGGCAACTTGCAATGCGGCCCACCGAGGAATTTACAACCACCAATGTGGCCCGCCACGAGGAAACATTTGCCCAATACTGAGTTAAACGTTCTATGGCTACTTGACCATGATGGATTTTCACTAGATTCCGGCTATAAGGCGAGCTTGTTAATGAACCTTTTTGAGAAATAAAATGTTGTCAGGGTTGCAAGAGATTAAGGTTATGCACGTGACTGATCTCAATTTCCTGCTTTAAACACGAAAAAATAACGCGCGCCTGAATTATGAGGTTACATTTAATTAAACCTTATGTTCATTATTCCATATTATCTTCCCTTTGAGCACGAATCTCAACTTTTTATGCCATTACTAGGGTAATTACCCGTCAAATATAACGGGATTTTCACAAAAGTATTCCAAATATATATGAAAAATCAGTAAGATATGCTATGATCTGGTTTGGCTTTCATGCACAGTCATATCAGTGTTTTTAAAGTTATTTTTGTTTTAATTATATTGTTTAAGTAATTATTACTAGAGAGGCTAAATGATAATCCAAATATTTTCTGAAAATAAGGGGAAAATCGAAATAATAAGATATAATGCATAAAAAAGTAGCTAAAATTTATTTGAAATATTCGAGAAAATTATAAGTTATTTAAAACTTATAGAATTTAACTTAATAAATGAATTATTTTACTCTTATTAACTCGTAAACAACAGGATAAAATGCGAACGAACTGTCAATTTACCATCATAGGAAAAATGTGTAGTAACTTACTATTAACTAAATACATGAACTGCAATTAGTTTAACTATATTTTAAGATCGCACTTTTCTTTTAGCTACCTATATTAGTTTTGAAAATTTTCCAGAAAAATCACTTAAGAGAAAAATTTAAATAAAAGTCATAAAATGTTATTTTTCACTTCTATTTGAAATTCTGTTCGAGATATCTGCTGCATAATCAGTTAAAGAAATCCATTGAAAATTATATGACCTAGATTTATTTTTATGAATTCTAACATTTGACAATGGCGCATTATTCAATAGTATGACATTTTTATAATCAATTATAATTTATTATTGTTATTTTTGTACTGCAGCTCCTTTTAATCCTATACAAATGCTACGTCCTCTTCCTCTTCCTCAATTTCTGCTCATTCCCATTCTCTTTTCCTTCCTACATCTAATTACTTAATAGATTCAGTAAATAAGTTATACCCATGTATAAAAGTCTGACCCGTGTGAAAGCACTAAATTTATTATGAGGCCAAGAATAGCATTCAACAATTGGGACAACAGTGGTCCAATACAAACAAAATGCGTGAAAACGTGAAAAATCGTATTAAAACGTAAGTTTTGGAGATTTACGAATGAAATTTAAGTTCTTCTCTTCGCAAAACTGATGTAAGTTAAACACCTAATCCTTGAAATAATTTTAAATGTAAACGAAAAAGGTCTGCATGTTAAGGAATGGCTTTTTGAGCGATTCATATATGCGATGCGAATTTATAACTCCGGTTAATAATAAGATGCATTGCAAAAAAACTATGAAAATAACTATAAAAATCGTTAATTACAAAAAATTTCAATAGGAAGTTAACTTAAAAGAAATTAATGGAATACACGATTTTAATTATAAATAATTCGGGCGATTTCTCTCTCTCGTGCTAAAGCATTCAAAACACTTTCCTTATGCATATAGTTTAAGGACGACAGTGCAATCTCGAGGTTTAACAATGACACGGTCGGCAATACACATATCTTTAAAAAGCTTAAAATTTTCCAATAAATGTGATTTAAACGTATAAGTTGAGCGACTGTGAACCGAAGGAAAAAGTCGACGATAAGAATAAGAATCTGTTTAATTTTCTTTAAAATGGTCCAGGTACGAAGATCGTAGGTCAATTACTTCTATTTTAATTTTGCAAAAGAAAAAGAGCCTGCAAGTGAAAAAGTTATTTTTAAGTATTCTCTTATGGAGATTTCCATAGAGCCTTCCGGCGGACCAACGGACGGACGGACAGAGAGACAGACGGACCAACGTACAGAACAAGGATATTATGTATATAATCTAAAGTTTTATGATCTCTTAGCCGAAAAAAACAAATGCAGATAAAATTTTCGTTGGATCTTACGCGAGATTTCGTTTGGGCGTGAAATTTTTTCGTCCCTGCGTCGAACGTCCAAGATAATGTAGTTCGGTGCGACGTCTACCACACGCTGCACGATTACGACATGCTACGTGCGGTATTCGGCCCTCTGGATATGGACGTTAAAACCCACGGACCCTTTATTGCGTTTCCATGACAGTCGCAGTCAAAACTCCCGGCGCCACATTCTCTCCTTTCCATAAGACTTATATGGGGTGAAACCCCCAACAATAGACGTCGGAAAGAGCTCCTGGCCGTTAAAAAAATGCAACGGAATGCCACGCGAACGACTACGGCGTGTCGTAAAAAAACACCGAACATGAGTAAAAGAAGCAGTTTTTCTCTCTATCTATATCTCACGGGAAATGGAAACTCCGTACCGGGAAACATAAACCGGATTATCATTTTTACGGCCCGCATCGATGACTATTCTTACGAAGGAAGAAGAATTTCGAACCCGAGTCGTATTTCACGGCGGTTGCATCCGTTGACGCGGATCCACTGGACAAGATTTACCGGAGCGCTTTTGGGTGGTTTTAAAAATGTATTTTCATTTGGTCTAGATCAAGGTAAGAGTCGCGTAAGCGGAAGAAAAACTAAAACAAAAAACGAACGAGAGTGCGAAGCACAAAGACAAGCGGAAATTGGATGAGCGGAAAGGGGGAGAAAGAGCGAGCGATTTTAATGGTATGGAAACAGGAAGGGAAGAATTGTTTAAAGCGAGAGAGAGACGGGGAATTCGCGGTAAGACGGAAATGGATCATGCTTAATGCTGAAGAGACGGCGAAAATTAAGAAATTAGCGAGACTGAAGGAGAAATAGGTTTATGGGGTGGAGGAATGGGAGCAGGAAAGAGAAATTGGAATAAGTTGGGAAAATACCCACAACGACTGGTGGCTCGTCTCCATGATGGTTGAACAACGTTTTAAATTCGTATGAACAGTAGTGCAAAGGGATTAAAGACCTGCTGTATTTATTAACGCTTGACAATACGAAGATCTAAATGCCTTTTTAATTTTAAACAAATATATCCGTAAGTAAACTTTTGTTAAATAATAGATAACTTATAGGAATCGTACAATCCTAAACCAACTTAATAAGCAAGAAGCTTAGTGGCCGGTCTCGGTTTTAATTAATAATTAAACTTTTCTGATAAATTATTATTATAAAATGGTCAATTGTGAACTTAGGAGGAATAATATGTGGCTGAATAACGCATAAGGTTTGCTCGAGCGTTTTATAGCAACACGAGCTGCCAACATTATCTGTTTCATTAAAGTCATCACAGGGTGAACATTTAAACTTTTAAAACTTCGTAAACAAGCGGTATGTTTCCTCTTATATGGTTTATATCCCATTTTCATGGTGAAATTAATCTTTTTTAGAGGAGCAATTGGCTGGATATGTTGGACGCACTCAGTCACCGCAGTGCTATTAAAGTTGAAATGTAAATGAGAGTAATGCAGTAATAGTCTTCGTATTCAGTAGATTATATCGACTTCTAAAAACTAACACATCACTAACTAACTAACATCACTTCCTCGACATAATCCCAGTTTTCTTTTTTAGTTTGCGTTTTTTCTACACTAAAAATATAATTCAACATACAAGTAATATTTTACTTTTGTTAAGAAACCAACCGATTTAAAATTCAGTTTACCTTTGTAGTTTACAGTCATTTGCGATGTTATCGATCGAGCAATGAAATAACATTGAAGTGCTTTGAGGCCGGAGAAAATTTTTACTTAGAACTTAAAATCCAAACTTTAAATGAGTATGACAATCTTGGCAAGGCAAAATCGGACGTAACTGCGCCATACCTCTCCTCTGCAAAAGGTTTTGGGAGACCACGAGAATATAATGCCACAAGGAGGGAGATGAGGAGGAAAAGGCGATAATTTGCAGGCAAAAACACTTTGACGGCCATCACAAACATCCTACGGAGATCAAACCTTAATTTTTTACTATATAATTTTTTTTTTGCTTTCGGAAGAGCTGATTCTGTCGTCAAGGGTGCGCTTTTTAAACCGTAAAATTTAAAAAAAAACCCTAAGTGAGATCAAAAAAAGAAGAGTATAGAAAAGTAGAGAGAGAGAGAGAGGGAAAGAAAGAGGGAGAGAGGAAAAGGAATGAATTTGTACAGGCAAGAGAGGCAGAGAGAGAGAGAAAAAAAACGAAACACGAAATCATGGAGACCGTACATTTGTGAAAACAAGCGGAAGCGGCGTTAAATTCCTTATAAAGAAACGGGAAAAGGGGATTGGAAAAATTGAGCAGATGAATGAAACGAAGAGAGAGATAGACAGAGAGGCAGAGTGGGAGCGAAAGAGAATAAAAGCACGAAATCATGGGGAACGTGTATAGTCGAAAACAGAGAGAAGCGGTGAAAGGAACGGAAAGAAGGGCTTGGGGAAAAAGTAGAGCAGTTAGGAGTAAAGCGAAGAGAGAGAGAGAGAGAAAAATACAACAAATAAATCTAAAATGGACTGGGGATCATACAGAGATAAGCAAAGGAGGGTAGACGATGAAGGGGCGAGAGACAGAGAAGAAAATGAAGTTCCGAGGGTACAACGGACAGAGGAAGAACCTACGAATTACAAACCTAAGAAGAGACGAACGAAAAAGGTAAAGATAGAGATATATATGTAAAGGCTCCCATCAAGGACAAGATGGTGAGGAAAGAGGCGGAATTCTACGGCGGGAAAAGTAAAAGCGAGGAATATTTCGGGATTACGTGGGGAACACGGTAATAATGAAAGCGCTGGTTAAGATTGAAGTTTGTTTGGTATATCGCTGTTGAGACCGAGCGGGAGCAGATAGAGAATAAAGCTGAATAGAGAGTAAATGGACTTTAGTATGAGAGGGAGATACTTAAAAGGAGAGAAAGAGAAGCCGAGAGAAGCGAGGACGGGGAAAAAGAGGAAAATAACTAGAGGTAAAAGGAGAATTTGGAGAAAGAGAGAGAAAATGAGGAGCAAAGAGGAAAAAGGAGATTTAAAGGGAAAGAAGTGTTAGGCTGACGAAGTGAAAGGATGTGCTCCGGACATTCATCTCCCTCTCCTCTCTCTCCATCTCCCTCTCCTCTCTCTTCATCTCCCTCTCCTCTCTCTCTTAATCTCCCTCTCCTCTCTTTCTCCACCTTTTGCACTATCTGCTCCCTCCTCTCACTCCCTCCTCCCATTCCCTCCTCCCATTCCCTCCTCGCATTCCCTCCTCCCATTCCCTCCTCCCATTCCCTCCTCCCATTCCCTCCTCCCATTCCCTCCTCCCATTCGCTCCTCCCATTCCCTCCTCCCATTCCCTCCTCCCATTCCCTGCTTCCATTACCTGCTCCCATTCCCTGCTCCCATTCCCTGCTCCCATTCCCTGCTCCCATTCCCTGCTCCCATTCCCTCCTCCCATTCCCTCCTCCCATTCCCTCCTCTCATTCCCTCCTCCCATTCCCTCCTCCCATTCCCTTTTCCCATTCCCTGCTCCCATTCCCTCCTCCCATTCCCTCCTCCCATTCCCTCCTCCCATTCCCTCCTCCCATTCCCTCCTCTCACTCCCTCCTCCCACTCTCTCCTCCCACTCCCTCCTCTCACTCCCCCTCTCACTCCCTCCTCCCACTCCCTCCTCCCACTCCCTCCTCCTTTCCCTTACCTCCGCGGGCGTCGTTATAAGGGTGGAAGATAAACCACCCGAAAGGGGAAATATTTCACCGAAACGCCAAGTGATGAGACTTTTTCTCGCCGTCTTCGACGAAAAGAAGTGAGAGGGGCATCCCGTGTAGCTGCGCGCTTCCTCTCTAGTTTAGCTTGTTAAAAAAATAAAACACGCCTGAGTATGCCCCGGAAAAAATTTGCGCATGACAAGTAGGGAGGAAGAGCTACCTGGAAGAAAACTGTATAATGCGTATTCGCCTCTTTTTTCTTTTAATCCGATCGCCACGCCTACGCGAATGCGTTTGCATAAAAATGACGGGTACGCAAAGCAACAAAAGATTTGATAATTTTCCAATGTTTGATTTATATCACTACACTTTTGTAATCTTTATATATAATTACTCAATGTCTGTCCGTCCGTCCTTCCCCCTTTTTATCTCTTGAACATTTTCACCGCCCTACCACATATTATTATAATTAAATCTAATTTCAGCCAAAGATTTGTCCATTGCTTAGATACTTGACATTTAAAATATAAATTTAGTGGATATTTAATAGGTCAAGACAACCTTGCCCTTTGGCGTGACCAACAAACATCAGTAGCTACGCAATCCCCAATGTGAATCTCTTCCTTGTATGAGATATAGTTTGGATTTTAAGCTCCTAACGCATTTTATCAGCTATGAATGCCGCTCGTGGTTCGAGATATTTTAATACAGAATTAAATATATACTCTTCGTATGTGTGACATACTATCAAAAAGATCCGAGTCCAACTAGCGTGGTTAATGTATGAAAAAGCGATAAAAGAAAATATTTGCGAATAAAGTTCACGCGACGTCGAAGGCGGTGAGATAAATAACCGCGTTCATGACCTACAGTAAATGTACGCCACTCTATCACGTTATTCGTTTATCACACGGCGAAATCGCTGAGAATGTAATGTAAGGGCGGTTCCCAAGACAAAATGTATACTATAATAATATGGAAAGACAAACGCTTTGTTTTATTTTTATCAAAAATATACCACAAATTAATATAACAATAGAACGAAAGCTAGTAACGGGTTGAAGTAATTCTATTTTAAATCTCTGGGATGGAAGGTTGTTACCAATTTTCAGGGTTCTTAATTTTGATTTGTATATTTGTCGAGCATTGTTTTATTAATGCACAATTAAGGTAATTATAATAAAAAATTATCTAGAGATTCTCTTTTGTATTTACAGCTAACATTACAATTCATTACAACCATTCACCGAGCTAGGTTAAATGAATAGAAATTGAGCTAAAAGAAACAACCCATAAAAAAAGAAAATTAAGAGAAACAGCTACACCATTCAATTATGAATTAAGCGAATAGAATGTTGCCGTCCTCTCCCAAGTTGAACCTTATAAAGAAAATCTACTTTTAACGCTAACCTTACAGTGTCAGAAGTAATAGGAATTTATATAATTATTAATGTTTAATTGATTAATATGGAACGAGGGAACGAAGTACGAACGAAGATATTATTATCTATGTTAAATCCAGCGAATCAATGGGTTCATTGTAAACGAAGCAACAAAAAGGTAGACAATCCAATTTTTACAGCGGAATTCATTGAACAAGGCCGACCGAAAGGGCAAGAATTTGGCCGTGCTAGGAAACCACTAAATCGTGAATCTAACAAAACACTAACGACGAATTAAACATTTATGACACCTCAATCGCAGATTACTCCACAACCCCAAAATATGAACGTTCAAGGCATGTTTGCCTTGTACCATCAAGTACTATCTCATCTCCGGTAATACCAATCTTTCGATGTTACTAGGGGAAAAGAGTTAATAAATTAGATTAAACGGAGAGGGGAGAGAGTGTTGGAAGGAAGTTAGAGACGAGGAGGGAAGGAGGGAGAGAGGAATGGCGGATTAAACGGTAGAGGAGACACCGCGAGAAGTTTCGACTACATGCCACGAACAGATGTGGTGACAAATGAATGAGGCGAGGACAGATAGGATATTAGGAGAGAGAGTGAGTGGATGGGTCTATTGATGATGGCAAACGAGAGAGAGGCGTAAGATAGATAAAGATAGAGAAAGAAGGCGGATTTCTATCGCCACAGTGCTAAGATGATAGGCATTGGTACAGTAGAGAGAAAGGCCATAGTAACTGTAGGCGCTCGAGGTAGGATGGAGGGAGAGGTGGATGAGAGGAAATGACGTATGGGAAGGAGGCAAAGAGGAAGGATGAGAGAGGGGAAAATTTAGTACTCGAGGACGAATGGCTTTTTAGGATGCGTATAAAAGTTTAAATATAGACACCCGAACTGGCGGCTCGAATCGCCAATGCATGCGTGAAAATGTGTGCCTCCCGGATCTGTCTCTGCATAGGATGAGCTCCGCCAAGTCCCTTCTCCACCGTGTACGTATCTATCCCTTGCGGGAGGTAAGCGAACTTAAAGGTACCCACTTCTTCGGTCCGACCTTAAGAGAACTCTTTAACGTCAATTAAAGTGTTATTTTTAAATCGTCCAATCAATGGGTAGACTCATTTCGTGGCTGAAATGAAAATGCAGTAGCATTATTTTACAAAGTGAATTGATAAATAAAAAGGACGCAAGCAAAAATATTATAAATTTGCCGTTGATTAAAATGTAAATGTATCCATAATTTGCATGCCATCGAAACAAGGTAAAATTTGTACTGGTGAATTTTTGAAAAGAAAAATCATAGAAACTTTAGCCGCATCGATTGAATTGAGAATGTGTACGTACTTGTGATGATTATCGAGGACCGAACTGTACAAAAACTAACGTAGAAGTTGTCAAAAGAAACGACTACCATCCTAATTTTCTCAGATCAGTCAGAGTGTAAACATGATGCAACGGCACCCTCAGCCAGACGCATTGGCGTCTTGCAGAGTAATAATATAAACGTAAATAAACCATCTCATACATATTTATCAAAAACCTGAGAACTTAAAACCAGACATTTCTGTACTAATTGTCACTTTTTATTACATCCGATTTAAAAATAACAAAATATATCCCACTCTTTAACAACAATAGACATAGGAATAATCACAACCAGAACTTTTCGATGATGAATGCATTGTGTGTTTCATACCCTCCTATTTTTTGGATAACGTGCTAAATTCTCTGTAAGAACCTTTGATTTGATAAAAGTAACTGATAGAATGGCGAAAAATTTACACCTAATGAAATAAATTCATGACCACGGGTATTTCGTGGTAAAATCATAAGCGCCTTTCGTCCTCAAACTAAGGGTTAAAAATAAATTTCCCCCAATTGCTTTACGATATAAACCCGTTAAAACCGATCTAGTTATGAACATATATGACCGCATATTAACACCAGATTTGCGTAATTCGTGATCCCAACCTAATTGGTTTACTATAGCCATTATACAAAACCCAGATAAAACTCGTCAATTGCCTACTTATCCGCTATCTCTACTAGACACTTTGCACAAAGGTACATCTTTGGTATCACATTAATTGTCGGAGCTATAGAAATGAAATTTACTTTGCAATAGTGTTGTGTTAGTAATGCAGTCGTTAGAAAAAGTGATAATCCTAAAAGTTACTTTTAAAATGCTACATTCACAAGTACACCCTTTCTAGAAAACAAATGATAGTCATCTAACAAAACCACAAAGGGTTAGTAAAATAAGCGAAAAAGTGACGGACACCGCGATAACGTATAGTGTCCGTAACATAGAGGCCATCTTTCTTCGCTAATTATCCGCAAACATGCAAGCGCTTTCATCTATGTTTCGTTACGATGAAACATTTAAGGGTCGCCACTGAAACATTTTTCAGCTGTCCCATAATGCCCGTAGGGTTAATTTTCCAACATTAGAGGACCAATTAATCATCCCATCAAAACACTGCAAAGATAAATCCGCAGAAGCATATGCCTCGCATTATATATACCTCGGCATTTGTCCGCCGCAAATGACATTGCCTTTTAAGCCAAACTAATACGACATTCAGCCCCCGGCCACGCTGCCACGACGAGTGGATTAAAATTTCGAATGATGCGCGCTTAATCCATCTCATACGATCCTCGCGAACAAATATAAATCGAAATTTTTCACTAGTCCTCATCGACGGTATTCAAACTGGAGATAATTCCGAGGACGCGAAAAAGCATTTTTGCCGGGTTTCCACGGCATCATTTGGTCCTTCTTTCCCAGACTCCCACGCGCCATAAAGAGGACCAGACCTCCCTCACACGTCCTCCTCGATTCGACCTACTTTGTCTCCGATTCACTTAGACATCACTCCACGACGTGCTTCACAACTACCTTTAACCTGAACCTCATCCACTTTTTTCTTTCTTCTCCCTCTCTTCTATCTCGACATCAGCCATTTCTTATTCCCTCTCTCTTCACTCCCTCCCTCTCTCTTCACTCCCTCCCTCTCTCCTCACTCCCTCCCTTCCCATTCCTTCCCTCCCCCATCCTCCCTCCCCCTCCCTCTCCTCCCTCCCTCTCCTCCCTCCCTCTCCTCCCTCCCTCTCCTCCCTCCCTCTCCTCCCTCCCTCTTATCCACCATCTCTTCTCTACCTCCCTTCCTCTCCTCTCTACCTTCCTCCCTCCCTCTCCTCTCTACCTTCCTCCCTCTCCTCTCTCCCTTCCTCCCTCTCCTCTCTACCTTCCTCCCTCTCCTCTCTACCTTCCTCCCCCTCCACTCTACCACCCACCCTCTCCACTCTACCACCCTCCCTCTCCTCTCTCCCTCCCTCTCCTCTCTCCCTCCCTCTCCTCTCTCCCTCCCCTCCCTCTCCCCCCTCTCTCACCACTCACCTCGCTCCCCTCTCTCTCCTCTCTTCTCTCTCTTCTCTCTCTCTCTCTCCTCCTCTCTCTCTCCTCTCTCTCTCTTCTCTCTCTCTCTTCTCTCTCCTCTTCTCTCTCTCTTCTCTCTCTCTCTTCTCTCTCTCTCTCTTCTCTCTCTCTCTGTCTGTCTCCCTCCCTCCCACTTCACTCCTTCCAAAGTCTCTCCTCCCTCTCTCACGTACTCCTTCCTTATCGATTTTTCCCAAAATACATTTTCAGTAACTCTTTCTTGCTATGGAATCTATTCCTCATCCGCCGCCTCTATACATATGATGTCTATTTGGTCATAACTGCCCCTAAATATGCAATATTTCTGTGACTTTTTAAAAATTTCTTTCACGCGATCCTAAATCCTGTTAGGGTCCTAAAAAACGGGAATAATATCTCTTTCTTCTGATACAGTTAACCGCGATAAAAAGAAGAAATGGGGTGATCTTATAAAGATTTTTGATCTTGAGGAAAAAGAAGGTCAAAAATTCTTGAAACAAAGGGCCATACCTGAGTGACTGTGAGGCGAAAAAATAAAAATGTGAGTTATATAAATACTTCAATTTACATTTAAATGTAATCTTTAAAAATGCGTATTATATTATGCACGATTATTATTTTTTCCGCCGAACTTATAATACAAGTTTTTACATTTTAATCCTCCACATTGTCTTGCAGAATTGTTCAACTTTGCCATCGAAATAATTTCAGCGTGCAACAGAAAATGCTTCCTATTATTTAAATGTAAATGTGTAGAAGGGATTTTTTGGTTCTATACTTATGACGTCGTACATTCCGAGTAAAATACACGGAAGGGACAAATGACAATAATTTAAGACGCATTATACGATTCAAGGTGAATAATATTATCCAATTTCTCTGAGTGCTTTCAACTAGGAACTAGGTTAACGGTTGCGCGTAATAGCAGATAATGAAACGAGCCAATTGTAGGAATTGGCGAAAGAAATCCTTCACAAACACCACCGCCGAAGAAACTTTACACGAGACGACCATGAGACTCCAACAAATTTGCCTTGAATACGACTTTTACGTCAATCACGCCTGGTATATTAAAACCTCATAAACTTTCTACGGATTAGAGCGTAAACGATATTGTAAGCGTGTAAAGGAGTGAACCTTTTTTAGGTAAACAATGGCCGAAACCCTCCGCCTTTTCTTTTTCCTTCTTAAATTTCCTCCTCATTTTATCACCACGCGCCCTAATCTCTAGGAACTCCACACAAACCCTCCCATTTACTCCAACCTCCTCTTGCTTGCTAAAAAAGAAATCGAGATTCATCTCCTCATAAAATCATATTTAGCCTATCTCTATAGGCTTAATATGATTTTATGAGGACTCGTTGATCGTATTAAGGGAAGGAGGTAGAATAAAAGACAAACCCTTAGTAAATTTCCAGAGTAAAGGCAGCGAAAAAAGAGACTTCTTTAAGAGTCCGGTTTTTTCGATAAATTAGCATTATCCTTCGCGTCACAAATTTTTTTTCTGCTTTTTTTTGTTAAACAACTTCGCTGAATCTTTTGATTGATAAAAACGGTTCAACTAGCGACTACTATTTTTATGCCTTAAGCACCCAATCCTCACCATAAAACATATATGAGATAAAAATCCTCAGCGGTCAGCTTTTAATAAAATCACACCCCAAAATTTATGTCAGTATTCTCAGTATAACTCTGGGTGCGAGGATTAAAATACTAACAACGCTTAAATGTTTCAATATAATTAGGTACACCATAGTTAAGCGTTTTCTAAGTTTTTTAATATAGAATTACTTTCCAAATTAAGAAATACCTCTCTTATGTGAGCACACAAACTTCTATCTTAACGCATATTTATCCATTTTACTCATATGTGATTCGCTTTTTGTGAATGAACTAATTTTTGTTTGACCTTTTTAGTAAGGTTTCTAACACTTTTTTTATCTCACTGGTTATTCTAACTGTTTCAAATATTGTAAAAATCACGAATTCTGGTATCAAACAATTTAAACGTAAGCAAGCGAGTTAAGGCATCGATTCGACACCGATTATCCCTCGTCCCTCCACTCGAGAAGGTTCAAACTCAATATCCCCATTTCCTCTTCCCTGTTTTCAGATCAAATAAAAAGGGTTTCCTATCAAAAATAGATGGCTAATCAATGACGACACTCGCATCTCTCCTCGGTCCGGCAAGACATCCCGTATCCACAGTAATCTCCAACTTTTTTGTCCGACAGTTATTTTTTTTAGTTTTAGACGCCAGGGTTGTTCCCCCTCTCCCAAAGTTCTATCACGACCGTCAATAAAAGTTTCAATAAATTGATGTCATCGAGATATCTTTTAAGATCCTATTCGATTGCTTCCTGCTTCGAGAACCGTTTGTTTCATTCGCCAATGGAGCCGATGTTTCACGAAGGAAGATAAAGGGGAACGTATCGCTTTACGAGAGCTGAAAGCGCCTCTCGTAAAATGAATTATCGAGTGATGTTCAAAGGACGTTCGGCAATTAAACTAAATTTTAATTCCAGGGATAAATTAAAATTCCTCCCAATTTTTTCAATGGTCGCAGATTTCAGAAACTTGGAGTATATTACCGAGAAGAATTTTATTTAATCAAATAAGTTTCTTTATCGCAGTAACTAAGTGTAATCAAGTGTATTTTCGCGCACACGTGCGCACACACACATGCACATATATGCCGGATTTTGTTAAATCTTGTAGTTGTTTTGCTGATTGACATTAATTTTTGAGGAGTAACAGAAGATATTATTTTTAATATCGAGGAATGATAGTCATTGAGTGACTTCCCATAATAACATTTCATTTAAATAGTTGCATGATGGAATACATCCCTTAACTTACGACGATGTTAACGTGAAAGCATGTTTTTAACTGTAGTTTTTGTGGAATCGATTAATTTAAATAAATTATCTCGACCATCTTTATTGTAAAGCAAATCTAAAGGAAAAGCTGACGAAAGTGAATCTTTTCAATGTGCTACTTTGTAAAATGTCTGCGTTTCGATCAACTTTCGAACCTTAAATTGCCCATTCAGCGTAAGGATTACACAATAAAAACTATCTTTTGATAAAATATTTAGCTGAATACTTTTCATACAGTTTGAGTGACTAAAAGGACATCATATTCACGCAGAGAGTATTTCTTACTTTATGACGGGTCCGCAACCTTTTCAATGTGGCGAGCACCAAGTTACTTTCTAGAGCACCCAGCGACACCACTACACTTTTGTAAAAGTAGAAACAATCATAAATGAAATCAACTGAACGTCAAAGTTATTAAAAATGAGCTTTCGTACGTTTATAAAGTAAACAAGCGAACAAATTAGAGTATTGGTGCTAGAAAATGCGATTTTTAGCATCTTAAGAGTGTACGGTATGACTGCCAAAGGGCACCGTGGTGCTCGCGAGCACCAGATTGCGGACCCCTGAATTATGATCTAAATTCAGAACTTTATGTATTTTTATATATTGAGTTATCAATATAATACTTAGGAGGAATTGGTATTGATGAGTAGTCACTTCATTCCTTATTGCTCTACAACAATATGTATTGTTTTGGATTCTTAACAGTCCCAACGTATCCTCTGAGCAGTTACACGACTTGTCGCAAAACATTTTTACGACTTTCAAGAAAACACCTTTAGAATTGAACGTTAAAATCACAGAATGCATATACTAAAAGGTATATCTCTGAAAAATAAATAGATAAAAGAACCAAACTGCACCTCTTCAAAATGGTAATGGACTATCGGAAATGCGGATGTCTCAAAATCCTCCACCGTTTCTTCAAGTGGATAAGTGCCAAGTGCTTCTACACTCGTGACTCTAGAAACACTTGAAGTCAATTTGATATGTAAGACTGTTTAGATTTTTTCAACGCTCTACAATGGTTTGCGCGCTTTTGAAGGGGCGGGACACCAAATCCGCGCTGGGGCACGAGAAGATAAATCAAATTCTAACCAAAACAAGCGACGAGAGAACAAGAATCGCAGAGAAAATTACATAAGGCGCTTTTTTCACCGACTGCTTTCTTTCCAGAGAAGTATAGAATCGTAGATGCGATATGTCGTCGGCTGCCTGCATTTGTACCAGCATTTAATTTTTAGCAATTTTTTTCCAATAACTCCTCTAGCAGCTAACCCTAGATCCACCAAATGTTTAACTCTCATATAGAGCAATCTGTCCTGAAAAAATGGTCTCTCCGAATTGTAGAATTCCAGAGATATAGACCGTACAGACGGACATACAGCCAGACAAACCAAATACACAAGCGATTTTATTGGAATAAAGCGCTCAAAAGTGCATCTTCTCGTAAAAAACGCTGTGTGAAATGCGTTGAAAATCACCCTGCATAAACTAAATTTGCGTCGGCGTAAGAGACTCTACTCCCCTTACTTGGCGCTTCTTTTCAAGACCATATATCCCAAAAAAAAAACTATTAAAATCAATGGAACGTGAATGAAACGTATTTGGAACGGCGCGCAAGGACAAGCAAACTCACCGCACCCATCCACACCCTTTTCTATCCTTACAAACGCACACAGTGATATAAACTCGCAGAAAACACACGGAAACAAACGCGCGCACAAACCTCGGTACTTATCTCTCTTTCCCTCCGTCGCGGAATAAAAATTTAATAAAAAAAACAAAGGACGACCAAATTCCGCCGAGCGTATGAAGATGACGCCGAGGAAGCGCATGCCCCAGCACAAACGAGCTCCCCTTAACGCCCCCGAGCATTTAGATACGGATGTTGAAGCCGAAGAGGGAAGGAGGGGAAATAAAAAAAATACACGGGGGGAAGGAAAGAAAGATGTACGTAATACCTTACCACACTGGGGGTTCCTTCGTATCGAAATGGTCGATAATACGAAGGGAGTGCTTTAACCTCGATTCCTTTCACCACGACGCTTCTTCTCTTTACCGCTACTCCGTCCCCCTCCCCAAAGCCCTCGAGAAACCTCTCCCTTTCAGGACACCCTTGCCACTCTCTCTATCCCCATGCCTCTCTCTACCTATTTCTCTATCTAGGTTTTGTCCCTCCCTACCTCTTCCTCCTCTCTCCGGGGGCATTTCCCTCGCAATAATCCGGAATGAAAGGGATCCCGACCGTGTAACGCCCAATCGCTGCCGCGGATACCGCAGGTTTTGGGGGAAATGCGATACCGTAGCGTCGTCAAAACACGCGGTCGAAGATGTCTCCTGGAAAAAATATTACACTCTCCTTGCATTCGCCGTTCCGATAAACATTTCGAAATTATTCCGATCGCTCCAGATCACATGTCCAAAAACTTTCGCAACTTTCGTATACTGCTTGCGGATAAAATGGTTGACTTTTGTTTTTATCCTGGCTTATTTAATGAATATGTTATCCGGATTCGTTGGAATTATTTTCTTTGATTTGACAAATGAGAGATATGGACACGTTGCAAGCGTGATCACTAGTACGTAATTTAAACCATGCAATTCGTTTCTTTATCGCGTTTTTCCACCATTTAATAAATTTGGAACTGTTATTAATTTCAAAATAATCGTACCAAAGTACGCCAGTGCGATAGAATAGTACCATAAATATTTTATCATACAAGTACTTTATTTTATATCAGCGTTTTTCATCGATAATATTACTTTTATTTTTAATACCCGTTACTGGTGTTCGCTTAATTCGCGGATTGGATTGCCTGAATTTTCACAGAGTATTATTTTAAATGGGATCAAAATTTGAAAGGTTTGAATTCTTTTTGTACATTCCGGCGAAAAAGAAGCACAAAAATTTATCTCATTCACGTAAGCGTCTCACCGATTTTGTTCGAAAGTTTTCCTTTAAAAACATTTCTTGACGGCATGAAACTGCGATAACGCTTTCTTGCGCTTCTCTAAAGCTGCGGATTGATAAGGATCCGTGAGAACATCTCGGCGCGTTCGAAAGCTTCAAAAGTTGGTAGTCCCGAAGCGGTGTAACCTTGCGACAAACGGAGCATGCCGTCGCCGCAGCCTCTTTTCACTGTGTGATGCTCTCGGAAAGGCTCGACAAATCCTATCTCCTGAGACCGAAGATTTGAAAGGGATCGGAAGAGGATAGAGGGAAGGATTGGAGGGAGAAAGAGAGATACAGGGAATATAGAATAAAGGTCGGGGAAAAAGGGAACTGAGGAAAGGAATGGAAGGGAAGGAAGGAAGAGGGGTTTTTTGATGGACACATCTATTGGGGTAAAAAATTCCATCTTTCTAAAACCAGCAATTTCCATCATAAACTATGACTATGCCAATATTACGACTTCGTAGCGACTTAAACGAAACATATTGGTTATTTGAGCTCGGCAGTGATCTAGTCTTCTTCGAACTACTGCTTGGACATCTAGACGTGATGCATGTACGAATTATTTTTCACGAAAAGTATAACAACAAAATTAACAAAAATTGTTTAAAAAATAATACTTTAAATTTCAAGATAAATCTAGTGGTAATTAAAAGTTAATGGGTATATTTATTTGGGTAAGCAAATTCCCTACCCTCATTGCGACATTTCTCAACGTTAACTAAGATCGTGCCTATATTATGTCTCCACAGCGACGTGAACGGAATACGTATACGATATGAGCACGTTAGGGATACACATACTTATTTGAATTGTTCCTTTGGCATTTGGCCACGTTAAATTCCAGAATTGTTTATCCAGGAAGTATATTGGCAATTCTTCAAGTATTTGCTGTAAAACTTATACGTTAAACTGCGAGCAAAACCTTGTGGTAATAAAACGTATGAAAGGCAAACGTGACGTCGGAGTCTCTCTAATAAATAGGCGATAATTTTTCCATTTCATAGTCAATCCTCTTATGCCACCGTTCCAATGCTAGGGACACGTTTACATTAAAAATTTCTACCTGGTTCATAATTGGCCATCTTTTTACAAGTCAAATCTCAATATCTGATCCAAGAACTCCTGATGTGGTTGAAGTCATCGAGAGAAAGAGAGAGAGACGTGGTTTTGGGTACCCAAGCTTTGGATTACATAAGACTACATCAATGGAAAACTTACGAAGGAAACTGAATCGATCAAAACTGGTGGAAATATCACGCCACGCATGGTAAAATCACGAAACGGAACGTCAGGGGAAATCACTCGTAAAGCAATAAAGGACTCTTTCAGAGGATGCTCACTCACTAAACAGGCCGAAAATATTGGCGAGAGAGAGAGACTATCAGAATATATCCATTAATCTCTTTAAATTAGAAGGGTTTTCGTTAGTCAACGAGTGTTGCCTTTGTTTAAAGGTCAACGGTTTTTGCGAGCTCCTTTGGACAGAGACATGTGTTAAACGTCACTAGGTGGCACAATGTCCACATTAAATCTGCCTTCCTAGCCTTACGTACTTCAATTAGCAGCATTGCATTCAACAATTATAAATAATCATAAAATCGATTGCTTATAAAACTCATCGCAAAAAGTACCCTACAAACTCGAACAAAATATCAAAGGCGCATTTTTTTAATGCGAATATAAATCGAAAGACATTTAAGATTTTTAATACATCCGGTAATCATTATCCTGACTTATTTTTTTTAAATAAATATTAGCGCGTTGGACGCCATATTCAGTTAATTTAAACCGGGATTTAATATTTCAATGGGTTTATGGAAAAATCCAAACCTCGTATGGCAAAAATATTTTTTCACGATACTGGGGCAAGTAAATTTCTGTAGGTTTTACAGCAACAAATTTATTCCGGAAAAGCAACTATTTGCAAATACGCTGATTTTGGCGAATAAAAGTTTTCATAGAACTCGGAAAGTTTATTCTCTCTCTTCACTCCAGCGATTCGGGTATAAACGCAGAGGGCTCTCTCGAGCAGTGGTGCTTCATATAATTTAATTTCCTAACCGAGAAACTTCCCTTTCTCGCTCTTTACCTTCCCGTGCAAGCCTTAACTTCCACTCTAGTCGCGTATCAGGTGGAAGCACCGCCGCATAGGCTGAAACGCGATACTTCGAGGGAAAAATAGAAGAAAACACGTAGACTCGCGTTGGTATCGAGGTCGTTGCGCAATGTAGCGGTCGGTTTTACGTTCCACGAGAAGTATATTCGAAGGGAACACAGAGAAAAAGTCACGATCCTGGATCAAGGACGCTCAAGGTTGAGAGACGCATATCCGCGGCTACTGTTTTCTTTTGAATCGGCAGTAACGGATGGATTTTGGGAAAACATTTTTTTAAGAAAGCCGTTTGAATGTACTGAAGCGTTGAGATTTTATTATATTTTAATAAGCGATGGAGACGATGACTGCATTCATGTTATCGTATTCCTCCGATTATTGACTCACTATTCTTGATAAAAGCATCGCCTTATGACCGGGTAAATATGTTATTTGTCGATTCAGTTAGCTTTTCTCCATTATCGACTCAATTATTTGGGGGGAAAACAATATTAGAGATTTCACCATTCGTTTTTAATGGTCATAAATGATAATTTATTATAAACCTTGTCTACATGATTAACTTCAAAATAAGAAACTATATAAAAATGAGCCACTCCAATCTTTCTTAGCAATCAAGAAAGTGTTTTGATTGGAGGGAATTCATGCGACATAGTAGGAATATCTAATTATCGCCACGGACAAATTTTGTTAAACATTTCAACATGGGTAGTAAAAGATAGACTGATAGATATACGTTTTGTTCGGGCGATATTGAGATTAGAATGCCCCTTCTTATATCGAATCTATAAGGAGAAAACCCGAGAGTAAGATTTTGAACCCGAATTTACGTAGTTTACTCAAGCCCCGATCCTTTCACCACTCGATTTTTAAAAAAGTCGAAACTGCAAAAAATTATATTAACGCGACGGAACGGCGAGAATTCGGTTCGTTTAGGAAATCGTCTCCCCCGCCTCCAGGAAGTTTTATCAAATAAGGAAACTGCTTGATTTAAAAAATATTTTGTACTTTTTTACCTCCATTTTCGAACAATAATATTGTTCCAAATGTAGAAATTCGAGGAACGCGGTTCAGTGGGCTAATATTTAATTCCAAAACGAATTCCCTTATTTAAAACTCGCACGGAAAAAGTGATTTGGTTCCGTTCGATTTTCAAGAGGGAGAGAGCCTTGCTGAAGGGTATGATGATGTGATTTACGGTGAATAGAAAAGGATGAGAGAGAGGAAGTTGACGAAAAAGGGTTGGAAGAGAGAGAGAGAGAGAGAGAGTGCAAAGGGAAGGAATAGAGAAGCATCGAAAAAGAGAAAAAAGGGGAGGAAAAACATCAAACTCCAAACGGTCCTCCTCTTTCAAAACATTCGAGTGTTCGAAGGGAGAGAGGAAAGGGATTTTTAGGGAGGGAGAAGAAGGATGAAAAGGGAGGTGGGTGACGGAAACAGAGATTCCCGGATTATGAAGGGGAACGGCTCAGACTAAAGGATGACAAATAGGATGCCGAGGGGTGAGGCTAAAATGGCGACGGAATGGGTAAAAACTAAGGCAGTTAACAATGGATCAGCGAAAGAGTGATGAGTGAGAAAATAGAAGAGATGACTAGACCAGAATAATGGTAGGATATGAGTCTATGATAACCACGGGCATAAAACAACGATTCGTTGTATATAGTTTTATTCGCGGTACATAATGAAATTGGAAGCTGCAGGTGATTTAAAAAAACATTATGCATTATAAATTTATCCTTCTGTTGCACATTTAAAACTATTTCGTTGTAAACGTTGAAAATTTATAGAATACTTCAAATTTAACGCATTTCTGCTGAACGCCAGTCAACAGGCTCACTAGAGCGGACCAAATTCATTCATAAATAATTTTTTTCCAAAAACATTCAATGCCCACTACAATAACCGTAATATACGACAGGGTTAAAATAAACAGTATCACATTAATCAAAACTTTCGAACCCACAACTGTGCTAATCCGACACTATCCTGAGACTGTTGAATCCATATCTATGAGCATTCCGATGTATTAAAAACGATTAAATGTTTAAAAGGTACGGATGCTTCCCAGAGGGTTGAATATTTATATCAAACAAATCGCCGTGACGAATTTATTGGGTATTATAAATTAACGAGAATGAAATAAAAAAGCAATGAATAAATGAGGGAGAACACCGGAAAGAGTGCGGAGACACACGAGTGAAAAAAGAATGTAAAAAGTACATGCATCGATATGGCGAGAGAGATACTGACAAACGACTTTAGAGAGAGAGAGAAAGAGAAGGAGAGATTTTGAGGTGCATGGTCATGCGAGCCAATTGGCGCAGATAATAATGCATATAAAGAAGGATCTGTTAAGGGTAAAATACTATAGACGAAATCAAACTATAGTTTTTGTAAACATGCGATTTTGAATCTTTCTTATATCCTACGAGTTATGCATCCCAAACAACTCTAAAGTCGAATTTTCGCCGTAACACGGTTGCTATGGCTAGAGGAGATACCTGAGACAAATACTTTATTTTTCAGTTTTTGTTCCTCGAGTGCTTGTACTGGAATTTATTTTCAGTCACACAACAAGTTCGATTATTCCCTAATGAATTTAAGCCATGCTGTCCAATGACTTTCACGGGTTCAAACAATAAACTGCCAGCCGAGCCTTTTCATCAAATAAATTAACTTCGAAAGCTCCGCAGCGGTATATGTTTTCGACACGGAGCATTTTCTAAACGCTTAAATTCGTTTTCATTGCACACAAAAATAATAATAAATATAAACCAAGTCCAACGCGTATTTCAAAATTAGGGGAATTGCTCTATCTTGGGCAAGTATAATATTTTCTTGGAGGAAGACATTTCAAGCCGACAAACAATCCGTAAAAGCCTATTAGTTCCTTTAAAAAAAAACTAAAATCTCAATCGTCTATTACAGAAAATGTTATCAAAATAATACAAAATTTGACTTTGCTAATAATCAAAACATCAAAAAATAAACAAACGTCCTGAAACATTCAGTTAACGTGTGTAGATGATTTTACCTGCGTCTGGATGCATGGTCAGACAGACGGACAGTAGAAGTGTTCGACAAAAAACGAGATAAAATGTCATATCATTCTTGTTTCATGAATGCGCGCCAAAAGATAGCAACAAACAAACGCTGAAGAAGACGCAACAATGGAGAGGGGGTGAGTGCAGTGCGATATGTCGCAAGGAAAATAGATAGCGTTATTGGATGCCAGAGAAGACATATTGTAGGACATTGATCCTGCCGAGCTGGTGGGTAATAAATTCTACGAGTGATGGGCCAACACAAGTACGTAACTTTCGGCGGTGAAGTGAACGCGAGACTGACGAAACCTCTGTGAATGGCTCGCTGACGTCATCTATCCGGGTCTGCTCAAAGCATTCATTATAAAAAATGGGGAACGGAGGTGACTGTCATTAACCCCTCCGCTAAAATTCTAATTCAATCGAAAAATTATGAGAGCGAGGACTCGAAATTTAAATAAGAATTTAAACGCCATGGCCGCGTAGATGAATACGTTCATTACGAGAATGATTTCGTGATGAATCGTTTCCCTGAGAGAACTGAATGGAAAACGAACAATAGAATAGTTATTTCAGGTCTCTGTCTGCTCTTTTAAACACAGAATTAAAGTTTGGGCTTCAATAAAAATCTCCGTCGATGTAACGATGAAATTGTCTAGTCGGCGGATACGCATTTAGCTCTGTCGAATAATTTATATGTCAATAAAAGTCGATGTAGTGTTGTAATGGGGTACTTTGATAAATAAAAGTTTTTTCGGAGAATTTTTTTATTTTATTTTGATAAAAACAGGTCTCACTGGATTGCGATGTATGAACACATTTACAAATGCAACTGAAATGTTATTTCACTATCGGTATACGGGAATATAAGATAATATTTGAGCTATGACGAAGCTGTAGCTGCATGATAATATTGCTTGGGACTGGAAATGCAAATAAAGAATCCCATGGATAATAAAGATAACTCCCATGCGCATAAAAAAGATAGGAACCGACTTAATCATTTATTGGATTACTGCCATACGGTGAGCCCGATGATACATTTTGGGTGAAAAAAGAACATTAATTCACAATTTTAACCAAACCGACTCTCGAAGAAAATTAATGCAGGTGTTTAAAATACAGGAATCCGCGAAATATCACAATTTTCGACTTCACATGACAAAGGCAATGGATTTCAAACCTATATTTCAGCTTTAACCTTTTAAGAATAAATTCGAATCCTTTCCCACCCACGCGGAAGAACTTTTCCAGCCAAGGATAAATAGACTGACAGCCCACAAAAAGGCCTCGGTTCAATTCGAATTCCATCAGCGGAAAGGGCGTTTATTTTTATCTTTCTCGTTCTTCCTTTGACGGACTTATCCCTTCTAGTGCGTGTCTTTTAATAACGACAGGTGAAGAGGTTTTGACGTGTCTTTTATTTTTCCCTCGTTTTTTTATTTCTACCACTGAGGAGAACAAAATGATCCGGGCGGTACGCGGCAAAATGGATCGAGATTCAAAGTCGAAATGATTGGACGAGTAAAGACTGCGATTTTGCTCGTAAGAAACACTAGGAGAGGAGAGAGGAACAAGCGACACGGGCGTTCATTTGCCGGAGATAGGGTTTCTTATTTCTCTCGCTCAAAAAAGTCCATTTACTTTGAACCTCTGTTGAGAAAAAGTACCAAGACTTCAGATTTCTAACGCCGAATCTACCCTTATCTGGGGAAACGTCTAGATTTAAAGGAACCTCAGGAAGAGCGCGGAAAATCTAATTCCTTCTTATTCCGTCTCCGTTCGAATTTCCTCATGCTCCGGACCTCCGAAATAAATGCGGCACGGAAAAAGAAGTGTTTTTACGAATGGAGTTCGGTAAGAAAAAACATCGAAAAGCAAAAACGGATTTTTTCCTCTGTCAAGGAATAGGATGGCTTCTATCGAGTCAATTCTAACGTTAGGACATTTTTTTGAAAATCCAACCGGTGCAGCGCTTTGTGGAAACTCGAGACTAGTTGCCTTTCCTCTGGTTTTGCATTTGAGACGCTATAGTAACCATATGACACCTGCCGTTTACGGGAACAAATACAAGTTGCATCACTCCATTTGAAAGCTAACGTATGCTACCACAGAAGGCTTTAGGTGTTTTTCGTTTTCTCTTAAAGCGCAGAAAAGATAAACTGCTTAAATGAGCTCATTAAAAACATCGATGGTGTAGATGGATTTTAAACTATAAACATCTCTAATGAAAGAGCGACGATACTATTACGGTGGCCAAAATAAAGGGGAATCAGAACATAACAAGAATTTATTTACTGAAATAACGTAAATAACTTTGTTGTTCTTGTAGATTTGAAAAAAAATGCGTTTTCAGTGGTTTTCCTGCAGTGGGTTTTTACATAGATTTCATTATTCAGCAATCCTTATTTTTTCCCACAAAATTACATCTTTTCTTGTACAATACTTGTATTTTTATTGTTATTTGTATTCACATAATTACCTATGTATTATTGTGTAAGTTTCATGACGAGGGGTTAGGTGGAAGAAGACTTCTTTGCCCCAATCTCTCCCCAAATAAAGACCACATCAATCAGTCAATCTTTCTCTCTCGTATTAAAAGCATTCAAAGCTAGCTTAAAGCCATAAGAATTAAAATAACAATAGGATTTCGAGGTCTAACAATGTGATTGGTATGCAAGGCAACATCCCGATAAAATGGTAACAGTTTCCCTAAATAATGTGAATTAAACGTTTAACATAAGCGATTTCGAACTGTAGACGAAAAAAGATGAACGGAATAAGAAACACTATAGTTTATTCTTTTAAATGGTTAAGACTTCAAGATCGTAAGTTACCTCTTTCTAATTTTAATCTCAAAAATAATTAAAGCCTGCACTTCGAAGAGTCTATTTCTACGTGTTATGGAAAATGTAAATTTCTTCCTTGGAGTCGAACCCAGGGCTTTTTTCGGAGATTTTTATTCTTCATCACTTTATAACATGCAAATCAAGCATTCCTGCAAAATCTCAAAATTCTACTTAACCGGGAAGTTTGTTAAAACACGTAAAAAGTGCCACCATAATCGATGACGTCAGAAAGACTTCAGACAAAGGACAAAACTCAACAAATTATTAGTAGATAAACTCTTATTATCATCATCATTTATGTAATAAATTCGATGTTACTATTTTTAAAAAGCATTAGCTTATCATAATAGGCAGATGCTTCATTTCAATTGCAAATTCAAACCTTCAGTAAATACTTGTAATTATTTTTTTGAACATTGCTGTTAAATCGGGCAGAAAAGTAAATGAAAATACATAACCGGTTAAGAGCTTCAATTTGCCACGAGCCTGAGGCCGCTTCTCCACATGTGGCGAGCGGAGACCGTATTGGACAACCCTTGCTTAGAGGAATCATGGTTTTCGATCAACATCCACACGTTTGATGCGATATTTTTTTTTTGGAAAAACATTCACCCATTATAACCCTCGTTTCTTAATCCAAACTCCGCAACCATAACTTCGATTTTAAAACGTTACGCGAGCATATCCCCAATCACGACAAATCACGGGTCTAGGCGCGCGCGCGCACGCGAGTGATCATGCGGTTTAGAAAGAAATAAAAACGAAACTCCGCGCCATCAAAACGTCGAGGCGAGGTTACTCCATCGGCTGAACGCCCGACGGCGTGAATTATGATTATCGGAAGTAGGGGCTCCCCATCCGATAGACGAAGAATAGGATCCAAAGGGGAGCGCGGAAGTGGGGGTAAACATCTTCCTCCGCCATTTTTTTCACGGCATCATGTGGAGCAGGGGCTGATTTCCTCTCTTCATCGATCTCTTCCTTCTCCGGATCTTTTCGCTGCGAAAAAGATGGAGAATAACCCCGTTCGCGACCCTCTGGGGCATTCATCCGGGCGATACAGGTGTCCGGTGGAAGAGGAAGGGAAGCAAGGAAATACTTTAGATGAAGAGATTGAGAGAGGGATGAGATTTTGAGAAAGTGGAAAGGCTGTGAGGACAGAGAGAGAGGATTGAAGTAGAGAGAGTGAAGAGGAGATGGGAGAGTGAGAGAAGAGGCTTTGAAGTGTGGGATGGGAGGAATGAAGTGCGTTACGAAAGGATGGTGGAAGGAAGGGTATTGAGAAATGGGATACTATAAAATTAAACAATTAATTTCTTGCGTAAATGTGGCGATAAGAGAAATCTCCTGTGGTCCAATTTTTTTCAATACTTCATGATTCCCCGCGTCAAATCTTTCTTTTCGTTGCTTTTTATTAAATTTTTATAAATTTGTTAACTGATGGCAATAATTCAAGTAGCGGCTATGATTTATGCGCCTTAAGATCCAGGACGAGAACGGTGAAGAGAAACCCTTCATCATCATCATAGGTAGTCTGTCCGTAGACAGGTCCGTGATTATTCTTGGTTAAACCTGGTTCTCCATATACTCCTATTTTCCGCTGTCCTCTTCATATCTTGATAACTCTCTTTCCCTTTCAAATCGTCTATCAGCTGAAACCTTTTCCTACCTCTTTCCCTTTTCCCATCTAGTTTTCCTTCTAACACGTCCTTAATCATACTCTCTCTCCTCAGGTAATGTCCAACCCAGTTAGCCTTCCACTTTCTGATAGTCTGTATAATCATTCGCTTCTCTCCTATTCTTCGTAGCACTTCATCGTTTTTCATCCTATCTGTCCATTTTATCTTCAGCATTCTCCTCCAAGTCCACATTTCAAAGCTTTCCAAGTATTTGATGTCATTTTTCCTTAGCGTCCATGTTTCTGCCCCATACAATGCTATACTCCATACGTAACATTTTATCAACTTCTTGCGGATATCTTCCCTTATATTCCATGTAAGTAGTTGTTTCTTTCTCCTGAAAGCCGCTTTTGCTTTTCCTATTCTAGTTTTGATCTCATCCGTACATTTTGCCTCTCGTGTTATGATACTTTCAAGGTATTTATATTCTGAAACTTGTTCTAATGGCTTTCCCCCAATAGTTATGTTCAGATTCTCTTCTTTACCCGATATTCGAATGACCTTGGATTTTTCTGTATTTATTTCCATACCGTATTTTCTTCCTGTTATCACAAGTCTATTTATCATTTTTGTAGTTCCTCTTCCTTTCTTGCTAGAAGTACTTGATCATCTGCGTATTTTACTGTTCTTATAATCCTTCCTCCAATTTTGAAATCCCCTGTGCCTTCTAAAGCTTCTTGCATTAGACTTTCTCCATATATATTGTATAGGGTTGGCGATAGGCAGCAGCCTTGTCTTACTCCTCTACCGATATTTATTCCGCAGGTGTCCACATTCTCAAACCTGACCTTTACAACTTGATTCTCATATAGATTCCTAATCAGTCTCCTGTCTTTCCAGTCTACACCTATATCCTTTAATATCTTCATCAACTTTACCCAATTTACTCTATCAAAGGCCTTCTGCCAGTCTACGAAACATGCGCAGATATCTTGACTGTATTCTATTGCCCTTTCTGATATGATTCTAACTACTCCTATAGCATCTCTAGTTCCTCGTCCTTTTCTGAAACCGAATTGATCTTCCCCTATTATTTCTTCTGCCTTTTTCTCCAGCCTTTTATTAAGAATCCTCGTGATGATCTTCGATGTGTGTGACAGAAGGCTTATAGTTCTGTAATCTTTACACTGCATTGCCTTTGGCTTCTTCTTTAGAGGGATCATTGTTACTTCTAGGAAATCCTGAGGCCACTCTCCCGTGTCGTAAATCTTATTAATTAATTTCGTGATAGCTTTTAGTCCTTCTGATCCTATGACTTAAAGTATCACAGCCGGTATTCCATCGCTGCCCGTGGCTTTCCCCTTCTTTAGTTCCACTATCGCCTTTTCTACTTCGCTCTCCATAATACTTGGTCCTAAGTTGTCTTCTTCAATGTTTTCCTCATTTTCCAGTTCTATTTTTTCCGCTTCTGCCTGTTTGCTGTATAATTCCTTAATGTATTCTTCCCATACCTGTGCTACATCCTTTGTTTCTGAGACTATCTTCCCATCCGTATTCATAATTCCTTTACCACAAATTCCATTAGACTTCTTATCTTCTAATTCCAGTGCCCTAGCGTACATCATATCGTACCGTCCTAACTTCTCCATTTGTTCTATTTCATCACATTTTCCTTTTATCCAATTTTCTCTAGCTTTATCTGTTACCCTTCTCAACTCATTGTTTATACGCCTATAGTTGGCTCTACCTTCTTCACTGTTAACGTTTTTCCATTTTCGTCTCTCATCTATTTTCTCCAGCATTTCCTTCGTGATCCATGGTTTTCTGATTTTCTTCTCTTGTTTTCCAATCTCTTTATCCAGGGTATCCTTGATACTAGTTTTAATTTCATCCCATTCTATATCAACGGTCTTCGGTTTGTTTTCCAACTTTCTTAGGTTATCTTCCAACTTCATGCTGACTACATCCTGCCTTTCTTTCAGTTTTTCTAGGTCCCAGGTCTGTCTTTCTCTTCTCGTTTTACTTATTTGTTTCAGCTTTGTACTCACGTCAAGTATTAGAAGGCTGTGATCTGAATCAATGTCTGCTCCTTGCAATGCCTTGGCGTTCTTTATGCTGTTCCTGAATCTTTGTTTTACAAGGATGTAATCTATTTGGCATCTCATTCTATCTCCTGGGCTTTTCCATGTGTATAACCTTCGTTTATGGTTTTTGAACAATGTATTAGTCACTACAAGGTCATTATTGATGCAGAATTCTACGAGTTTCTCCCCTCCTCGATTTCTCTTCCAAAGTCCGTATTGCCCGACAACATTTTCTTCCTGTCCTTCTCCGACTATGCTGTTCCAATCTCCCATTATTATGCAGTTTACCTTTCCTCTTCCGTCTTCTTCGTAAATTTCATTAATTTGCTCATAGATCTCATCTATTTCTTCATCGTCATGAGCTGATGTTGGCATATATACCTGGATTATCAGCATGTCCACTGGGACTGCTTTTAGCTTTATTGCCATCAGTCTATCGTTCGTTGTTATTATCTTTGTCACGCTTTTCATCAAATCTTTCCTAAGTACCAGAGCTACTCCCCTTTCCCCACTATTTCCTCCAGAATAAACTACCGTGAATTCTTCCAAGTCGAACTGTCCTTCTCCCTCCCATCTAGTTTCGCTTAGCCCTATAATGTCAACTCTATTTCTTCTCATTTCTTCCTTCAAGTTCTCTAGCTTTCCTGCCTTTCTCATAGTTCTTACGTTCCAAGTCCCTATTCGTAATTTACTTTCGACAAATGTTTTCCTCAAGGCAGTCCCCGCCCGGAGATCCGATTTGGGGACTATTTTACCTCCGGATTGTTTTACCTCGAGAGAACTCATATTGTCCAAATTTGTTAACTGATGGCAATAATTCAAGTAGCGGCTATGATTTATGCGCCTTAAGATTCAGGACGAGAACGGTGAAGAGAAACCATTACTAACAGCTAAAAATGTATACAAACAAAAAATTCAATGGATGATTATCGTTCGAACATTTGCTTCATCATGCATACCGAAAAAAATTACTGAATAAAACAATATCAAGAAAAAATGCATCTTCATATAACTATATGCATAACGTTTTTAATATATTACCTCACTTATACTCTATTTATTCCATATTATAGTTATTTGTGTATTACATTGCATGTAATTGGAATTTCCTGTGTGTAATAAATAAACTACTACAGGATTGCAGAAAAAAACCAATTTCACATACTTTTTATAGCCTATTTGATTGGTTTAAATGCAATAGATGCAAATGTCATATAGGCTCTAGAAAGTGGTAAACCTTTGGCAGAAATATTTTGAAAAATTCAATGAAGGTAAGGAAAAAGAATTTCCGGCGTCGATCGGGAACCAAACCTTACGATTTAGGAGGATTGAAAGAAAGGGAAGCGAGCCCATGCTTGCGAACGAAGGGCGGGATATGTGTGTGAGAGAGAAGAGTTCCGCGCAATTTGGGAAGCGGAAGGGATGGAATACCTAAAAAAGGAATGCAGCGGCCAAACGATGGGATGGCCACGGAGGTCGTAAAGGGTCAACTCGTAGGGGTTCGCGAATCCGAGGGGCTCCAGGCGAAAATAATAAAAAAAATGGGGATCTTTCCGCGGGGGTAACACCGAAATGCTCTCACGTCTCGCCACATCCCCTTCGTTCGCGTGCGCTAGCGCAAATAAATATACCGTTTTCATGCGTAGACGCTGATCCTTATAGGTCATCAAACACGTCGACGCAAAAAAATCCTCGGCTTCCGCCTCTCGGTCGTAATACGCACTTTGGCGGTGACGGAGTCGACATAGTCCCCTTGGAACGACACGAAAAGCAGGGAAACAGAGAGGAAAGAAGGGATAAAATGAATGAGAGAAAGGGGATAGATGGAAGGTATAATGGGGGTGGAAGGGAGGGATTCCATAGATGGAAGCGGAGGATCAGAGGGAGAGAGAGTGAGAGAAGGGATGAAGGAAAAATGTGATAGGACTCCATAGAGAAAGGATTACAGGGAAAGCGAGATATATAAAGTAGAATGGGAAGAACTCTGGACTATAAGATAAAGGATAATCCGGGGATATTTTTAAAGGTTCGCGAGTCTCAATTTTCGGTCTCGGAATACTTTTGAGTGGATCCTCAGAACACAAATTGGAATTGCCAGCGTTAAACCTTAGCAAAAATTGCACCTGGCTAAAACTTGCGATGCTAAATCTCCGTTTCGTATAACGACCCATCCACCGTGGAAACTTAAACTAGCACTAATTATAAGCACGGAAAAAAGAGCTTTACTGCGCTCTATAGATTACGCGGGGAGTGACTGGGCTTCGAATCCCGAGGGAGGTCAGTTTTTTCGACCTGGGCTCGCCCCTGCCCCGGCTTATGTGTGGTGAGGAGAGCACGCAAGAGAAGCACTCCGTCCTTCGGAAGGAAAGTAGGTGTGCTTTTCGAAAGAGTAGGGTTTCCTTCCTCTCTTCCCGGTGTGAATGTGCCGATATGCAGCCGAGTATTGGCAATCTGACTGCATTACCTGGCCATTAATTCCTATTAATTTACCCGTGGGATTTTCAACCGTCACTAAACGGACAGAGTGAGTAATAGATTACACAATTCGTTTTTATGAAGGAATTATACTAAAATATTATTAATAACTCCACTAAATATATATTGTTATAAATAAATTATTATAAATAAATATATATATAAATTTTAAATAATTTTAAAGGCTTGAAATAGTAATTACCGATATATCTACGAGAACAACTGATAGCTTCGTAACAGTCTCAAAATTACCGCTATATAACAACATGATAATTTTTCTCCTCTTTTACCATTGATTGTGATGAACTTTTTATTATTCCGCGTGACGGCAACATCCAAAAAACCCATAAACTACACCACAGATGCACCTAGATAGGTGAATGGTTAGATACGTTAGTAGGATTAAACGCTGTAATTATCTTTGGAATCGCACGGTATCATGAGAAACGCAGTTTCGGTTAATGGCGTAAGTTCCGGCGCGGCGCGCGCATTTCGTCTTTCCAGTCACGTAATACTTTTTAACTGCTACGTGGCTTGTGTAGAGAGAGACAAAGAAAGGGTGTTAGGGCACGGAACGAGCCTTGGACGTATTTTGAAAAATATTTTTAAAAACGAAGGTTATTAATGTCGGGGAGTTATTGCCAAAGCATGATCGCTGACGAGACGGGAAGGAAATTGAAACAAGTAACGCGCATAGCGTTTACAAACCCATCAACTTTGTCCATTATGACCTCGCATTAAAGGCGAACGTTTCCGAAAAAGGCAAGCTCGTAAGTTTTTGGTGCAGAAGCCCTCTGCAATGCTCTCGTTCGAAATGCGACGCTGCAGTTTCGCCGGAAAGCGGGACATTTTTCCTTGTGAGTTATACGGACATGCTTACATCAGCATCATGCTATATGTAAAACTTTTATCTCAAGTATAGATTTTTCGCTGTGAAACTTTTCTACTTTTTGTAAATTACTAACCTATGCTTGCTTCTATAAATAAATTATCTTTCCTTCTGTAAAAAAGGAGAAACACATTCGAGTTTACTATTCTCATAATTGTGGGCAATTTTGGGTAACTACTGATTACTATTGATTACTTTAGCGCAACTACAACAAGAGGTTTTCTTCATAGGGGGCACAAGAGATAATTTTTAACTTTGAAATAGTTTTAAAAACTTGGTAAAGCAATTAACGAAGAAATTGTAATTGAAAGTTCTACTCAATGGCGATCAATCACTACACATTAATAAAACCAAGTAATAGGAATATATCATTTTCGCAGTTTATCTCGAGCAATGTAAAGGCTCTCAAGTATTCGACACAAATTTAATGACTACCATTAACGCCGTAATCGACCATTAATCCGCAGTATTGCAGAAATGTTCGATCAACAGCCGAACCGCCGACTTCCATATCTACCCTCCCAACGACTTATTAAATGTAGCTTGGAAGTCAAACATCGGTGCAGCGTCCTTTACAGTAGTTGCTAGGATACATCAGAGCGTTATCTCTAGACTGTACACGCATTATGTTACCAACACGGGAAATTAATTGCGCTCCCAGACGGGAAACCTCTGCAGCGAATAGGGTCTAGAGAGAAAAGGTCTCGAGAGAAGCTAACAGGTATGCCGACAACTGCATAAATCTCGATTCTCGAGCCGCAAGTCGGTATAGCCGACCTCCCCGAAGGTCTCGAAGAAAGCCCAAGACCAACAACACAAGCTTTCCTAGTTTTGTCTTGAGGAGAACGATTCAAGATATAATGTATATCCTTTCGGATTATTCTTTCACGACGATAGTGAAAGGAATTTCTGGCCAAGCACGCAATCACGTATTTCACAACAAAACCTCTAGCAACAAGACAGTCGGAATAAAAAGCGTAGTAATCAATTGAATTTGAAGCGTCAGATTCTTTCACATTTCTCAAGTTATTTTTCCCCTATCACAAAGGGCACATGCCATCTTGTCGTTGTCAGTATAAAATATATTCGGCGCAATAATCCAAAAAACGGGAATGTTAAGGAAAGCAAAGGAGAAATTTTGTTAGATATCAAAATCCGCATGTTTTAATTACATCGTCGATTTTAATTTTAAAATCCACGATTAATTTGCGTTGTAACGGCTGTTTTTGTTTAGTTTTCGCGAGAAAGAAAATTAGCAGAATTGCGTTAAAACGCGAACTGCCGCGTTTTTGGCTCGAAATGTTTCGCGCCGAGGTTTTTTATTTAAACCTAAGACCCGCCTTACCGAAACCTTTAATGCCGATTGTTACCTTGTAAAAAACAAACACCTTTACCTAATAATATTTCCCGTTTAGAGACAATTTCATCATTTGACGCCTGAAAGAACAGTCCAGAATCTGTTGGAGAGCATAGGCAGCATTCGAAAGGGATTCGAGTTAACGTATTTAACGAGAAGGGGGAAAACCTTTTATCAAATCTGTAAAACGAACCTCGGGTACAGGTGCGATCTCCGACGAACTCTCGGCTGGAAATCGACCTCCTCTTCAGACGTAGGCGAAGAAGGTCCTACGACGTATACCGAAGGATAAGAATGCACGTGGTCGTCGAGAAGGGAGAATCCTCTTCCGCCGACGGTTCAAATACGTGCTTGCGTCGAGTCAATGAGTATGCTCACAACACCTTTTAAACATATACATATATTTACACATTCATATATGTATGCAAGGGTATGCGTCGGCACACTTCTCCTTCTCGATCGAAAAATGAAACGGACTCCGCGAGGACTAGAACGAAATCGCCTAGCGTACGTCTTTCGAGCGCGTGGCGTAAAATTTTAACGCTACGACGGCGAAGGAAGTGTTGCCACTTACCACGGCGAAAACAGACGCAAGACTGCCGAGGCGACGGACTCGTAAAAGAGAACGCGCCTTCCGGACCATTTGTGGGGTGGGTGAGAGAGGGAAGGGGGAGGAGTACACGTGCGCAGGAGCGGTTAAGTGGCGCCTACCGACGGGGATGCAGTCAAACACCCGCGGGAGGTTGCGGTTCATGAAAGGTGGCGCCGACAGCGCCTCCGGCAGATCGGCACAATAGAGAGAGGAAGGGGATGGGAGAACAGGGCGAACGCCCCCCGAGAACTGCGGACGAGGGTCGAACTCGCGCCCCTGACGATGAAATTAAAGAGGGCGGGTTAAGAACTGGGTTATTTCGCTGGATGTATTTCACTATGAGAATGAATCGGTTGAGTCGCGCTTGATAGATTTCCGACTTTATGCGATAATTCCGGTTCGATTGGAGCGTGTATAAGAACGGTAGACTCCATAAATGTTTAGCTTTTTCAATTTTCTTATAACCGATTTTTTGAATTAGACCGATAAATCTTATTGCGACAATTATCCTAACTCTATACATGGTTTTAACATGTATTGCCGAAAAATCACTGGATATGTCATTGTTTCCTGATAATATCAATACTTGATTTTTACGTAAGGATGGAATTTCTCTCATTTCTTCTTAAATATTAAGGATGATTACATTTCCAATAGTTCTGTATCTGTTGCAAAGTGAAAATTATGGTTATGAAAGCAAATAGAAACTAATATAATAAAAAATCTAATTTTTCCTTATGAGCTACCTTTAAAATCTTCACATTTAGATTTGCTTATATAAATGTAGCTTCTAATTTTAAATTACAACAAAAGAACCAAATTCAGTAAAATTATGGAAATTAGGTTTTTCGTGAGATATCTTCATAGGTGAATGCGAATATCGCATAGTTTGATGTTTTGAACTAGATAAGCTAGTTAAAGAGTGCATATAATACATTATTAAACCTGAATTTATACAAGGAAACAGTGATTGGTTTAAAATTGTATTAACCTTTTCAAAGATAGTGGCAACATACCTGCCATACAATTACAAAATCTTTCATAAAGGAAATGAAAACAAAATTGCCGCAAAGTTTATATTCCTCATAATTTCTGCTATTTGGACTGCTCCATCGGGATGAGAAAACGAAATAAAAAACAATTCCAGTGATTAACTTATTAATAATTTGTCAAAAAATATTGTTAATGAAAAATATACGTTTGAAAGTGTTAAGAGCGCAAAAGGCTAATATTTCTAAAATTTGTTATTTATAAAAAACTTTCCAAAAATGCTTAATTGTTTAAAAATAAATAAAGGTAATATTTTTGATGGAATTTAAATATTGTTTGATGATGATGGAGATGGAATAAGTAAAGAATATCTTAGTAGAGCAATATACGAGTACGGTGGAGAATTCATTAACGCACTGGTCGCTCTGGTAGGTTACCTTGAAACTTGGAAATCCAGGACTCCATATATTTTCTTTAATTGTAAAATAATATATGTATAAAATTTGGTTGTTTTCTTTGCAATTTAGTTGCTGTTTTTTATATTTGCATCAGTATGTAGTTGAAAGTAGTTAAGGTATTGAAAAGGGATACAAAGTTCCGTTGCTTACTCCTATCTAAAAACCTAACGAACCGAAACAGAACGCAGGAAGCGTGTGTAACAAAAGAGACTTCATAAAACAGGAATCTCGTTCGCGATGCAAAACATTAGAACCTCGGGGCGAAACTTTTGTTGCAGCTCCACGGAATTCCCACTTAAAATTCATCTCTCTAAGGCTCATTTTCGCAAGAAACGAACAATTTTCATCTGTAATTTTCAGAGAATTAGCGGCTGGTTCCAATAATTTAAAGTTAGAAACAATCGAAATTCACGAGACAAACTTCACAAACGATGGCCTTAGTGAAATTGCATCAGGAGACATTTTTTTAATGAATTACTGCCGTTTCTCAACCATTTTGGAGCCGCGGACCCCCTACGAAGTTCCACAGTATCTGAAGACTCACTATCGTTGTCTCGTATTTTTACTTAAACATCATCTCCTACTCAATTCGCGGACCTCCGAGAAATAACGCGCGGACCCCTAGGGGTCCGGGGAATCCCGGGTTAGAGAGACTGAATTTGTTACTGTATTTTGTTACGGTGCTCTAGAGTAATATTTTCAATGAGACTGCGAAAGTTTCAAAATGAATAGCCCACGATTGATCGCAATCTATGCAGTCAACCAAAGAACAACATATAAAGCGAAAGATATTTTGAACCTAGATCAGGAATGGGCAAACTATGGCCCGCGAGGGCATTTTATGTGGCCCGCAATGCCGTTATGAAAGCGAACCGTAATATAAAATACAGATAATTTCATATTTGTAGCTTAAAATTATGGCCCGAAAACCCTTTCCAGTATTGTTATTGGGATAAAATATTATTTATTATTGATTTTCACTAGCAGGTTCCCTCACATTATCTCAAATAACATCAGATGTGAACCCTAACGTGGCCCTCCGAAGCATTTTCATCTGTTAATGCTGCCCGCCTAAGAAGCTGCAACTGTTAATGCGGTCCACCAAGTAAAACGTTTGCCCACCCCTAAATTTTGTTAGATGATAGAGATGACTTTTATAATTTAATACCGGACAGATTTCTGCCCTTCGTGGAGATCCTTGGCATGCAGGAAAAGAGTAAGGAAACATTCAACGTGATTTTGTGCTGCAATGCGGCTAAATTCGTAATCGCTGGCTCTTGTAGCTAGGAAATCGTAAAATGCAAGTTACTCTGAAAAAATTAATCGCGTTCCATCCGACCGCGTAGCCAATGGAAAAACATTAATGACTAGCTTGGCCTCGGCAAAATAAACACGACTTAAAATATGAAAAATATTTTAACTCTGCGTCGTAGTGAAGCCTATCCGAGACGCAGAAGTTAGCGAGTAATGATATTGTCATCATTGTGATATATCTTCAAATAGCCGCCTATCGTGAGATACTAGCACTCTAACTTCAATAACCTATTTTATTAACATTACAGGATTTCGTTCGTATAGTGAACAGTCAGTATCAGTGGCGTGCCGGACACTCCCGCAATCCCCGCGCGGCAGGGGGGCCTATGGCCAAAGCGGCCCCATATTTTTTTCGTGGGACCCTTAAATTTTTTTCCGGGACTTCAATTTTATTTTGGCTGGGATGGGGGGCTAGACATTTTTTGGTACGCCAACTGGTCAGTATAACAGATTCCGAACGCCCGGTACGGAGAGGTTTTGTAAATAGTAATACGAGAGATCCCAGGCGAGGTAGACAAAAACAGCAACATGTGCAGACATTAATAGTAGTATCCATGTTATCTTCAAGATGAAACTGGAACGTAATAATGTTTACTATGATACAATATTTTTACCTGATGAGAATAATTTTAACAATATGTACAGTACAGAAGTCGTCCAAATGAAATTGGATGTTATTTTATACAACTTAATATTTGGCAAGTTGATAGAATAAATACGTATCTCGGATATCTTTAACAGCCATAAAAAGGTTATTTTTATGACTTTTGGAGATAGCTATGATAAGTACAGACTCATTTTTCAAATTTGTTTTACTTAAGTGAAAACCCGATCATACTAGTTAATTGGGACTTGGGTAGGAACGGATTTAAGGGAAATTTTTGGTAAAATGTCTTTTAATTACTGTAAAATTTTATTTGCGTAATTACAGACTGCATGTCACAAATAAAAAACTCAAACCAGAAACTGTAATTATAGCTGAATAAATTAACAAAATTTGTTTTTGAATGACTATTCTTTATGGCCAACAAATAATCGTTATGGAAAAGTCGGGGCAGCAAGATATAAATATTAATAAAGCATTCACTCAGTCATAGTGTAACTTAATATCGCTGAGGATTTAAGATGGTCCTTCGCATATAAGAATCTCTCTAAAATAAAAGGGAAAACTACATTTCGGGTGAAAATGGTTGGTAAATCGGTTTACATTACATTTTTTGACAAAGAACTCGGTCAACAAGAAAATGTACAGATTTGATTTCATTCCAGTGTTACATAAACGATGAAAAAAACTCATGACCCGCAAGCATACCGATGAATTTCGAACGTAGATGTTTCCCTCCCTTGGGTCAGTTTATCACAGACGACGCGACATTTACGCAAAACCGAACCCATTTAGACGCATCGCTCAGTTGGTTAGAATGGGAGTGAAAATTCCATGGTTTTGGATTACGGCGGGGTACACGAGGGACAAGTGGTGCGAACTACGTCGTCAGAGATTTTGACAAACAAGTTGCACGGAAGGAAAGTTTGACTAGGAGGGGGGGGGGGTTATGCGGATGCCACCTATGATCCAGACGAGAGCTAGACCAAACTTACGAAACACCGAAAAGTACGTACGGATGAGAGGGGCGAAGGGAAAAAAGAAGAGAGAGAAATACTCTTCCCCCCCCTGGCCACCTGTTGCCCCGTGCTCGGCGATCGCCACTGTAATTTAATTCGGAAAATTTTCATTTTGTGCTGCCGTGATGAAATGCCGTCTCGTTTGAATGTATGCTTTCCAAATACTCTCAAATTCCGTTTAGAAATTACGCCTCCATAAATTATTAAATGCGTTCTTTTTCAATGTTTTTTACATTCATTAACGCGTTACTAGCCGCAAAAATCTTTCACTCGAATGGCTGTGTTGAATTGCCAGAAAAAAAATTCCTGAAGTAGATTGTGTTGGAATATCAGGTGCCAATTTGCGTGCGGGAGACGAGGTGTTTTTCCGCAGAAAGGCTGGTAGTTAAAACATATAAAGTCACTACCCGCGCGCAATGTAAAAGTCGAGTATTCTTTAAAAAACAAGTGCCAAATGACAGTACACCTTTTTGATGCCGTTTTCTTTTAGGACGGCTCAGCAAAATATTTACTAAAATGGCCACATGAGGCGTCAGATATCACTGAGCTGTCCATATGCGACTTCTATAATGAGGAACTTTCAGTGTTGCAATTTCAACAGATTTTTTCTTTTAATTTATAACGAACAATACACCCATGTTAAAATAAACAAAGCATGTAACATTCATGTACTTGAAAAATTTAATTCAAATTTCAGTAATAATTTATAATGACAACCCATGCAGTCGCGGATGTTGACATGCACATCGTATTTTAAAGTAATTGATTAGTTGAAGCGGGTCGGACATGACCCGCGAACCGTAGTTTGTGGATCTCTTCACTACACCAACATCAAGCTCTATACTAATTAATATCGTATTTATCTATTTTTCTCCAATTAAGTAATTAACTGCCACCATTGTGGGTCCACGTGCTTTTGAAGTGCAATCTATTTAGTTGCGTACTGTTTTTATTTTTACCGAAAAAATATCAGAGATACTCTATTTAGCAAACTTTTAGGAACCGTAGTTCAGACTCCTTTTTGAGGCTCTCAATCGTTATTATTTTATTTAAAAAATATCAACTTTTTAAAGTAACATTTTTTACCCAATCCAGTTAGATTAAGTAGGAATTTCAGAAATTTTCAAGCAAAAAGTAAATACAATATACACATTTAAATATACATTTAAATAAAATCAGTAAATTTACAAAAAGATAAATTAAAATTACGACAATATATAAACAAAATGTTAATTAATCGAGTTTTTTTTCTTAAATTTTCATCTGCAAATACTATCATTAACTTATCAATGTTCAACGAACGATAGATATAATAGTCAAGTTATACAGCCATTTTAGTGACATGGTGCTTCTTAAATAATATTTCTTAATTTCCAGTTTCGAGATAATTAAAAAAATTAAGAGCAACATTAAATTAATTTACAGCAAACAATGGTTACAAAATTAATATGGTTAAATACGAATACTTTTTGTAGTTATGGATTCACTTATCTGGTGTCTCCTAATCATTGCAACGGTTCGCTGTCTTAGCACGCAACGCCAGTACACAGAAAATATCAGTTAAATCGACAAACTGCGTGAAAAGTCCAGGTGTCGACTATTGCTGAGATTTAGATCAGAAGAATTTAAAGATGAATTATCCAACGCAATTAAGAGTCCATCTTACGTAGGACGCCACGACCACACTAATAGGATAGGAGAAATTGATTATAGGACAGATAGATAAAAAAGAATTTTTTTCCTAAGACAATAAGAATCCTAACATGAGAATAACATGATAGGTTGGTGATATTTTCCTCCTGCCACACGCCAATTTCGGTGGCTTGCAGGGTATTTTACTCAGATTCAGATCATGAAAGATGATCCGTAATAAAATAATTTAAAGTGTAGAATATAAATGGAAATAAATATACCATGATCGCGCGCGAAAAAACGGAGGAAAGAATAATAAATCAAAATATGCATGTACTTCTCAAAATAAACGGCGCAATATTCATTGCACAAACTTTCTCATATGCGTATATACCTTTGGTCTCACTACACTCATTGCTCCGCAATTAGCTCTGTGTGCTTGACAGTTCACTGCCAATTAGATCAATAATGCGTAGCAACAAAGCCAAAGCGGCTGATACCACCAACCTCTCACATCTAATACCTCTCACTAATAAGCGCGTGTCGTTAACATAGAAGTACGGAATTTGAAACTAGGGAATCCCCGGGTTCCTCCCCTCTTGACGCGTGCGCTGAGCGTCTTGTACAGAAATAACGCCAGTGGACGATATATAGTAACTTTTTGGAACATATAGCTTAGTTAGTATTATTTGTGACATAAGGCTGTACGTTTGGATGGATTTTAATCAAAATCCTTGGAGCCATTTTTGAGTAAATCGAATTTTGTTTCAAAATATCCTAGAATAAAGTAACCTTAATTGTTACGCAATATCGTTCATCTCTTCAGGATGTCTTTTATGAATGATATTATCCAAAAATATGAGGTATCATTTTATTTAGTTTAACCGTGTAGGCTGTAGTAAGGTTTTGAGTGGATCGCGGCGGAGGCGTGACGTCATAGAGTTTAGTTAAGGTAGCTCCTGGCGGCGCTTGAGGTTCAGGGGATCCGTGCCGGGGTGCTCAATATGAATTCGTTCATACTTGAGCATTTCCCCGGCCGGACCCTTGAAGCCATCAAAGGAAAGCGCCGCCAACCGGCCTACAAGACCTTGGTGGCCGGTCTTTTGGAGCAACCTCCCCCGCCTGTGGCACCTCCCACCCCTCAGCCACCTCCCGATACTCCAACTTTTCGGGAGGTGTTAAACGGGCTCCGGGAAGATGTAAGGGGCCTTGGCCCTCCCTGGAGACCCGATTTGCTGAGGAGAGTGGGAGATCCTAACATCTCCCGACAGGCCTTCCTTGTGTTGATGGAGGAGTGGATGAAGGAAGTCCTGCCGGGAAAGCTACTTGTCGCTCGACGGTCTCGACGTCGGCCTCCCCCTGCTCCGTGCGAAGAGATGTCCTGGAAGCGCCGCCGCCGCCACGAATACGCCCGGGTCCAGGAGCTGTATAAGAAGAGTCCTGCCGCTGCTGCCCGCCTTGTTCTTGAGGGGGAGTCGGTTCCAGTTATACCATCAATGGATGACCTTTTAGGTTATTGGACGCCTATGTTTAGTGCTGTTTCCACCGACTACCCTCAGGAGCAGGGCGAGGTTATTCCATCATTGCAGCGGCTGATGCGCCCGATTTCCATCCCGGAACTTCGGGAATCGGCCGTATCCAACTCCAAGGCTCCAGGACCCGACGGCGTATCTCCATCTTCGTGGAATGCGGTGCCCTTGGACATCCAGGCTCTGCTGCTAAACTCAGTCCTTCTACACAGGGATCTTCCTGGCTTCCTGAAGGCGTCCCGGACTGTGTTCATTCCGAAAGGCGAAGGGCGCACACCGGGGGATTACCGCCCCATAGGAGTGGGGTGTGTGTTCCTTCGCCATCTCCATAAGATCCTGGCCTCCCGGCTTCAATGCGCCCCGGTGTTCGACGAGCGGCAGCGAGCTTTCCGACCGTCTGACGGATGCCTGGAGAATTTAACCACTCTCCAGGCCCTTCAGGCGGAAGCACGACGGAAGCTTAGGGAACTCCATCTCGTTTCCCTCGACGTCCGCAAGGCCTTCGATACTGTCAGTCATTTGGCAGTGTTGGGGGTCTTGCGGGCGATCGGCTGTCCGCCGTCGTTCACCGAGTACTTGGGGCGCTATTACGAAGAAATCAACACCGTTCTTCAAGCCGGGGGGTCCGTCAGTGAACCAGTCCGGATACGCAGGGGAGTTCGCCAGGGGGACCCTCTCAGCCCGCTTTTCTTCAACCTGGTGTTGGACACCGTTATGCAGCGTCTTGCTTCCGGCGTGGGCTTTGACATCGGCGATGTTCGCTGTAATGTCCTAGCCTACGCTGATGATCTCGTGCTGGTATCTTCTTCCCAGCACGGGATGACGCTGCAGCTTCGCCGGGTTGAGGAGGCATTGGAGCGTGTAGGTCTTGGGGTGAATCCCGCGAAATGTGCCGCTCTATCCCTGGTACCTTCGGGCAAGGAGAAGAAGATCAAGACCTTGACAGTGCCCACTTTCGCGATCCAGGGTACCCCCATCCGTCAGGTTGGGGTCCTTGGATCGTGGAAGTATCTAGGGATAGATGTGGCCGATCGCGGGTATTTTTCCCCAAGCCTCTCCTAGAACATCTGCTGGAGAGGACCAAGATGGCACCACTCAAGCCGCAGCAGAGGTTATGTATTCTTCGGAATCATATCCTCACCCGCTTCACCTACGGCTTGAGCCTCGGGAGGACGTCGATCGGACGGCTCAAGGAACTGGATGTTCTGGTTCGGGCCTCCGTTCGGCGTTGGCTTCATCTTCCTGGGGACGTGCCTCTTGGATACTTCCACGCTTCAATCAGGGAAGGAGGACTGGGCTTAGCAGCATTCACAACGACCATTCCAGCTCTCCGTTGGACCAGGAGTCAGCGCCTGTTCCGGTCATCGTCCTCGGTCTCCCGAGCAGTCACGACCACCCCATGGTTCCAGAGGTGGTCGGGGTGGGCCCGGCGGGTGAGCGGCGTTCCCGAGGGAGGGGCCCTGAATGCGGACGTGGTGCGCAATGAGTGGACGAAAAAGCTCCACTCCAGCGTCGACGGCCGGGAATTGCGGGAGTCGGCCCAGGTCCGGGCTTCTTCGGCCTGGGTCGATCTCTAGAGTCGAGGCATTCCCGGCCGCGACTATGTGCAATATCACCACGTCCGCATCAACGCCCTTCAAGAATTAGAACCACCAGGGGACGTCGCCAGCAGCAGGAAGTGGAGTGCCGGGCCGGCTGCGGACTACGGGAGACCACAGCTCATATCATCCAAAGCTGCTGGAGGACGCATGGCGGCCGCGTCAAGCGCCACGATGCCGTGGCGAGGAACCTTGGCTCGGCCCTGGAGAGCAAGGGATGGACCGTCGTGATGGAGCCCAAGATTCGCACGGAGCAGGGTCTCAGGAAGCCGGACATCGTCGCCAGCAGAGGACCATCGGTCCGAGTGATCGACGTGCAGGTGGTGAGCGGAGCCCGTCCACTCCAGGAGCAGCACCGGCGTAAGAAGTCGTACTACGAGGAGAACGCCGGTGTTCGCTCCTGGGTGGCATCTAAGTATCCTGATCTACCGGATGTCCGCTTCACTACCTGCACCCTCTCCTGGCGAGGAGTCTGGTGTGGGCGGTCGGCGATGGACCTCGAGGAATGCGGAGTGCAGCGGCGGACCCTCGTCGGTATCACCACGAGAGTCCTGCAGGGGTCACACACGAACTGGACGCGGTGGAACAAGATGGCTGGGAATATGGTCCGGGGGATCACCTAGGGGGGTTGAATTGTACCTTTGGATGTGCCGATTTTATGTAAAATAGCTTAGCGTACATTGTAATGTCACTGGACGCCATATAGTAATTTTTAGAGACATATGGCTTACGAAGTATTATTTGTGACATCAGACTCTACAATTGGATTGATTTTAATCAAATTCTCTGGAGCCATTTTTGAGTAAATCAATTTTTTCTAAAAAATCGCTAAGAATCAAACTACCCTTTATTTTCATGCAATATCATTTTTATGAAAAACTTTTCTACAAAAGATGATATGTTGCATAAATACGAGATATCATTCAATGTTATGTACGCGTTGGGTCCTAGAACCGTGAACAAACCGACTGACTGACAGACGGCATTGCGAAAACCACTTTTATGGGCTCAAGAGACATCTAAAACGTATTTCCATCAAAATATCAAAGTCAAATTTTTTCACGATTACAATACTTTCTCAATATACTACGTATATGAGAAAGTAAAATGGATCAAGTTCTAACATCTATTTTTTTTCAAAGATGAACATTGTTTCCACGGGTCTGTAGCGATCGTTATCCACAAAGGAACATACTTTGTGGGACCGATGCACGCTCTCAATCTTTTTTGTGTGACGCACCTGGAAGGCTCAAGTTACTCATTAGAAAACAATCCTTAAGCCACGCAGGAAGGTTTTTCAATGGCAACCGAATGCAGAACTGGATGCCTTGCGCGTAGCTTCTGCTAAATGTTACTCGGTTATCCATATGCACACGAACGTATTCCATTTATACTAAAAAATCTTGATTTCGCATCCAAAGGCTTGTCCTTAACAAGGCTACTCTGTGTTATAACAACACTGCTTTTGCCAAAGATATAGTAAAACTTCCTAAGATGTTAAGTGTATTAATCCTTTTTATTGATATGTATTGATATGAAAGGAGATAACACTATTCCTCAGATAAGAAAGCAAGTAAACATTTACAAGATTTTTCACAAATAAAAACTCAATGGAAATTTAAAATTAAAATATATTTCGTTTTCGTTCCGAAAGTGAATCGCAGAATGAAATAAAAATACAGGTTCTATTTTATATTTGTAATTAACCCAACAAAGATCATATATTTCTAATTATGTATATAGAAGTAAGAAAAATGTCACTCGGTCGGAAAATTCTCTTTTAATCTTTTAACGTGTTGAATTAAAGTTGAAAAAACTTGTAGCTACTATGTTATTTATGAATGAATCTTGGCACAATTTAGTGCCATATATAATGTAATGTTATTTATATCGTATATTGCACAAATTTTATTGTATTATTCAAAATAATAAAAGAGTTGATGTAAATCTCGTATATAAACATCAACTCCTGCCTATATTGCTATAGCTGTTCTTGTAATATTGAAGGGAGTTAATAAATAGCCCTCGAATAGAAACTAATGCTTTTACGGACGATAGATCATAAAAAACATTTGATGGGAATATCGATAAATTCTGGAAGGTTGATTGTGGTCAAAAAGGCCGCTTTCTAAGTGACTACTAGCGCATAATTTATGAACTGAAGCTTAACAAATTTATATAATGATGGAGATTTTCTACGAAACGAAACCAATTAGATGTTAATAATTCCAAAACAAAGTAGAAATTAGCATCTACAAAATACATGAAACTTTCGATATAAAATTGATAATAAAATGATACTTCGAAAGCAGCAATAGCCCACTAACAGATTTATTGCCTATAAAGACTTCCTCTAGGCTCTTGAAGAAAAAGCAAAAATGATTTTTTTTATAGACTGTCAAAGGAATTTTACGCACTGCGCTATGAAATGAGTCGTTAACATCCCGGTAGATTCCATAAAATCTGCCCCTTGAAGCTAAATTGTAAAGAATTACAGAGCCTTTCTCCATCCAATCTTACTCCAGCGGGTCATTTTTGCGTTGTACGCCCTTTGATGATCAATGAAAGATCGAAAAAAACGAAATTTAAGAAAAGGAAAAAATATTTTTAAATAATAGCTATATCTTGCTTTATGGAAGGATAAGAACGTTCATTTTTGCATAATATCATTTAATGGCTTTTCAACTCGAAGAAATTAAGATCAACTTCAAACAGAAGACAATAGAAGTAAAGAATGGAATATTTTTCTAATTCATATTTTTCCAGAAAACCTTTGATAAATGATAATAAAAAATCCTTTTCCTTGATTTTCTCACATGGGGATTGCTAATAACTTCCCTAATAAAATTAATAGTTCTACGCATGTCAGTCCATTAAAATTATCTTTTTTATATCTTAATTGCCAGTCCAAATATGTTTAATGAATTTTCATCATAGGCTCATTTACATAGTTAAGAACATAGAGAAAAATTCTACGAATGTCGATATAAATCTTTCAGTTTTCTTCAATTTTAACGGAAAAATATAAAATTGAAATTAAATGACTATAAGCACTGAACATCCAACTATAACTTCCAACAACTACGGGTAATATGACTAAAACGCTAAATTAAAATACTTTGAAGCATAATCATTACATATACGTATGCTTGAGTTTGAGGAGTATATATATATATATGTAGCCTTCTGTTCTAAGTTTGATTGGAAAAATAAGGCGCTAAATTACTGCTAGATAAGAAAGTAAAAATAATATATTTAATTTAATAAATTTTTATGAAATCATCCATTGGAAGTATCAACTGTTTCTATTCAGTGAATTTACAAAACATTCCATCTGAACGATCTACTTAAATAATATTATCAGGAAAAAATTTAAAAACTGGAATGACATCAAATTGATAGATGCGTGAACGGTAATGCTGGAATATAATGTAAAATAAAGGTCTCCGTGATGTGTTTCCAACGCAAAAAATTTAGTTCAAGAAACTAATTTCGTTCGCAGAATCGTTCATTAACCCTAGAATACTAATCATACGTCAAAATGATGTACGAGTACACTCTTCTTTGAACAAGAACAACTCCTTTTCTGGCAATCCAATTAGCTCCTTCCTCTAGCAGTGCTTCAATCAGTTTGTTGTCTACCGGGAACCAGGCCGGTCGCAAGTTCCTCGCTCCTCTTCCGCACGTACATCTGCTTCGTCGTTGAGTCACTACGTCAATCTTACGTAGGTTTAGTATTACGCAAAAATTTGGTACGTCGATTTGACGTATATGAGACTATTTTTATATGACGTGTTAACGTATGTTTAGGGAGTTTAGATAATTTTCGGCGTCAATTTTACACACGATTAATGAAATGCGTAAATTTCACAACTGAATGCTTGGTCTATCTTTTGATTCTCGAATGTCTAGTTAATATTCTGAGCGTTTCTTTTTAGGAAAAATGGAGAATACTGTACATTATTCTGACCCAGAAGAAATTCTACGCATAATGCGCATACTTTCCGACGACGAAATTGATTTTGAAGATATTTTATAAAATCAACTTACCTCAGATGACGATAACTTATGCTGTGATGATTTCGATTTAGATCCAGACTTTAGCCCCGCCAAAGACGATGAGGCGAATGAAGTGAATTTTGTTTTGGCACCTATCAGAGAGATTAAATGCCCTATTTCTCAAACTAGGATGAAGGGAAAATGTCAACGCGTAAAAAAACATTTGGCAGAAAATGAAAATAATAATATCATTACTTTGAAAGAGCCTGAAATAATTGGAAGGAACTTATTTACTTGGAAGACAACAAGCAATACTCCTTGACAAGGAAAAGCTTCCAGCAAAAATGTTGTCCATATTAGATCTGGACCCCGCCCAGAATGCTCGTCTTGCGGCCGAACCAGTTGACTGCTTCAACCTTTTTTTTACAGAAAACATAACGACTGAAATTTTACAACACACATGAATAAATAGGCAGCGCCCGAGTTACAAAAAACTCACATCCACAATTGAAAACACAAATTTGCAGGAACTAAACGCACTTTTTGGAGTCTTGTAATTGGCAGCGGCCCTTTATTATTAAAAAATTGTACTTATTGCCATAGTTTATAAACATTAATAGGCACTTACTCTTTGATTTTCCTATTTTATAGAAGTTTTTTTGCATGATTCAATGTTAATACATTTTTATGATCATTCTACTCTTGTTTTATAAATTTTTGTTGTTATTTGAACATTTGTAATTCTTTACGAAATCATAATTTCCTAGAAGATTTATTTGTTATCTTGTTGGAGTTTTTATTGATCAAAAATATACCAGAAAGTTGATTATCAATTGCAATATTGCAATAAAAGTGGTTTTTAAGAAAATCCTGGTGTGTACGTCAAATTTACGTGTGTTTTGTAACAACCGCCCTAAAAATAAGATTAGTATTATAGGGTTAATGAAAGTATTGCCCATTTCTCATGGTAGGATCACTTTATATCAAATGATCTCTTCGGGGTATGATTTTTCTAAAACCTGCTATACCTATCAACTAATAGTAATCCAGGAAAATTGGATAACCGAAAAGACTAGTAAATATTATCTAAGCCAAATTCAAAGTAATACATCATCTATAAGAAGAATAAATGTTCCAGATAGCTCAAAGTTGACTTGCTATTGCCGAATAATCCATTAATTAATCCATTACTGAGATTTTCCAGAAATCTTAGCACAGAATAAAAGCCGATACAAATGTTAATTAGTTAGAAAAATAGATGGGTAAAATTCATGGAAAATTAATTCAGTTGCTTGATTACAAGTAGATGGAGGGATATATTTGCACTTGTCTCAAAGTTCGACAAAATATAATCACCTGCATGAACATCCAAATGAATTTCTCTATAGATAATTAATATAGGCTGATATAAAAAATACAAGAACAAGCAATTTAAAAAATACTTGCCTCATGTATTTCCAGTAGCCTCATGTTTTAAAAAAACAATCGCATTTCGACTACAAAGCAGGTGTCTTCAGTGGTAATTCAGAATCTATTTTCGGTGAATTGCCACTGAAGACGGCTGCTTTGTAGCCGAAATGCGCATCTGGTTTTTTTAACCTTGTTGTGGCTACCGGAGATACATAAGGCAAGTATTTTGAAATTTCTTGTTCTTTAATTTTTTTCAGCCGTTAGACGAGCTTGATAGTTCCCTGTTGAAATTGGCTGATACCCATAGATAGGGTAACCAGATTCTGAGGAAGTAATACCAGGACACAAACCTGTTTTGGGGAAGAAAAACCGAGAGATAACCGGGACAATATAAGATCTTTAGTTTTTTGTCACTTGCATCCCAAATAGATAAATTCCGCGTATCTTGGACATGATTTTCTTGACAAAGTAGCCCATAATTTTTTTCAAATTCTAACATTTGTGCACAAAATTATTACAGAACTAGTTTAATTGCCAGTCAAATATGACGGGTATGCGTGAAATAAGTATTAAGTTAAAATTGAAATAAAAATTAATGAAACCAAATTTTATATGCACTAAAAAGTAAGCAATAAACATAAAATTCACATAATTCAGTGTTTCAGAGAGTAAAATAGTTTTGGGCGAATAAAAATTGTTTGACTATGGTA